>CM038358.1:32496574-33244074 GCA_021464625.1 Proterorhinus semilunaris | reverse complement strand
AAAGATGATTTGCCTGGACTTTCACGACGAGAGGCAGGTGACGCTCACAAACCGCACAGAAGGATCACCAAACATGATGGAGCTGGAGATGTTTTTTTTTATTCTAAATGTCGTAAGACACTATGGATTCAATGGGACTTTGAATCAACTACTGTGATTGTGTATCTGACGCTCCCTGGCAACATACCGACATGTTTGGTATCCACGTGTAGCACGAAAGGCTGTGACCGCGATGACGCTGTAATCCAAATATGGGCATTTCCTTTGTGGGAGACAGAGCGGCTAAAGACGGGAGAAATATACACTATCTTTGACTCAAAAGTGTTTGAATTATTGGAATTTGTGATGATTTTGAGCCGGTTTGGACTTTTTTTTGTCCCATTTCACTTTTTAATTCTTGTTTCTTTGGCAATATTATTTCGAAACCGTCCAAACCAACTCAAAATCATCTCACACGGATCTCTCTACATTTGCTTTTCCCCGCTTCACCTGCAGCGTCCGGCCTTAGACGTTATTATTAAAGTCGTTTTGAACAAAAACAGCGTCATCTAAAAGCGCGTCTGACCCGGAGCGAGTTCGTGGGAGAGCGGAGCCGATCCCGACACGAAAACATTCCCATAAACGCCGGTGCTTTTTTGCAGTTTTGTTTTTAACGGCGGTGAGTTTAATGGAGTTTACGCTCCGGCCTCTGCCCCGGCGCCCACTCACCGGCAAACAGGAGCGACGTTTACTGCAGATCAGGAAACAAAACCAGCTGCAATTCAACACTGAGCCACAAACTCCTCAGCACTTTATTTATCAAAAGAAAAAAAAACATCCAAAAAGGGTGAGATTTGTTCATTTGCTTCACGTTTATCGGCTCCAGACTCTTCCAAACATGACACTTACACTTCAAAGCGATAACTTAAGTCCAGAATAAAGATGTGGTTCTGTGGGAGCTCATTAAGGGCGGACAGAGAGGCCTTCACACACACAATCATAATGGAGTTCACAGCTCCAATGAGAAGACTTTTCATCAGATTAACTGGACCAAATATATTTAAAAAAGGTATTATCACTTAAAGCCACACTGCGGAACATTGTACCCAAGACATATGACAAAAGACTAACGTTCATTTAACTCCAGATGTTTTTCTTGGTGGAAAAATTAAGGAAACTCTGTTGAAATGTTTTTTAGTCACATTTGAGTCATTTCTAAAGGTCATGTGTCCAGGTCCAGTCAGAGGTGGGAGACTCGAGTCACATGACGTGAGACTGACTCGACCAAAGCTCCAGAAGACTTGACTGAGGACTTTCGTGACTCGAGACTTGAGACCAATGATTTACTGTAACATTATATTTATTAGTGATTCACGTATAACTGATGAAAGACAAAGGGATTCAGTGTAAAACCAGCACATGGTTCCATGTGGGTACAGTTACATTATGGCCATTAGCCAAACGCTCTTTCAGTTTCCCGACACAGCACTTCATCAATACAGCGGGAAAAGGCCGGAGGAGATGTGAGTTCCTTTGGATGCATTAAAACGATTTCAACTGTGAGGATTCAGAGAAGTTTATTGTGGACAGAAAAACATGTGTAGCTACGGTGCAATGAACGTGAAGGGGACGTGTGATGCAAATCTCTTTTCTCTCTCAGCACAAACACATGTGCAGACGTTCACCAGTTTGTATTTCGTTTCTGTTTTCCACAGCAGGACTAAAGACTGAGCAGAGTGTCCTGTGAGCAGGGCCGAATCCGAGCAAACGGGGGCCGGGGGCATTACAGGGGAACCCTGACTCAGAATAAGCAAAAACCAAAACATATTTTATTTGTATTTTATTTTATATTAATATCCAAGACTGCAGGAAAAGCAAATCATGTTTAATTTTTTTGTGAAGTAACCCCCCCTCCCCCCTGGGCCCCCCACCTTAAAATACTGTCCTAGTGTTTAAACAACTCTGACAACTAGAGCAGCATTTTTTGTGTGACTATTCAATATTAGCTAAACTTAAAATTCAAATGCATTAGATTTTTTAAAAGTTTGTTATTACCTACACTTTCAAAAGACTTTTTCAAAATTTTCTAAACATATTTTGAAAATTAGAAAGTTAGGCCCAACTCTGGCGTGTGTGACTTGAGGAGACTTGACCCCATGACCTACTGCCTTGGCTTTGGAACTTCACGACTTGGACTTGACTTGAGACTTTTAGTGACTTCCTCCCACCTCTGGTTACAGTGAAGATAAACAGGGTCAGTATTTAAACACATGACTGTTTAGCGCCGTTTTAAAGCCTAAATACTATGACATTTTCCACAAATCTTGGCCTTTTTCATCCGTAAGATTCGTAAACTTTCAATCAAACTGGGGAATGAGGGAAATGTTGATTTTAAACTAAATCGGACACAGCAGGAAACCTTTGAGCAAAAGTCACATTTGTTTGTGTGTTATTGACAAATGTTGTGGGTTTTGTCTCGAAGGAACATTTTCTTGTAGATTTAATGCCAGTTTTAATCAGTTTTAATACTTTTCACGCCTTAACTTTGGCATCATTCATTTAATGACTTTGCTGTGTAACGTCCCGTTTGCTCTAACATTGTCGTCTCGTCAATGAGAACTCATAAATGTGGTGTTTTAGTCACAGAGCTGTTTTTTATCACCGTCACGTTTTCTCTTTGTCTCCATTGAACGTGGCGTCACTGGAATGTCCCGCAGTGTGGCTGAAACACTTCATTCATACACACCGTCCCTTTAACACTTCATAGAAACAATGTGAAGTCCAGTTTGTGCCGTAGGTTTGGTCGTTTCGCTTCGTCTTCACATTTTAACTCCAGTCCGAGATGAAAACAAAGGCACGTTCCCCTCAGGTGACAGGAAGTGGGAGTGGTTAGTGGCGGCGGTCCATGCAGGTGACTGACAGGTGACAGTGTGGTTAGGGGCGGCCATTACCCGGTTTGGATAAAGGCTCCAGAGTCAGTTTAAAACGGATCTGTGTTTCTGAATAGCCTCTGTGCACGGGATGGTACGTAGCGCCAGGACGCTAACTTCCTGTTGAGCAACGACCGTTTCCTGTCATGGTTTTATCCTGTGCAGAGTTAGCCGTGTTGCGCTGGAATAAATGTAAGACGTACGCGGCAGAAAACGAGCAGCTGTTGGATAATCAGCATGTTACAAACTTTACGGCGTTTTGGCCTCGACGCTAAACCTACGGCGACGCCCACAGCATCTACAGGGGCGGGTATCGTTAAGGATTCATCGATACACAATCCTCCTTATTGATCAAGTAACGGTCTTAATACTTTAAAAGCAAAACCAGCTGAGGCTCCTCCTGGAAATCTTTTCGTTTAGTTTGGGTAAAACTACGGCCAAACCCGTCAGACCTGAAGCTCAGCAGGAAGGGCCTGGTCAGTACTTGGATGGGAGACCGTTTAGAAACACCAGGAAGCCTGGGGCGAATGTAGTGAGTGAGTGGTGATGGTCGGAGGGGCCGATGGCACAGACTGGCTGCCTCGCTTCCATCAGTCTACCCCAGGGCAGCTGTGGCTACAATTGTACCTTACCACCACCAAGTATGGAGTGAATGAATAGTGCAATGTAAAGCGTCTTTGAGTGTCCAAAAAAGCGCTTTATAAAACATTATTATTATTATTATTATTATTAAAACTAATGAAGACGAAAGCGCATGGAGGGCACAGCTTCTCTTTCTTAAGCAGCAACAGGGGAAAGCACACTTTGCCAGACGTCTCTCCCTTCAGAGGGTGTGTTTACCGCGCAGCACAGCGTGGAGATCTGACATCATGTGTTTTATGTGTGGGCCGCGGGGATAATCAGATCAGGAGTGAGGAAGGCTGCTTCAGTGCGACTCCAGCACCGGTAGGAGACCGTTAACGCTGGAGTTATTGGTCCAGGTGGACCTTATAATCACTTATAATCATAAGTATATCACTTATAATCATAAGTATATCACTTATAATCATAAGTCTGTTTTTAGCGGAGGGGAAACATGAGCGCTTACTGAGAGGAGTTAACCGAAAACCTCCCGAGCACAGAGCCTGAACTTCAGTGATCTACAGCGAATAGTTAATAATAATATGACTGAGCGACTTTGACTTTTATCGGAGAGCGTGGAGGATCCAAACGGGGTAATGGCGGCCGTCTCATGCAGATCCCACGGTGAGGTTAGTGACGTTAGCTGCGCTGCTCCTCCGCGGCTGCAGGGGGCAGTCTCACACACTCACCCAGGACTGCTCGTAGCCGTAGGAGCCTCGGCCGTCGCCCTCGTCTGACGGGCTCTGCGCCTGCTGGAACTCCTGCCGCAGCCGCTGTATCCGGTCGTGGTTACTGGGCGTCAGGCGGGAACTAACGGAGACAAACACGGTATGAGTTCAACAGAAAATAAAAACGAACACTTTGACCAGCGCCACTCACACAAACACGAGGTCACTCAAAATAAGTTCATCGTGTGACGACTGGGCAAATTAGTTTTTTGGTTCATTTAAATGACCGTTTGTGGCAGAACATGTGTAAAGTGTGGTCAGGGAGGAGTCGGGGTTTGTGCGTCATCTGCACCAAAGTGATAAAAACGTTTTTGTGATGGTTTAAATATACGAGAATAACAGAGGGTCAAGAACCAATCCCTGAGGAACCCCGTGTTTAAGGCAAGACGCTCCAGGTGAATAGGGAAACTAATTAAATGTACAGATATCAAATTTAAACTTTTGCTGAATATTTCTGACATAAATATGAGGAAAAAATGCATTAAAAGTATTCTGGGATTTTATGTTTTCATATACAAATAAGACATGTTGTGCCTTATTTTTATATGAATGAGTTACAAAATGCTCTAATGAAAACTAAGATGTTATGGGAGAAAACTAGCTAAAAAATCAACCACTGTGTGAAAAATCTAAGGAAGATGCTCAGGGTTTGTGCGTCATCTGCATTAAAGTAAATAAAAAAAACGTTGTGAGCCTCAAGAGGGGTTCAATATACGACAATAAAAGAGGGCCAAGAACCGATCCCTGAGGAACCCCGGGTTTTAGATTAGCAGATACACACTGGGTTGTAGGGCAGGGAAAATTCATTTCTCTACCATGGTCAATCTCAATAATCATCCTGGGACTTAATAATTGCAGGTTTAAAGACAAGAAGAAGAAGTTTTGGAGTTTGGACGAGACGATGGGAGGTATTTGTGATGTTTTAGCTGAAATTTGTATAAAAGGCATGTCACAAAACTGCCCTTAAACCGATTTTCAGGCAAAGCTCAACATGAAAACCCAAAGTGGAGGAAGCCCAGAGAGGTTTGTCCGTGTGTGCAGAGCTTTGTGTGACAGCCCATTATCAGATCAGCACGACTGGAGCTGAAATGTCAGGGCTTTAAGGAGCACCTGCAGGGGCGGCTCCTCCATCACCACGGGCTCATCTGATCTGAGCAGCTGAAAGGTCAACTCTATACAGTCCTCCTTTTTCTCTATACGGAAACTCATCTGAACACCTGCAGGGACCAGCGCAGCCTCTCTGGTATTACGAACTGAACAGCTGAAAGGTCAAGTCCAACACTGTCACTTTTCAACAACCGTCACACAAACACAAACGGCTCTCCAGGCTAATGTAGCAGAGATTTTGATTCATGGCTTAATGGGTTAAATGAGCCGTTCGACTTCCTGCACAAAAGAAATCCAAGTTCTTTTTTCGAGGTGGTGGAACCATTGTTTATCACAAACACTTTAAAGCTGGTATTAGTTTCACGTATGAAACTGTTTTTATTTCCTTCGTGTTTCTCCCCAGTCCCTCCGCTGTGTGATCGCATTGTCGACTTTTCACTCTATCCATAAATGTAGTCAGCGCATCTTTAGCTTTTAGACACTCTTTATTTGAGAACGATCCGCCTCATATTCTCAGTTTCATGGGTGGATTTGTTTAAGGGATCTGGGTTTTGCGTAGACAGCAGGTTCGTTCCTCGTGCACGGGCTGCGGATTCTCCCCCCCTCCGTTCTCTCTCCTCCATCCCGTTCTCTCACTCTTTTAGTCCTTCTCTGTTCATCTCCCTGGGGTGAGGGAAGCTCAGAGATAAACATGTAACCTAAAAAAACAGCCTTGCACTTAATGAGGCGACTCTTTGTACCGACCCAGCACCAGCCACGTGAAAATAGACTTTGAAATGGCTTCTGACAGAAGGAGGTGGAGCTCTTGCACCCGGGGGTAAACCTCCGTTACATAAGCCGAGGACACTCTGCACAGAACAGAGGAACAAAGTGACTCCTCCGACCGAAATCCAGGAAGAACCAAAACAAATCGGGCGACTTGAGAACAGAAGTATTTGTAAAACAAGATGGTATCGCGTTTTCCCACCTACTGTAGACTCTCACCGCGTACCAAACCCACATCGTATTTCCAATGAACCAGAAGTGGAGCCAGTTCATTATTGTGGAAGAACATGAGATGAAGTGCCTGTTGAATGATTCTGAAGACACTAGAGACCTTCTGAGGGGTGTTCAGAGTCTCCTGGATTAGCGTTTACGTTCCTGAGTGAGGAGTCAGTCATTTGCCGTGTGTAATCTGCGGCTTTGAACTGAATTAACTGGATGACTCCCCGAGGACACGCTCTTCGCTCTTCGCTCTTCGCTCTCCACTTCGCTCTGGCTCGACGCGCTCGTGGTCAAACGCCCGACGCCGCCTCCGCCGACATTTAAAAAGCCCTCGGAAAAGATTCACAAGGAACGAGGAGTCGGATGTTTGGGTTCTCCAGCCGCTCGGTCCAAGTCGATCCAGACGTTTGAGACCTGCGGATTTCTCCCTCTGAAACTCTGAACAGGCCCCACAGCTGCAGCACGAGAGGAGCTACAGGGAGCGAGGAAGGGGCAAACAAGGAGGTATCCGGGCAAGACTTGCGGTTGAGTGTTTTCGCCTGTAGAGTGAGGAGTCTTATGGAGCGACTACAGTGCAGATGTTGTTAAAGTTTAGTCCCTTGGTCTCCCACAAAGGAAATGACCATATTTGGATTACAGCGTCGTCTCGGTCACAGCCTTTCCTGCTACACGTGGATACCGAACATGTCAGTGTTAGTGAATGAAGAAGGAAAGACCAGGGACATGTGGGAGTCACTTCCTGGATAAATCTCAGAGAATAAACATCGTAAAGAGAGTTTGGGCTGATTTTACTCTGACCTCCTAACACCCACTGTAACTGAGCACATTAACTCCAGTTTTACCCAAATCTAAAAGCTTTTTGGAGCTCGCAGCCTTTAGACCGGAGTAACGCCTCATTTCAAAGACCTGCAAAACTCATCCAAGCTTCTTCCTCATCATGATATTCGTCCATTTTGTTTTCACCATGTTTTTATCGCTTTTCTGTGGCTTAATCCGTTTACGTTTCATTACAAAACAAAAAGGACAAAAACAAAGTATAAACAGTTTTCTAGGTCTTAGCTTTTCAAGACGCTGCCGGGGAAAAGGAAAACCACAAACACGCACAGATCTGAAAGTTTCTGATCGATATCGTGTTCAGACGTGTTATGTTTAAAAATGGCCGACATCGTTTCCAGAGGGATTTTGGATCTGGACGAGCTTCTCCCTCTCGCTCTGTCCCGGCTGCTGTTCGTGTCGGGGTTAATCCCGGTCAGCCCGATGTAAAGCGCTAATAACAGGCCGAGCACACTCCTCGCTGACCCCTCCCTGACCCCTGTGTGACCTCTGACCCCGGACAAGCCCGAGCTAATCTCTGTTTATGGACTCGAACTCCTTTTTCAGACGCCTGGAGCTGGACGTGGTCCGGAATACCTCAAATAAAACCTGGACATTCAGGTTCAGATGCTTTTCCTCTGACGGAGTGAAAGCGTTCAGGTGCAGTCAATGAAATCTCGCGTCTCTCCGTCGTCTCGCTGGCGTCTCCGTACGAGCCGCTGAAACCTCATAAATCACGCGGCGTTTAGGACAAAGCCGCTCGATCGGGCGCCTCGTTTGTCCTGATCCCGGGAGACGCCGCCGTAAACGGACCATCCATCAAGACGCGCTCACGGGCCGGAGCGTGGATCTGTCTGCGGGCCAACACCGGGCCAGCGCCGGGCCAGCGCCGCGGGAAACACAACGTATTTATGCAGAGATATGAATCCATTGCTGTGAGTCAGGTGCCCTCCCGCGCTCCAACAGTTCCTCTGACACAGACGTATCAGAAACTCTCTGTCTCATCAGCAAAGGAAACATTTAACTGATTCTCTTTTGGACTGTGGATCTGAAGCCGATCAGATTCTTTTAGTTTATTTTGCTCATCCATTAAAACAATCAGAACACTTCACCACAATGTCACGCGGGTCCCAGAGGCGTCGAAGCACCAGAGGCTCGTTTGAAGCATTTACATCTCTAGTCTCCAAAGGTAGGTCTGGAAATCAGCGATGGTGTGAACGGCGGGAGCCTGGACCTCTTGGGGTTCAAAGATGAAAGCATAATTCCAGCCGATGGCCTCTTCACTCCCGCCTTCACCAAGTGCATTTTCCAACGCCTCATTTGAAAGCTAAGACCTACAAAACTCATCTTAATGGATCATTTTCCTCACATTTTTTCCCATTGCTTTTTCCTCGTGTTTGTCGCTCTTGTTTTCGTCTCGTTTTGTCGGTATGTCGACACTGTTGGACACTTTTAGATTTGGGTAAAGCCAAACTGGAGGAAATGTGCTCTGTTCGGCTGGAGGTTAAGAAGTTACACCTCGTTTTAACCGAGTGCATTTTCTCCAGTTCAGCTTTACCCAAATCGGAAAGCTTCTTGACTGGAGCTCACAGCCTCATTTGAAAGCTAAGACCTACAAAACTGAGCTACGACGTTTCCTTGCTTTGTCATAACGTAATTTTAGCTCCTTTTGGCCACTTTGTGTTTCTGTTGCTTTTATTGCTGTTCTGTCACATGAGTGTGAAGCAGCAGTTCGAGGAGGAGGAGGAGGAGGAGGAGCAGGAGGAGGAGCAGGAGGAGGAGCAGGAGGAGGAGGAGCAGGAGCAGGAGGAGCAGGAGGAGGAGCAGGAGGAGCAGCAGGAGCAGCGTTCCATATCTGATCCTCTCTGCACGGAGCTGTTTTTAAAGCAGATTCACTTTGTCTTCAGTCCCAGAGGATTCAGAGCATTTTTACATTTTTACTGGAGAGTTCAGGAGCTCAAATCCAGACGGGACGAGGGTGAAACCAGTGCGGGATCAGGACGTTCAGGTTCTACAGGCGTCAAAAATAAATAGTATCTTCAGATCCGAGGGTTGATGCTGTTTGCCCCATTTTTGACATTTATTTATTTTTTTGACCACTGGTTGCCTCATTTCCCCCAATCTTTTCTTATTTTTCCTAATTCTTGCTCATTTATATTACTAATATTTCACCCATTTCCCAAATTTCCCCCCTATTTTCTACATACTTTTTTCTTATTTTTGCTACAATTTCTCCCAATTCCCCCCCCCCGCGATTTCCCCCATTTCTGCAAATGTTTTCCCCAATGAGTCCAGATTGTTTTCCCTATTTTCCCCCCACACCTTCTCATTTTTTCCACAATTTTATTCCCCCTTTTCTTGACGTTGTAAATGTGCAGCTCTTCCACACATTATTGTTCTGTTTCAATATCGGTAAAAGTATCGCCAGGTATCGGTATCGGAAACCAAGTATCGCCAGGTATCGGTATCGGAAACCAAGTATCGTTACAGTATCGGTATCGGAAAAGTCACCCAGCCCTATAGTGAGACAGACCGACTCCAGTCTCGCTTCAACGCAGAGAAACCGCGAGGGGAAGAAGGTTTGAGTTTGGATCTGGTTTAGTTTTTGTCCCGTCTTTAGCCGAAGCTGCCGTCCCCCTCAGAGGAAATGACCATATTTGGATGCCAGGGCGCGGTCGGGGGGATTCCGTGCGTCGCGTCGAAACCTCACACAGAGTTCGTGAAAGATGTTCGTGTAAAGCGAGGCGTGTTTTTGTCACTTTTCCTTTGTGTTTCGGTGACATCCATCATCTCTGCATGTGGACCTCATTCATCATCTCTGAATGTGGACCTCATTCATCCTGAGCCTTAATGACTCCCCCCCCCCCCCCCCCCCCTCTCTCTTTCCATCTTTCTCTTATTAAACCCTCTCTGTTCATTCATCACAGCCGGCACATGGAGCGTTTCCCTCTCGTCTCTTCAGAGTCTTTGGTGTGAGATGTTCCTCTCTCTGGGCCCAGTGTGAAGGCTGGTTTACCGTGTGGGGGTCAGAGGTCAGAGGTCAAACATTCACCCAGATGCCTTTAAGAGAGGCTCAAACTGCCCCACACCTTTATTTAGGCTCTGTGTCCCAGAGGACCTGGAGACTGAAGGCTCGTCCATACTTCACCAGACGCAAGAACTTCTCGTTCTTACACCCTGAGCTGCCTCGTCGTCATGGAAACATGTTGTAACTGACGACAGTTCCATTTGTAACTGACGACAGCTCCATTTGTAACCGACGGCAGTTCCATTTGTAACTGACGGCAGTTCCATTTGTAACTGACGACAGCTCCATTTGTAACTGACGACAGCTCCATTTGTAACTGACGGCAGTTCCATTTGTAACTGACGACTGTTCCATTTGTAACTGACGACAGCTCCATTTGTAACTGACGACAGCTCCATTTGTAACTGACGGCAGTTCCATTTGTAACCGACGACAGTTCCATTTGTAACTGACGGCAGTTCCATTTGTAACTGACGACAGCTCCATGGCGACGAGGCAAAAGTGACGTCATACGTTTGTTAAGTGATGATGTCATCGCTCCACCCCCGGGTCCGACGGAGCTTTAGTCGTGTTCATTGTAGTAAGATTTACCTGAAGTTAATCTGCTGTAGAGCCGCCTACAAGGCTCTGTCTGAACATCTGACCACAAAGAAATAAGACTTTTCATTAGTGATGCTTTTCTGGCATTAATTATCAAATATTTTTTTCTTATTTTAAATATAAAGAATATCTTAATTTTACCCGGAGAATGATGAGCTATGAACAGTTTTGTATCTGTTGTTTCTTCAGCAGGAGATTCAGAGTTTAGTTCTTTGTGTTTATCAGTGGAACTTGTGAGGTATGAATGAGCCTTAAAGGAGAGTAGTTGGAGACTGGAGTTGCTGTTGGTCACAGAGATGTCTCCTTAAGGTCCTCTGGAGACAAGGCGAGTCTCCAGGTCGTCTCGGGGAAAACAAACAGGTTCGATTTCAGTGGAGACTCTGAGAGGTCTCCGTGGTCGGATACAAATCCGACAGGTCTCAGAGTCCTGAGGAATGAGGAAAACCAATAGTGACCGGCCGCACTCTGGGCTCCTCAGTCTACAGGAACATATCGAATCTGCTGTTTGGAAGATGTGCACATTTTATCTCCAATGTCAAGAAATGTGAGAAAAATTGGAAAAAAGATAAAACAAATGGGTTCAAATCAACGGCCGGTGGAAGAAGAGCTCTGTGACTACGACAGAACCTCCATCTAACATCTGCAGAACCTCCATCCAACATCTGCAGAACCTCCATCTAACATCTGCAGAACCTCCATCTAACATCTGCAGAACCTCTAACATCTGCAGAACCTCCATCTAACATCTGCAGAACAAGCTGCTTTTCCATTAGAAAGCATTGCACTTTACACACGTTTTAAACATCTGTAAATCCTGGTTTCTAATTGTTTTAAACTTTCTACAGCAGACGTTCCTCCTGTGACAACACTGGTTATTTACAATGAAAGAAACCAGGCGGGTTTTCGTAAGATACATTATAGAAATCTCGCATATTAATGAGCCTGGACTTTGATTGACAGGTCGACTCCACGCCCCGCGAGGTGAAGATCCCGCCCTTACGCCCTTTTTAGGAACAGTCTGTAAATCCTAAATCTATTATTTCTATGGTTTAAACGTGGAACACGGGGAGATTGGATCGTTGTGAAGGATGTTTGGATACGATCTCTGGCTCCTCCCCCTCGCTGTCAGTATTTCCTGTATCAGCCTCTCGGCTCCGCGGCGCTGATAAAATCTCTCCCGTCTGTGTAGCGTGGCAGTGATCCGCTTGTTTCCGCTGATGCCGCAGATAAACGGCTTTACACGAGTTTTTCAAAGAGGATTCCATCAGCGTTGGAACTGAACGTCACGCACAGTCGTCTGGACCGGGCTGAGTACGAGCGGAAACCTCCTGCACGACTGAGAGCCTACAGGCTACAGCAAGGATCAGGCGTTTTAACATTTGTATATTCCCTTTTTTCTAAGATGGGCAAACCTTCCGTCAGAGAAATAAGGCAACATTAACATTTATTCTGAAGCAAATGGGACATAACGGAAACTTTGAGCAGAAATATTCAGGAAAGTTTCAGCAGAGTGAGTTCTGGAGAGTAACGTTTGTATAGGCGGACGATGTCATTATTGTGCCAGTTGCAATTCAGTATCGAGTTTATGCCCAATGTCAGGTATGGGGGGGAAATGGTGGGCGGGGTTATGGGGAGATTATTTTCCAAAAAATGGGGGGGGGGGGGGAATTAATATTTTCTTTTTTTAATGAAAAAACATGGAGAAAAAAAGGAAATAAATAAATAAAAAGAAGGTAAATTATGAATAATGAAGACATGCCCTTTAGTCGGTTCAAGACCAGTTTAGTTTATTGGTTGATGTGGTCGGGACAGTGCATGTTAATGAACATACATGGGTCTCATGCATGTAAACGAGCCACACCGGAGTGTAGCCTTGGGCTCATTTCCATCCGTCGTCCCCCATGCGCACTCTCAAACACACTCTCATTCATCCTGGTCTATTGTACATGTTTTTAGTGGAAGGGGAAACCGGAGTACCCGGAGGAAACCTACGCAGGCACGGGGAGAACATGCAAACTCCACAGAAAGGCGGCCTTGGTGGGAATCGAACCCAGGACCTTTTTTTTTTCTTTTATGTATTTGAGCAACAGATGATACAGGTATAATACACATGTTAAATACAGAACATAAGTATTTGTGCTGCTCAAAGGGGGAAGGAAGAAGTTAGTAATAACTTATGAGGCCCGACCCCCAGCTGTGAGGCACGAGTGCTAACCACTGTGCCACCGTGCCCTAGGACGAGGGCTGGAGGCCGTTAAAGGATCCCAGGGCGATATCGAAACCAGGAACCGAAAACACTCTCTTTAGATCCAGGGACAGGATCAAAGTGACTTCAGGATTTTACACAAGTTACTTTTTTTTTTCAATGTCTTTGCCCCAATTTATCCTAATTGTGCAAATATTCTCCCCATTTCCCTATTTTTTCTTATTTTTCCCGATTTTTTCCCAATTATTTTGTTTGTTTACGTTTTTAGTCAAACACTGTGATTATTTTCAAAGGAATGTCGACTCCACAGCAGCTGCGACCCAGTTCAACGACATTTCAAAACCTCTAACCCTGGATTATGACCAGGCTGGACAAGGACTAGATGATTAAAATCACCAGAAAAAGGTTTATGTAACCGGTCGAGCTAAAGCTCCACGTCATGAACATTTAAGAGAATAATCTTCAGAAGTACGTCACGTTTCAATCGAGTTCGGGCCTAGTTCACACTTTCATCTTCGTTTTCAGCGCTCGCCAAACCCCCTTCAGTTCCTCAGAGGAACATCATGTATGTTCCTCTGAGGAACATCATGTGTGCTCCTCAAGTTGTAGTTTTGTCAGCGCCCCCTTTAATCGCCTAATCGTTGATCAGAGAATGTTTTTGGTCGAAAAAGAAAATGTTGGTTGTTGACTATTGAATATAATGGTTTATTTATTTATTTGAACAGGGACAGTGTACAATTAGCCTCAGAAAGGAGAGATGCGTTGTACCAGGTTATAGCACTTGTGCTAATTTCCACCTGCAGTCCCTGGGCCTATTGTACATGTTTTTAGTGGTAGGGGAAACCGGAGTACCCGGAGGAAACCTTCGCAGACACGGGGAGAACATGCAAACTCCACAGAAAGGCCCCGTCCAGGTGGGAATCGAACCCGGGACCTTCTAGCTGTGAAGCACGAGCGCTAACCGCTGTGCTACCGTGCTAACCGACGATGTATAAATCGTTACGTGCTAAAGTTAGCTGCAGTGAACAGTTGCTAACGTTAGCTGCAGTGAACAGTTGCTAACGTTAGCTGCAGTGAACAGTTGCTAACGTTAGCTGCAGTGAACAGTTGCTAACGTTAGCTGCAGTGAACAGTTGCTAATGTTAGCTGCAGTGAACAGTTGCTAACGTTAGCTGCAGTGAACAGTTGCTAACGTTAGCTGCAGTGAACAGTTGCTAACGTTAGCTGCAGTGAACAGTTGCTAACGTTAGCTGCAGTGAACAGTTGCTAACGTTAGCTGCAGTGAACAGTTGCTAACGTTAGCTGCTAACCGTTAGCTTGAGCTTTAAATGATCGAACGTCGGCTCTCGGACAAAAAGGCAAAAATCCATTCAGGTCAAATCCATGTGAACTTAAACTCGTGACTAAATGTTCCACAGTCTCTTGATCACAGGGTTGGGAACCACTGCTACGATAGAGTGATGTTTCCTCAACACGTCTGTGTAGGCTCTCAGTCGTACAGGAGTTGTCCATCTTCAATGAAGGATGTTGAGTCATCGTCTGTACTGTGTAGTAGGAGTGTCGAACGTTTCTCCTCTTCATCCAAAAGGCTTCGTCAGTGGCCTAAGGTTTAGCTCCGCCCACAGCCCGAAGCCTTTTGGATGAGAAACGTCTGACACTCCTACTACTCAGTACAGACGATGACTCGACAACGTTATGATCATATATCGTAAGGAAGACGTGTCATATTAAAGTGAGTGATGATCAGCAGAAGGTTCACGTTTCTCTACAGTTGTTTCTCCCCCTGCAGCATCTGGCCTCATTACAGATGTGTAAAGTGATTCTGCAGCTGGAGGGAAACCACTGCCTCGGGGGGGGGGGTTGGATTATGCAAATGTTTACAGCAGCAGCACAAATCTATATGTGCGGCAGGTTTAAGAGGAGCCTGTTCTTCTACCCAGCGGCGGCGGAGCGGCGCCGACAGGTGACAGCGACCCCCCCCCCCCCGCCGACTCCCCCCCCCCCCTGACTCACACGCTTCTATAGGAGGCAGAGCAGCCCCACAGCTGCCTCCGTCCTGTCACAGCGACACTAACAAGAGCAGAATCAGCTGAGTCTAAACTTTAGCTCAACCTTCCCCGGGTTCTGGTGGAGACCAACACGTTCCAGAGGAGGAGAAGTTCCATCCTGAAGGTCTGAGGTCCAACTCTGTCAGAGGAAAGAACTGACGTTTATCCAGGAAGTCACTCCAGCATTCCCACGCTCATCCATTCACTAATACTGACAAGTTTGGTATCCACGTGTAGCAGGAAAGGCTGTGACCGACTATGTTTGGAAGCTTTTTAGGGATTTTTACAGATCTGATTCCTGATCTGAGGTGTTTCCTGTGACGGGATGAACAGATAAAAAGACGGAACATATATTATATATTATGAATATATATTATAATATATATAATAATATATATTATATATTATTATATATATTAAAACGTCCGTAGTTCAGTAAAGTCCTGAACTTCAGCCTCTCAGAGAAGAACAAGACTCAGAGGAGCAGAAAGAGACAGGTCTGTCCCAGCTCCTCCACACTCCACTGCTTTACTTTGTCAGGGGGGGGGAGGCTGCTCTCTGAGGGGGAGAGGCCACTCTCTGAGGGGGGGGGGGGGACGCTCTCTGAGGAGGGGGGAGCCGCTCTGTGAGGGGGAGAGGGGGGGGGGGGCGTGTGCCTGTAGATGGTGAAAAATAAAAATGGATTTTCAACAAACGCCTTTAACATTTAAAGCTGTGGTTAAAGACTCACCGATCCAGCTGTTTTTGTTTCCGATACGATACCGGGGGTTTGAGTATCGGCCGATATCCGATACCAACCGATACCACGAGACGTTATAATTTAGTGAATAAGTGAATGACTTAATGTGACGTCAGTAAAGTCTCGTCTTTCTGGCTCACGTGACATTAATATAAACATCACAGCTCGAGCATTACCCATGTGATCCATCAGTGACCTCCCCCTGATGACATCACAGCGTGCTCAGACACATATGATCCATCAGTGGCCTCCCCCTGATGACATCACAGCGTGCTCAGACACATAAAGAGTTAATTACAGCGCGAGTTACGGTGAAGACGAGCTCAGAACAACAGCAGGTTAGAACCACGAGACCATCAGGTATTAGAGGCAACGGGTCAAAGCTTGAGCACACGCGAAGGCTCGGGGTTTATCCAAATCCAAACCACAACGGGTCAAAGTTTGAGCACACCGCGAAGGCTCGGGGTTTATCCAAATCCAAACCACAACGGGTCAAAGTTTAACCACACCGCGAAGGCTCGGGGTTTATCCAAATCCAAACCACAACGGGTCAAAGTTTAACCACACCGCGAAGGCTCGGGGTTTATCCAAATCCAAACCACTGTGATCACCTGGAGGTTGTTGTTTGTCTCAGTGCTAGATGTTCACGATCAGAATAATTTTAGTGACGTCAGACTCATGGAGCCTCTGATCTCAGGTTCAGCTGCAGCAGAGTTTGAGTTTCCAGAAGCAGATTCTATAGTGTTTAACCTCTTAAGCCTGAACCGAGCACATTTTCTCCAGTTTGGCTTTACCCAAATCTAAAAAGATCTTGAAAGAAGTGTCAAAGTAGCGACAAAAATGAGACGAAAAGGATGAAAATGTGGGATTTTTTTTTATGACAAATGCAACAAAAAGGCACTGGATAAACAGGTTTAAAAAAATGACAACACGACGAGGAAAAAGATCAGTTTTGATTCGTTTTGTAGGTCTTAGCTTTCAAATGAGGCGTTACTGGTGAAGCTGAACAGGTTATGGCGGGGGTTAAGAGGTTAGATGTTAAATGTTGAATGTTTTAATCGTGAGTCTGGTTCAGGAGCATCAGCGAGTCCCTGTGATATGAAACACTTTCTCTTTAGCTTCACCGTGAACCGTCTGCAGTCTGAGGGTCAAAGGTCACGGGGTTAGAGTTTAGGGCCCGACACTGCAGGTGAAGGTGGAGGCCTCGATTAGAGACTTCTGCTGAGGGTTACAGGCAGACACATGAGGGGAAACAAATCACAATCTAGGTTTGAATGTGTGGTTTGATTTGTTACAAACATTTGGATCAGGTTTAGTTTGAAAAAGCAATTTATACGTGAAAAAAATCAGTGCAAAGTGGAGACGATGTTGTGAATGAAAACGGTCCTATTGGTCGGCCAGGTTTGGGGTAAGTTACTTTAAAACTGTAACATATTCTGTATCAGTAGTTACAGTTACTAATACCGTCACGAACCAAAGCCTCTTGATGGGACTTCTGCGTACATGTCTCCCGTCTTTAGCCGCTGTGTCTCCCACAAAGGAAATGACCATATATAGAGCATGTCGGTCTCAGCCTTTCCTGCTACACGTGGATACCAAACATGTCAGTATTTGTGAATGAAGCAGCGTGGGAAAGACCAGGGAGTACAGGTTCTGTGAGTCGCTGCAGGTTCGACTTCATCAAATCCCGTCTGTTCTTCAGTTTATTGGCTCTGTGTGCGTTTGATAAGGCGGCGGTCACGGGGGCGGGGTCAGGGGGCGGGGCTTGGGCCGGCGCCGCTCATCGATTGGCGGGTGAGCGGAGATACGAGGATTATTCAGACGCTAACAGGGCGGCGGATCGATGGGTGATTATGAGCGGACGGGTTATCTCCCGCCGCAGACGGATCGATGTCAGGGCGGAGGGCGGGGCAGAGAGGATTCTGGGTAAAACTGTGGAACAGCGACCGATACGGCTCAATGGGAGTGTCTGGGAAAGAAACGTCCAAATGTTTCCCCTGATCTTTATTCTGACAGGATTAACAAACCACGTTCATCTCATTCTTTCCTTTATGACAGTCATGTGACCTCCGTCCATCTGAGGAGAGGCAGGAGACGCTGGACTTTGGGACGAGTCCCACAGACGTTACAGAGACAGAAACCAGAAAACAAGTCCAACATTCAGCGTCTGGACCGTTACTAAATGTAGGGGAAAAAATTGCAAAAAGTGTGAAAAAAAAAGGAACATTTTTAAAATATCAAGGAAAGGACCCAGTATACTCAGAACTGTCTCACAACAACATCTAGTGAGGGCATCAGGGTGAGGGCCAGCTGATCGGGGGGGGGGGGGGGGGGGGGGGCTACTGCCCTCCACCAGCTGGCCATTTCACACCCTGGCTTTTTAAGGCACTTCACTAAACAAGGTAAACAAAAATAATAAACAATCACAACCAATATTTTACAGTGAATATAGGAAAGATAGTAATGGGTCGTGTTGATTATGTAAAACTTAATAATAACTAAATCAATGTTCAATCAATAGAATGGTGACTGGTGTTTATAAGTAATGATTGGATATAGTTATTATGTGAAAGGGAAAGAGGGAAAAAGAAAAGTACAAATTGAAAATAAATAATGTTTATATATATTGGTAAAATCTTTGTGTGATGTCTTCTTGCTCTGGAGGTCTTGTGGACCTCATGTGATTTTCTTCTTGTGAGGCATGAACGCTGTTTCGTGAGGTTAAAGCGGACGATCTGTAATTGTGTAATTCAGGGATTTTGTAAAGTGTTGTGTTGTATGAAGGCGCGAGACGCCGCTTGTATCACTGTAACCGGGATGTGAATTCATTTTGAATATAGGGGTCGGCACTTAGAAGCTTTCTTGCTTCAGGCGACTCCTCTTGAGTTTTTGTTACTTTATTTATTCTATTTCAGCACTGCAACAACGCTAATGTATATAATGTAAATAATTACTCAAATAAAAAAAATAAAAAAATAATGTCAAAATGTGTGAAAAAAAATTAATAAAAGGAAATAATGTGGGGAAAATTTTGTGCACAATCTAAAAATAAATATTTACCAGAGAGAGAAGATTCCGGACGCTATGACGTGTTTTACTGATGTCATGATGACCACAGAGATCCAGCCGTTACAGAGACATTAACCATAAACCCGTTACCATAGTTACCACAATAGGATTCTAAGCAGCACCGACCTCTGGTTTCTGGCCCCGAGGCTGGACGAGTTTGAAAACGCTGATTTGATTAAATCAGCGTTAGATTTGAGCTTGTCCTCGCCCCTAAGGCGGCGCAGACGTGACCCGGGCGGCTCGTCTTTGGCGGCTCTCGGTCGGACGGCGGCCGATCGGACAGAACGTTGTTGTGACGGCGTGGAGGAAGTCTGGAAATACAGGTCAGAGTCACACTGACTTTTGTTTTCGTTCTCGTTTCCAATGGGGTGAACTCTGAGACCCAACAGACCCTGTGTCCACGCTGATCAGACACATGGACATCACCTTAGGCTGTCTACAATAAAAGGACACTCCCATTTGGCTTCATTGGGGGTCTGAGAAGTGTCTGGTGCATCTCCTTCAGAGCGGATCAGGCCCTTGTAACTTGGAGCTGAGTGAACATGAGGTCGATACTGGGCCTCAGGACCTCGTCTCAGCGTCTCTGTGTTCATCATGACATCAGTAAAACACGTCATAACCGACCTCCACCACGGGCCGCAGCTCTGACGTCAACACCACGCCACATGAAAACATCTCAGGCCTCAGCGTTTGAGTTCCCCCTCTAAAGCCGGGGTGGGGAACCTCAGGCATGTGGTTTTATGTGACAGTGAATGTGAACACGTATCGGTGCATCTTCATCGAAAGGAACATTTATCTGTGTTCTGGGCATGTTCTACCCACAAAGAATATTTTTTTGTCTTTTTTTTGTGTGTGTCTTTTGAGAGCAGGAAGTACTTGTCTGCACCATCTGGCGTGCATCATCACAGTTTGTAAAAACCCCAAATTCAAATCTCTTTAGATTAGAATATTGTGTAAAGGGACTTTATTGTAGCTCAAAGTGTCTCCTTTCATCAGCTAATGAATCCAAAACATCTGCAACGGATTCCTAAGACTTTAAATGGTCTCAGTGGTTCAGTAGAATTCTCCATCATGGGTTCAGACCTGCTGACCTGACAGAAAACCATCACTGACAAAAGGCTCTAAAGGTCAGAGCAAAAGAAGTTGGATGTTCTCAAAGTGCTGGATCAAAGCTCACGAGCCGCAGGGATGAGCTCAGTCTGGAGAGGACTGTCAGGACAAGGCCATTCAAAAGTGTGAGGGACCTTCACAAGGAGTGGACTGAGGCTGGAGTCAGAGCATCAAGAGCATGCTATGGGGCTGCTTTTCCTCAGCGGGGACTGGGAAGATTGTAAGAATAGTTGGGAAGATGGATGGAGCCAAATACAGAGACATTTTGGAGGAAAACCTGCTGGAGTCACAAGAGAGCTGAGGCTGGGGCGGAGCTTCACCTTCCAGCAGGACAATGACCCTAAACACAAACATGTACAATGGAATGGTTTAAAAACAAACATATGAATGTGTTAGAATGGCCCAGTCACAGTCCTGACCTAAATCCTATTGAACATCTGGAAAGACCTGAAAACTGCTGTTCACAAACGCTCTCCTTCTAATGTGACAGAGCTGGAGTTGTTTTGTAAAGAGGAATGGGCTCAAATGTCAGTCTCTACATGTGCAAACCTTGTAGAGTCAAACCCCAGAAGACTTGCTGCTGTTATTGCAGCAAAAGGGGGTTCCACAAAGTATTCAGTCATGCTGTATGAATACTTATGCACGCCCACTTTTACTTTTCTATGTTTTGAAAAATAACAGAATCATGTTTCATTTTTCTTTCACTTCACAGTCGTCTGTTACTTGTGTGAGAACTTTCAGTAAAACATTTAAAATAAAATCTTAATGTTTAGGGTTGTAAACATGACACAATGTGCAAAAGTTCAAGGTGTATTAGTACTTTCGAGAGGCGCTATGTAGGATTTTCTCCAAATACTTTCCTCACTCTGACTGATTTTGTCCTGGGGTTCCCTCTGTGTCCTCAGACCTCCCTCGCTCTCCTCCTCCTCCATGAACAGATCTTGGCCTTCAGCTCAAATCCAGCGTGAACTTTCTCAAACCTCCTGCATGAACGGCCGCTGTGTCGGGCGTCCGCCTCGGGCCGCGGTCATGTGACCCGCAGACCATCAGGGTCGGACTGAGCTCCGGATTGTTCGCCGTGACCGGGAGATTTCACGCCGTTCGTAAAAACGGCCGAAGGGAGAAGGAAATGAGACTCTTCAAAGACGCCGAGAATTCAGGAGGAAAGTGTCTCTGTCTGCGCAGAAACGTTTTAATCCGAAACGAGATGAAAGAATGTTAGCACAAGAAGCAACAGTCTTAATACAGTTCACAAATACTGATATATTTTATATCCACGTGTCCTCAACAAGGAGCTCAGGATGACGCTGTGATCCAAATATGGTCATTTCCTCTGTGGGAGAAGCAGCTAAAGACGGGAGGAATAAACACAGGGACTAAACTGTAGTCGCTCCATAAGGCTGGGTACTGCGAAACAATACGATAAGTATCTAAGCCATTATTTAGATTTCTACACTGAAAATATGGTCGATTTTTCTGCATAAAACGCCTTATTTTTATATAAAACACAAAATGAGAGAAAACTACTGCAGTACTTCTCCTCATATTTACATCAGTGATGTTCAGCACAAGCTTCACATCGATGTCTCTATAAATAAAGGTTCTTCTTCTTCTCTACACTTTAGATTTTTCTCCTTTCTCGCCTTAAAACGACCCTCGTCCTGAACCCCCTCCCCCCCGTTTTATTTCCTCACGTCTTCTCGCCGTCGGTCTCCTCTGGAACTCCTCGTGTTAATGTGACGCTGAGAACAGTGAACGTGTGATTTCCGCGCGTGGCGTCAGACTCTGGAGGCAGGAGAGTTCCTCATCAGAGTCTGAGCTTTCCTCACAAAGACTCCACGCAACGCTGACGAAACCCCTCGCAGAAGGAGAGAGGAGGAGCTGATCTGATGAGGCAGGAGGAGAGAGGAGGAGCTGATCTGATGAAGCAGGAGGAGAGAGGAAGAGAGAGGAGGAGCTGATCTGATGAGGCAGGAGGAGAGAGGAGGAGCTGATCTGATGAAGCAGGAGGAGAGAGGAAGAGAGAGGAGGAGCTGATCTGATGAGGCAGGAGGAGAGAGGAGGAGCTGATCTGATGAGGCAGGAGGAGAGAGGAGGAGCTGATCTGATGAGGCAGGAGGAGAGAGGAGGAGCTGATCTGATGAAGCAGGAGCATCATGTCTCTCTTCATTTGATCACGGTATCGTTTCAGAAGCTCAGGTCCGACAGAGAGAGGAGACAAACAGGAGAACTATTGAATGTAGAGATGTTTGCTGTGGATTACTGACATGAATATGAGGAAAAAATGTGTTACGAGTTTTCTGTCATTTTATGTTTTCATGTGAATTATGGGCGTCAGAAATGCGCCTAAAGCCCCTAGTTGAACTCTTGTGCTCTTGTCCCTCTTTGCTCCTGCCATGTCCTATAGATCTTTACCTACAGCCCAGGGTCTAGACCAGGATCTGCCCAGTGTTTAAGCCGATATCCAGGCCATACGCTTGAATGAAGGCTAGGCTAGGCTAGGCTAGCCCGGTTAGCTTGTTAAGCCTCAGTGTGTGATCATCATGAAGGCTGCTTTATGTTTTATTGACGTTATTAATGCGTAATACTTGTTTTCACTGGATCAACGCAAGTTAGCCGTTAGCTGCTAATAGCTTGTTAGCTCTGGGAGAAAACCACTCGGCTACGACCCATTGTAGATGAAATGTGAGCAATAAACTTTAAACGTTTTTGTTGACTTTATTTCTCGTTTTCACATGATCGGAGCATTAGCTCGTAGCATTAGCTCGTAGCATTAGCTCTGGGAATGCTCGTGCATCCTCGAGGCCCAAACACATTCCCAGCGCAGATTCAGCCTCTGAAATAAGTTTTCTTGTCTCCGCCTTTAATCCTGGGTGTTTGGGTGAAGAAACACTGATGTGTCTTTGTGAAGGTCCCAGAGCAACACATGAAGCTGCTCCTCCACGACTCCACGACGCTTTGTGTGAAACCGGCATTAACATGTTCTATACATGAAAATGGACAACATGGCCGATATGTTCAGCAACAGAATCTGAATAATGGCCAGAGCCAGGTTTAAATGTGTGCTTCTGTTTTGTGACATATTTTTTTGGATCTGGTTTAGTTTTTGAATAAACTAGTTCAAATATAAAAGAACATTTATTTCTCATTTCTCCCCGCTGTCTGACTTTTTGATTATTATTTTTTTTATTTTCAAAAGTATTTAATGTGTGCTGTTGTGGAGACGCTGAGCTGTGTGACGTATGAGCCCGAGGAGCAGCTCCGAACATCTGCCGCTGTGACTGAGGCGTGACATTGGGTCCTGACCTCCATCCCCCCCCCCCCCCGTAGTAATCACCTCCCTCTCTCTCTCGCTCTCTCGCCCGGTCACTTATCGGAGCGCCGGCCCCGTCTGACCTAAAAGCCCCGTGACCCACATCGGCCGCAAACGGATTCATTATTTACATCGACTTCCTGTTCTCTGCACATTTATCTCACGCCGCGTTTTAAATCCGTCCCAGCGAGTCCACGATGAGGCGGCGAACGAGGAGCCCGAGGTGTGAAGGGGGACGAGCGTCGAAACTCTCACACCTCGGAAAGAACTGTTCAAACCCAGAATAAGAAGAATATCTGCCAGAGGAAGTCAGTCAGCCCAGGGATCAGGAAACATCAACCTGGCACGGTTCTTAATCCCCTCTTATACACATTGTGATTCATCTTCTGTTCACGTTCATGTCCGTGATCTACGGCTCCAGGTTCAAATAGATCTCGCTGAAGGTAAAGGGTTCCCCTCGTCGCCTGCAGAGCGGAGAATCCTCCTGGATCATGTGACGTGGGCGGTCCTCGCCGTCGCAGAACATCATCATTACAGGATTTAAGGTTTACATGTGTAAATATGGAACGTGAGGCGGTGATGGGAATATCTCCTGATGACGGATCTGTGGGAACGTTCAGCGTCTGCTCTCCAGAAACTGCTCTCCAGAAACTGCTCTCCAGAAACTGCTCTCCAGAAACTGCTCTCCAGAAACGGCTTCATCTGATCACTCACAGCTCCAGAAACACTGGACTTCAGTGACTCTCAGGTTAGTTTAGTTTAGTTTATTTGAGCAGTTCACATTCTGCTCTAAAGGAGTGGGCTGAAGCAAGAAGCTTATGAGCCCCCCCCCCCCCCCCCCCAAATTCAGTGCAATAATAAAGTACATTTCACACAATGGAACCGAAGGAACAAAACATCAAAGAGAATGTGAAACATTTCAGCAGCTACACTCGCACAGACCAACTTACAAAACTATATATGAACCGTTTATATCATTAATTGAAACAAAGCACGACTACAACAGTGATCTGGATTCATGTCTCGCACACAGCGAGTAACAAACTAACAACATGTGATCCTTCATATATGTCTTGTTACTCGTGATCACCGAGAGTTACTTTAATGATTTACTGTTTCGTTGTTTTCACGAGTGATTCCAGTCGGACCAAAGGGGTTCATGTTTACGTGAGGCTCATGAGCCAAACGCTCGCTCAGGTTCAGCTCTTCATCAAAGCGGGAAAATGGTTTCAACAGTGACTGAAGAGTTTATTGTGGACAGAAAAACGTTTGTAGCTACGGCTCGATAAACGAGAAATCTCTTTCCTCTCTCGGCCGAGCACAAACACACGTGCACAGGTTTCTACAGTTTGAGTTTCCTGCAGCCGCACAGAGGCCTTCACAGCAGGACTGCAGGGGCGGATCCGAGCACACAGGGCCCGGGGCCTTACAGGGGAACCCCAGACTCAGAATAAGAAAACATCCAAAACAATATGTTATATTAATATTCAAGACTGCAGGAAAAGCAGCTCATGAATAAAAATACTTCATCATCATCAGCAAGAAAGTCCCACAAATAGAGAAACTGATTTTGTCAATATCGCCCAGTCCTACTAGTAGCAGCATTAATAGTATAGTAGTAATAGTAGTAGTCGTAATAGTAGTCGTAATAGTAGTAGTAGTAGTAGTAGTAGTAGCAGTAGCAGTAGCAGTAGTAGTAGTTGCAGCATTAATAGTAGTTTATAGTTTATATAGTTTATAGTTGTTATCATCGTCTTGTATAATGGGATTATAAAACACAAACAAAAGCAGCAGCTGCCCGACAGTCGTACAATATACGACATAAACGTATTTGAACAAACGAGTCTGCGCCTCGTCCAGGCTTCACAAACACATCACAATTAAACCACCATTTCATCATCACTGATCCAAAACATGTCAGGCTTTTGAACAAACTATTTCTAAGATCCTCGTATCGTGGACAATATAACAACTCTTCAGGAGTCTGAGGGAACCTGACGGTCTAAAGGCTGAGCAGCAAAGAGCTTTGGGTCCTTGTCAGGTTTGCCTTACAAAGCAGTAGTAGTAGTAGTAGTAGTACTAATAGTACTAATAGTAGTAATAGTAGTAGTAGTCGTAGTACTAATAGTAGTAGTAGTAATAGTAGTAGTAATAGTAATAGTAACAGTAGTAGTAATAGTAGTAGTAGTAATAGTAGTAGCAGTAATAGTAGTAGCAGTAATAGTAGTAGTAGTAATACTAATAGTAGCAGTAATAGTAGTAGTAGTAGTAGTACTAATAGTAGTAGTAGTAGTAGTAGTAGTAGTAGTAGTAGTAGTACTAATAGTAGTAGTAGTAGTAGTAGTAGTAGTTCATGTATTGTTGCTTTGATCCGGGCTCCTCTTTCCTCCTTCCCGCAGACTCGTCGTTTCAGAGTCTTACTCCACTTCCTGATCAGTGGGGAGTCACAGGAAGCAGGAAACTCACTTCCTGTCTCCGTGTTTTCGTGGTGAGGTTTTGTGAGATTGTGAGATTTGAGGCGAGGGGAGTTTCCCTGAGGCTGAAACACGAGCACGTCAGGACGCTCCGCTTTACACGGCCCACACTCGTCAGTTCTGTGGAGAACATTTACTTATGTCTTTTTACTAATAATATTAGTACACATATTATATTACACTATTGTAATTGGAAAGTCCAAATGTTTTTCTTTTGGGACTCTTCGTTTGGCCACATTGGGGAATCATGTGAAAATGGTGGAGATCTGCTCTGCACACGTGTTTTGGATTTTACCCTGAGAGCTTCCATAACCGTGGAGCTTCACATCACTGTGGAGAAGAGAGACATTAACCAGAAACCCAGTCCGACGTGCAGCATTTTGTCCTCACACGATGTGGGGGAAATGAAGGAAATAACTAAGAAAAAAAAATCTGGAAGAAAAAAACATTTATGGACTTTTTTTTGTGTAAAAATATGGAAACATTTGAAACATTTTATGGAAGAATCAGGAAAAAATGAGGGAACAATTTTCACACAATTAGACAAAAAAATGTGTTAAAAACTAGGCAAAAATACAGAAAACATGTGGAATATGTTTCAAGAGAGACACGAGTCCTGTTCCCATAGTTAATAGAACGGTGAGCGGTGTTTATAAGTAATGACTGGATATGGTTATTATGCAAATGGGAAATAGGAAAAAGAACAACATATATATATTTATGTAAAAATATAATAAAAATAAATGTTTATATATATATATATTGGTAAACTGCAGACATTTCTATTTTCGTGCCATGTCTTCTTACTTTGGAAGTCTTGTAAACCTCATGTGATTTTCTTCTTGTAAAACTTTATCAAAGCTGCTTTACTTTAGGTTAATGTGGACGATTGTAATTACTGAAAGGACATCATTGTGATTCATGGAGGCCACGCCCACAGGGCCGTGTGAGCCTGTGTGTGGAAAGTTGCTGGTACGTAAACACGTCACGCTTCTGTTTCACGTGTTCCTGGGTAACTCTGGAATGTGTGCGTAAAGGGTTATTTTTATGAAAATACGAGATGCTGCTTCACTGTTATTATTTACGTGTGTTTCAGTTACGTATATCCTCAGTGTTATGATGGGCCTTTTCTTTTGAAAGGACTTTCATTTATATTTTGTATTTCTTGAGTGAATCTGAAATGCATGAAAGTAAAACTCTGAATGGAGATAATAATCTGTCCGGCTTCGGCTCCTTTGACTTTTTATTACTGTGCAATAATACAATCTATGTTTGCAAATGGCTGAAATAAACGAACTATAGTTTCCACAATGTCATGCAGCTGTATCAGGTCCATTTGCAAACGTGCACATAGCGCCCTCTGCTGGTGTTTTGTCGAGCCACATTTGAGGTTAAAGGGTATTTTCCAAACATTGTGCGTCATATTAAGTCACAGAACATCTGGGCTCCTGCAGTGGTCTGCATAGAGCGAGACATGGACCTCATGAGTGGGTTAGTCAGCTCTTCGTCCTGAACTTTCCTCCTGCAGTTGTGTTTCCCTGCGGTGATGAAGCCCCTCCCACTCCCAGCCTCCCACGCCGCGCTCCCCCTGCTCATTCCCGGGGCCTAACATAACATTGTCTAATGGTGTTGTTTTTATTGTGCTTCTCGAGTTTCCCAGCGCCGCTGAACCTCCTCCGAGCCTCAGCATCTGGAAACACTCTCCCCCCTCAGCGGCGTTTACGAAACACGCCGCCGAGTTTATCATCGGCACAAACGGAGAAACAAAACCAAACATGAAGATTACACAATCCCCTCCACACGAAGAGGAACGTCAGCACTGAGCAGCTCCGCTCGGCAGCAGGAGGGATTTCATAAAGCAGGAGAACATGGACCACAGAACAAGAAGAAGCCGCTCGACTGGAGCTCAGGAACTAGAAGAGTTCACTTATTCATGAAGAAGTTCTGAAGAGTTAGTCACACTTAATCAACTATTAATGACCACTGGGAATGCTTTTTAATGCATTACACTATGTATGGCTTTAATAAGACATTATACATGAAATATTACACAAACTGATATTATATTACTGGGAAGTAGCAGGATCACGAGTATAATATAAACTGCTGCCTTTATAACATTAAAATAGTGACTGTAATGTTACACTAGTGATTTTACTAATGTACTAATGTTTGGCTTTAGTAACAATTTGTAAGAAATATATGAATGATCATTTGTTACTCGCTCTGTTCTAGACATTGTACAAGAAATAAAACAGTTGTGTTTTGTATCTACTCGTTTCTGTTTATTACTGGATGAGTTCAAATGGCCGGTGAGATGTTTTGTAATTGACTGGATATAGATATTGTGAGTGTTGTAGGACATTCTTTTGCTGTTGTTTCTTTATTATTTGTCGTTTCCTCGCCCTATGTTCCCTTGTTTATGATTGTTTATGATTTGTTTCCTTGCACTACGTTCCTCGCTTTGATTGTTAAATGAAAAGACTAACTGCTCAAATAAACAAATAAACTAAACTATGTTATTTACTGTTGTGCAAAAGTGTGTAATTGAAATCTTTCTTTTTAAAGGAACCGAGGAAGACGAGTTGCCTTTAAATGTGCCGCTAATGGGATCCTAATGAAACAATAAATAATGAACGTGTTCATGATGACTCAGTGTTAGCTGTAGTTACCGCCCGCTTCTCAAGAGGAGATACGGGGAACAAGGAAGGGGCAAACGAGGAGGTATCCGGACAAGACTCACCACTAAGGCACACAGGTCTCTATCCTACTATTGTTCTGACTAATGTTCATTCACTGGAGAATCAGACGGATTATGTTCAGATCCTCCCACAAAGACTGTTGTGGAGCGGAGGGAGCTGCGCAGGAGGGGGAGGAAGGAGGAGCTGTGTGTGTGTGTGTGTGTGTGTGTGTGTGTGTGTGTGTGTGTCTGTATATATATATACGTGTGTGTGTGTGTGTGTGTGTGTGTGTGTGTGTGTGTGTGTTGCCGCGGGGGTTTTTAGCCTGATTTGATTGCCCCTGCTCTCGGAGACGGAGGCAGATCTTATTGAATCGAGTCCATTACATTTTCATCTGCACCGAGGGAATAACACGAGCCCGGACTCAGGCTGGGGGGGGAGAGAGAGGGGGGAGAGGGGGAGGAAACAGGGCTAAGGCTCTGGTAAAGGTGCTCGTACTTGTATAAGCAGTGATTCTGGAATGAGGAAAGTCAAGACGCTGCAGGTGAAAACATTTGAGATTTTTTTGATTTTTTTTGCAGAGGTCAATGTGAGATTAGTTTTAATGTCCGTCCTCTTTATCCGGGGCCAGGTTGTGGAGGCAGAAGTCTGTATCCTGCGCCAGCGTCAATCCCATTTCCCACAGCGGTAGATGCACAAACAGGAAGTGGAGTAAACCAATCAGCGAAGGGCGTCAGTTCACCTGTCGACAGGTGAGTTTGCTGCGTCGCTCTCTGCCCACACACACCTCCTCCAGATGTTCTGGGGGGAGCCCGAGGCCACAGAGACATGTCCCTCCAGCGTGTCCTGGGTCTGGGCCTCCTCCCAATAGGACATGCCTGGAGCACCTCCTAAGCAAGGAGACCGGGCTCCTCAGCCCCAGCCCCCTGTGAAGGAAACTCATTTCAGCCGCTTGTGTCCGCGATCTCGACACTTGAGGCAAAGACTCTCCTCTGACCAACATGGCCGCCTGGTCTTTCCAACGCTCATTCACAAACACTGACTGTGATCCAAATATGGTCATGTCCTCTGTGGGAGACAGAGCGGCTAAAGACGGGGAACATCCACAGGGCCTGATCCAGTCCAGATGGTTCCAGGCTGATGTTGGTGATGTTGGTGATGGTGTATGATCTGTGAGCGTGTGAAGAGTCTGAGCTGCAGCTCTGACTCCGGGGGAAAATTCCGCCGTGTTTTCGGGTTCGCTGAGAGATTGTGTTTGATGTGAGCGCCGTGTGGAGCGGAGATAACGCGGCAGGTAGACGGCGGCGCGCTCGGAATACTAAACACGCCGCGGAGAACCAGAGCCAGAGCGACGCTCTCGGCCTCTCGCTCCGTCACGCGTCTGTAAACTCCGTTTGTCTCCGTGTTTGAGAAGCCGTCGTCACTCCGCTTGTCTCCGTGTCCTCGCGGCGCCCCCTCTCTCTCACACACTGTAACGCGGCGCAGATTAAAGTGGATTACACATAATTCAGGGGGATTACAGCTCAAACAGACGCTATGTGGCTGTCATGGCGGGTTTAGACGTGATCCCGCAGTGATCCGACACTTGAGCGTGATCCACCACTTAGAGGATTCTACGAGTCTTTTTCCATCTACGAGCGCCGCGGTCTGTCCCAGGGTTCTGCATCAGTCTGTGGGTTCTGCACCACTAGAACGTGTCTCAGAGAGGCTTTAACAGCAAAACATATCCATGTTACTGCTCTACATTCAGTTTCATTCTAAGGCAAGTTTATTTGTAGAGCACAATTCACACACAAGGCAATTCAAAGTGCTTCACATTTGCAGAAAATGATGTGATGTGAGTCCAGAGTTTGGTACAGATCCCTTTGACCTGCTTCATCACATTTCCACACTACAGTGTAGCTGACTCAGTCACCCGGGAGGAGCTCGGAGTGGAGTCGCTGCTCCTTCACGTCCAGAGGAGCAGCTGAGGAGGCTCCAGCATCTGTTTCAGAGCCTCCTTTTCGCTCCTACACAGACACGGGGAGAACATGCAAACTCCACAGAAAGGCCCCGTGCAGGTGGGAATCGAACTCGGGACCTTCTAGCTGTGAAGCGAGAGCACTAACCACTGTGCTACTGTGTGGCCCAAGGTTTCTGTTTTAATCAGACCACGCCCGCCATCTTACACGTGACCTCTGACCTTCTGACAAACGTGAGGTTTAGAGATTTCAGACGAGCCTTGGAGGAGCTGCGTGACTGAACAGAAGAACAAACATGGAGACACAGGATCTCTGACGGTCTGATGATCCATCTCTGACGGAGCCGGTCTGATGATCCATCTCTGACGGAGCCGGTCTGATGATCCATCTCTGACGGAGCCGGTCTGATGATCCATCTCTGACGGAGCCGGTCTGATGATCCATCTCTGACGGAGCCGGTCTGATGATCCAAACGTCTCTGAGCTCGTCCTGTTAGATCCGAGCGTCTCCTCACGAGCCTCCCTCCGTCTGCAGGATCTGAAGAGCTGATGGAGCGTAATCTGAGACTTCTGATCTCCAGACGCTGCCGTCGACACAAACTCCGTCTCTGCCGCGTTTACAGAATAGCTTGGTTTGCCGCCTGGTTCGCCTATACCCAGGCCTTTTACAAAAACACTCTGCGGAGGTGCCTGATGTTCACAAAGACATCTGTAGATCTCAGAAGTGCATTAGCTGAAGCTCTGGGTCGTGTCAGACTGCTCCTCGTGAGTGGAAGACGTTCCTGCAGCGGAGACGATGCTGGGAAGTCTCAGCGCCTGCAGGGCCGAGGGACAAACGTTTGTTTATGGAAAGACTCGGTCTGACCTTCGTTTCTTCTGATCTGTGTCACAAGATCTGCAGCGCATCAGTAACTCTTTAATTAGTCTTTCATTTTCTAAATCGGCCTTTTGATGAAACGGCGTCAAAGTGATCCGCGGGAACGAAGGCGCGTCATTCAGAGACGTCGAGATGAGGTCACATGAGAAGACTGTCCGAGGGACGTGAAAGATCTGATCAGAGCTGAAATGAATATCTGAGGATGTTCTCCATGACGACGCTGAAGCCACATGTCGGCCATATTAGAAATGTGTCAAAATGTGCTGCAAACAGACGATTGTTTTGAACAGACGGCAAAAGGGCAAAAAAAAAAACTGAATACCTGATTCCCCCTTTTTTTATTTCCCTTTTTTTCCTCCCATATTCTATCAAAATATTCCACATTTTTTCCCAATTTTTTCCATAATTTCCCCAATTTTTCCAATCTTCCTAGTTTATTATATGTTTTTTCCAACCGTTTCCCCCATATTTTTTCCCCAAATTTCCCAATTTGTCCATTTTTGGTTTCCACAAAAACAATTTTCCCATATTTTTTTTCCCAAATGATTCCTAGATCTTTTAAAAAAATTCCCAATTTCTTTCCCCCTTTTTTTTAAATTTTATTTCTCCCCTATTGTTTTTTTTTCCTACATTTTTTTCTCTGGATTTTCCCAATTTTCCCCACATTTAATAAACTGGACATTGAAGATAAGCTGGACATTGAAGATAAACTCGACATTGAAGATGAACTGGACATTGAAGATGAACTGGACATTGAAGATGAACTGGACATTAAAGATGAACTGGACATTGAAGATAAACTGGACATTGAAGATAAGCTGGACATGGTAAACCCGCACATGTCCAGTCTTTGGGACATGATGATGACGTCACTGCCCTGGTGCCGTTTCTCTGCACGGACAAAGCGTCGCAAAAGCACAAAGGACGTTTAAAGACTGTAATGAAGTCGTCTCATTCTGCAGGAGGAAAGGAGCGGCTGGAGAGACGGGTTTCAGAGGACAGAGCCCCCCCCCCGGGGATTAGAGCAGAGCGACCCCTCCCTGGAGGACGAGGAGGGGTGGCATTTAGACCTGAATCCTGCACAAATTGGTTCTCTCCATCCACAGGTGAGTTTGGCCTCAGAGCAATAAGCAGCAGACAGAAGGTCTCAGAGGAATCCCTCATGTGGAGGCTGGTGTCGGCCCAGAGCAGGTCCACCGCTGACATTTCCACGTTTAATAACAACTCTGCAATTACTCCGACAATAAAGGAACGGCAAAATCTGACATTTCAGAGGAGCGTCCAGCGATCAGGGACGGGTCCAAAAACACCGTCACCATTAGATGAGCTTTTTTAAATGAATTATGGAAGAAAACACATCGTCGTCGATATTACTGGGTTTCAGGTCACATCACAGCGTTCTAACGGCCTCTAATATTATATAGAGGTGAAATTATGTGTTTTTTGATGAAATTGTATGTGTTGTCCAGAAAGATCATGGACCATACCTGTTTTGGTTTCAAAAATTCCTAGCGCCCGCTGTGAAAGTGTAATTCATTAATAGGAAAACTAGCTCCTGCCCATAGACACATTATTATTAGACCGTCATTCCTCACTCCTCCCCTTTTACCACAATGACCACGTTCGAGGGGAAATCATGGCGGATTGACAGACTCCTCCCCCCCCAGCTCTGACGGAGCATGTTCCTAAACAGGGCATAAGGGCGGGATCTTCACTGTAGACTCCGCCCTCGCGTGACGTGTAGTTCGATCAGAGCTCCAATGCCAACAGTCCGACCCTCATTAGTACGAGATTTCTGAAATGTTTCTTTAATTGTGACTAACCCAGCGTTACCACAGGAGGAACATCTAGCTGTAGAATGTTTAAGAAAATTACAAACCAGGCTTTAAAGTTGTTTTTAAAGTGTCTAAAGTGCAATGCATTCCAATGGGGGACTAGCGGCTATATGGAGGTACTACAGCAATGGCGGCCCCTGGTGTCGTCGTCACAAAGCAGAGCAGCGGCCATTGCTCCTCCCCCCACCGGGTCCCGTGACATCACATTCTAGAACCTTTTCTAGAACCACATTTCCCAATCGACACCACGAAAAAGGAAGACGGTAACGTCCCCGAATCACTGGCCAGAGTCTCGCCCAGGTTCACCCGTCGACTATTTTCATTAGAAATGGTACGCAAGACAGAAATACACGATACTGCAGGAACAACAGGACTGTGAGTGATATTGTGTGATGAAAACACCGGACAAATGCTGCTTTTGGAGGGTTTTAGGGGATTATTCAGAGGCAGCTAAAAGAAGAGCTATGAAGGTAAACTACATGCTAATGTTATGATAACTGCAGCTAAAGTTGTGCTAACAGCGGCTAAAGTTGTGCTAACAGCGGCTAAAGTTGTTCTAACAGCGGCTAAAGTTGTGCTAACAGCAACTAATGTTGTGTTAACAGCGGCTAAAGTTGTGCTAACAGCAGCTAATGTTGTGCTAACAGCGGCTAAAGTTATGCTAACAGCAGCTAAAGTTGTGCTAACAGCAGCTAATGTTGTTCTAACAGCGGCTAAAGTTGTGCTAACAGCAGCTAATGTTGTGCTAACAGCGGCTAAAGTTATGCTAACAGCAGCTAAAGTTATGCTAACAGCAGCTAAAGTTGTGCTAACAGCAGGTAAATAATAACTGCACAGGATACCTCTTAATGGAAGCTCGTCCTCTGACCACGGCACCGCAGAAGCAAAAGCCTTTCACACAAACGCCAAACACGCTGGATCGATTCGGATCCTTTAAGAGTCTGAGGACGGCGCTCAAAACGCTGCTTTTCCAGGACGCCGTAAAGAACTGACAATCATTTAACTGAGCCACAGGGAACGTAAGCACAGGCCTTTTTAAGATCAATACTCATAAAAACATGTACGCTGCTGAGAGGTTCCAAACCTCGTGAAAATGATCCAAAGGCTTTTTGTGAATCAGCCCCAGGTTTTAAAAACTCGCTCATTTTTATCCCCCGTTCTCTCCACTCGGATTCTGAAACCAGGAAGTCCAGCCCATTTTCCAGACTCAACTAAAGCCCAGCCCACCTGAGAGCAGTGTTCAGGCGGGACGGTCTCCAAACAGGTCAGGACTTGGTAAGACATGATGTTTGAGCAGATGTTTCAATGTGCTATAAATAGTTCTTCTTCTCAAACCGGTTTAAAGCAGATGTTTGACCGGTTTAAAGCAGATGTTTGACCGGTTTAAAGCAGATGTTTGACCGGTTTAAAGCAGATGTTTGACCGGTTTAAAGCAGATGTTTGAATGTGTTATAAATAATCCCCCGTCTGTAAGAAGGTCCCGCGGCGGGAGGCGGGTCTTACCTGTCGGTGGAGGGCGGCCGGTCTGTACGGCTCCTGCTGACCTGGCTGTAGGTGCCGTCAGACAGAAGGTGCTGCTCGGGGGGGCTCACCCCGGCGTACGGGTGCTCCTCGCGGGCCCCGCCCCCCGGAGACCTGGGCAGGTCCAGGATCTCGGCGTAGTCTCGCTCTCGGGCCTGACGCTCCCTCAGCTCGCGCTTCTTCGCCTGGATCCTGCAGGAGACAAGGGGCTTTAGATCAAGGTCTGGAGGACGTCTGAAGACACAGAGATACTGAACGTTTCTCCAGATGTTTCGGTCGAGTCGTGAAAAACAAATGTAAAGTAAAAGTCGCTGAAACATGTGAACTTCAATGACACAGAAGCACAATAGAAACTCGATAGAAACATCTCCCCGTCGTGAGGACCTCCCGAAGCTGTGATTAAACACGCTCTTATTATCACGTCCACGCTCTTATTCTGGCGGGGAGCGCAATCACCGGGGCGACACTTTTACTGTGAAGGGGAGTCAGTCCGAGAGACGGGAGTTTGAGAAGAAAAGATTTTCTACGCGAACGACAAAGAAAAAACATCTGTTTTTAAAGTCACAAGTAAATTCTCCAGAGTAAAAGCCAGATGTGTTTTTAATCCCTTTATTTGCATCAGACTTTCCCGTGGATGGAAAACATTAGAAACCCACCTGTAGTTTTCACTCCCACTCAAACACGCGAGTAGTTTCTGTGATATTGGACCTTCATGTAACCAGGAAAGTCCCACTGAGATTAAGAAACTCTTTTTCAGGGGAGTCCTGGCCCCAGAGGGGAACCTATTGTGCATGTTTTTAGTGGTAGGGGAAACCGGAGTACCCAGAGGAAACCCATGCAACACGGGAAGAACAGGCAAACTCCGCAGAAAAGCCACAGGCTCACCACAAGGAAGAAGCTTTGTCCCCACAGTGTTTCCGTACAGGCTTCACAGTGTTTTCATTCACACGCTTATTTAAACTGATTTACACTTTCTACTTCAAATCCATGTGACTGATGGACTTTTGAAGCTGATCTCAGACGACACGATGTTTTCATTCGTAAAAGACTTTGTGTCGAATGGGGCGTCCGAACTAAACGACTGGTAGAGAAACTGACCCCAGATCACACACACAACTCTGTAGAACTAAATCGTGTCGTGTGAGCTGAGCTTGTATTGGAGGAATGTTTCTGTACTTGTTCTCAGGAGATGGACTGAAGCTCCTCCTCGAACACACAGCTCTTTACAGACATATTAAAGGTTACTTGTAAAAGCAGAGGCCGTGTCTCCTGGTTGTGTTTGTAGGAGCAGGTCTGACCGGCCGTGGCCTCATTAGCGACAGGAGCACAGTGTTGGTCCTTATCTGCTCAGGCCTCATCTCATCTGCTGCTGCGTAAACACGGCTCTCCTCGCGCTGAGCTCCTCTGAGTCTGCGGCGAGTTCTCCGAGGAGCCACTTCCTCAAACAAACGCTGAGTCCGCACCGTGGCTGCATCGCTCCAGGAAACTACCGCTGTTTGGAATATATTAAAGCCAATGAGGAATGTGAAGAAACGTCTGCTCCACCTGCACCTTCTCCTCTGTGTGAATACTGCCGTCTGGGGGAAACCGTTGTGCTGCAGTTCTCAGATGACTCTTTTTTGTAATGAAATATTAATGTAACTCTTCTGCTTGACCATCTCCTGCTCCCAGAGCGGGTTTGGAAAAGCCAGGATTTGTGCGGCTGCTTTATTAGAGGAGAGACGAAGAAGAGCCTCGTGATCCATGAGAACGAGTTAGAGAAACGTTTGCCGATGCGTACCTGTCTGGTCTTTGTGTGACCAAAGATGTTGTTAGCATTTAGCCTCTCCCAGTATATTCCTAAGGCTTCAAACGGGGGTGAAGTTGGAAGCGACCGAGCTCTTCCTCAGGCACAAAGACCAGACAGGTCCAACTCATCTCAGCTCAGGTCAGAACAGACCTCAGTGTGGAGGAACTGTGGCCTGGTCCTTTAAGGCGAACGCCTCCGGTGAATACGGAAACTTTTTAAATGTAAATCTGAAACTTGTGCTGTAGATCACTCACAAATAAGGCGTTCAATGCTTAAAAATGACCCAACATTCCCACATTTATGAAATCTGAATAATGGCTCGAGTCAGGTACGGTAAACGCTCTCAACTCACCTACGTTAGACCCTGAAATCGCTTTACAGCAAAGAACCAGTCACCCATTCACTCTCGTTCATGCACCAGCGTACACAGACAATCTATGAAGAAACATCAGCGCAATAATTAAACATGTTCTTGTGGAGATCAGGGATTGAAAGTTTATAATTTTGTTTTTAGTTTTGAAAAGTGAGTTTTGCCAGTGTCTTTTTGGTTTTGGGCCCTGACAGTGAAAAAGTAGGATATTCACGTTCATCACGTTCTTTCTGTGTGATGTTTAAAGATCTGCATGTAAGTAGCAGGTAGTATTTCAGGAAAGGAACCAGGAAGTTAATAGTAGCACTTCCCAACACTACAGGGACTAGAACTGAAGAGACTTCAACAGCTGCTACTGCGTCTTGTAGATGTGAGCTCCTGTGACGGCCAGAGCCCCCCCCTCGTCAGAGCCACCGCCCCCCCTGGTCAGAACAGAGAGAGGAAACAGCTGCAGTTTGTACAAAGCCCTGAGAGATAAGGCCTTTACAATCACAGAATCACAGCAGCGCTTTGAGGGCAGTTTGGCAGATGACCTTTTCTCCTCCGCCGCGAACAATGAGCCATTCTGTGGTTTAAGAATGAAGCTTCCTCTCACAGGGAGGGGGGAGAGACGGGAGGGGGGAGAGAGTGGACTGCTCCTTTGGTCCAAAGGGACAATCGTAGCTCCGACCAGAGTTTAGTCGTTGTAGTTTCAGTCCTCAGAGGGCGGGTCATTCAGAGAACTGTGGTTACTGTGACAAAATATCAGATCACAATACTTCCATTACTTGTGTTTGGAGGCATTTTGATCCCACAGCTCCTGCAGGTGCACACTGCTCGTTGTGTCCTTGGGCAAGACACTTCTCCTCCCCTCCAGTGTCTGCGCACACTGATGTATGAATGAGAGTGAATGGGTGACTGGTTCTTTGCTGTGAAGCGCTTTGGGCCTGATGAAGGTAGAAACGTCTTTTATCCCTGATTAGCGCTTAGCTGAGCTCATCATTTACATATGTTGTTAGCGGCTCAAAAGCTAAACTGTAGTCTGTTTTAAAACTAAACTCAAAAAGAAGCAGAGTTGAACTAAAAAGCTCCACATTAGACGATAAAAGATCAGCTGAGGAAGTCGTGAAGCTCGTCCTGACCCCAGTTCCTCAGTCGTTTTCCTGAGCTGAGCGAGCGTTCATGTGCATTTCCCAACTGGGGAAGTCGTTCGCCCGAGTTCCCGAGGACCTGAACCATGAGACCAACATATCAGACTCTGAGGCCTTTGCTCGTACGCCGGTTCTGTTTTAAATCTGTATCCGTGTCTCACTGTCCTGAGGCTGAGCGTCTCACTTCAGCCACACAGACGGGACTTTACCCACAGATCAAACCGTTTAACACGAACACTTCTCTAAACGGATTTGCACTTTACAGACTAAAGTATTCTCCCCTGAGCAGCAGTGCATTATTAACCTTTTGTACGAGTGGACTTCACAGGACCGTCGTGGAGCAGAACGTGTTCAAACGCCGTGGAGTAAAAGTAAGACGTCACAAACTCCGCTTCATCGTCTGCAGAGGCTTTTTATCTCGTCCTCGTTTAAAGAGGACAAGCTTTAATGGCGGAGATCGACTGCGCGGCCGCCGACCCGCCGTAAAACCAGCTCTGAACTTTAACTGTCGCCTCGAGCCGCGGCCAAAACCCCCCCGCCAATTACGACTGAAGCGCCGTTACCGCGGCGCGAGATTATGCTAACGAGCCGCCGACAACGCCACCGCGGGAATCAATTAGGGACTGTGGCATTTACAGAGCAGAGGTGAGGGGGGGGGGGGTGACATTTAGGATCATCCAGAGGAGAAACAGCAGCTCCTGCAGAGACTTTAGGCCAGAGCAACACATCATTTGAAAGCTAAGGCCTGCAAAACTGAGCTGCGTTTTGGAACATTTTGGAACATTGTTTTTCATAGGTTTTTTTTTTCCTTTTTTGACGTGTTTTTGTCACAAGATATCGGGAACAAATCGCTCTTTAGATCCACGCTGTCCACGCTGTTGGTCCAGGGATTAAAGGCAGTGACTTGGTTGTTTCAGCTAAAAAAAAAGAAAGAAAAAAATCCACACTATTTGTCGTTTTCCCAATTTTTTGCTCATTTGCTATTACTGATTTTTTTCTCATTTTCCCCCCATTTTATTCCCCATGTTTGCCCTATTTTGCCCCATTGTTGCAGCGATGCCCAGCTCTACTCAGGACAATGGTATGACGACTATAATTCCTCCCGTCTTTAGCCGCTCTGTCTCCCACAAAGGAAATGACCATATTTGGATCAGAGCGTCATCTCGGTCACAGCCTTTCCTGCTACACGTGGATACCAAACATGTCAGTATTAGTGAATGACTAAACGTGGGAGCCACACAGACATGTTGGAGTCACAGAGATAAATGAGAGAATAAACATCGTAAAGGGAAAGTTCAGTCTGTTTTTTAGGAGAGGATTTTAAAGGAGAAAATCACAAAACACCTCCACGTTAATCACTGCAGGAACATCTGTGTTTTCTCCAGAGCGTCTCCTCTCAGTTTGAGGCAGGTTTCTCGTCGTTAATGGTCTGATAAAACTCAGAGGGGCAGTTTTGCGGCGGCGTTAAAGCCTCAGGTTACGGCTCGTACAGTTTTATTGTTCTCTCAGGATAAAACTGCCTCGTTTTAATAGTTTTATGTTCATTAACCTCGGCTTCAGCTGGAAACGACTGCCCAGACCCGGGTATAACGTGTGACAGATCACATGGTTCAGTGTATACTTTCAAAATGGAGCTTCTTCCTGTGTTGAATGTGAAATCACTCGCTGGAATAAATAAATAAATGAAAAAAACTGGGAAACACACGGGCCCCACACTGTCCAGTCCTGATAGGAGACTTTATTGAAAGTATCAATAAGGATTAGCGTTGATTCATCCTAATGATTCCCTAATCATAGAGCAGTGTGTTTGTTTGCAGTATGTGACTAGTGTGGTCTTGTGGGGTTTCTATGTGTATGTGACCAGTGAGGTATTGTGAGTTTTCTAGGTATATATGCCCAGTGTGGTATTGTGGGGTTTCCAGGTGCGTGTGACCAGTGTGGTACCTCTCCTGCTCCAGCCTCATCCTCAGAGTGTCCTCGTCCGAAGTGTCCTCCGGTCTCCACTTGGACGAGCCTTTCCTGTCCATCTTCTCTCCGGGACGCTCGTCTTTACGGTTCTTCCCAAACCTGGAACAAAAGGAAGTCGACATGAGGATTCACTCCAAATATATATGATAACTTCCAAATGTGTTTGAGTGGAGCCTGTAGGAGAAAGGCGAGTTTATTTGTAGAGCACAATTCATACAGAAGGCAATTCAAAGCTTCACAGCTGCAGAAAGAAACAGATCAAATCAATAAAACATCAACATGAAATTAATCAATTCCAGTAAAAGGCCAGAGTGCAGATAAAACACTTTCAGTTTTCATCTGCTCTCTTGTCGTTTTCCCTCTGATGTTTAGACAAAGCCGTTAAGGAGAAGCTCTGGCGCCCGTGGAGAGACGTGATCATGGCGTCGGACCTCGCCCGTGACCACGCCCTTCCTGATTAACGAGCCTGGTCCGGCGTCGCAGAGGAGCCCACTCTTCACGCTCATAAATCCCGGGGGATTTACGTGCGAGTGTGAAGGAGGCTCTCCGGGCCGTCGCTCTGCAGCAGGACGTCCCGCCCCTCGCTGAGGCCGTAAATCTGGAGGAGCGCCTCTTAAACAGGGCTTAATGGACGCCGTGAGGAGAGCGTGTCCGCGGCCCGTGATCGATGGTTCCATCCCGCGCTCCGGCCGCAGGATTAATCAGCTAATGCTCATCTCCACGTCCGATATGCAGAAGATCTCACACCCAACGTGTCAGATCAATGCATGATGGGATTTAAGCCCCGGGACCGTGGAGCGGCGTGGAGCGGCGTGGAGGCGTGTCACATTTACTCTGGGCTACAAGAGAATAATCCAGCACTAAACTGTAGATGATCCTGTTCTACGCCGTCAAAGCTAAGCCACAAAGCGACGCCTTATGGAAACATGTCACAGACGTAAAGGAAGCCCGGCCTCCACGTTCTCCAACTCAGACCAAACTGAGATCATTGTTTTTGTCCCACAGACACAAAGACAAAGTGTTATCAGTCACCTCGAGTCTCTCTCTCTAAAACCAAAACATCAGGTTAGAAATCTAGGAGTAATCATGGACTCAGACCTGAACTTAAACAGCCACATCAAAGCAATGACATCATCAGCTTTTTACCATCTGAAAAACATGAAGATCAGAGGAATAGTGTCAAAACCAGACTTGGAGACACTCATCCATGCGTTTGTCTCCAGCAGGTTAGACGACTGTAACGGCTGCTCACTGGCCTTTCTAAACCAGCTGTTCGAGCTGCAGAACATCCAGAACGCTGCTGCTCGAGTCCTGACAAGAACCAGGAAATACCACCATATTAGTCCAGTGCTCCGGTCTCTGCACTGGCTTCCTGTCGCTCAGAGAATAGAATTTAAAACAGCTCTGCTTGTGTACAAGTCTTTTCATGGTTTAGCACCAAAGTCCATCTCTGACATGTTAGAGCCGTATGAACCATCTCGGGCCCTGAGAACTTCAGGGAGGGTTCTCCTGGTGGTTCCCAGAGTCAGGACTAAACACGCTGAGGCTGAAGCTAAAATCTGGAACAGTCTTCATGAGGATGTGAGACAGGCCTCAACTCTGACCATGTTCAGCTCCAGAATGAAACGCTGGAAAACGCTCAAAGAAAAGAATGTGTTGAATATAACGATTTAACGCAGAAATGTGGAGCGATCTGGGTCGGACTTAAAGCAGAAGGAGAAACATTCAGACTAAACCTGAGCTGAGTGACTTCTTCTGTCAGACCTCGGGGATGACGGGATGATTGTGTCACTTAATGTTTTAATAACTTTATTTTTCCTCCCGAGACACAAACGTCTTCAGGTCCTGGTGGAGTTTCTGTTTCTCCGGGTTCTCTCGCTCGCTGCTTCTTTCATGGATTTATTTTGTTTTCCGTGTTTAAAATTCCCTTTGTTGCCGTCACACGTTCCTCCTGCTCTTCGGGAGGTGTTTTTTTTTATGCCTTTTATGAAATATTAAAAGCTCCAAACACGCAGGTATTAGCCCGGCTTTGATCCTGACTCGGAGCTTTGCAGAAAAATCACACTTTCAGCGCTGGGACTCAGCCGAGCACAAAGGCAGGAGTTATTTCAGTTATTTAAGCCGTTCACCAAAAAACAAACACGACACCAGCGTTTACTTCATTACATCTGAGTCAAAAACAGCCCAGACTTTTCCCACACGCTTATTCATTCATACTGACATGTTTGGTATCCACGTGTAGCAGGAAAGGCTGTGACCGAGATGACGCTGTGATCCAAATATAGTGATTTCCTTTTTGGGAGACAGCAGCGGCTAAAGACGGGAGGAATATATATCGGCCCTGGGTCTCTATAGCCCGTCCGTCCATGGGAGTGGATCTCTCCTTCTGTGGTTCTCCTCAAGGTTTCTCGTTTCTCCCACTGGGTTTTTGAGTTTTTCCTCGCCGTGCTGGAGAGTCTAAGGACAGGGGACGCCCGAGCTCCACCCACTGCTCCCAAATCCCTCTGAGAAAATCCCTGGAACTAATACGTCACATGTCTGCGTAGGCTCTCAGTCGTACAGGAGTTGTCCATCTTCAACTGAGGCTTGTGAATCATCGAATATGTGAAAAAATAAACCCACACCTGCTCTGTCCATTATTTACATTTCGTCGCTGAAAATATCGACACTTTAGGTCATTTTTACTCATGAAGCGCCTTTCTTTTTTTTATTTGCGATCACATTACGGGTCGTCCTGTGATCAGAGGGTCGGCGGTTCGAATCTCGCAGGTGCACACAGGTGTGAGAATGAGAGTAATGAGTGACTGGTTCCTAAAGCGCTTTGGGCCTAAAGCAGGTAGAACGGTGTTATATAAACCATTACAGATGTGCCATGTATTACTTTATTATATTCATGTCAGTTACCTCACTCCTCACTCTGTCCCCACTCTGAACTGAAACTGAGCGTGTGTGTGAAATGATCTGTGCAGGTTCATAGTCAAAGCGAGAGTCGGGTCAAAGCGGCGGCGGCGGCGTCTTTATTCAGAGTCGCTGGAGCTGAAACGCTCCCGAACTATGAATGTAATTATCAAAGACAGGTCTGACAGAAGAACCGAGGCTCAGAGAGAGAGATCTGAAGGAGCCACAGGGACGAGTATAACCCACATTTAAGTCCAGTTCTTTAGTGAATGAGTCTGTTTAGCATTAACGGACATAAACCTACGTTTTCTTCCTGTAAAATCCTCAACCATCTTCATAAAAGGACACGTTAGAGTCTTGTTTATCCTGTAAAATAGGTTTCTAACACTATGGTGGTAAAAGACACTTTCCCGCATTAAAGCAGCACTAAGGAACGTGTTGACCTTAATAAATCCTCCCGTCGTGCCTTTGGGGGTAATACAAGTGTTAACGGGATGATTGGGGGGTCTTTCATCGCCCCCTGGTGTCTCTGACCAGAAAACCACAATTGCAACTTCGCTGCCACCGGATTGAAGTCACCAATACACACTAATAGAATCATGAAGAAGCAGCTAACAGGCTAACGGGCAAAGCTAACTGTGGGCTAGCGCCACTTAAACAGTATTTACAGCCAAGCTTGAGTGAATAAAATGATCTCCATTGTGTAACTGGATGAACGACATCCCTCTGTCCCTTTGTCTTTTCTGTCAGCGTAGGATTTACAACTCCTGCAGTGGCGCTTATGGCCTCTAGGGGCACGAGTTACTTAGTTCTGCTTTAAAAGCTCATGACACAAACCAACTGGACACAATGACGTCACACCTCAGGAAAACCAGTTCCCCCGGGTCACATGATCACGACATTGTAGAGACTTTGTTTCAAACTATAAAACATCAGCGCTGAGGCTCACACAATGACATGTCCAAGGGGACATGTCCACAGCTCCAAAAGAGCCAACATCTGATCTCACAATCCACTATGAGCGTCTAGAATACAATGCGTTTCAGAGCACTTCTGCAGACACAAGCAGTATGATTCAACCTGATCCACTTCCTGTAGTTGTTGACTCATCAGAAGAAGCTGCCGTCGCTTTAACGAACTCCACATTTGTCTCATGCAAACTGGAAAGTGTCCTCACGCTAGAAAAGAACGACGTCTTGAGACTCGTGGGTCGGATTGTGTCATGAAACTATCACTTCATCACGAAGCGGGAAGAGGTTCTCCATCATATCAAGCTCCTATAAAAGCATCACTCCTATAATGCCCCTTTCTCTCGTCAGATTAGTTTCTTGTTGCTGATGAAGCTGTAATGTAATAAATGAGTAACATGGATGGATGGATATCAAATATTAAAATGTCGCTATTAGGTTTTTGTCAAAATGGTGCAGCAACTATTCAAACGTATTGTGTATCTTCCTCTTTTAAAACGCCCCGGGGAAAGCAGCGTCTCGTTTCCCCCGCGCCCTCTTCACCCCTCTGTCCAGAACAACGGCGTCTCCGCGGCTACAGGCGGCGTGTTCTGAATATGTAAAGGCGTGTTTGTGACAGCAGGTCGCACATCAGGGCCCTGAGCGCCGGAGAGCGAGGCCGCGGGCAGACGGAGCGCCGTTTCTGGGCAAACGCCGACTCTTCTGCTGCCAGCTCCCTCCGCCAGGGGGGGGGGAGAGTTCTATTGTGTAACTATGGTAACGAATCAATGAAGGCTCTTGAGTCATCGTCTGTACTCTAGTTCACGTGGAGAACGTTCCTTCATCCAGAAGGCTTCTTCAGCAACACTAATGAGATCCTCCTTTATCGATCTCACAGTGGAGACGTTCACTCTTCATACGTCCCTCAGGCTGAAGATAGAACAGACTAGAACATCAAGGTCAGCAGGGCAGAGGTTCTAGTGCAGCTGTAACTGACCTCAAAAAGAATTACACACGTTACTACGTTACTACAATCACACTACATCGAATAAACAATCCAGAGCAATGAGGTTTATCTACTCACTGCAGACAAGCATTACATTCAAGAAACCAAACAACCGTTTCAGAAGAGGCTTTATCAACATCCATAATCAGATCAAAGTTACTTTTCCTTTGGAAAAACACAGACATGTGACGTGACATGTAACACGTGACATGTAACGCGTGACATGTAACACGTCACATGTTCAGCCTGAAGACTTAAAATGCACTTTAATAACGCGAGCCTCGGCAAAACCAGCTCATTTGCATTTTGAGGCGGAGACGGTGATGAATGTAACTAATGCAGTAACTTGTAATCTAACTTAGTTACATTTAAAATCAGGTAATCAGTAAAGTTACTTTTAACAGTAAAAACGATTAATCAAAAGTCACATGACCGTCTCGTGAAAGTCACATGACTGCCTCATGAAAGTCACATGACTGTCTCGTGAAAGTCACATGACCGTCTCGCGAAAGTCACATGACTGTCTCGTGAAAGTCACATGACCGTCTCGTGAAAGTCACATGACCGTCTCGTGAAAGTCACATGACCGCCTCATGAAAGTCACATGACTGTCTCGTGAAAGTCACATGACCGTCTCGTGAAAGTCACATGACTGTCTCGTGAAAGTCACATGACCGTCTCGTGAAAGTCACATGACCGTCTCGTGAAAGTCACATGACTGCCTCATGAAAGTCACATGACTGTCTCGTGAAAGTCACATGACCGTCTCGTGAAAGTCACATGACCGTCTCATGAAAGTCACATGACCGTCTCGTGAAAGTCACATGACTGCCTCATGACGGCGTCCGACACAGATGAATCCAGTCACTTCAGAATAACGATCAGGGAAAACATTTGGACATGTTCTGAGGAAAGTCACACCTTCAGCCTCAGGTAACGAAGGAGAAACTCCAGGTTTGCTCGGAGACTGAAGAACAATCATCCCTAAGCCCAAAGGAAACCATCAGAGTGAAGGCCTCACCTGAACATCTCCCCGAGGCCTTTGAGGACGCCCTTCTTGGCTTTGCCCCCATCCTTCTTGGCCTCTTTGTCTTTGACGTCTGGTTTCTTCTTGTCCTTGGCCGTCTTCTCCACGCCGCCTCGTTTCTTCTCGTCTTTGGGCGGTTTGCTGGTGCCGTTGGTGAGCGGTTTGTCCGACAGCGTCAGAGGAGTGAGATCGGCCACGGTGGAGACGGAGTCCCGGCCGGACCTGGAGCTCTCCTCGGTGTCCTCCTCCACTGGAGAAACCACAGAAACGTCAGACACAGACTTTATCACGTTCATCACGGTTTCACCAACATGGCGGCGCTAACGCTCTTTCCCACGCACACGTTTGGTATCCACGTGTGGCAGGAAAGACCGTGACCGAGAGGACAGTTTGGAACCGTTTTTAAATGGAACAAATAATACAAATAATAATAATAAATTGGACGGGAAAAAAAGTGGAAAAGCAATAAAAAATTGTTTGGAACATTTTTAAGTGAATTTAACATCTTGATGTTTTTGTTCAATTAGAAAATTGTTTCTAAAAAAAGTTTGGAAAAGTCTGACAGATTTCATAACATTTTGGGGAAAAATTGGCAAACTTTGGAACAGTTTAGAAAAAAATATATAATATAATTTTTTTTCATTTCATTTCGTTTATTTGAGTTTTGTCTGTAAAAAAAGAAGATCTTTATTTATATATTATTTATTATTATTATTTATAAAGGCACACAGAAAATAATAATAATAATAATAATAATAATAAATAAGATATACATTTTTGTATGTATATAATTTTTTATAAAAATATTTGAGAATTTAGGAACATTTTGAAAAAGTTTGTAAAATGTCCTCCTGCACATCTGTGTGTCTCCCTGGTGTTTCCCACGCTTATTCATTCACAAATACTGACATGTTTGGTATCCACGTGTAGCAGGAAAGGCTGTGACCGAGATGACGCTGTAATCCAAATATGGTCATTTCCTGTGTGGGAGACAGAGCGGCTGAAGACGGGAGGAACAAACACATTTACTCAGACGTGTCCGTGATCCACAGCAGAAGCTTCACGTTGATTTGACTCATTTAAATATTTCCGCTGCAGCGTCTAAAACCCTGAACCCCGACTCCAGTCCCGTGTTCGGCGCCCCCCCCCCCCCCCCCCTCGCCGTGCGGGGCCATAACTCGCGTGAACGGCCGGTGTGAAGGCGCGTTCGGCAGCTGCTGTTTCAGAAGTGCACATTACGCCGTGATTTAGCGGCTTCGCTCGGCGATTACGGCCGCCATCAGCGACGGCGGCGGGAGACGATATCGCCTTCAGAGTGCGTGTAGCGTCATCATAACGGCGGATTAACGGCCATTACGGCTGGAATTAACCGCCGCGGCCGGTAAAGAGCTGATTTAGGAGCCGGCGTGCGGAGAAGGAAAGGATTACGGATGACATCATCGGCACAAAGGGCGCGAGGAGGAAATAACACGACGCTTTATCGCCTGAATAATATTACCCCATAATTAGACGTTATGATTCAAACGGAGATTACAGGGATTTAAACACACTGGAAGATGTTTCAGGCCGGACGCTGCAGGAGAACTTTAAATATAAAGACATCACTTTGAGACTGGTTTGGGCTCAGAGGGATTTTGGATCTGGTTTAGTTTCACCATAAGATAAAAAGTGGAAAATAAAGTCTTGTTTTTGTTGTGTTTGAAGCTCAATAAATAAAGAATCAGATCAGTAAAAATCCTTCCCCGTGTGGTTGAGCCTGTGAGTCTGTGGGAGCGACTAAAGTGGAAATGTTGTTGTTGTTGTTGTTTTGTAACGTCTGCAGATTTGACTCTCGACAAAGTCACACACGGAACTGGAGATTTCAGAAAACAGTCTCCAGCAAAAAGTCAAGTTTCTTATTTGATCATTTATAGTCAGTCATTTACCGGCCGGTGTGATTCACATATCACTCCTGGAGACCGGTTGGGGACACGGAGACGTCTCCTGGCAATAAGGCGAGTCTCCAGGTCTCGGTCGAAACTAACAGGTTGGATTTCAGTGGAAACTCTGAGAGGTCTATGCCGTCTCTAACAGCTGTGTCATGAACACTGTTTGTTGTCCTGTGACACGTTTCTGCAATGTCTCCACGACCTGACAGATACCAAGGAGTCGTATGGAGTCTCCGTGTAGCCCTCTCAGAGACCATGGAGACTCCACTGAAATGGAACCTGTTCATTTTCACCGAGACCTGGCCACTCGCCTTATCTCCAGGAGACATCTTGGAGACATCTCAACTCGAGTCTCCAACTACTCTCCTAGTAGTCTCCAGGCCGATGAGATTTGCATGTGCACAATCAATCAGTTGAGGAGACCAGTCACGTCTCTGCGACATCACCGTTTCGTCTGTTTATGTCCTCGGTGTCCCACAGGTCCGCTGAAATAGAACCTGTGGTCTTATCTTCAGGGGACCTCACGGACAAATCTCTGACCAGCAGCAACTCGAGTCTCCAACAGGTCTCAAACTGGTCTCCGTGACAGGCCCTTAAAGGTCATATAACGATCCCTGAAAGCTCTGAACCTGTTAGCTTCATGCAGCTGTTGGTTTGAAGCTTTTGTAACCGTGAGCAGGAGCTGTCAGTCCATGCAGTCTTAAACATCAGACACATATCCCATAATGCACAGCTGCTGTCACAAGCACGTCAGCCGAGCAGAGCAGGGGGGGGGAGACAAGGGGGGAGACACACAGAAGGGGAGAGGGTCCAGTGGTTTCTGGAAGAACACGACAGACTGAAGGTTTACAGCGCGTCAAGGCTCGGACCTGAGACACCTCATAAATAATGACTTCTCGCTGCTTCAGAACCTCCTAAAGGATGTTTCCTGTTTCCTGTTTCCTGTTTGAAAGGCAGAGGTCGAGGAGGATAAAGCATTTACTCCCGGAGTCTCTACAGTCAGAAGAAAGGTTCAAGTCTCTTACGCGTCTCCATGCCCTCGTCGTCCTCCTCGGCAGCAGGGGGCGCTCTGTCGTAGCTCTTGTCGATGGCGGCCCGGAAGCTCTCGTTGCAGCCCCGCCCCCGGATGATGCGTGGGCGGGGCCTGTGGAAGGGCACGTCGCCGTTGAGCGTTGCCTCGGCGACGGCGGTCTGCAGACTCTCCAGAGAGCTGGACTTCTTCAGACCCAGCGCCGGCCCCACGTCCCTCGACGAGCCTGAGGAGACCACACAGCCAACGTCAGACACAATAGAAGAAGAAGATGAACCTGTGACCTTTCCTACTCGGGTGACCAGATGTCCCACATTCAAATCCGGGACCTAATGAGAAGTTAGTTTGAACCTCCGCAAACGTATTTCTGATCTAATCATCTCATGAAGGCTGGGACAGAACCAGTGACGGCCCAAAGTCGCCACGTGTTTGAGTTCATGAAACGCTGATGAAGAATAACTGATCTGACTTATTTGTAATGATCAGGTCACTTTAGGATCAGCTCTGCACCTAAGTCCATCTCTGAGATGTTAGAGCCGTATGAACCATCTCAGGGAGGGGTCTCCTGGTGGTTCCAGAGCAGAGCCGTGGGAAGAACCTTTAATTAGGGGGTGCTGAGGGATAAAGTTTACCCCAAAACCACTTTTTCTGTGCATATTTCCTATTTAATAATATTGCCTGCAATTTTCAAACTATCCACCAGGGGGTTCTGCAGCGCCCTCAGCACCCTGGGTTCCCACGGCCTTGTTCCAGAGTCAGGACTAAACACGCTGAGGCTAAAGCTCAAATCTGGAACAGGCCTCAACTCTGACAATGTTCAAATCCAGGCTGAAAACAGTTCTTCTACCCGAGCAGATGAAAACCCAGAGTTTAATAACTGAACTCTGGTGCTGTAACAGTTTGCGTTCACGTGATGTCACAACCTTCTCAAGAACCCATGGTAACTATGGTAACGGAGTTAGTTTATCGCTCATTTCTCTGTCACTCTGGGCCAAGTCTCTCAGATGAACTCTGGTCTCATTAGTTCCTCATGAAGGCGTCTGAAAGTGGAGAGACATTATGCAGAAACATGAGCGTGACGTTGCTCAGGTTTGTGAATCCGATCAAATAATGATGAGGGAGAACATTTGGACATTTTCTTTCCTCGCCCACGGAGCTGCATCGGCTCCGACTGAAACAGAATTCTAAAACATGAACGCGACATATTGTTTATTCAGAAACCCGCTTAGGGCGAGGGCTCTAGGGGGGGGGGGGGGGGCTGTAGGTAGCGGAGCGTGTTTGCATATTCTGTCCAGAACGACGGGAAGCTCCATGACGAAGTGTGGCGTCCACATTGGGGCGCGGTTCAGAGGACGTTCTCAGGACGGAGGAACGTGACGCCAACAACGCCCTCGAACAGGAGCTCCAGAACGAGCCTCAGAAGCAGCAGAACTTCCTGAATCCACGGGGGGGGAAAAAATGCATTTTTATGGATTCACAAATAACAAGCTCCTGTGTGTCGGCAGCAGAGCCTCCCACACGCCGCCAGCAGCCTGCTCCCCCCCCTCGCTCCCCCCGACTCCCCCTCTCCTCTCGCCTCCTGTGGATATGTATTCCTGTCCCCGTCACTTCTCCTCAGACGGATCAGTTCTTGTAAATCGCCGGTGGTGGAGCGCGAACCCGGCGCTGTAATTAAAGCCGTGTTTTCGTGACTCAAACTGAGCGCGTGCGATAACCACGAGTGACAGGAAGTAAACACACGAGGGATATTACGTTTAAAGAGGGGGTATTATGCTTTTCTCAATCACATAGCCCCAGTCTATAGCACTACAATGATGACGTAACCTTCTGTTGGTCTGTATATGCAGTCAATTAAAATAACTGCCTTGGATAAAATGTCTCTCTCAAAATGGCCGTACTGAACGTCTTGAAATAGGCCTCTGTCTCTTTAAGAAGCTTTCCGACACGCCCCCTTCAGCACACTACTGTGGCATTGAAACAACAACACTGTGCGGGGAGGGGGCTCTGCTGAGCTGAGGAGCAGTGGTTGGGGGCTCGGCTGGTGACGGAAGGTCCAGAGGCGTCTCCAGGAGGTGGGGGCGTTCCTAGGAGGACTGAGGCATAGCTACACCTAAAATGGCCGCCGTCTAAGTTTTTACTGATTACTCAAAAATGTGTGAATGAGCCGAGGCAACACTCCAGGCACGTGTTTAATGAGGGAACGACATAATAACAGGATATAAAGCTTGGAGAAGTCCATTTTACATAATACCCCCCCTTTAAATGTCGCTCACAAAGCTTTACATCCAGAGACAACCCCGCGGTCCAGACGACAGAGAAGAGATGAACCTAAACCTGGAGCCGACTCTTCTCTCGCTCACGTGTTTATTCAGGGGAAGCTTTAGTGAAACTGCAGTAATATCGGTATTCAAAGACTTATTGAATATCGGGATTATTTTCTCGTGTTTTGCCGCCCTGGTGGTTCTCAAACTGTGGTCCCTGGTATGGACGGGGGTCAAAACGCTCCACCTGGAACGATAAGCCCGGGTCTAGAAGCCAACGCTCACAGACGAGACTCTGGGCTGCGACAGACAGGGGGCGCTCTGAGCAGGGAAACTCGGTCACATGATCCCTCTCTCGTGCAAACATGACCCACGTCTCATTTTCATTCTGATGGATGGGTCACATGTTTAAAGCACGCTGGTCTTTATGCACGGAATGTGTCTGGACTAATGCATAATTACACATTATTCCATAATCATAAACGGCTCATAATCATCACATGTGCAAAACTTAGCTTGGAAATAAATCAGGTCCAAATACAGAGCAATACAACGAGAGCTTCAGAAGCTCCTTATGAGAGACCAACAGGCCCGGTTAGAACCATGGGGCCGTCCTCCCGTGGACCCACCACCTGCAGGAGGCGCTATAGGGGCTGGTGCAGCTCCAACAGCTGCCCCCACGACCCGGCAACGGACAAGTGGAAGAACATGGATGGATGGACAACGAGAGCGTTTGATAAAACCTCACTGATACAGAATGTCTAGTTTTCAGAACTTCCTCAGCGTTTCAGACTTGATCCATTTGAATCAGAGGTCATTCCGTTGATGCTTTAGTAATGACTCTAAGTGGAGTCTTCTTGGACCTGTTTGAGTCCTGGTTTGACCTGGATCTGGGCCCGGTGGGACGTGGGTCAAAGTTCCAGCAGCGACACCTGTCCCTTCAGAGCAGCCGAGACTTTCTTCAGAACAATCCCCACATTGAGGAGAGTCCGACGCACCCGCCTGCGAGCAGCCTGGGCCTCGCTGATGTTTGTGAGATCCTCCGTGTTCTTGTGTCAGTGCTGGCTGTGGACGGGTATCTGAGCGATCTGAGGCGGAGGTTAAGCGACGGCGTTGTCGGAGCAGGAATAGAGCTGCTGGGTGTGAAGGCGCTAAACTGAAGGTGTGAAACAGATGGGATCGACGAGCAGAGAAAAACCCCCGCCGAGTCTGAGGAGCAGCGCTTTGGTTTAGTCCCGCTTTGGTGCTCGGTCGGTCCGGGACGGGCTCCAGGATTCTGTCAGCGATCAGGGCTTGGTGGAGCAGAGCTGCAGGTGGATCGGCGTGACTCACACTTACATAATGTCAGGAGAAAGTGACTCCGAAAATCTGTGTTTGTGCAGAAAGAGGCGGCAGACTGCAGCGCCGTCCAAGTGTGCTCACCAGGACCCGCTTTATCTCGTTCCCAAAAACTATGGTCCAACTTCAACTTTCTACTCATGTGTGTAGACGGTCATCTGGAATAACCTGGTCCTTCAGGATGTTCAGCTGATCTCACGCTTTGGGCTCAGAGTGTCATCCTGCTGGGACCTCCAGGTACAGGACTCTTCCTTTAGGGAGTGGAGACTAATATTGATAATACATGGAATAATAACACGTGTGTTATAGACCTGGTTTTATGGCTCCTTGTCCAGAAGACCGCCGGAAATATTGTTCAAATGTCCAAACAGTTTGTCATTGATATTTACCAAGGTTCATAGGTTTGTATGTTTTTGTTAATAAGTTCGTCTGTGTTTCTGGTTTTATTTAGGTTTACAGGTGAAATTCTGAAGATTAGAATACTAGGACAAGTTCATGTATTTCTGTGAAACTAAAAATGTGAAACTAACATATGATATAGACTCATGACCTGCAAAGTGACACATGTCAAGCCTGTTATAATTTGGATGATTTTGGCTTAAAGTTTAAAAAAGACCCAAATTCAAATCTCTTTAGATTAGAATATTGTTTAAAGGGACTTTATTGTAGCTCAAAGTGTCTCCTTTCATCAGCTAATGAATCCAAAACATCTGCAACGGGTTCCTGAGACTTTAAATGGTCTCAGGGGTTCAGTAGAATTCTCCATCATGGGTTCAGACCTGCTGACCTGACAGTCGTGCAGAAAACCATCACTGACAAAAGGCTCTAAAGGTCAGAGCAAAAGAAGTTGGATGTTCTCAAAGTGCTGGATCAAAGCTCAGTCAGAGAAAGTGAAGTGGAAGAAAAAGGTGCACGAGCTGCAGGGATGAGCTCAGTCTGGAGAGGACTGTCAGGAAAAGGCCATTCAAAAGTGTGAGGGACCTTCACAAGGAGTGGCCTGAGGCTGGAGCATCAAGAGCCTGGACAACCTTCAGATGTTCCTCTGAAGCATCCTGGTCTTCCAGAACACCTCAGCAGAGCCACAGGCTGAGAACATCCATGCCACGCCCACATTAAAGCCATCATTAAAGTAAAAGGACTAAGTACAGATGCAGGATTAGAGTTTTCTCTGTTTAAAATCTTTTTTATTTTATTGATTTCATGTAATATTCAAATTTTCTAAGATTTTAATGTTGGGTTCTTTACAAACTGTAAACCAAAATCATCTAAATTGAAACAAATAAAGGCTTGGAATATGTCACTCATATATTAGTTTCACATTTTAATTTGAATTAAAATGAACAGCTGGGATTATACTGAGAGTAGATTACACACAGGCGGCCTCTATTTAATGGTTAGGGCGAGGTGTGAACTTTCTGCAGTCATTAGGAATGTTATAAAGGCAATTTAATGCTGTATGAATACTTATGCACGCCCCACTTTCACTTTTCTATTGTTTGTAAAGTAACAGAATCATGTTTCATTTTGCTTTCACTTCACAGTTGTCTGTTACTTGTGTGTTAACTTTCAGTAAAAAAATTCAAATTTAAATCTTCACGTTTATGGTAAACATGAGAAACTGTGCAGAAGTTCCAGGTGTATTAGTACTTTCGAGAGGCGGACGTTCCTTTAAAGAACTGAGGCCGTTTTCACGTCTGTATCGGTCCCGTTTCTGTCCTGACACTTCACATTTATCGGAGCTCAGAGCGCTGGGATTAAACATCTGAGACCGACTTCATTTGAGCGAGAGAGAGAGAGATTAAAGCCGAGGAGACCCACCAGAACATCCATCACTGTCACCGAAGACTGTGCTCGGACTGCAGGGGTCAGCGAGGAGCAGAGCCACAGGTTTAACTCCGGGATCAGGTCAGATTCAAACAACTCACTCCGAGTCCCGGCCGAGCGGACAGAGAGCGGACAGAGGGCGGACAGAGAGCGGACAGAGAGCGGACAGAGAGCGGACAGAGGGCGGACAGAGGGCGGACAGAGAGCGGACAGAGGGCGGACAGAGGGCGGACAGAGAGCGGACAGAGGGCGGACAGAGAGCGGACAGAGAGCGGACAGAGGGCGGACAGAGGGCGGACAGAGGGCGGACAGAGGGCGGACAGAGAGCGGACAGAGGGCGGACAGAGAGCGGACAGAGAGCGGACAGAGGGCGGACAGAGGGCGGACAGAGAGCGGACAGAGAGCGGACAGAGAGCGGACAGAGGGCGGACAGAGAGCGGACAGAGGGCGGACAGAGGGCGGACAGAGGGCGGACAGAGGGCGGACAGAGGGCGGACAGAGGGCGGACAGAGGGCGGACAGAGAGCGGACAGAGAGCGGACAGAGGGCGGACAGAGAGCGGACAGAGGGCGGACAGAGGGCGGACAGAGAGCGGACAGAGGGCGGACAGAGGGCGGACAGAGAGCGGACAGAGGGCGGACAGAGAGCGGACAGAGAGCGGACAGAGAGCGGACAGAGGGCGGACAGAGGGCGGACAGAGGGCGGACAGAGAGCGGACAGAGGGCGGACAGAGGGCGGACAGAGGGCGGACAGAGAGCGGACAGAGAGCGGACAGAGAGCGGACAGAGGGCGGACAGAGAGCGGACAGAGGGCGGACAGAGAGCGGACAGAGGGCGGACAGAGGGCGGACAGAGGGCGGACAGAGGGCGGACAGAGGGCGGACAGAGAGCGGACAGAGGGCGGACAGAGGGCGGACAGAGGGCGGACAGAGAGCGGACAGAGGGCGGACAGAGGGCGGACAGAGAGCGGACAGAGGGCGGACAGAGGGCGGACAGAGAGCGGACAGAGGGCGGACAGAGAGCGGACAGAGGGCGGACAGAGGGCGGACAGAGGGCGGACAGAGAGCGGACAGAGAGCGGACAGAGAGCGGACAGAGGGCGGACAGAGGGCGGACAGAGAGCGGACAGAGGGCGGACAGAGGGCGGACAGAGAGCGGACAGAGGGCGGACAGAGAGCGGACAGAGAGCGGACAGAGAGCGGACAGAGGGCGGACAGAGGGCGGACAGAGGGCGGACAGAGGGCGGACAGAGGGCGGACAGAGGGCGGACAGAGAGCGGACAGAGGGCGGACAGAGAGCGGACAGAGAGCGGACAGAGAGCGGACAGAGGGCGGACAGAGAGCGGACAGAGGGCGGACAGAGAGCGGACAGAGGGCGGACAGAGGGCGGACAGAGAGCGGACAGAGGGCGGACAGAGGGCGGACAGAGAGCGGACAGAGGGCGGACAGAGGGCGGACAGAGGGCGGACAGAGAGGGGACAGAGGGCGGACAGAGAGCGGACAGAGGGCGGACAGAGAGCGGACAGAGGGCGGACAGAGGGCGGACAGAGAGCGGACAGAGAGCGGACAGAGGGCGGACAGAGAGCGGACAGAGAGCGGACAGAGGGCGGACAGAGGGCGGACAGAGGGCGGACAGAGGGCGGACAGAGAGCGGACAGAGGGCGGACAGAGAGCGGACAGAGGGCGGACAGAGGGCGGACAGAGGGCGGACAGAGAGCGGACAGAGGGCGGACAGAGAGCGGACAGAGAGCGGACAGAGGGCGGACAGAGGGCGGACAGAGGGCGGACAGAGAGCGGACAGAGAGCGGACAGAGGGCGGACAGAGAGCGGACAGAGGGCGGACAGAGGGCGGACAGAGGGCGGACAGAGAGCGGACAGAGGGCGGACAGAGAGCGGACAGAGGGCGGACAGAGGGCGGACAGAGAGCGGACAGAGAGCGGACAGAGGGCGGACAGAGAGCGGACAGAGGGCGGACAGAGGGCGGACAGAGGGCGGACAGAGAGCGGACAGAGAGCGGACAGAGGGCGGACAGAGAGCGGACAGAGAGCGGACAGAGGGCGGACAGAGGGCGGACAGAGAGCGGACAGAGAGCGGACAGAGGGCGGACAGAGAGCGGACAGAGGGCGGACAGAGGGCGGACAGAGGGCGGACAGAGAGCGGACAGAGAGCGGACAGAGGGCGGACAGAGAGCGGACAGAGGGCGGACAGAGGGCGGACAGAGGGCGGACAGAGGGCGGACAGAGGGCGGACAGAGAGCGGACAGAGGGCGGACAGAGGGCGGACAGAGGGCGGACAGAGAGCGGACAGAGAGCGGACAGAGAGCGGACAGAGGGCGGACAGAGGGCGGACAGAGGGCGGACAGAGAGCGGACAGAGGGCGGACAGAGAGCGGACAGAGGGCGGACAGAGGGCGGACAGAGAGCGGACAGAGGGCGGACAGAGGGCGGACAGAGAGCGGACAGAGGGCGGACAGAGGGCGGACAGAGAGCGGACAGAGGGCGGACAGAGGGCGGACAGAGAGCGGACAGAGAGCGGACAGAGGGCGGACAGAGGGCGGACAGAGAGCGGACAGAGGGCGGACAGAGGGCGGACAGAGAGCGGACAGAGAGCGGACAGAGAGCGGACAGAGGGCGGACAGAGGGCGGACAGAGGGCGGACAGAGAGCGGACAGAGGGCGGACAGAGAGCGGACAGAGGGCGGACAGAGGGCGGACAGAGAGCGGACAGAGGGCGGACAGAGGGCGGACAGAGAGCGGACAGAGGGCGGACAGAGAGCGGACAGAGGGCGGACAGAGAGCGGACAGAGGGCGGACAGAGAGCGGACAGAGGGCGGACAGAGGGCGGACAGAGAGCGGACAGAGGGCGGACAGAGGGCGGACAGAGAGCGGACAGAGGGCGGACAGAGGGCGGACAGAGAGCGGACAGAGGGCGGACAGAGGGCGGACAGAGAGCGGACAGAGGGCGGACAGAGGGCGGACAGAGAGCGGACAGAGAGCGGACAGAGAGCGGACAGAGGGCGGACAGAGGGCGGACAGAGGGCGGACAGAGAGCGGACAGAGGGCGGACAGAGAGCGGACAGAGGGCGGACAGAGGGCGGACAGAGAGCGGACAGAGGGCGGACAGAGGGCGGACAGAGAGCGGACAGAGGGCGGACAGAGAGCGGACAGAGAGCGGACAGAGAGCGGACAGAGGGCGGACAGAGGGCGGACAGAGGGCGGACAGAGGGCGGACAGAGGGCGGACAGAGGGCGGACAGAGGGCGGACAGAGAGCGGACAGAGGGCGGACAGAGAGCGGACAGAGAGCGGACAGAGAGCGGACAGAGGGCGGACAGAGAGCGGACAGAGGGCGGACAGAGAGCGGACAGAGGGCGGACAGAGGGCGGACAGAGAGCGGACAGAGGGCGGACAGAGGGCGGACAGAGAGCGGACAGAGGGCGGACAGAGGGCGGACAGAGGGCGGACAGAGAGGGGACAGAGGGCGGACAGAGAGCGGACAGAGGGCGGACAGAGAGCGGACAGAGGGCGGACAGAGAGCGGACAGAGAGCGGACAGAGGGCGGACAGAGAGCGGACAGAGGGCGGACAGAGGGCGGACAGAGGGCGGACAGAGGGCGGACAGAGGGCGGACAGAGAGCGGACAGAGGGCGGACAGAGAGCGGACAGAGGGCGGACAGAGAGCGGACAGAGGGCGGACAGAGGGCGGACAGAGAGCGGACAGAGGGCGGACAGAGAGCGGACAGAGAGCGGACAGAGGGCGGACAGAGGGCGGACAGAGGGCGGACAGAGAGCGGACAGAGAGAGGACAGAGGGCGGACAGAGAGCGGACAGAGGGCGGACAGAGGGCGGACAGAGAGCGGACAGAGGGCGGACAGAGGGCGGACAGAGGGCGGACAGAGGGCGGACAGAGAGCGGACAGAGAGCGGACAGAGGGCGGACAGAGAGCGGACAGAGGGCGGACAGAGGGCGGACAGAGGGCGGACAGAGAGCGGACAGAGAGCGGACAGAGGGCGGACAGAGAGCGGACAGAGGGCGGACAGAGGGCGGACAGAGGGCGGACAGAGAGCGGACAGAGGGCGGACAGAGGGCGGACAGAGGGCGGACAGAGAGCGGACAGAGAGCGGACAGAGAGCGGACAGAGAGCGGACAGAGAGCGGACAGAGAGCGGACAGAGGGCGGACAGAGGGCGGACAGAGGGCGGACAGAGGGCGGACAGAGGGCGGACAGAGAGCGGACAGAGAGCGGACAGAGGGCGGACAGAGAGCGGACAGAGAGAGAGCGGACAGAGGGCGGACAGAGGGCGGACAGAGGGCGGACAGAGGGCGGACAGAGAGCGGACAGAGGGCGGACAGAGAGCGGACAGAGAGCGGACAGAGGGCGGACAGAGGGCGGACAGAGGGCGGACAGAGAGCGGACAGAGAGCGGACAGAGGGCGGACAGAGAGCGGACAGAGGGCGGACAGAGGGCGGACAGAGAGCGGACAGAGAGCGGACAGAGGGCGGACAGAGAGCGGACAGAGAGCGGACAGAGGGCGGACAGAGGGCGGACAGAGGGCGGACAGAGGGCGGACAGAGGGCGGACAGAGAGCGGACAGAGGGCGGACAGAGGGCGGACAGAGGGCGGACAGAGGGCGGACAGAGGGCGGACAGAGGGCGGACAGAGAGCGGACAGAGGGCGGACAGAGAGCGGACAGAGAGCGGACAGAGAGCGGACAGAGGGCGGACAGAGGGCGGACAGAGAGCGGACAGAGGGCGGACAGAGGGCGGACAGAGGGCGGACAGAGGGCGGACAGAGGGCGGACAGAGAGCGGACAGAGAGCGGACAGAGAGCGGACAGAGAGCGGACAGAGAGCGGACAGAGAGCGGACAGAGAGCGGACAGAGAGCGGACAGAGAGCGGACAGAGAGCGGACAGAGGGCGGACAGAGAGCGGACAGAGGGCGGACAGAGGGCGGACAGAGGGCGGACAGAGGGCGGACAGAGAGCGGACAGAGGGCGGACAGAGGGCGGACAGAGAGCGGACAGAGAGCGGACAGAGAGCGGACAGAGAGCGGACAGAGGGCGGACAGAGAGCGGACAGAGAGCGGACAGAGGGCGGACAGAGGGCGGACAGAGGGCGGACAGAGAGCGGACAGAGAGCGGACAGAGGGCGGACAGAGAGCGGACAGAGGGCGGACAGAGGGCGGACAGAGAGCGGACAGAGAGCGGACAGAGGGCGGACAGAGAGCGGACAGAGAGCGGACAGAGGGCGGACAGAGGGCGGACAGAGGGCGGACAGAGGGCGGACAGAGGGCGGACAGAGGGCGGACAGAGAGCGGACAGAGGGCGGACAGAGGGCGGACAGAGGGCGGACAGAGGGCGGACAGAGGGCGGACAGAGGGCGGACAGAGGGCGGACAGAGGGCGGACAGAGAGCGGACAGAGAGCGGACAGAGAGCGGACAGAGGGCGGACAGAGAGCGGACAGAGGGCGGACAGAGGGCGGACAGAGGGCGGACAGAGGGCGGACAGAGAGCGGACAGAGGGCGGACAGAGGGCGGACAGAGGGCGGACAGAGGGCGGACAGAGGGCGGACAGAGAGCGGACAGAGAGCGGACAGAGAGCGGACAGAGGGCGGACAGAGAGCGGACAGAGGGCGGACAGAGGGCGGACAGAGGGCGGACAGAGAGCGGACAGAGGGCGGACAGAGGGCGGACAGAGAGCGGACAGAGAGCGGACAGAGGGCGGACAGAGAGCGGACAGAGAGCGGACAGAGGGCGGACAGAGAGCGGACAGAGGGCGGACAGAGAGCGGACAGAGAGCGGACAGAGAGCGGACAGAGGGCGGACAGAGGGCGGACAGAGGGCGGACAGAGGGCGGACAGAGGGCGGACAGAGGGCGGACAGAGAGCGGACAGAGAGCGGACAGAGGGCGGACAGAGGGCGGACAGAGGGCGGACAGAGGGCGGACAGAGAGCGGACAGAGGGCGGACAGAGGGCGGACAGAGAGCGGACAGAGGGCGGACAGAGGGCGGACAGAGGGCGGACAGAGGGCGGACAGAGGGCGGACAGAGGGCGGACAGAGGGCGGACAGAGGGCGGACAGAGAGCGGACAGAGGGCGGACAGAGGGCGGACAGAGGGCGGACAGAGGGCGGACAGAGAGCGGACAGAGAGCGGACAGAGGGCGGACAGAGAGCGGACAGAGAGCGGACAGAGGGCGGACAGAGAGCGGACAGAGAGCGGACAGAGGGCGGACAGAGGGCGGACAGAGGGCGGACAGAGGGCGGACAGAGGGCGGACAGAGGGCGGACAGAGAGCGGACAGAGGGCGGACAGAGAGCGGACAGAGGGCGGACAGAGGGCGGACAGAGGGCGGACAGAGGGCGGACAGAGGGCGGACAGAGGGCGGACAGAGGGCGGACAGAGAGCGGACAGAGGGCGGACAGAGAGCGGACAGAGAGCGGACAGAGAGCGGACAGAGGGCGGACAGAGAGCGGACAGAGGGCGGACAGAGGGCGGACAGAGGGCGGACAGAGGGCGGACAGAGGGCGGACAGAGGGCGGACAGAGGGCGGACAGAGGGCGGACAGAGGGCGGACAGAGGGCGGACAGAGGGCGGACAGAGAGCGGACAGAGGGCGGACAGAGGGCGGACAGAGAGCGGACAGAGAGCGGACAGAGGGCGGACAGAGAGCGGACAGAGAGCGGACAGAGGGCGGACAGAGAGCGGACAGAGGGCGGACAGAGAGCGGACAGAGAGCGGACAGAGAGCGGACAGAGGGCGGACAGAGGGCGGACAGAGGGCGGACAGAGGGCGGACAGAGAGCGGACAGAGGGCGGACAGAGAGCGGACAGAGGGCGGACAGAGAGCGGACAGAGAGCGGACAGAGAGCGGACAGAGGGCGGACAGAGAGCGGACAGAGGGCGGACAGAGGGCGGACAGAGGGCGGACAGAGGGCGGACAGAGAGCGGACAGAGGGCGGACAGAGGGCGGACAGAGGGCGGACAGAGGGCGGACAGAGGGCGGACAGAGGGCGGACAGAGGGCGGACAGAGGGCGGACAGAGGGCGGACAGAGAGCGGACAGAGGGCGGACAGAGGGCGGACAGAGAGCGGACAGAGAGCGGACAGAGGGCGGACAGAGAGCGGACAGAGGGCGGACAGAGGGCGGACAGAGGGCGGACAGAGAGCGGACAGAGAGCGGACAGAGGGCGGACAGAGAGCGGACAGAGAGCGGACAGAGAGCGGACAGAGAGCGGACAGAGAGCGGACAGAGGGCGGACAGAGAGCGGACACGAAGTACGTCACATTTGTAATCCACCACATCGCCATCGCGTTGCCTGATCTGTCGTGATGTCTTCGAGTGCCTGATTGAGAACCTTATTAACCTCTAAACCCCCACCTGAACTGAGCACATGTTCTCCAGTTTGGCTTTACCCAAATATTTATTTTATGGGATCCTAATCCTCCTCTTTCCGATGCAAAAGGAAAGTTCTGTCAATGTTCCTTCTGGAGATTTTGGATACAGAGTCAATATCAGTAAAAAGGGCCTTGGACAGCCCCTCCCTCACTGAAGCCGATCAGGACGCGGTGCCGGGGGAGGGGGGTGGGGCTAGTGGGTACTGACACCGGTACTCAGATGATCCTTGGTTTACGATACCGATACCTCAACGCTTACCTTTCTTTCGATACCCAATACTTGTCATCTAGTTCAGAAGAATAATGTCTGGAAGATCTGCCTATGGTTAAAGGTCCCATAGAAAGGTGTGAAGTGCAGGGTCCACAGAGACACTCAGGATCAGACAGAGGACAGGACGAGGGGCGGGGCTCTTACCTGAGAGAGTGTCATGGCGACGCCTCAGGTTAATCTCATCGGCCACTGTTACAGGAGACGAGGACAGAGGAGACGAGGACAGAGGAGACGAGGACAGAGGAGACGAGGACAGAGGAGACGAGGACAGAGGAGGCGAGGACAGAGGAGGCGAGGACAGAGGAGGCGAGGACAGAGGAGACGAGGACAGAGGAGACGAGGACAGAGGAGACGAGGACAGAGGAGACGAGGACAGAGGAGGCGAGGACAGAGGAGGCGAGGACAGAGGAGACGAGGACAGAGGAGACGAGGACAGAGGAGACGAGGACAGAGGAGGCGAGGACAGAGGAGACGAGGACAGAGGAGACGAGGACAGAGGAGGCGAGGACAGAGGAGACGAGGACAGAGGAGAAAAGGACACAGGGAGAGAGGAGACAAAGGATTCGGGCAGAGTTAGTTTCATTCCACATGCGTCGGTCATTCAGTGCAAACACAGGTGAGTCACAGACGAGGACAGTGGGAGTCAAACCTCTCACCCAGGAAAAGGACTAAACCAGGACTAAACCAGGACAAGGATCTAACCCAGGGCCGAGACGCTGCAGGTCAGTTTGGACATCTGTGTCTAGTTTTGTCTGAAGTGACTCCAACATGTCCGTGTGGCTCCTGGTCTTTCCCACGGTTACTCTCACAAAGACAAGTTTGGTATCCACGTGTAGCAGGAAAGGCTGCGACCGACGCTGTAATCCAAATATGGTCATTTCCTGTGTGGGAGATCCACATGTGCAGAGACTGAACTTTAACATCTGCACTTTACAGGCCAACAGTGAAACTACATTTGGAGGTTTTTCCAGATCTGATTCCTGGAGCTCTGAACCTCAGAGACACAAACGCACGGAGCCACGTTCACGACGGAGGATCACATGTGGACGGAGTTTGATGGTTCAGGGACGAAGCTTCACGCGCCGTCACAAACGCGTCACGATTAAAGGCACGAAATATTACACACGAATATTGTCCCGTCAAGAATGTCGAGACTCAGGCGACTGTGGCGCCAATCATCGAGCAAAAGGTTAAACCATCGACCGGACTGGGTTTTGGTAAAGTTGAGTTGCCTCGTGTGCCACATGCGTGGTATAAATAAACACGCCTGTCCTGTTGAGCTAAAACAAAACTACACAAAGCTGCCTTTGTTTAGGCAGGGGTGTCCAAAGTGCGGCCCGGGGGCCAAATACGGCCCTCAGACCCATTCTTGCTGACTTGTCACATCATGAACAAAGTTGCAGAATTTTACACAATTATATCTTGAAAATGATCTTTTCATTATGGGAAAGAGCTGGTTTTAAAGGGGTTAAAAGTTTTCACCACATAGATACAGACGGCATTGCGTCATAAAAGGGGGCGTGGCCCTGCCGAGGGGGAAAACAGAATCTTTTGGAAACACACTTTTTCACTCTTTTTAGCCGTTTTCTGGCGAAATTTAAACGTATTAATCACTTACAAATAAAGTCGAGTCTAAATCAGGTCCATATGGATGTTTATTCACAACCCATTGTTCAGGCGAACTGAAAAAAACGGCAGTCGTAGCTAGTGCAAGCTAGCATTAGCATTAGCACGCTGCTAACATGTATCATCATGTTAGCATCCTCTGTTATTTATGTAATTATGGGCTGTTGAACCACCTTGCTCTTTCCCATGTCGCTGTATCTTTATTTAGTAGAAAACTATATTCATAATTCAGCATTTGTTAAAGTAATTTTTCAATAATAAGAGAAAGTTTTATTTAAATAAACTTCTCTGGTTCATGTCTTTGCTTCTGATTGGTCCTGTTTAACCTGCGCCTCCTCAGCCGCGCGCCATCAGCTCCATCGAGAGGAAACAGTGATTCCTCCACGACTAAAGCTGTAATCATGAATCACCGCTGATCAACACGAGGTCTGATGAAACCTCCAGGGATTGAGGCGGAATCGAGACATTCGTGAAAGAGTTTCTATTTAAAAACCTCCTCCACGAACATCATGACCGTCACGAATGTCACAAACCGACTCTGTTCAGGAGACACTGATTAAACGATATATCCACCAAATAAAACCACACAGTTAAACCTGGTCAACAAAATGTATATCTCTATATTCGCCTGCAGCGTCTGGCCTTAACCCTACAGTATGTTCCAGCCCCACAGTTTGAGAACCTCTGCCCGGGGACCACGCGGGTCCCAGATGCAGCTCCAGATGAGTCCGTGTCAGTAATTGTGGTTATTGTGTTAATAATGCGGCGCTGAGAAGTTAATCAGAGGAAGAATCAACAGTCGTTTTCTGGAACTGATTCTACGACGAGCTCCAGGCGGGAAAAGAAACACTTGCATTTTTAATGAAAGGCAGAAAAAGAACTCTTTTGCAGGTGGATTTGTGAGGATGAGGGGAATAGTTAAAGCCACACTGCGGAACATTACAGCGAAAACCCACCATAACAGAGCGCATCGTCTCCAGTCGGCTTTAACCAAATCTAAATGCTTCTTGAAAAAACCCCATAAAAAAACGAGACAAATGCACAATAAAAACATTGGCAGTGCAAAAAAATTAAATGAGTAAAAAGAACAAGGAGCACGAGATGAACATCTGGTTTATATTTTTTGAACTTCAAGTTTATTTAACCTCTTAACCCCCACCTGAACTGGGCATATTTTCTAAAATTTGCTATTACCCAAATCTAACAAAAACAGCCACAGCAGTAGCCACAGCAACAAAAAAGCAACAAAAAAGTAAAAAAATAAAAAAAAAACTCAAACACGAGGAAAAAGATCCATTTAGATGAGTTTTGTAGGCCTTAGCTTTCAAATGAGGCATTACACCTTATGGATTTGGGTAAAGCTGAAGAAGTAATTGGACCTTAGTTCATATGTGCTGGAGGAGATGACTTTAAACTGTGTTTTGTTTCGTGTGAACTGGCCCAGGAACTACCGTGTTCATTATTTGACGGTTACCATAGTTACCAGCATGGAATTCTCCACCGATAAGATCTAACTCTGGACCTTCGGACGTTGCCGAAGCTTCTTGAAACGACGCCGCAGACTAGACCAACGCAAACACACAAACAGGAAGTTTCTCCATTTCTTTATCTATCACGGCTTGAATGTGGCCCCACAGCGCCATCTGTTGGTCACCTCCATAGTGGCCCGGACCGGGTCAGACGCCCAGAGTGAACTAAACACTTCCTTCTGTGGCTTCCGCAGTGTGGCTTTCACCATCGTGGATGAACTTCAGTAGAAGGAGAGTAGAAAGGGCGTGGTCCTACCCAGGTCCATGCTCTTGGACTTGCGCGTCTTGATGATTTCGAGCTGCGCGGCGTCGCCGAACTGCTTGGTGCGTTTCTCCGACATGCTCTGGCGCCCGAAGCCCTCTCTGTGGAAGGTCCCGTCGGGCTCGTCGGCCCCCGGAGCGCTGAGCGAGAGAACAAACGGGTCAGGAGGGGTTCACAACGGCGAGGACGGCGTCTAATCTGAGCCTGAGGCGGCGAGCAACAGAAACAAACATGGCGGGAAACAGCGGTATCAGCGGAACACAGAAGAACACAGAAGAACACAGAAGAACACAGAAGAACACAGGAGAACACAGAAGAACACAGAAGAACACAGAAGAACACAGAAGAACACAGAAGAACACGAGGCGCTGCGGGAAGAACACAGAAGAACACAGAAGAACACAGAAGAACACAGAAGAACACGAGGCGCTGCGGGAAGAACACGCGTCAGACGTTCTATAAACTTAAACTGTCTGGGAATAGAAATAAACACAAACAAAAAAGCAAAATCACTGTCCCCTTAAGCAAATTAAAGAGTACAGACTTTATTTATGAGGACAGGACAGAGCACGGGCTATTGCAGGAACTATGGACACGAGCCTGATAAAAAAATATGAATTATATATATCCTTTATTTTATTAACTTGATATTTGTGAACAAAGCCAACGAAAAGCCCGAAGGATTTTCAAAAGTAGCATAAATACGGCACTGTGAATGACCTACAGTCACATGGCGGAACATTCTATTTGAATTTTCTCAGGATTTTTACAGTAAAATAAATTAAGTAAAAACATAGTGGATCAAATTAGGAATATTAATCCGGAGAGGTTTTTGTTTCACCTCAAAACGGATCTTTCCCATCTCTTTCCAAAGTAGCACATATGGCATTTTGGGCACTGACTACAGATCATTGTAAGCATTTTGTGCTAAAGTTTTCTCAGGATGTTCACAGTCAAATCTGATGAGATTACGTCAACATGTGGTGGGAATGATGGACAATATTAATCCAGTGAGATTTTTGTTTCACCTTAAAACGTATCTTTCCCATCTCTTCCCAAAAGTAGCATATACAGTACGTTTAGTCATCACCCAAAATGCAAGCGTTTTGGGTGATGACTTGTAGGCATTTTGTCCTCACATGTTCTCCGGATTTCTACAGTCAAATTATTTGAATTTATGTACACACATAGTGTCCTTGATGAGGAATAATAATCTAAAGACATTTTTGTGTCATCTCCAAAGCCATCATCATAAACCCTTTCCAAAAGTAGCACATATGACATTTTGGGCAAAGATTACAGTGACAATTGTAGGCATTTTGTCCTTAAATTTGGTCAGGATTTCCACAGTAAAATTAGTTGAAATTAAGTACACAGGGAGGGGATATCACGAGGAGTAATAATCCACAGAGAGTTATGGGACACCTAAAAAGGATTTAATCCAATCTCTTCCCAAAAGTAGCATGTATGGCGTTTTGGGTAATGACTAGTGACAATCGTAAGCATTTTGTCCTCAACTTTTCTCAGGATGGTCACAGTAAAATCTGATGAGATTAAGTAAACATGTAGTGGGACTAATGTAGAATATTAATCCAGAGAGGATTTTGTTTCACCTCAAAACAGTTCTTTCCAATCTCTTCCCAAAAGTAGCATGTATGGCGTTTTGGGTAATGACTAGTGAAATTTGAAGGCAAGGTGTCCTCAAATCTTCTCCGGATTTCTAGAGTCAAATTATTTGAATTTATGTACACACATAGTGTCCTTGATGAGGAATAATAATCCAAAGACATGTTTGTGTCATCTCCAAAGCCATCATCATTAACCCTTTCCAAAAGGAGCATATGTGACATTTTGGGCAATGGTTAAAGTGACAATTGTAGGCCTTTTGTTGGCAATTTTCAGAAAATTTCTACGGTGACATTGGTTGAAATTAAGTACACAGGTAGAGGACATGATGAGGAATAATAATCCAGTTGTTTCATCTCTGAAGGTATCATGATAAGTCCTTTCCAAAAGTAGCACAGAGCATTACAATGGCAGTGCATTTTGTCCTCGAATTCTCTCAGGATTTCCACGGTCAAATTGATTGAAATCAAGTACATAGCTATTGGATATAATGAGGAATAAAAAATGAATACATAGTTTTGTGTTACCTAAAAGGGGATCCCACCAATCTCTTTCCAAAAGTAACATACATTTTGGTCCAACGTTTTGGACGATGATTACAGTGACAGTTGTCGGCATTTTGAGCTAAAGCTTTCTCATTATTTGCACGGTGAAATGGGTTGACATTAAGTACACAGGTCGTGGAATTTGTGAGGAATAATAATCCAGAGAGAGTTTAGCGTCACCTGAATATGGATTAGTGTAATACCTTTTTAAGAAGCATATATGACATTAAAGGCATCACTTCTGCAAGTATGCGAGTACCTGTCTGGTTGGCTGGGCAGCTCCTGGGCCCACGGGGGAACCACCTCTCTGCTGTACCCCATGTCAGGCAGCCTGTCTCCGGTCACAAACCCGCCCTCGTGCAGCCTGTCCTGGGCCGAGTATCCTCCCTCGTGCAGCCTGTCCTGGGCCGAGTATCCTCCCTCGTGCAGCCTGTCCTGGGCCGAGTACCCGCCCTCGTGCAGCCTGTCCTGGGCCGAGTATCCGCCCTCGTGCAGCCTGTCCTGGGCCGAGTACCCGCCCTCGTGCAGCCTGTCCTGGGCCGAGTATCCGCCCTCGTGCAGCCTGTCCTGGGCCGAGTACCCGCCCTCGTGCAGCCTGTCCTGGGCTGAGTATCCGCCCTCGTGCAGCCTGTCCTGGGCAGAGTATCCGCCCTCGTGCAGCCTGTCCTGGGCAGAGTATCCGCCCTCGTGCAGCCTGTCCTGGGCAGAGTACCCGCCCTCGTGCAGCCTGTCCTGGGCAGAGTACCCGCCCTCGTGCAGCCTGTCCTGGGCAGAGTACCCGCCCTCGTCGTGGGAGCTGGAGGAGGAGTGGTCGGACAGCGCAGGGGGCAGCAGAGGCGGCCGGTCGTCCTCGATCAGGACGGTGTCGTCCTGGGGCATGTTCACCGTCGGAGACAGATGGTAATTCCCTGAAACAAAAACACAAAATAATAATAATGAAACCAGACTCAGAACTAAAGACCGTCTGGTCAGAGGGTCCGGTCATAAACAGGAGTTGAGCCAATTCTTTGGTAACCTGTCAGGTCAATCCCAGGGAACACTCGGCCCAAACAAACAGGAAGCCCCGGAGCATCATGGCACGAAGAGGAGAGGACCGGGTGGTTTTAAGAGTAACATCAGCTACAAAGTTGCTGAAGTGTCCGTGTGGTGAATGACTGAGCGAGTCCTTGGTTAAGTTTACGGTGAAGTTAAACGTTGCAGAACCTCGTGTTTTCCATAATCTAACTTTATAACCAGTGACTTGAGAGACTTTTTCAAGCCCTGCAGGAACCTGTTGCAGTAAGTTTCCTAACGCTTTTGTTACATTATTTTCTGCAGTAATGGCGTCTACACATTTGAATAAAGACCATCATGTTTTAATATCAAAGCTGCTCAAACCTTTCCCTTTAAACTGGAGGAGAAACCAGTTTGTTGACGCGTCTGACTCGCCCGGTTCCAACGGGGACCGGCGCCACTGAAAGGCTTCCATCATCACGCGCTTTCACAGCGATGGGAGTGTGATAAACATTATAGAAACGACAAATCGCACCAAAACTGAGAATCTTTACACTTCAGCGGAAAAACAATGAAAACACATGGACTTCTGACACCAACACGAGACAATGGAGAAACTACTTCAGCCCTTATCTGAGAAACTCAAATGATGGTTTATAGAGGGATAAAGTCATTAACGTCCAAATACAATATTATTAATGCAACAAAACTAAAGATTTGCAAAGGAGTGAAAATAAAGGAGTGAAGCAAAATGTAAGTATTCAAAGTAAATTGGACATAAAGGGTAAACAACAGAAATCTGACACAAATGTGTTTTGGGACATTTTAGTATTTCAATGTCTTAATACGCAGCAACATTTTGATTTGATGAAAGTTTGTATTAAAGTGATAGTCTGTAAGTTTGCAAAGTGAGGAGAGTGAAATATAAAAGTAAACAATGAAATTCCTCCCCTCTTTATCCAGAAAGAAAATGAAACGGTTTCAAGGATTTACGATTTGCAGAAGAGACGAGGAGGCGAGTTTATTCTTCAGACGTGACGGGACTAAAGCAGAAAAACCTGTGACTGACTTTGACTCAGTCCAAAAACACAGACTGTTTTTCTCCTGGTCACCTGTGGCTCACAGACTCCAGTGGAGCAAAGAGGAGTAAAACCATCATAGATCCATGAGTAAAACTCATCATAAGGTCAGTAGATCATGGATAACAGACTCCGGTGCTGTGATGTCATCGTTTTAGTAAAGGTTGCGTTGACGTTGTAACAACGGCGCCACGTAAACGGCGTTTTAAGATCTTTCCGCTCTGAGATCTAGTTTGGAAAATGTTCGTTTACAGATCCCACAACGCCGGCCTCGTGTGGACGATACACTGGACTGATCAAAAATCTTTGCGTTTGGTCCTCAGCTTGACTTCATGTGGACAGGGCCTTAAAGTCAACAAATCTTCCTCCCCGTCCTCGTGTTGAAGGACCTCTTTAATTACTCAGAATGAGATGTTGATGCTTCATCTTCTCTAAGAGGATTTCCTTCTTCTCGTCGTCTATTGAAAGTGTTTTTGTCACCTTCCAAACGTACACAGAAACAGCTGTTGTGCCTTCGTGTCGACCGTTTGGACTTCAACAATTAAAACATCTAAAGATCTGACCCGAGTTCCGCTGTTCTCGTGTCCGACGTGAGATCCGGCTCTATACCTCAGGAGATTACATCACAAAGTAATCCACTGATTTTAATGTGTTTCCCTCTGAAAGTTTACAAACTTATTATATTTTGGACTTGTTTGCATTGTATTTCAGGGGTCGAGAGCTGGAAGGTTTGGGGAAGCCCTAAGTCCCTGGACACTCCTCTTGGAAACACATTAGATCATTTTAAATACTCACACAAAGACACGCTGGGAGTTCCTGGAGGCTAATCTGGAACTGCACAGCGCTGGTTAAAGTCGCACAATGGGGTCCTATGTCTAAAACACAGTGAGCGAAGATAAAGACCGTGCTGCGTCGCCAGTGGAATATTTGAAACATTCTCTTTCGTATAATCTCACGCTGATGTGCTCCACATGACGCCGCTCTAATCTGCGCCGCCTGGAGGAACGCGCTCAGGGAGAAGTTTACCGTCCTCACGCTTCCTCTGGGACTTTTACTGGAGTTTGTTTAAAGGGGACTGGGAGAGTGAGAGAGCAGGACCAGAGGAGATCTGCTGCTGAAACTCTCATCCAGTCTCCATTCTTCTGGAGACTGGAATATCTAACTGCAATATGTTCAAACCTCCGCCCACCACATGAGCTCCAGAGACCACCACATGAGCTCCAGAGACCACATCACCCCGTCCTCCAACAGCGCCACTGGCTCCACGTACAACAGCGCATCCATGACAAAGTTCTGCTCCTCACCTGGCCCTCAATAACCTGATCTCCTCACACCCGTCACCAACTCAACGCATGAACCTAGAGCCTTCGCCATCGCTGCTCCACCTTCTGGACCTCACTCCCCCTCCACACCAGAAACCCAGACTCACTGATCACTTTCAAAAAACTCGCCTGTTTCAGCTCGCATACGTTTTTGACCTTTATTTAACCAGGAAAGCCCCACTGAGATTAAGAATCTCTTTTTCAGGGGAACCTTTTGTACATGTTTTAGTGCTATTACATGGACGGAACATTGGAAACCATCCTCAAACCTGTTTTGATTCTTTCCACAAAAGGAGGACGTGTGCGGAAGTGTGCCCTCTGCAGGCGTTTGGTTCCACTGCATTTCTAACATCATCAAACCTAGGGGTATTTAGTCGATACACACTACATTATTATGGTATGGTATAAACCTCCACGGCTACAGTGTGTACAGTAGCTGTAAAAGCCTGAAAAGCTTTGATGACATTCTAGAACGTCCTGTGATAATGTGAGACACGTAGTTTTAGAAAGAAATGCCCAGATGTTTCCCCTGATCTTTATTTGGAAGTGACTGGATTCACAAACCGGCCACATTCGTCTCATTCTGACCATCATCTCCTTCTCCGGACGCCTTCATGAGACAGTCATGGGACAGACAGAAGACGCTGGACTTTGGGACAGTTTTGTTTTCAGAGGTGTGCAAGACTGTGCATCGAGATCGCATCGAACTTGTTGTTTGGAAAACAAATGTACAATATCTAGTTTATGTCAAGGAATGGGGAAAATGGCAAAATATGGAGCGGAATAATTGGGGGAAATGGGGAGAAAATTGGGGTACAACTAAATAATACGGTATAATAAAGGGGGAAATGTGTTTTTTCTCTTTTTGCAGTGTGTTCAGGAAAATGATCCTTTTGAGCGACAAAGCTCGACGTAAAGTACGACGTTTGCAGCACATTTCTCCATATGTGTGAAGGTTTGTAAAAATATCTCTTCATCTTCGTTATCAAGAAAGTCCCAAAGATATTAAGATATAATTCTTCATCACCGTCTAGTCATAAACCAGCTCCAAAACCCCGCTGTGAACCACTTCATCCCATTTCCCCGAGCCGTGCCCCTTCGTCAAATCTCCGCCGGAGAAACAAAAGCGGTGGCGGTGAGAGAGGAGGCGGCTTTGTTCGGCCGCCAGCCGGAGGAGGTTGTTGGCAGGTACCGCGGCGCTGCAGGATCACACAAACAGTAACTGTGACGCCGATGATCACGGGCTGCGGCGGGACAATGGGTGGCAGCTCGTCAGCGGCTCAGAGGGACCGGGCAGGGGAACGGATTCAGGCGCTTCGTCTGGAGAGAGAACCACGTGTTGGCAGCTGCGGCGATGAGGAGGCGATCGTGTCTTTGTGAGGGACGCGTCGGGAAGGGCATCTGACGTGAAAGTCCAATCAGTCACAGAGAGTCTCGTCCAACTACACCATAGAAGATAACTCATCAAGCCAGTTCTGTTCCAATCATGAGAGTAAACCTCTAGACCTGGGGAGCCCAAACCTTTCTGACCCAAGATCTACTGTTTAAGTCACGAACCTCCTGAGATCTACCAGGTCAACATCACAAACCCACATCCTGCAGTAACTAACCCTCAGAACAAGCCTCCTCACATCACAAACCCCATCACCAAACAGAAAAATAAACCAGATACATTAAACTCACTCAGCAATAGGGGATTTGGGGAATATGGGAGTTGTTTTTAAGTAGTTGTAACATCAGTGAAACAGATCTGTATCTTCTGTCTCTGAAACACTGCCCAGAACGAGCTGCTCTGGAGGAGACGACGCTCGGTTTATTTCGGCTCCCGGTTCAGAAACGTGACTCTTAAAAGTCCGCGTGGAAAAGAAACGTGCACCACATCACAAGAGAAAAGAAGAGATCTAAAAGCACACACAGTTTATCTGTCAGATAAAAGGCAAATAGGGTCCACATAAGGTCCTCTTCAGTAGAAGTCGGGCCCGGGGTTGAGGAGGCGGGTGAGGGATGGAAGCTGCAGCCCCCGCTGAAGCGCTGGACGCCACTTCCGATGTGCAATTTTGGCAGTAGCTCTGACAGAGCAAACTGATTTTCCCCTGACTTCTCCAGCCCTGTGTAAACTAATACGAGTCAAGGGGCAGGCGAACTTCCAGAACATGGTGAATTATCAGACATGTTCATGACTAAATCTAGATGCACATACATGTTTCTGATGTTTCGCACAAATATCGCTTCATCAATGTTATCGAGACCCCAAAAGTATTGAGATATTCATTATGGGAAGTATCGCCCCAGGTCTGTACGTTCATGAATGTTTTCCAGCGAGGCTTTGACCCATGAGGACAACAGCTGGAAATGTTCGATGTCTTTGTTGAAGGAGCTGCTCGACTCCGGGACCTGGAACATCGACTCATGTAGCTGCACAAACACAGAGATTCTGCTAATTCAGTTCAAAGCGATAGATGGAAAAAAGCAGAACGTGTTAATTACTAAAAGTCACGCGCAGGATTGTGATTTCATATTCCACGGCCGTGCGTTTGATCGGCTGCATTTCCATAAAGCGAAGGGGGAGGAGAGACTGTGGCCTTGAGCAATAATTAAAAATGTCTTATCACGGACAGAACAGAGAAGTTCCAGGAGCCGGAGCAGAACAATATGAAGATACGCTCGGCATGTAGAATGGGAGACATATGGACTCTGCATTCGAATCACATTTATAAAGATGAATGCAGCAAAGACACGGAAAAACGGCTTCAAACTAGCACGGCTGGTTTAAGGCGTGTTGTAGAAACTGTGGAGCAAATCTGATATGGAAATGAGTACGCTGTGACCTTTTGCACCACTTCAGCACAAACCATCCAGCGTTGAGCTAGAAAGTTCACACGTCAATGTTGAGAACGTCTTAGTTTGAACTCTGTCAAACTCTCTCTTTATGATGTTTATTCTGCGACGTTTTATCGCTTTGAGCCGGAGATTTGTGTCAGTATAAATGTCAGTATATACTTTTGCAACAGATTGGAAAAGTCTGGAACCGTTTGAGAAAGTCGGGAGATCATGAAAAAGGTTTGACAATTTTAGGACGTTTTAGGACAGTTTGGAAGAGCTTTGGAAATGTTTTGAACATGAAGAAGAAGAAGATCTTTATTTATAGGGAGAACACAGAAAGGCCCGTTCAGGTGGGAATCGAACCAGACTATATTTGGAAGATTTTTCCACACAAGGATGTTTCCAGATCTGACTCCTGATTTATTGAGCTTTGAACCAAAAAAACAAGAACACGTTTGAGTTTTTTCACGCATGATCTCTTACTCATATGCCACATAAAAGATTTCGTTGGGTCTCACCGATGGTCCTGGGCATGGTCCCCGGCCTCGGGTGCAGGTTGTCGTCGAGCCCCTCCAGGCCTCCGTACAGAGAGTGGGAGATCCGGCGCTCGTGATCGTCTAAGGAGGTGTTCGGCGACTGCCGGGCCCCCAGGGGACTGCTGGGCGGCTCCTGCAGGGACCAGAGGGCAGCAGAACAGTCAATACTTTACTACAGAGCGAGAAGACTAAACGTTATCACTATTATGAGTCAGTATGACTCAAAATAACTCTTCTTTTTACTGCAAAAAACTCACACGGCAAAGAGAAAATGCAGAAGCACGCGCTTAAACAGCCGGGACTGAGGACGAAATAAACCGATAAAAGGGGATTACCTTGGAACTAACTTGTATATACTAAAAACTCTATTCAAAAACCCCAACTGAAAGGCAACCGTAACAAAGCAGTGGACTAATCAACATAAAAAGAAGCAAAGAACATTATATTGGAGAAACAAAACAAGTTCCACAGAAGAGACTTTATCAACACCGAAGAGAAAGCACAAGTGGCCCTCAGTCGGCGGTGCACCTCCACCTCAAAGCCTCCAACCACTCCTTTGAGGACGGGGAGGTCAACATTTGAGCTAAAGAAGAACGTTGGTTTGAAAGAGGAGTTAAAGAAGCAATTTTTGTCAGGAAAGAAAACCCCTCCATGAACCGGAATGGCGGCCCCGTCACTTTACTCCAATCTCCTTCGGGTAAAGCCGACAGGGCGGGGCCAGTCCAAGGAGACGGCACCTCAGCCAACAAAAGAACAATAGGCAGGTAATTAGCAGTGATCGGCCATGAATAGGACAGATACTGGGCAGTGATAATCTATGAATAGGACAGGACTGACCGATACTGAGGTGAGCAGATCGTTAGAGACGCTCTACTTCAAAGGTGTTTTCCCACAGGTGAGAGTAGCTGTGATTAGAGGGGAGGAGCCGGGCCAACCCTAACTCATCCCATGTGGTCTTTACCTAAGCTGCGGGCTGAGCGGGACTTTAGTCGCTGACGAAGCCTTTTGGATGAGAGGGGAAACGTTCGAGGACTTCAACTACTGAGTACAGAAGATCAAGTACCTTCAAAAAGAAGCAACATTATATCAAAATAAAATTATATTTCTACGTCAGAGAGTGTGGAAAAGCAGCTCATGTACTTTACACTTTTGTGCACGTAGCTTTAAAATCACATTCCTCTGACCTGACTGTTCTGATCAGGTCTAAGTTCAGCGACACATGTGACGACCTGAACATCCTGAATAACCAGGTTATTCCATCCCTCACGGCACGGGCGTTTTCCAGGATGACAATGCCAGAACTTTTTTGTGTTGACTTTTCGTTTGGTCAGGTAGTGTGTCCCCCGGAGCTCAGCTGAGACTCTTACCTTTAAATCATGAGCCAGAGAGATCTACAAATGTTTAACCTCTCATTTCAAAGCAGCTCAAACCAAAGCTCGCACTGAGACTCAAAGGACACTGAGCAGAACCAGGCGGACACATCCTGGTGTTGATTGGGACGTTATTGCTGTAATTAGCTCGTCTCCGTCTGCTCGCCCTGATGACACCGTCTGGTTAGCCCTAAATAGAGTCGCCGCGCTGCCCGTCCCCCGAGACGCCGCTCACGGCGCGTCCAACGCATCAGCGTTTCATCGACCCGTTTCAGCTCACGGGAAACAGCTGCTGTGAGACTGTCAACGAGCGACAGACGAAGAGAAACTCACACGAGACAAAGAGAAACTCACGTGAGATGAAGAGAAACTCACGTGAGATGAAGAGAAACTCACACGAGACGAAGAGAAACTCTAACGAGACGAAGAGAAACTCACACGAGACGAAGAGAAACTCACACGAGATGAAGAGAAACTCACACGAGATGAAGAGAAACTCTAACGAGACGAAGAGAAACTCACACGAGACAAAGAGAAACTCACACGAGACAAAGAGAAACTCTCACGAGACGAAAAGAAACTCACGAGACGAAGAGAAACTCACACGAGACGAAGAGAAACTCACACGAGACGAAGAGAAACTCACACGAGACAAAGAGAAACTCACACGAGACAAAGAGAAACTCTCACGAGACGAAGAGAAACTCACGAGACGAAGAGAAACTCACACGAGACGAAGAGAAACTCACACGAGACGAAGAGAAACTCACACGAGACGAAGAAAAAACTCACACGAGACGAAGAGAAACTCTCACGAGACGAAGAGAAACTCACACGAGACGAAGAGAAACTCACACGAGACGAAGAGAAACTCACACGAGACAAAGAGAAACTCACACGAGACAAAGAGAAACTCACACGAGACGAAGAGAAACTCACACGAGACGGAGAGAAACTCACGAGACGAAGAGAAACTCACACGAGACGAAGAGAAACTCTAACGAGACGAAGAGAAACTCACGCGAGACGAAGAGAAACTCACGCGAGATGAAGAGAAACTCACGTGAGACAAAGAGAAACTCACGCGAGATGAAGAGAAACTCACGTGAGACAAAGAGAAACTCACGCGAGACGAAGAGAAACTCACGAGACGAAGAGAAACTCACACGAGACGAAGAGAAACTCTAACGAGACGAAGAAAAAACTCACACGAGACAAAGAGAAACTCACGCGAGACAAAGAGAAACTCACGCGAGACGAAGAGAAACTCACGCGAGACGAAGAGAAACTCACGTGAGACGAAGAGAAACTCACACGAGACGAAGAGAAACTCACACGAGACGAAGAGAAACTCTAACGAGACGAAGAGAAACTAACGAGACGAAGAGAAACTCACACGAGACGAAGAGAAACTCACACGAGACGAAGAGAAACTCACACGAGACGAAGAGAAACTCATCGTAAGGACAGACCAAACCGGCCGATATGAGACACGGTTTTGGAAATAAATGTTATTCTGAAGTGACTGGATTCACAAACCGGCCACATTAATCTGACGCTGAAAGTCCTTTTGTCTCCTCTTTCAGACGCCTTCATGAGACAGTCATGTGACCTTAGTTCATCTGCGCTGAGAGAGAAGACCCTGGACTCTGGGACAGTTTTTGTTTGATGTGGAAAGGTCCCAAATCCAACACTCAGGCATTTTGACTTTTACAAAATGTGGGAAAACTTTAGGAAGAACATGTAAGAACGGTGGACCTACAGATTCCACCCGTCCCGACTGTAGAGTAACCTCCTGCGGCCCAGGCCTGGAGAGCCCGGTCGTGTTAATGAGGCTGAAACTGAGCCCAGGACAGATCAACAGGCGGGTCATTAGCAGTGATCGGCTGAGATTAGGGCTCAGGACGTTAGGACTTAAAGCGATGAGAGAGAAAACTGGTATAGGTTCAATATCGGATATTTGTAGCCGATATCGGATCTTGTATTTTTTCCAGTATCGGGTCCAATATCCGATACCAGCATCATATCGAAGCATCGCTAAATCAAATAGTCCAAACCTACTCAAAATCAGCACAATTTCCAACCATTCTTTCAAGTTATTTTTTCTTTATCGTCCAGCCCTAACAGACACTTCAACCAGAGAGTTTAAACCCGCTCTGAAACACATCCAGGGACGCGTTAGTGCGAGGCTCTCGAGTTTGTGTGTTCCAGTTCTTTAACTAACGGTGCCGAGTTGTGGACGGGTTTGGCTCAACAATCCAGTGCGTTTTAATATTCTGGCTGTCACAGATGAATGACGAACAGTTTCAAAGTTAAAACAGGCTTAATGTCAGACTGGTCACAGCTCCGGAGAATAACAGCTGAAAGAGCCGTCACAGTGACACCTCTGCAGAACACTGGCAGCGGAAACATGGAACGCTAAAAGAAAAATATATGTATCAAAATGACGATCAATCAGAGCAGCATGAACAACTTTTGATTTTGGAAACTCAGCTCCAGAGCGGAGTCTGACAGTTATACGTTTCCAGAGCCCTGAAGAGTTCCTTTGGGTCTTTGAGAACAAACTCTACTCCGTCTTTTCATTGGGTTTCATTTTTTAAACCTCTCTCTCGCTCTTGTAAACTCGCTCCTTCATTCCGGCGCCCGAGGGCAGGTCCGGGGGCGACTCGTGTCTCAGCCTGACGTTTAGACATTTTTCATTTCAGTTCCTTCGTATCTACAGCTCACACAGACGCTGCAAATACATCACGGAGGTTTACAGCAAAGCTCGTGCTCGTGTGGAGGCGAGTCTTACAGGGTCTACAGGAACATATGGGAGATACGCACATTCATCAGGTTCATCTCCAGCGTCAAGACATGTGGGGAAAAGGAGAAGCAATTGGGAAACTAACAAAATATTGCATTTTTTTGTTGTTTTTAAATGGGGGAAAATAATGAAGCAATGTGGATAAAATGTGGGAATAATTTTGAAAAAAAGGGGGGAAAATGTAGAAAAAATAAGGCAAATTGGGCAACATTTTGGGGAAAAATTGGGAAAATGAGAAACAAATGGGAGAAAAAAATAGGGAAGAAAATTGAAAAAAGTGGGGATTTTTTTTTTAATTCTATACCACAGCTAACCTAGGACTAAACCAGGGCTAAACCAGGACAACCAGGGCTAAACCAGGACTAAACCAGGGCTAACCCAGGACTAAACCAGGGCTAAACCAGGACTAAACCAGGACTAAACCAGGACTAACCCAGGACTAACCCGCTCTTATAAAGTCTCCTCTTGTTCAGTCAACATGGCTGCATTATTCACCGCCCCCTCCCTGGGTTTGAGACGGCGTGTTTAGCCTCAGAGCTCAAACCCATCAGACTCCGCCGCTCCAGGCTTAATGCTGCTTTCAATTACGGGCCGAGCCCTGGGAAATCTGGGCTTGGACGGCGCTGAGGTGTGAAGGAAAGACTCTGGCGACAACGTGCTGCACACTTTAAACACCGGCGAGAGTACTCACTAAACACGAGGATTACCCCGGGAGAGCGCCAGAACCAGGACACTTATAGACTCTGTAACATGTTTGAGTTTAATCACAGACTTCCTAATATTGCCGAAGTCAGGGATTGATGAAAAAAGTTATTGTAACTCCTGTAATGATCGTTTTGTTGGTCAGTTCCAAACATCGACATTCACATTTGCTTTGACGCTCTAAAAGACTCCAAAAGGGCGGAAAAAAAAACACATTATCATTTCCCAATTTCTTCTCCCATTCTTCCTCATTTGTCTAATTTTCCTATTTTTTCCCCTAAATGTTCCTTTTATTTTTCCACTGGTTTTGCTAATTTTCCCATTTACGACTTTGTTTTCCCTTTAATTGTTTCTATTTTCCCCCTGTTGCTGCCCCATGTTTCCCATTTGTTTCTACTGTTCCCCTTTCTCTGAGGACGATCACAGCAAAACGCTTTTGGACACTCCATGGCTTATTATGTGGTTTTACTTTTGAGGCATATTTAAAAACTTTATTCCCACATCTTCATTGCTTTTTGTCACTTTTCTGTCACTCTTTTGTTGCATTTTCATCTTATTTTTGTCTCAATCGCCTGGCTATATTGACACATTGTTCAAGAAGCTTTAAGATTTGGGTAAAGCCGTCCGACCACCACCAACCACTCACTCACTACATTCGCCCCAGGCTTCCTGGTGTTTCCAAACGGTCTCCCATCCAAGAACCGACCGGGCCCTTCCTGCTGAGCTTCAGGTCTGACGGGATCGGGCAGAGCGAAGGCGGGACGGGCTCATAAACAGCTTATTTTAAAACTACGGTAAACTAGAAAAAGTCTTTGTAAATAATATGTCACAAAATAAATCAGTTTAAACCCGGCTCGATCCATTGCCAAAAATATAAGCAATTATGGGCATATTTAATCATAAAAGGCCTCATTTCTAAGTGAAAATATAAAATGACAAAAAACACATTTTCCTCATATGTAAATGATCTGCAGCAGAAGTTCCATTATTTATGTTTTGACCTTTATTTAACCAGGATTTCAAATTGATATCTCTATATTTAAAAGTTTCGCTCCTCCCCTGCAGCGTCTCGCCTTTACACAAGCCCAGGGACAACCTGGAGAGTGAGGGAGTTGAACCCGGGACCCTGGACTCACCCCGTTGAGTTTGCTGACCCGGCGGGCGATGATGAGCTGGATGGTGCCGCGGCGGTTTCCCTCCACGGACATGGACTTCCGCAGCGTCTCCATGGCGTCCTGGTTGGTTTTCGCCAGAAGAGACTCTGCGTTCACCGCGATCAGCTGGTCGTTCACCCTCAGGCGGCCATCCTGAGGAGCAACAATCATCTAAACTAAATCTGAATCTAACAGCAGAGTTACAGACGGAGGAAACAGACTAGAACCGCTTTCAGGGTCTAATGCAAAGGCCCCACAAATACATCAAAACTGCAAAAACACATCTGCAGACACTCGCGTTGGAGACAGAACCTTCTGCAGACTCTTGCGTTGGAGAAAGAACCTTCTGCAGACACTCGCGTTGGAGACAGAACCTTCTGCAGACTCTTGTGTTGGAGACAGAACCTTCTGCAGACACTCGCGTTGGAGACAGAACCTTCTGCAGACACTCGCGTTGGAGACAGAACCTTCTGCAGACACTCGCGTTGGAGACAGAACCTTCAGCAGACACTTGTGTTGGAGACAGAACCTTCTGCAGACACTCGCGTTGGAGACAGAACCTTCAGCAGACACTTGTGTTGGAGACAGAACCTTCTGCAGACACTCGCGTTGGAGACAGAACCTTCTGCAGACTCTTGTGTTGGAGACAGAACCTTCTGCAGACACTCGCGTTGGAGACAGAACCTTCTGCAGACACTCGCGTTGGAGACAGAACCTTCTGCAGACACTCGCGTTGGAGACAGAACCTTCAGCAGACACTTGTGTTGGAGACAGAACCTTCTGCAGACACTCGCGTTGGAGACAGAACCTTCAGCAGACACTTGTGTTGGAGACAGAACCTTCTGCAGACACTCGCGTTGGAGACAGAACCTTCTGCAGACGCTTGTGTTGGAGACAGAACCTTCTGCAGACGCTTGTGTTGGAGACAGAACCTTCTGCAGACGCTTGTGTTGGAGACAGAACCTTCTGCAGACACTCGCGTTGGAGACAGAACCTTCTGCAGACGCTTGTGTTGGAGACAGAACCTTCTGCAGACGCTTGTGTTGGAGACAGAACCTTCTGCAGACGCTTGTGTTGGAGACAGAACCTTCTGCAGACGCTTGTGTTGGAGACAGAACTTTCGGCACATGCATATGTTATAATGAGTCCGTACCTTGCAGGCGGCTCCTCCGTTGATGATGGACTTGACGAAGATGCCCAGGTCGGCGTGGTTCTCTTTGGACCGGTTCCCCTTCACGCTGACGCCCAAACCGGCCGACCCCGAGTCGCTGAGTGGGATCTCGAAGGTCAGGAACTCCCTGGTGCCATCGGGGGTCAGCACCAGATCCTCCTCCTCCGCTTTCTGCAAATAACAAACACAAGGACACAGAGTTAGAGTCTGGGAGAGTCTCAGCTCAATCACAGAGGAATCGAGGTCCACTGGACCGGGTTGGTATAAGTGAGGACATGGGCTAGGACAGTGGTTCCTAAAGTGGGGGTCATGACCCCCTTGGGGATCACGGGGCACTGAAGTGGGAGTCGCAAGATGGTTATGAAACAATATTTTTTACATTACTGACACTTATTTTAAATTAGAATGCTCGCTGGATCACCGTAGTAGAAAAGTAAATGCTAGAAGGTAGCAAAAACGTACAAATAATCGGGTGATCTTCAAACTTGTGTGGCCAAAAAAACAAAAGAGGATGAGTTGAAGCACTCAAAAGCTTATTTATTCCTGTGTGACCGACCGGTAACTGTTTTGGCTTGTTTCCAGAATCCATTACATCAATCCAACATGCTCCTGAAACTACTCATTTATGAACTCAGCTCTGTACTGTGACTGTAGACGGTCCCTCCATCGTTCCATCTCCATCTGCTGCCCGAGGGTTGGATAAATGTTACAGTAAATGGCCTTTGGTCCGTGTATCGAGCGGTGAAGCCACGCGGGCGCTCCCCCCGACCCTCTGCGGTTCCTCTGAGTCACACTGGTCACTCGCAGGGTAATGAAAAGTCCATACGCTGCACTTAAAGCCGGAGCAGATCACAGGAGCACTTGGACTCATCACACGCATTAGAGCTGAAGTACAGGAGCAGCCGGACCAATGTGACAGCGAGAGGTCTGCATAGTCCATTCAAGATCTGCAAACGTCCCATCAAACAGAGGAACGAGGGAAATGTTTCAGCCCAAACGTAAGCAGAATGTGTTTGTATTTGTGACAAACCTGTGCAGTCAAAATAGTCGAGATTGAATGACTTCTGGAATCAAATTGAATGCTTTGTATTGACATGTAAGGCCTTGACTTTGTTACATTGTGTGACTTTTGGTGCGTTATAACATTTCTCGTTGCTGTTTGGAGCTTCGCCGGTCGATCCCGGAAAAGGCCGCACATTTTCCCTTTGTCCTCTGAGGGGTTTGGATTTGTCCCATCTCAAACATTTCTTTACGAGACTAATTCCTGTCTGCACATGTATGTATATATTTCCCCGTCCGTCTCCCACAAAGGAAATGACCATATTTGGATGGATCTCGGTCGCAGCCTTTCGTGCTACACGTGGATACCAAACATGTCAGTATTTGTATGAATAAGCGTGGGAAAGACCATGATGGAGTTTCTGGATAAATCTCCGGCTCAGAGCGACAGAATAAACATCGTAAAGGGAGTCTCAAACTAAGACGCTGAGGAGAAACCTCCACACTGACCAAAGCGTGAGAAACCAGTCTGGCCTTCACGTGGTCCTCTGCAGAGATCGGCGTCTGCAGAGATCGGCGTCTGCAGAGATCGGCCTCTGCAGAGATCGGCCTCTGGAGCCTCTCAGCGCCGACACAATGAGTCCAAACATAACAAGGCAGAGAGAGTGGAAAAACTGCAGTAAATTAAAAGTGATTGAGAGGAGTCATTTCCTCCAGCGACGCCGTAAAACCTCCAGAGTGGATCTAATAAAGCTCCTCATTGACATTCTGAGTCTGTTCCGTCTCCACAACAGGTGCCGCTGCTCCTCCTCCTCCTCCTCCTCCGCCTCCTCCTCCCCCTCCTCCTCCTCCTCCTCCTCCGCCTCCTCCTCCCCCTCCTCCTCCTCCTGCGTCTCTCCGTCTCCGCACAATAAAAAGCCGTTCTCTGCTGTTATTCGACAGCTGCGTCTGAATGGACGGCCTCGCGCTCGATTCGCCGCAATTAACGCACACGGAAAAATCCAACCGGATCAGCGGAGTTTGAGTCATCAGCCGCCTTTGTTTACACAGACGAGGAGACACAGAGACACAGAGGGACAGATACACAGAGAGACAGAGACACAGAGAGACACAGATACAGAGAGACAGAGAGACGGAGAGACAGATACACAGAGAGACACAGAGACAGAGACACAGAGACACAGAGACACACAGAGAGACACAGATACAGAGAGACAGAGAGACAGATACACAGAGAGACACAGAGACAGAGACACAGAGACACAGAGACACAGAGACACACAGAGAGACAGAGACACAGAGACAGATACACAGAGAGACAGAGAGAATTAAACAGGAATATTCACTAAAGACACAGGCTCGCGTTTAGACTGGGGTCTCTGTGTGTGGCTCATAAAGAGGACAGACCAATGACCCTTAAGTGAAGCTGAAACTGTTTCATGGAAGATGAAGCGTGATCCTCGTCCTGTTCAGAGATGTGTGTCTGATTCAGAGACACACGGGTTTGTGCAGATAAAGACACAATGAGGACGGTTTCTGCCAGAGAAACACATCAGATTAAGAGAACAGCTGCTACAAAGCAGCAAACGGGTATTTGAAGCTGCTGGAGCCTCTGGAGTCTCCTGAACATCGAGCTGTAGGACCTCCAGAGGCTTGTGCATGAACCTTCTGTCCAGCCTCCCCTAAACTGCTCATTGAATGTTTACTAGATGAGAACCTGATCGATCCAAATGCCCAGATATTTACAGTATATGTTGAACTTGCACAATAATGGACCCGTTTAGAGCAGAAGTCCAGATGTTCTGTGACGAAACACCATTTTCTGGAGAACATGCATTTTCTTATTGAAGAATAAAAGACGAATGTTACACCCGCCCACTCACGACAACACTGCCTCGTGATTGGACAGACCCGCCGGTGGGTCGAGACCGATCAGAGCGAGCCAGACTAAATCAGCCCTCTGGTGTTTGCAGACCCACAGACACCCTGAAGGTCTGACCAAATGTTCAGACTAAATGTGCAGCAGATGAACCACAGGGAGAACTAGAGTCAGACTGATTCACTGTGTAGCGGATTTAAAGTCCTCACGATGAGCCAGAACCGTTCACCGCGTGTATCTTCTTCATTCCGAACACGCTTCCCCCGACCGACAACACGCGTGTATTTACCGCAGACAGATTTAGTTCAGGTGAAATTAAAGCTGGAGCTCGTTTATTATCAGAATAGGATCGGAGCGTGCGCATAATTGAATTCTCCCGAGCCGCGGATGCACAAACTCCGCAAATGAAAAACAGGAAATTAACTTGTACGGCGGACAACCCCCCAGCGCCTCCAACAGGAAGTTACAGCAAACCCCCCAGCGCCTCCAACAGGAAGTTACAGCAAACCCCCCAGCGCCTCCAACAGGAAGTTACAGCAAACACAACGTCCAGCAGGAGGAAGAGGAGGACGAGGAGGCCAGTTCATAAACCGTCTTCCTCCAGCACTTCTCTAAACACTCACCTCCTTTGGTGATTCTAATTGGACTCAACAGCGCCCCCTATCGGAATCGAACTTCAACAAAAATGTAAATAATTTGGCTCAACATTCCATGTGGTTGTTTCGATCAAAAAGCTCAATCAGACCCATGCCATATTCTTCACAGTGCTGCCATAGCGATGACCGGAACGTTCCATTTTATTCTAAAGGGAAAATGTTGAAGTCACAGCGACCAGGGAGAACCTGGACGAGTGTGGAATCCAAACTCTCCAAAGCACTTGACCTTCACAGATATTTAACCCCGAGTAAAACTAACATATTTAACAAACTGAAGTAATCCTCGCTTTGTGTCGTCTTTGCGATCATGTAAAGTCTTGTAGATGTGCTCCTCAACACGTGGCTCTGAGCGTTGACGTGACCTCCTCCTCGTGAAGGATCAGACTGATCAGTACTGGCTGGAGTCCTGCACCTGTGGAGAATATGAGCGTTCTGAAATGGAACCTCTGAAAGGGCTCGGCGGAGTGTGATGAGAGTCAGGCCACGGCTCGCCGCTCCGTCCAATTACACCCTTCAATACCTGCCCCCCCCTCCGCTCCCTTCACCCCCGCCCGCAGAACCTCTTCAGATCCAGCGGCTTCACAGGCTTATCTCAGATCGCAATTCCTCCACCAATACGAGTCGATTCACAGCGTCAGGGCGAGACGGGAGGAACGGGAGGAATAATGAAACGTCGAGATATCAATTTGAAACCTCGACCGCAGATCAGGGACAGAAGTATGAGGAACAAATGTAGGCGGGTTTCCAGTCACGAGATGTTTTTAGGCTTAAACATTAATATTTCAAACATCTAAACCACGGACCAGGGTTAAACATACGCTTTGATTGTGTGACGTATTAGTTTGATTTGACTGCCTTTCCTGCTACACATGGATACCAAACAGCTCAGGATTTGTGAATGAATACGCGTGGGAAAGAGTTACTTCATTTAGCCCTCAAATACATAAAGTACACGTTTTTCTTATTGTATTGTATAATGTATAAGATCTTTGGAAAACATGTGACCTAAGATCTAAATGTTCATAATGACCGAAGAAAAATAAACTACTACTACTACATATTTCGCTGCGATTTTGTTGCTTTTTCAACACTTATTTGTCATGTTTCCTACGCTCTTTGATCACGTTCTGAGTTGTGTACGCGGCCGCCATTTTAATCGTTTTTCCATCACTTTCCCTCAGAGGAAATGACCATATTAGGAGGTTCAGGTATTTTCACTGACGAGGCTTTGGTTCAGATGTCCCGGCTCTGTATCAGTATTCATGCTCACGCTCCTGCCCCGGTGGCTCAGATCTGTGAGTTTAATACAGGCTCTCATCTCGCCCCCCCCCCCCCCTCGCCCCCCCCCCCGCCCCCCCCCCCCTCATAAACGTACGTGTGGCTGCGGCCGCGTGCTGAGAGTTCATGAATATCAAACACTGAGGAGATGGATCCAGATGAACCGCAGCCTCAGATCCCGCGGCGTCTGTGATGGAGGCTCAGGTTCATCCGCCACAGACACCCGGAGGAACTACACCTCGGCTTTACCCAAATCTAACAAGACCCACAGACACACGGGGGAACTACACCTCGGCTTTACCCAAATCTAACAGACACCCGGAGGAACTACACCTCGGCTTTACCCAAATCTAACAGACACCCGGAGGAACTACACCTCGGCTTTACCCAAATCTAACAGACACCCGGAGGAACTACACCTCGGCTTTACCCAAATCTAACAGACCCACAGACACACGGAGGAACTACACCTCGGCTTTACCCAAATCTAACAGACACCCGGAGGAACTACACCTCGGCTTTACCCAAATCTAACAGACACCCGGAGGAACTACACCTCGGCTTTACCCAAATCTAACACAGACCCACAGACACACGGGGGAACTACACCTCGGCTTTACCCAAATCTAACACAGACCCACAGACACACGGAGGAACTACACCTCGGCTTTACCCAAATCTAACAGACACCCGGAGGAACTACACCTCGGCTTTACCCAAATCTAACAGACACCCGGAGGAACTACACCTCGGCTTTACCCAAATCTAACAGACCCACAGACACACGGAGGAACTACACCTCGGCTTTACCCAAATCTAACAGACACACGGAGGAACTACACCTCGGCTTTACCCAAATCTAACAGACACACGGAGGAACTACACCTCGGCTTTACCCAAATCTAACAGACACCCGGAGGAACTACACCTCGGCTTTACCCAAATCTAACAGACCCACAGACACACGGAGGAACTACACCTCGGCTTTATCCAAATCTAACAGACCCACAGACACACGGAGGAACGTTCCAGAACATGTCGGCTTTATCCAAATCTAACAGACACACGGAGGAGACCGGAGGAACTTCACCTGGACACGACACGGGGGAACGTTCCAGAACACGTCGGCTTTACCCAAATCTAACACAGACCCACAGACACACGGGGAACGTTCCGGAACACGTCGGCTTTACCCAAATCTAACAGACCCACAGACACACGGGGGAATGTTCCAGAACACATCGGCTTTACCCAAATCTAACACAGACCTGAGCTCAACTTCATGGTCACATTCATGTTGTTTTCTGTCATTTTTTGTTGCGTCTGTGTCGTGTTTTCATCACTTTTCTGTCACCATTTTGTTTTTGTTTACAATGCGATGCCTGATTTGAAAGCTAAGACCGTGTAGTTTCCGATCAGGGAGAGAGGTTTTCCATCTGACAGTTAGCCCCAGTTAGCCCAGGGTTAAACCTCTTAACCCCCGCCTTAACCAAGTGCAGTTCAGCTTTACCCAAATCTAAAAGCTTACAGCCTACAGGCCCTCATTTGAAAGCTAAGACCTGCTGACAGATCTAAACGGATCCTTTTCCTTATGTTGTTTTCATCACTTACTCTTTTGTTGCTTTTTCCTCCTCTCAGTTTTGTCGCTACTTTCACACTTTTTTCCCAAGAACCTTTTAGATTTGGGTAAAGCCGAACAGGAGAAAATGTGCTTGGTTGAGGTGGGGGTTAAGAGGTTGAGAGTTTTGCACCTGAATGATTATATTATTTTTCAGTCTTGAGTGGGGGGTAAAACATGTACAACATCCAGACTGCAAAGCTCTAACCCCTGTGCCACCCTCTGCGCGCTGGGCCCAGCTGTTAGCGACATTAGCGGCGTTTAGCAGCGCCTCCCTCGCCGCCGTTGTTCAGCTCAGCGGGGCTCGTTATGGAGGCGCCGCCTGTGATCCCGGCACTAAACGAGCGCCTTGTTCTCGGCGCCGCGGCGAGAGCGAGGTGAGATTCACGAGTCCATATGGCGGAGGGGAGGAACAGAATGTTAGCTTCACGCTCCGCACACGCACAGACGGAGGGACGACTGGAAAAGGCCTCGGCGCTACAGGCTAAACATGTCTCCATTTAACCCTCTGCAGTGTGTCGCCAACCTCTTAAGCCCCGCCTCCACTGAGGGCGCGTTCTCCCTTAAGCCCCGCCTTCACTGAGGGCACGTTGTCCCTTAAGCCCCGCCTTTACTGAGGGCACGCTGTCCCTTAAGCCCCGCCTTCACTGAGGGCACGTCCTCCCTTAAGCCCCGCCTTCACTGAGGGCACGTCCTCCCTTAAGCCCCGCCTTCACTGAGGGCACGCTGTCCCTTAAGCCCCGCCTTCACTGTGGGCACGCTGTCCCTTAAGCCCCGCCTCCACTGAGGGCACGCTGTCCCTTAAGCCCCGCCTTCACTGAGGGCACGCTGTCCCTTAAGCCCCGCCTTCACTGAGGGCACGTCCTCCCTTAAGCCCCGCCTTCACTGAGGGCACGTCCTCCCTTAAGCCCCGCCTTCACTGAGGGCACGCTGTCCCTTAAGCCCCGCCTTCACTGAGGGCACGTCCTCCCTTAAGCCCCGCCTTCACTGAGGGCACGCTGTCCCTTAAGCCCCGCCTTCACTAAGGGCACGCTGTCCCTTAAGCCCCGCCTTCACTGAGGGCACGCTGTCCCTTAAGCCCCGCCTTCACTGAGGGCACGTCCTCCCTTAAGCCCCGCCTTCACTGAGGGCACGCTGTCCCTTAAGCCCCGCCTTCACTGAGGGCACGTCCTCCCTTAAGCCCCACCTTCACTGAGGGCACGCTGTCCCTTAAGCCCCGCCTTCACTAAGGGCACGCTGTCCCTTAAGCCCCGCCTTCACTGAGGGCACGCTGTCCCTTAAGCCCCGCCTTCACTGAGGGCACGTCCTCCCTTAAGCCCCGCCTTCACTGAGGTCACGGCCTCCCTTAAGCCCCGCCTTCACTGAGGGCACGTTGTCCCTTAAGCCCCGCCTTTACTGAGGGCACGCTGTCCCTTAAGCCCCGCCTTCACTGAGGGCACGTCCTCCCTTAAGCCCCGCCTTCACTGAGGGCACGTCCTCCCTTAAGCCCCGCCTTCACTGAGGGCACGCTGTCCCTTAAGCCCCGCCTTCACTGTGGGCACGCTGTCCCTTAAGCCCCGCCTCCACTGAGGGCACGCTGTCCCTTAAGCCCCGCCTTCACTGAGGGCACGCTGTCCCTTAAGCCCCGCCTTCACTGAGGGCACGTCCTCCCTTAAGCCCCGCCTTCACTGAGGGCACGTCCTCCCTTAAGCCCCGCCTTCACTGAGGGCACGCTGTCCCTTAAGCCCCGCCTTCACTGAGGGCACGTCCTCCCTTAAGCCCCGCCTTCACTGAGGGCACGCTGTCCCTTAAGCCCCGCCTTCACTAAGGGCACGCTGTCCCTTAAGCCCCGCCTTCACTGAGGGCACGCTGTCCCTTAAGCCCCGCCTTCACTGAGGGCACGTCCTCCCTTAAGCCCCGCCTTCACTGAGGGCACGCTGTCCCTTAAGCCCCGCCTTCACTGAGGGCACGTCCTCCCTTAAGCCCCACCTTCACTGAGGGCACGCTGTCCCTTAAGCCCCGCCTTCACTAAGGGCACGCTGTCCCTTAAGCCCCGCCTTCACTGAGGGCACGCTGTCCCTTAAGCCCCGCCTTCACTGAGGGCACGTCCTCCCTTAAGCCCCGCCTTCACTGAGGTCACGGCCTCCCTTAAGCCCCGCCTTCACTGAGGGCACGTCCTCCCTTAAGCCCCGCCTTCACTGAGGGCACGCTGTCCCTTAAGCCCCGCCTTCACTGAGGGCACGTTCTCTCTTAAGCCCCGCCTTCACTGAGGGCACGTTCTCCCTTAAGCCCCGCCTTCACTGAGGGCACGTTCTCCCTTAAGCCCCGCCTTCACTGAGGGCACGTTCTCCCTTAAGCCCCGCCTTCACTGAGGGCACGTTCTCCCTTAAGCCCCGCCTTCACTGAGGGCACGCTGTCCCTTAAGCCCCGCCTTCACTGAGGGCACGCTGTCCCTTAAGCCCCGCCTTCACTGAGGGCACGTTCTCCCTTAAGCCCCGCCTCCACTGAGGGCACGCTGTCCCTTAAGCCCCGCCTTCACTGAGGGCACGTTCTCCCTTAAGCCCCGCCTTCACTGAGGGCAGGTCCTCCCTTAAGCCCCGCCTTCACTGAGGGCAGGTCCTCCCTTAAGCCCCGCCTTCACTGAGGGCACGTTGTCCCTTAAGCCCCGCCTTCACTGAGGGCACGCTGTCCCTTAAGCCCCGCCTTCACTGAGGGCACGCTGTCCCTTAAGCCCCGCCTTCACTGAGGGCACGTCCTCCCTTAAGCCCCGCCTTCACTGAGGGCACGTCCTCCCTTAAGCCCCGCCTTCACTGAGGGGCGCTCTTTTAAAGTAAAAAAACTCTCTTTACGATGTTTATTCTCTGAGATTCATCCAGGAAGTGACTCCAACATGTCCCTGGTCGATGGATCCAGATGATCCCGCGGCGTCTGTGATGGAGGCTCAGGTTCATCTGCCACAGACACACGGAGGAAACCGGAGGAACTACACCTGGACACGACACGTCGGCTTTACCCAAATCTAACAGACCCACAGACACACGGAGGAACCCGGAGGGAGGAACATACAGGGACTGAACTTTAACATCTACACGTTATTTAGCAGAATAAATAAAGGTTCACCTCAGACTCATTTATGAAAACGCGTCTGAACGAGTCGATCTCTCGCTGCCGTGGAAACGGCGAGCGCTGAGGAGGGCGGTGATTTACGGCGAACAAATCAAATCAAACGGCGCTTTGAGGACGAACAAACGAGGCGAGACTCGTATTCACGCCGTAAATGGCGCTCACGGCGTTCCTAAATCAGCACGCCGCTCCGCCGCGCTCCTGTGGGCCGTTCACAGCGAGATGGATGGCGGCGTTGGCCCTGATGGATTTTCAATCCGGCGCCGCGGTGACTAATGGAGTAAACAATGGCGGCGTGTGATGATGTTACTTTACAGGACGAGGGGGCGGGGCAAGGGAAGGAGAGAGATGAGTGGATCACAGACAGCGAGGACTGGAGCGTCTGGAGAGACACTCTGCAGAGGAGGACGAGGAACAGTGGCTTCTGGGCTGTGGTGAAGCATTTTGATCAGATTAGGACTGATTCATCCATCGCTGGGTCGCAGGTTCTAGAATGTGATGATGTCACATGACCCAGTGGGGGCGGAGCCAGTTTGTCCTATTAACTGCATTACACTTTCACAAGTCGTATCTAAAGAGAAAATGTATCAATTATAAAAATGATCTTAAAAAACTAAATAATTGTACATAATATTACAGGCCTTTCCAGCGCTGTGATGTGACCTGAAACCCAGCATTAGTTAATTACCGTAAATCCCGGACTATAAGCCGCGGGTTTTGTCCCACGCTTTGGACCATGTGACTTGTACAACGGTGCGTCCCATTGAAAGATTGTTATGGTCAGACTGAATATTGTGTCTCTATAGAATAGATCAGGGACAGTCCCAGTTTTTGTCCCATGACCATCTCCAAAACCATTGATGTTTTTACTTCTAACTCCATGTTTTTGAGCTACAGAACCAAAAGCACAAAGGTAGATTCATCTGTGGCCGATTGTTCCATCATTGACTTTTACAAACTATTTACCAGACAACATAAAAACTGATCTGAAATATAAATGCCCGATTGTACTGATAATACTTAGCGTTTACTCGGCGTTATATTGGAGAAACCGCTCAACCTGAAATACAAGGTTTGTTTTGAGCTTCTGCAAAGAATGACTTCCATCCGTGAGTCCAGTTTCCAGATCATACAAGTCATTCCCTTCATAAGGAGGCAGGTGCAACATCTCAAAGAGGCGTGTGGAGAACAACAACATATGATCTCATACGAACAGCTACTGCATAAGAGGATGCACCAACATCCTGAGTCTGCAGATCATCTCCAGGTCACTAAGCACTCGTTTCAGGACATGTTTTAGCTCCAGAGACAAGAGGAAAGAAAGAAGAAACTCCTGGTCTTTCTAAAGTCTGCTGCCAGCGTTCATTCGAGTTGCTGACGAAGCTTCTTGGATGAGGAGGCGAACGTCCAACTCTTCAAGAACAAAGTCCAGATGACTGCGTCGGCGTCTGGTCCACTCTGGAGCTGAAGTTTGTCCAAACCCATTAGGAGCTGATGGAGGCCACGCTAAAAGCTTTTCTGTTTCTGCCGTTGGTGGAAACGGCGCCGCTGCAGATGTTTGAAATGAAACGCCTGACAGATAAACATCAGGACCGGTGCATTACGGCCGCCGGGTTTCTGGGAACAGGCGGAGAACGGCATCATGGGAGATGGAGTTCACAGACAGACAGGCCTAATGTGTTTTCACTGCAGCTGATGAGGTCATTGATTTAGGACATCTCTGAAGAGTCCGGACGCAGCACCAGGACTGCGGCAAAATGTCGTAATAATAATAATAATAATAATAATAATAATAATGATAATAATGATATTAATGATATGGCGCCAATAGATGATTTTTATCCTGTCATGATCGATTCAAACAAACCTTAACTTTGATATTTGAAAATCATTGGTTTAAAAACGTCAAATAAGAGCTAACATTTGACTCAAAGCCTCTTCTGCTGGAACTAAGGGGAGTAATCGATGCTCAAACAAGATACAAGCCGCCATTTTTAATAAACGGCATGTCAACAAATCAACGGCAGCTTTATAAATGCATTATTTGCATTATTATTATCATTCAATCAGGGGAAGGCAAGTTTGTTTTTTCTTCCTCGTTCAGTCGGGTCCAAAGTAAACTCCCTCTGAGGACATTCAAGTATTTGAAGCCTCCCAAAATGTATTTTATCACTGATGTGAACAATATGACTCAAAATGATCTCTAGGACCAGAGGCTCTATGCTCGACGGCCTGACATCAAAGCCTTAAGGCGAGACGCTGCCGGTCAACACGAGAAGTTGATAATAGTTTGACAAACTATTATTCAGAAGCTCCTTATGAGAGACCAACAGGCCCGGTTAGAACCATGAGGGCGTCCTTCTGTGGACCCACCACCTGCAGGGGGCGCTATAGGGGCTGGTGCAGCTCCAACAGCTGCCCCCACGAGATGGATGGATGGATGGATCAGTTCTCAGTGAGCCAGCAGCTGTATGGGGGGTGAGCCTAGAGCCTTTACTTTCTCTCCCTCCAGGATCAATTGTCTTTGTGTTTCTGGTAGGTTTTCACTGCTGGACGAACCGTCTCCATGGTTTCGCACACGTTCCATCCAGAAACCCTAAAAATCCTGAAATAAAATGAATCCTGAAGCATCGCAGAGGCCACTGGGATGGAGAGGCAAGGCGCCGAATGTGCGTAAAGACGGTTTTGTGAAGTGTTGTAACTACTTATCTCCACCTCGCTAAACATCTCCACTTCGACCACTGAGAGGAATCAGTCATTTTAATAATGCTCATTGTTCCTAATGAAGGCCCTGTGCAGGCCATTACGGGGCCCATTGCTCTCCTAGCGCAGCCTTTAGCCTCCACCTGCTGAGCCCCGTTCCTCGGCCAGATGTTCCTCGGAGGTGAGCCCAGATGTGCCCACGGCTCGCTGCGCGCTTAAAGGGACACTCACGGAGACGGAGATTGCTTTTTAATACGCGGGGAAAGGAAGACGGGGCGGGAGCAGCTGGTGCGGAGGAGAGGCTTTAGGGAAGGCACGTTTAGAGCGAGTTTGGGGGAAACGCCGAGTCTCGAGACGATCGGAGAAGATAAGTCAGAGGAGACGTCTTCACCGCCACAAACAGCTGCTGCTTTACGCTCGCAAATGTTCAGACACTTGGAGAAGAAGCTGTTTCCTACAAACGTCCGACCGATACCTTTGCAATGTTCACCATCGGAATATTTGAACAAACTACAAAACATTTCAGAGCATTTATTTATTTATTTTATCAAATGTTTTTGCTTTGAGGCGGAGACGGGGTTGCCAGGTCATATTCTTAAGCTTCCGGGCTGTTGTCGATAATTTCTTGACGAATAAGTGTTTGAAATGACAAAGTCTCAGACCCCCGGGGCCTCAGAGCTGCTCTTTCAGAGAGAGATGGACAAAGGACGTTCACAGCGGCTCCAGAACACGAGGAACTGGCCTGTGGGGTTTGGATGGTTTTACAAATACTTTTAGGTTGGGGAGTAACGATGCCCGTGCCATGATTAGTTTATGATTTTTCGATACCACTACTTTAACGATACCTGCTTTTCGGTGCCGGAGCCTTAACAGTACTTTTTTCAGTACCTGTGTCATTTTAATTCAATTAAAATAACCTGTATGAAAAAGTATTGTTCAGGAAAAAGTCCTAAAGCAGCAAAACAGAAGCTCCTCACGCTGTAACTCCCTCACGCTGCAGCTGCAGTAAAGCCGTAAACAACTCGTAAACTCAGCCTCCGGGTTTTAGCTAAAGGTAAAGGGGAATTTCTTGTTGTCACTGCTCTGTTTTGTTTTTCAATTTGCCTAAAGCTCAAGTTTCTTATTCAGTCCTGGTTTAGTTTAGCTCTGTGTTTTACAACCGGTGTAAGTCCTGGTTTAGTCCTGGCTCAGTCCTGGCTCAGTCCTGCAGACGGCGGCTGAGCCGTCTCTATTACAAACGTTTAGTACGTTATAGCTTTGTTTCGCTTTAAGTTATAGCTGTTCTTGCTCCATTTGTGCTGAAGCGGCTCAATATTTTTGATACAATAGTTTTCTTGTAATTTTATGCAACTGTGAAGCACTTTGAATTGCCTTGTGTATGAATTGTGCTCTACAAATAAACTTGCCTTGCCTTATTATCTGCGCACACGTTCGTTGTTTTTTTAGACTCGCTGTGGGTCATATATATTGATGTCTGGAGAGAAAAAGAACCGAACTTTGGCATCGAAAGAATTTTTGTCGATACCACCGGTACCAAGTAGGCACCGTTTAGGGGCCCATCCCTAACCATGATGCCATGCCATGATCATGTGAGTAATGTCAGTGATTCAAAGAGCCTGAGACACAAAACCATCCATGAGTTTCATTATTTTATTTTATTTTTTTCACCTTTATGACACTGAAATATCATGTTCTCATGGCTGACACGAGACGCTGCAGTTTGTGTTTCTTTGCTTTAGAGCACTATGGTTTTGTTTCTACTTTGTTTTACATTGTGATTATAAAGCCGCTTCGAAACATCAGAAAACATTGCTATTTTACTGCCTGATGAATATTTAGCCTATTTTATTTCTAAACTAACTGAACCGGTGAGTAAGCTGAGCCGTTACAAACCTCCTTTTGGGCGGAGTTACAAATAACATGGAGGTCGTGTGTCCTCATGTTGCAATAAAGATACTGTAGTTTGTCCTCGATCGTCCGGCGAATACTTACCGTAGTTTATCAATACTCAAACATTCATCATTAGTTAATCGTTTATGGACAAACCTTAACCAGACACAGACACAGACCTTTACAAACGTACAAAGCACAAGCGTGGGTTAGATTCACCACAAACACCATTTTCACCAAACGTCACCGAGGAAGCACGAGGTTAGATTTATGAAACACAAGCTTTGCAGACGTTAATGATGGACGTGTGAATGTCAAATGAAGCGGCAGCGTTGGGAAAGTTCTTACCAGGTTTTTGGGGGACTGTGCCTCTGCGGTCTACAGAAACAACGACACCAGAGTGAAGGGACAGGTCATACAGGGTTTGCTGCTGACCAGGTGAAGAGTAACGTCTCTGTGAGGAAGAGGACGCTGGAGAAGAGTGAGAGTCGTCTGGACGTACCGGCTCCGGAGTCAGGAAGGCCTCCTCTTGACGCAGGACCAGCAGTGCCACAGACCCGCCCATAGGGGTCGCTCTGAGCAGAGACACCACTTCCTCCTGAGTGCGGCCGTTCAGGTCCACGCCGTTCACCTGCACACGGAGACACGGAGAGGACAGAGGTGCTTCAGCGAGGCTCCGATCTACGGATCTGAGGTTTGTTATTGTTGAACATTAAAACCTTAAACTGACCTTCAACAACGTAAACGATAATGTGGTCAAATGTAAAAAGATAAATAAATCCCGAAAACAAACCCAACCCCGCCCAAAGTCTCCCTCAGTCTTAGATCCCGGTCTCGTTGCTACTGCTTTTATGTTTTTTATTCTTTTTTTTAAGGGTCTTGGTTTTTGGATTTTGGAATGAAATATTTATGGTGATGGAGTGATTTCAGCAGGGGGCGCTAACGTGCCTGATGCTGAGTGCTCTCCTCATACAGAGGAAGAGTATGAATTTCTATCACTATATCTGCAAACTGAAGCACATTTCATTGAGTTAAATATATCATTTTATTTATGGTTTAGCTGTAAGTAAATTGGATAATTAAACAAAGGATATGTATAATATTTTCAGCGCTGAAATCTAAATCATAGACTGAGCCTTTAGATCATGGACCTGGTTGATAGGAAGTCCAAGAACGTGTGTGTGTGAGGAGCTCCTGAGGTGGAGATGTTGATGCTGAATAAATGGATGTTCATGTTGCTCCTCTCACCTCCAGCAGTCGGTCTCCCGCCTTCAGCCGCCCGTCCTGGATGGCGGCGCCGCGGGGCAGGATGTTCTTCACGTAGATGGGGGCGGAGCCTCCGACCGGGACGTCTCTGGAGGTGATGCTGAAGCCCAGACCCTCAGGACCTGGTCCAACACAAGAGAGGAACAGACTTTAGACGAGGAGACGAGCAAAGGCTTCAAACGCTCCAGAGAAAACGTGTGTGTGATGTAAGAGCGAGAAACCGTCACGCCGGTGTGTGGGAGGCGAGCGGCGTGATGCAACAGCGACGCTTCAGGTAAAGCAACACTGGAGTCTGACACAGAAACGGCTCCTCCACAGGTCTGGGTTCACAGGACACCACCACACAGCCCATAGCTTAAGGCACAGATGGTTTTGGATTTGGTTTATGGTTCATGTCTCTGCAACAGCTGGTCCACATGAAACAAAACCCGTCCTCCAGTCCAGCGTCTCCTCTCAGCCCAGAGGAACCGAGGTCACATGATTCATAAAGGCGTCTGAAAGAGGAGACCAAAGGACTTTCAGTGTAAGACCAACAACGATCAGGGAAATCGGCCGCTGCTTCGACTCACACCATCACATGACGTCACCTATTCACCATATCACCCTATCTGGACTTCTCCGGTCCAATAAACGAATACGAGTGGAGGCGCCGCTCGTTTCCAACGTTCTAAACTGTTGTTTCCGGTCCAGCTGGATCTTCTCGAGTAGAAGCAACTCCACACACTTTAGAACCAACAGATCAAACACATCCTTACACTGCAGCCTCGCGACCCCCCCTCGCCTCGAGTTCATTCTACTCACAAGAAGGTAAAGCAGAAGTGTCTCATTAGCTTCGCAAGGACACAACGTGAGTACTTAATCATATTCCTCATGTCAGGCTGGAAACGTTTGAACAGAATAAACTGACCCGGCCCACCCCTCAGTTCAGTATAATGAGCTCTCCTTATTGTGTGTAAAAGGAACATGGATTCTTGTAGTTCTTGTAGCACCCGTTTATATTCCTGTCTGTTCTACAATAAAGAGCAGACATTAACAGGTGACCTCAGATCTTTGTCCAGCCGTGGGACGGGACCGCTCACACAGTCCCGGCGTGGGCTCGTTTCGATGCAGAGGAAGCAGTTATCCGTTTCCCCGTAGCTTCCGCCTCCTAATCCTCCGTGATGAGGCAATCAGCGCCTCACCGCCAGCGCCGCCGTCCTCCGGTAAACACCTCCAACGCTCTGAACTAATGCCACGACAGGAGACGGATCGACTCCTGGGTTTCTCTATTTACTGATGAAAGACGTTTAAGTTAAATATGTTTATAGTCGAGCGTTCTCCCCTCGGCTCGGCCACGCCCGCTGGGTCTATCAGGAGGCCACCAGGTCTCGCTGGAGTCAATATTTAAACATCACAAAGCTGAAAACATGCAGCTGTTGGACACAAAAGCATTTTCTTTTAAAAGACTAAAACCAAGAGGCGCCAAAAATAAGACTGCACAAAGCCTGTTCTTCTGCGCAAATATATTTTCATCAATTTTCTAATTATTTTACAAATTAATGACAAATGTCATAGCTCAGCTTTGACACTCATGTGTCTTCTGTTCCCATGTTGTGACATGATCTGCATTCCCTCTTATTGAGGCTTTATTCCCCCATAACAAGGAAAACATTAACAGATAAACCATTACTCGAGGTTCTATGGCCGCATTTTAACTTTAATACAAACACATCACATATTTCCCGTTTTTATCTGAAGATCTCGACTCCGGACCTGCCCACTCGCCTCAGGGCGTGTCCCCGTCCGTCCCGACTGGTTTCTCTGCCGTTGGGAATCGAAGCTAAAGCCCGAACGCAGAAACACAAAATGGAAGTTTAATCCTTCTTTGGGCTTAAGACGCCACTCACAGCGATGACGATGTCGACGTGAGGAAGAGCCGCTCGGGAGACGGTAATCCAGGGGAACGTCTGAAACATTAGTGCGTTGGTGATGTTGTGACAGAGACGTTCCCTGGAGACGAGCTTCCAGGGGATTTACCTTCATAATTGTCAGATTACACTGGTTATTGAAGAATGGATCAGACAATATTGAAAATGTAATCCGACGTGAAGAAGAGCCGCGTAATGCTTTACAAAGAGAACCCCTCGTGGGCGGATTTCATAAATGTTAAACGATCATGTAGGACAACACTTCCCTTTGACAATTACAGACAGAAAACCCTGGTGTAGCTTTGGCCTGACACTGGAGGCAAGGAGGGGAGTGTCTTGCCCAAGGACACCATGACATTGTTCAACTGCAGGAGCCGGGATTCAAACCCCTGACCTCGACCCGCTCAACCATCTGCACCACTGTGGCCCTCACAGGTGCACAGATGTGAGGTTTTGATGATGCTGAATCAGCTCCGTGTATTTAAGCCTTTCATTACAGTAGATATGGCCCCGAGCGCCATGAGGACCGAGGATCATGTGGATGCAACTCGATGATTCGGGGCAGAGGCTCCAACGGCGTTACAATTAATGCCACGAATTATTACACATGGCCACGAATATTGCCCCGCACAGTTACGGGCCATTGGGAACTGGCGTGTCCTGTCAGGAATCACTTAAGGATCAGGCGAATGTGGTAATTCAACAGAACTGCGTGAGAGAAAACAGTGATTTCTAAACTATGAATCCTCTAAGAACGCTCTCATGCTGAATTACCAATCACCACTCAGCATCACCAAAGGACACGCCTCCACGAGGGTGAAGGAAAGTGAATCACGGCCGTCATTAAATCAGAACATATCACAATATGCTTTAATACTGGGTTGTGTTTCGGCACGTTGTTTTATGAATGTCTTTTTCCTTCATTCGTGACATTACTTAATCAGAAGACTTTGATGAGACAAACATATTAGCTTATCTTGATACATGTATCGTCACGTATCGTAGCGTCACGTATCGTATCGTCACGTATTGTATCGTCAGGTATTGTCACGTAGCGTCACGTATTGTCATGTATCGTATCGTCACGTATCCTCATGTATCGTATCGGCACGTATCGTATCGTCACGTATTGTATCGTCACGTATCGTATCATCACGTATCGTATTGTCACGCACTCTGTTACGATATATTGAGCACAGCTCTATAAAAAAACATCCAAATGTTTTCAGGAAGTTGAAACTTAACATTGCGCTCTTTAAACTGCAGCCTCATTGTTATTGTTGATTTTCGTGTGAAAGAAAATCGAGGGAGGGCATTTCTACAGCGCGACTATCGCCATGGAAACTGCCACTCAACTGTGGAAGACTTTATAAATCTTTAAATAGTGTAGTCGTTTGTGTGTAGGCTTAGCAGATGATCACACTTCTCATTGTGATGTTTCTTGTGTTTGTACTCGGCTGAGCCGCCATGTTGGACGGACCATGTAAAGAAGCGTGTGGTCCGTCTGGTCTAACCCCGTGTCGGAGGAGCTCAGGTCTCGGGGACTGTGACAGTGTGCACCATATGTCCACAGACCGGGCCAAACATCTCCAGTCACCAAAGCCAAACATCACAGATGGCTCCTGCATACATTACATTCTATTAGGAGTTTTCCTGAGGCCCAAATGTCGCTCAGACGGAGCCGGAGCTTTCGGTGTTTATTTCCACAAAGGAAAAATCAATAAATCCAGCCAGGAATAAGGTACTAGAAGGTCCTACTGGGGAAAAATACTTTCAAACGTGGTTGAGTGGAGTCTGTAAAGTGTGGAGTCTTCTGGAGCGACTCAAGTGCAGATGGTAAAGTTTAGTCTCTTTGTCTGCACCCGTGTATATTCCTCCCATCTTTAGGAAAAGGAAATATTTGGATTACAGCCTTTTGTGCTACACGTGGATACCAAACATGTCAGTATTTGTGAAGGAACAAGCGCGGGAAAGACCAGGGATCCACACAGACATGCTGGAGGAAAAACTGTTCCAGACTTTTCCAAACTCGGGCAAAATGTTGGAGTTATTTCCTGGAAATCCCAAACTCATAGCGACAAAAACTTCAAGTAAACATCGGATGTTAAAGGTCCTATATCATGCAAAATCGACTTTTTGGAGCATTTAACCATGTTGTTATGCTATTTCCTTATCAAAAACACCCCCAGAGTGGTTTTTGGATTCATTCACGCAGTTCTCAGTAATCCTCCTGAATCCTGCGCTCTGAGCAGCTGATCCGCCCTCTCCTGGTAAACGACTGGCATGTTCAGTTGTGTCGTCACAGCGGAACGGAAGTGCTCGACGTCTGTAATCTAATGCCTTACGGCATGATTTTTATTTGTAAAACAATTTTTTTCATTATTTCTGTCGTAAGAAAAAATAAATAAAAAAAAAAAAGGAAAAAAAAAAAAAAAAAAAAGGAAGTGCCTGACGCTGCGCTGCCCCTGTACCGAAAACAAACGCTCCTCCTGAGCGTCCGAACGGTCTGAACAGATGTCATGTCATGTTGCACCGAAAGTTGTGAAGAGGGAGCTTTTTCTAACCTACTCTGGAGTCTGGACACCTGTTCTTTTTTCTTACCTCACGATAATGTCACGGAGAAAAGCGCGTTTGGCTGCGAGGACTGGACTTTATTCAACCTTCCTAAAGAAAAGGCCATAGAAGTTGGCATTTCCCTCCGGGATTCAGCGACTATCAGCCACAATAGTGTTTGTCTGAGCCTGTCGCTGATGGATGCTTGATGAACCTTGGCCAGAATCAAAGTGGATTAACTTTTATAACCAGCGCAAGTCCCATAATGGAAACATCAGAGTGGTGAGTCGATCAAAATGCATGTTAGCGTGTGTGTGTTAGCGTGTGTGTTAGCGTGTGTGTGTTAGCGTGTGTGTTAGCCATTTAGCCATGAAGCTGTGTTGCACATGTTAACTCCTTATAACAGCATCATGAAATAACTTCACTTTTTGCTGTGATATATATATTTCTACTACTGCTAAAGTTGTATGAGCGGCGAGAGGGGGCGGAGTTAACTGAATCCAAGCGTTTTGTCTTCCGGGTTGGAAAAATACCTCCAGAAAATACTAATATTTATCACAAAAATGAGTGCTCCGTAGTGGTAGAGGTACAGTATATCATATAAAGGCCTATACTTTACTTTGGAATGGCTTAAAATAGCATGATACAGGTCCTTTAAGAAGAAAAATATCGACCACTGCAGGAAAAATCGACTCTCTTAACCCCCGCCTTAAACCAAGCACATTTACTCCAGATTGATTTGAAACCCAAGACCTACAAACCAGATCTTAAGAGGTCTTTTTCCTTCTGGTTTTGTCTCTTTTTGTTACGTTGTTTTCCTCGTTTACCAAACTGGATGTGTTCAGGTTCAGGTGGAGGTTAAGAGATTAAATAATACAGAGAGAACATGTAAACTCCCCACAGGGAATCGAACCCGTGACCTTTTCTGTCGCGCTGATCACTCACCTTTCCTGAGCTGAATGTTGAGCCGGCGGCCGACCTTCTTGGCGAGTCCCGGCGGCTGATTGGCCGCCCGGTGGCCGGACGGGGGCTTGGCTGCGGAGACGGCCGGGGCGTGGGGGGGCGGGGCCTGGGGGTAAGGCTCCGCCCGGTCCAGCCCGGACAGGGACGCGGCGCTCACGGAGTCCGGGCTGAAGCGGCCGTACGCGGCGTGGGAGGGGCTGAAGGGGGCGTGGTCTGAGGAGGTGGAGCCGGTGGAGGGGTGCGACGGGTTCCTCTCAGCCTGGGACAGCTGCTCGTACTGGGACTTCATAGACGAGGGAACCACGTGGAACGTGATGACGGGCGAGCGCATGGCCTGGCGGAACATGTTCTGAGCTCTGCAGGAGACGGGGAGAGACATTTAGCAATCAGAGGGATTATTTTTAATCTACACTTTGAGAGAACGTTCTAAGTGTCGTTTCCGTCACTGATGTTAATTGATTATCTTCTTTTTCACATCAATAGCGTGACCGTCTCTGAATCTAAGATCAGCCTTTATTCAGCTCCAGGAACACTCAGGACAGACGGGACGTGTGTCAGATGGCAAATAGAGGTATCCTCATAATGACTTAGCAAAAACAGGGGTTGCTAACGTCTCAATTAGCAAGGCAAGTTTATTTGTAGAGCACAATTCATACACAAGGCAATTCAAAGTGCTTCACAGTTGCATAAAGTTACAAAAAAACAGATCAAATCAATCAATGAAACATCAACATAAAGTTAATCAATGACAGTAAAAGGCAAGAGTGCAGATAAAATACTTTCAGTTTTCATCTGCTCGGGTAAAAAGAGCTGTTTTCAGCCTGGATTTGAACATTGTCAGAGTTGAGGCCTGTCTCACATCCTCATGAAGACTGTTCCAGAGTTTAGCTTCAGCCTCAGCGTGTTTAGTCCCGACTCTGGGAACCACCAGGAGACCCCTCCTGCGGGCTATTGCTGGGTTTCAGGTCACATCACAGCGTTCTAAAGGTCTATAATAATATATGGAGGTAACATTATTTTGGTTCTGAGGACATGTTTGGTCTTGTACAGAGCTCATGGACCCAGTGACTGATATTAATGATATTTGTTGTAATTCATTCATTTTCTTTTTAGATACGTGTGAAAGTGTAATGTTGTTAATAGGAAAAACTGGCTCCGCCCCCCACTGGGTCCGGTGACATCATCACATTCTAGAACCTGCAACCCAGCAATAGTCTCAATATATAACCAGCCTGATATAACCTTAAAGTTAAGGTGTACTTTATTGTCCCCGTAGGGAAATTTGTCCCCTGATTTTGACCCATCCTTAGATGCCGCTGAGGCTGACCCGTCAGGAGCAGTGGGCGACGTTATTTACCTCCTGCTCCTGTCCATAAGAGCGCAGAGTGAAAGGAAAAAGATCAAATCTGTATCAGATTTAGGAGCACATGCACGAGTGGCCTGGGTCGAATATGGAAAGATCTGATCCAGGTCCAGAGTGACACGAGCGTTTTCGTGCCTGGTGTGAACAGCCTCGAGTCCTTCATCATCACACCTTCATCATCGCACACTAACAGCCCAGGAGTTCTGCCGCACTGCAGTCGCTCAGCCTCTTTACGGTGCAGAGAGAGGGTTTCTCACACTCCAGACTAGGAGGACTAGGAGTCACTGAACTGCACTTAAAGCACTGGAACACGTTACTGTGAGTCCAGACACTATTACAGCAGCCGCTTAACGAGCTTCTTCCTCTTCGTCTGACAAACCCCCCCCCCTCTCTTTCTGGCTGCTAAATTTACTCCTTCTTCCTACCTGCCCGTGCCTGACATCTAAATGAAGGCCTGTCTCGCGGCTCTCCTCCCACCTCCTCCACAGCCGAGCGTTTCCCCGTGAACAAAACCCCGTCCTGCACAGTGAGCGCGGCCCGCGGAGCTGTCAGCGCCTCATGGCCGCCGCCTCGTTAGCGGCACCTGTTCCTCCGGTTCAGCCCTGGGACCTCATTTGGGCCGGGGCTTGGACAGATGTGAGCCCGGCGCTGCAGAGATGAAGAGCGGCTCGGTCCCAGGCGGATTGCGGCGCGGTTTTTCCCAGCAGCGCCGTGGCCGTGTCGGGGGCGTATCGGGGATTAGCGGGCGGGCATGTGCGGAAGAGGCCTCGCCGAGTGACGGACGTGAGCCACTGTTGAGGCGCGGACGTGTTAAAGGCCGATCCGTCACGCGCCTTATTGCCCCAGGACGAGACCTACTCGCACTGAGGACGACCACAACTGCTCTGGGGATACTTTCAGGAGGAGATGATGGCAAACATCTGACCTGGATGAGCTCTCATCTAAACCAATTCATTTTTATAATAGAGAAATGTCTGTGCAGAAATAATGAGGTTTAAGCCAGAATCTCTTCAATGTCAAAACACAAAACCATCAATGGAGAAACACTCAGGAGGCCAGAGGTAGGACACATGATGTTGACCTCGGAATATTGACTCATTTGCCCCGTGTGTTTCTAAAACAATGGCTGTGAATAAGTCGTCCACCTTGGAGTCTTTGAGGCACACGTTTCAACACATTTGGGTAAAGTGTTTAAACTCAGAGCTCTTACTGTTTGAAGCAGATGTTGGGTTGGTGTAAAGTGTTTAAACTCTGGGCTCTTACTGTTTGAAGCAGATGTTGGGTTGATGTAAAGTGTTTAAACTCTGGGCTCTTACTGTTTGAAGCAGATGTTGGGTTGGTGTAAAGTGTTTAAACTCTGGGCTCTTACTGTTTGAAGCAGATGTTGGGTTGGTGTAGAGTGTCTAAACTCTGACTCTTACTGTTTGAAGCAGATGTTGGGTTGGTGTAGAGTGTCTAAACTCTGACTCTTACTGTTTGAAGCAGATGTTGGGTTGGTGTAGAGTGTTTAAACTCTGGGTTCTTACTGTTCGAAGCGGATGTTGCGCAGGTCTCCGTTGTTGATCCGTATGATGCAGTCGTTCTCCTGGAACAGGCTGTGCTGCTCGGCCTTTCCTCCGACCTCCAGCCGCTTCACCAGCAGACCCAGAGTCCTGCAAACAGATCACCATCAAAACCTGGACTAAATGACCACTAAACTAGGACCAGGGTTTCCGTTAGCCGGCTGCAGGCTTTTGGCCAGTTTGAAAAGCTACTGTCCGATAAATATAATTTGCCGACAAAAGCAAGAAAAATAGGCTAAATACACTTATTTTATCTGCACTCTTGCCTTTTACTGTAATTGATCAATTTATATGTTGTTTTATTGATCGATTTGATCTGTTTTCTTGTAATTTTATGCAACTGTGAAGCACTTTGAATTGCCTGGTGTATGAATTGTGCTCTACAAATAAACTCGCCTTGCAGTGACTGAGATAAAGTGTTTTTAAGACAGGCCTAAATATTAAGAAAGGTTTAATAATTCTGTCAAAAAAAGTTATTAAAGTTTCATGTACGCCCTTGGCCTGTTTTTCAAAGCGCAGTTGAAGTCACTGAAGATGAAGCGCTGCTCCTCACTGTGGCATGAACCGAGCTTTGAGGTATTTTTAAGAAACGAGCAACCTATTTTCTATTTATTTATTTCATTTCCCGGGTTCCAGTGTATTTTAGGCGCATGTCGTTCCTTCTCCTGCTTCTCCAGACTAGTCCTTGTACCGCACGGATTACCGCTCCTAAAACATCAAATCCATCAGTGCTTAAAGGAAACCCGGAGCAAGGATCCTGTCAGACGGGGAACTGTGCGTGTAAAGCTTCTCACGGCCGTGTTCTCCGGCTGTCGCTCGGAGGATGAACTGTGCTTTGGATTTCCTCCTGGTTTGGGACAAAGCTCCGCGGCCGACAGGCTTAAGACTCGCTGCACCTGAAGGAGCGAGGAGCGAGGCCCGAGTCTCGCGTTTGGAAATATGCATATAAAAAGAGTAGACGTGGGCGTGGAGCTAATCGTGTCTGTGCGGATTTACCGCTCAGTCCCCGAGTGTAGAGAGACCGGAGCCACAGGGAGAGACTGCAGAGCGGATATTTGTGCTTAGAAAGGGAAGATTACATGATGGACGGTGAATGAGCCATGTTCAAGAACATGTCTGACGATTATATTTAAGACTTGTAGAAAAGATGACCTAGTTTCCTCTGGTTTGACTTTTCCAGGTCCAGTTTTTTTCATAATAACTGGTTTAAACATACTATTTATTCCACAATTAACAGACGGTGAGGCTGATTAGGCGAGTCTCCAGGTAGTCTCGGTGAAAATGAGCAGGTTTGATTTCAACGTAGTCTCCGCATGGTCTCCTAGAGGTCTCAGTGGCCTCAAGCAGCTGTGGCAACGTTGTGATCACCATTTGTGAAACGTTTCGGAGACGTCACTGCAATGTCTCCGAGACCTGACTCTATACGTCTCTTTGAGATCTTCTTGGTATCTGACAGGTTTTGGAGACGTTGTAGGGACATCACAGAAACGTCTCACAAATAGTGTTCACAACGTTGCCACAGCTGCTCGAAGCCACTGAGACCTTTAGGAAACCATGCGGAGACTAAGCTGAAACCAAACCTGAAGAAGAAAGTGCTTTACATGAGACAATTGTACATTCCCTCCTAACTCGTGGTGGTCGGGTTCCCCTGGGGGAGACTGTCGGACCACACACATCTGCGCCAACAGTCCCTCTGACCATCACGATTCATTCATTCACTGTGCTGCCCAAGTCTAGTCTCCAACTGGTCTCCAGGCTGGGGCGCTAGGCCCTTTGTATGCGCGCTCTCCGAAACTCTCTCCAGTGAGATCGGCCCTTCAAACATCTGGGGTTTTCCTGAGGCCACATTGCATGACTTGAACATGAGTCTGGTCGTTGACCTTCCACACGACGATCCTCTGTGACCATCTTCATCCTCTGACTCAGGGAGACTCCTCGCTTCATTAAGGAAACAGATCTCAAAGCTTTTCTCCAGTGTTACTTTCTGATCGTGGCGTTTTCTACACCCAGGCGTCGACTTCAGGCCTGATATAATCTGACCGGAGCGTGAGGTCAGAGGAACGCGGCTCCTAAAGACAATCCGTCTGATTAAATTTGGATAAGAGGCCATTTCTGTGATGAAAGCGTCCGGACGTTTGTCCAATAAAACAAACCTTTATAAATGTGCTCTTAGGCTGATTGAGCCGCGGGAAACTTCTGCAGCGCTTTCTGTAAAAGACTCTCTTTAAACACAAGGTTTACGGGAACTGAGGAAAGTCCAGTTTATTTATGTCAGCGAATTCTTCGTTTGGACGGACGGGCGGAGGAACCAGGGGAAACTTTCAATATTCCCGACACTTTACAGCAAAAAAGGTCCACACCATCAGCCCAAACTGAAGCTGAGGGATTTATGTCAGCAAACGATGTCCATATGTGACAAGAAATGCAGATTCAATACTAGTTTTACTTCCATTACAAGTTTTTTTAATGACATTTGAAACCTTCAGCCTATAGTGTAACGCCTCATTTGAAAGCTAAGACCTACCAAACAGATCCAAGATTTTTCCTTGCGTTGTCTTTATTTTTTGTCACTGTTTAGTTGCTTTTTGTTCCTCTCTTGAAGCTTCTTTTGGGTGCGTTTTCATCCCCCTGGTTCTCCCCTTTAAACCGATACGCAGCATGCCCATATGCACTTAGACTCAGGCGGTAAACGTTGTGTTTTTAAGGTGTTTAGCCAAAACTGGTATCGGTTCAGTATTGGATATTTGTAGCCAATACCCGATATCGTATTTTTACAGTATCGGCTCCAATATCAGATACAAGTATCGGATCTGTGCATCTGTGCATCACCAGAGGCGGGTAATACTCAGTTACATTTACTCATGTACTTAAAGGGATATTTCAGACATTGGGCCTCATGTCCTAGTTATCCACAGTGTTGTTGATGTCTGGAGATCATTTTTTTCCTAAATTCATGCAGTTCTTATATTTGAAGAGCTTATGGCGCTAGGCTAATGCAAGGCTAACGCATTTCTATGGTATCAGTTAGCCTGCATTAAAAACAGTCTGACCCGCTCCACAGAGCACCTGAGGCAAATCACTTATAACACCCGACTAACCATATAGAATAATTATAACCATTTGAGCAGCATCAGCTTCGTGGTTGTAAGCTACGCAGCGGCGGAGTGATCTGCGAGAAACTAGGCCCGCAAAATGTTGTAATTCATGTGATACAAGGTCAGTTATATTTCAAAAATTATTCTATTAACATATGGTTAGTCTGGCGTTATAAGTGATTTGCCTCAGGTGCACTGTGGAGCGGGTCAGACTGTTTTTAATGCAGGCTAACTGATACCATAGAAATGCACTAGCCTAGCATTAGCCTAGCGCCACTAGACTCTTCAAATATAAGTACTGCATGAATTTACCAAAAAAATATCTCCAGACATCAACAACACTCTGGATAACTCGGAAATGAGGCCCTATTTAAAAAATCCTGAACTATCCCTTTAAGTAACTTCTTTCATCAGACTTTCTCACTCGAACAGTTACTCACAGTTACTCAAGTTAAATATTCTGGCTACTCTAACCACCTCGCGTTTATCTGACATAAGATTATGGAAAACAGCTAAATACATTTGGTTTGTGAACCTTGAGACTCCAGTTCAAGAAACTACAACAAAACGAATGTTTGGGTCAGACTCTGGTGGAGAGAGTTGAACGCTAAGGCGCTTTTATAATGTCTACCCGAGGCTGTGTGGACAGAGGGTGGTTTTATAAATACCCTGCTATGTGTGAACAAGGCCTAAAAGTACATTTCTCCGCCTCCTGCACAAACCATTTCCTGTCCCCTGAGTTTACGACGCACTTCATCTTTAAGACTGAGGAAACATCTCCTTTTCCCGAGAGCTTCTCCTCACAGCGTCTGCCCAGCGTCACACAGCGCCTCTTCAGATGCCTCCACATTCCCCTCGTTCCTCCGCGCCTCGTCCCAGCTGCTCGGCGCGCACGTGACGGCGGGGGCGTGCACGTGGCCTGGGAGCGTGCACGAGGCCTGGGAGCGTGCACGTGGCCTGGGAGCGTGCACGTGGTCGACCCCGGACTGACCCGAGCGGACCCTGGAGCGTCACTAAAGCAGGTTTAGACTGTGAGGAAATCTGAAGGAGCGTCTGACTGCTGCGGCGTGCACGAGAGCGCGCACGAGGACGAGAGCGTGCACGTGGGGGAGTGGGGGCAGATAAATGGGCCCCATGTGCAGCGTTTGTCCTTGTTTAAAGGAGCAAAGCTGCTGTGAGACTCGACTAACTGAACATGGAGAAACATGAACCGACTTAAAGCTTTATTTAACGATGTTTTATTACAAACATTTGCTCTCAGGGACTTTGGACCTCGTTTAGTTTTTGAATAAAAAAAAGTTCAAATTTGTCTCGTTTGGGTCCGAAGCTCAAAAAAATCAGGCAGGAATGAGATACTAGGTGAAAACGTGCAGATGTTCAAGAGTGGAATAAAAACGGCCCTAAAGTTCAGTCCCTGTGTTTGTTCCTCCCGTCTTTAGCCGCTCTGTCTCCCACACAGGAAATGACCATATTTGGATCACAGCGTCAACTCGGTCACAGCCTTTCCTGCTACACGTGGATACCAAACATGTCAGTCTTTACCACACAGAACACGCAGGAACACGCAGGAACACAGTGACGTCTCAGATCTTCCCTCACATGGAGAACGTGTTGAAGGCCGTGTTATTTTTAGTCTTTTACCTGCGATCTCTGCCACTGAACGGCACCACGTGGATCCCCAGCGGCCCCCCGTCGTTCGACACCTCCACCACCTTCACGATGTCTCTGGGAAACGGGGAGGGGGGGGGTGACACCACGTGGGGGGGGGGGGGGGGGGGGGGGAATGAAACACAGAGTCAGGACATAAAACCACAGAGACTCTTCATTATCTTCCATCCAGACTCGTGTTGAACTCAGCGTTTCCTTTTAACCTCTAAAGTCAGGCATCAGTTAGTACTTCAAATACTGAAAGTACAAGTACATTGTATAAAGTACAAGATCCTGATCTGATGGTTTATAATGAGCTGCATGATCACAGGGGGGGGGGGGGGGGGGGGCCTCAGATAGACCTCCGTCCTCACTCTGATCCTCGAGCTGAATCAAAGACATGGAAATGAAATCAGAATATTACAGCTGGAGCCTTGTTACCTTTTATTATTACTATTGAGCAGCTCGGCGGCAAATTAAACCAATAATATTCAAAAGCAACACACGTCAAAGTAAAGACGCACACACGGAGCGGGATGATATTAAAGCCCCCCCCCCCCAGCCCCCCCGGGGAAATCTCAGCCTCACAGAGAGGAGAGAATCAGACGCCTTTGATGGAGCGGCTCTTTGTTTAGGAGGAGCTCGTACCTGCAGAGGCTGAGGCGTGTGGCTACCATCATAACCACACGGATCAAACAATTACAGCACACGCTAACAACACGGCTGTGATGTGCCGGCTTTGTAGTTCACCGAGGATTCAAAGCTGTTCTTTAAAACAAAACCGGCTTTTCCTTTAAGGCGAAAACTGGGAACAACTTCAATGTAGAGAACACAAACGTTTCTGAACCTCTTAGCCCCCACCTGGACCGAGCACATTCTCTCCCGTTTGGCTTTATCCAAATCTAAAAGGTGAAAAAAAAAAAATCACTTTTGTCGTTCTTAGCTTTCAAATGAGGCGTTACACAGTTGTTCTCCAGTCCAGAAGCTTTTAGATTTGGGTAAAGCCGAACTGGAGAAGACATGCTCAGCTCAGGTGGGGGTTAAGATCTCACTCCATTTTTGTAAAAGGTTCCTGCTTCTAAAAGCCACTTCCCGGTCCTTGGGACAGAACAGGAGCACATTTCGTCCCAACACCGGCCCAGGACAGGAGCACATTTCGTCCCAACACCGGCCCAGGATCAGGCCTGTCTGAACGTCAGGCACAAGTGGAACTCACTGGAGCGTCCGGACCGGCGTGCGCTCCAAACACGAGTCCGCTCGTCCCACCGGCTCGATGCGCCCGTTCTCCTGCTGCTCCCGCTCCTCCTCCTGAAACACAGACAGCAGCCGTTCAGAAACATCTGGACGACCAAGACCAACAGCTGGATCCTGTTTCTGTTTCGCTAATGACTGGAGGAGAAATGATTTAGGACAATCAAGGTACTTGGATAAAACATGACCAATGTGACCATGTGACCCGAACTACAGGAACCTCAGAGGGACAAAACTAAAGGCTGATGTTGGAGGAAAAAACACTGACGGAGCGAAGACCAGACGAGAAACCAGAGGAGAAGCACTTTTGTTCTAAAGTCTTTAACGTCTTAGCATTAACTCAATGGATTATAGCAGAGAATCACTTCCTGTTGTCCTTACAAAATAAAAGCCGCTGGGAGAGTTTTACTGTGAAAGAGTCAGACAGAAGAGGAGCAGGTTTAGGTTTACGTTAGCGAGTAAATCAGGGAATTCAATGATTCAGTAAATCATCATCGGGATTAGGGTTGTCAGAAAAGATCTATTCCTCGATACTAAATCGGGGCTGGTGCAGCTCCAACGGCTGCCCCCACGACCCGGCAACGGACAAGTGGAAGAAGATGGATGGATGATACTAAATCGATATTAAAAGTGTTATCGAAGCTAGATATTCATTTAAGCAGTATCGATACTTTCTGTGTTTCCTCCTCGCCCTCCTGCTCCCAGAGCGACAGAAGGAACCTGCGATCAAACCTTACTTTAGAACTAAAGAGGACTCACTTAAACCCTGAACAAAACTCAAACTAAAAGCATCTGTAGTCGAAGTGTAGGATCTGATTAAAGGAGCAGCGTTTTTATAGAAACTGTAGAATTTGTGATTGTGGCTAATGTTAGCTTAGCGGCGTCCACTGGTTTACATGTATCAGTTAGCATTGGCTATGAAGCCGTTTTTTCTCCAAAAAATCTTAACGAAATGAAGTGTTACCAATGTAACGGTATAGTTACATGTCTGTACTTAACTCATTAACAGATTCAGAGGGATTTAAAGGCCGGTTTAAACATTGAGCTTTGATTAAATGCACTGATCTGCTGCTAATGTGACTGATGCTGTTCATGAAGTTTAACCTGATGCTCTTGGGCCGAATCCAGCCTGAAGCACTTTATATTAGATTAAATCTCCAAATACAGGATGTGCAAAAACAAATGAGGCCCTTTATCACTTAATGTCTCAAGAACATGATAAATCTGAATAAACTAATATAATGTTGAGGATTCTGCGATGTAGACGATACAGAAGAGACGAGTTTCTACAGTAAATATGATATTTAAAAATATATCTTTTTTTTTTACTGTGGTATCAAAATCGGTATCGGGAACAGGGTATTATTTTCAGTATCGAAATCAAGCTTGAAATTTCCGTATCGTGACGACATGTTTAGGTCCATATGACCCGACCCCGGTGCAGACCTTATTTATGTGTGTCTTTAGTTTTGAGTGGGACAAAGGCTAGTGTTCACCCGGCCCGATCTGACACGGTTAAACCTCTGAACCTCCAGTTCAGCTTTACCCAAACCTAAAGGCTTCGCTCCAACAGACTCCACTCAACCATTTGGACCAGGATCTTTACAGCTCTGGTTCTAACTGAGCTTTGTTTGAACCCAAAAAACAAGGAGAACATTGTATTTTTACTGATTTTTTTTTTCATCAAAAACTAAACCAGATCCAAAATCCCTCTGAGCACATGGTTGTAACCAATAAGTCACAAAAGCAAAGCAGACGTTGTGTTGAAAATACAGAGCTCTGTTTCACGTAACATAAAACATGTACACCGGCGGCGTGAGGCCCGAGCGCTGACCTGCCGGAGCCGGGGGGAGGTCCCGGGCGGAGGAGGTCGACCGCTCAGATACATCCGTCCTTCGTCCGAGAGAGTCCGGAGCGTTTGGAGGAAAGACGAGAGGAAAGACGAGAGGAAAGACGAGAGGAAAGACGAGAGGAAAGACGAGAGGAGCCGAGCCATTAAAGTTTAAAGATGGCGACGCTCGGGGACCACACGCTGTTGCCACGGAGACGGAGGGCGGAGGAAACATGTGGCGCCGCCAAGAAACGCAGGAACAAAAGAGAGAGAGCACTCGAACGAGGAGAGCGATACCTGCGAGCGCCAGGACACAAACGTCTGAGCAGGATTCATCCATAACGGACAGGGTTTTGTAGTTCTGAGCTTTCAAATGAGGCGTTACACTCTGGCCTTTGGGCTGTGACCCGGGTAAAGCTGAAGGGTTTAAGAGGTGAATGAACGAGGTATTAGGGCTCACAGCTCAGGTAATCAGCGTGGAAATGGAAAACCCTCGAGTACAAAGCAGCAGCACGATATCGGGTATCGATTCCAAATATCCGATACTGTGAATCAAAGCGATGTCAGAGAGGCCTGGAGGGTTTTAGTTTAGTTTATGAAATAACTGATCTCACATAATGTAACTTAAAACCTGTCGTATACACAAGGACATGCAGAAAAGTCCAGTGGTCCTGGTTAAATGTTTCAATATAATTGATCTGTAAGACTTTATTGATCTTAAAAGTCCTGACAAGAACCAGGAGATACCACCATATTAGTCCAGTGCTCCGGTTTCTGCACTGGCTTCCTGTCACTCAGAGAATAGAATTTAAAACAGCTCTGCTCGTGTACAAGTCTCTTCATGGTTTAGCACCAAAGTCCATCTCTGACATGTTAGAGCCGTATGAACCATCTCGGGCCCTGAGAACTTCAGGGAGGGGTCTCCTGGTGGTTCCCAGAGTCAGGACTAAACACGCTGAGGCTAAAGCTAAAATCTGGAACAGTCTTCATGAGGATGTGAGACAGGCCTCAACTCTGACAATGTTCAAATCCAGGCTGAAAACAGCTCTTTTTACCCGAGCAGATGAAAACTGAAAGTATTTTATCTGCACTCTGGCCTTTTACTGTCATTGATTAACTTTTCATGTTTTAATGATTTGATCTGTTTTATTGTAATTTTATGCAACTGTGAAGCACTTTGAATTGTGCTCTACAAATAAACTTGCCTTAAAATGGAGAAAAGAGGACATTGGATATCGGCAGATACTCAAACTTCCAGTATCGGTATCGAAAGCATAATAAAGTGCAGAGTCTGACGGGCCTCCCTCTCCCTCAGACGGGCCTCCCTCTCCCTCAGACGGGCCGGCCTCTCCCTCAGACGGGCCTCCCTCTCCCTCAGACGGGCCGGCCTCTCCCTCAGAGGGGCCGGCCTCTCCCTCAGACGGGCCCTCTCCCTCAGACGGGCCGGCCTCTCCCTCAGACGGGCCTCCCTCTCCCTCAGACGGGCCTCCCTCTCCCTCAGACGGGCCTCCCTCTCCCTCAGACGGGCCGGCCTCCCCCTCAGACGGGCCCTCTCCCTCAGACGGGCCCTCTCCCTCAGACGGGCCCTCTCCCTCAGACGGGCCGGCCTCTCCCTCAGACGGGCCTCCCTCTCCCTCAGACGGGCCGGCCTCCCCCTCAGACGGGCCCTCTCCCTCAGACGGGCCTCCCTCTCCCTCAGACGGGCCGGCCTCTCCCTGGGGTCCATCTCATTAATAATGCAGAGCAGTTTTTAAGTCCAGACAGTGACGGGCCTCGTCTGGGCCGCGCCCCTCGCTTTACCCAGCACTTTCCCAGAACACTTTCCACTATATTGAGCTGTACTGAGCCCACGTCCACACGTCTCTGGGGGAACGTTGGAAACGCTCTTGGGCCGGAGAGCGCCGGTAAAATGTACATCTCAATATTTATAGGGACTTTCTCGATAACAGCGATGAAGAGGGTATTTCGTAAACCATCAGAAATATGTAAAAAATGTGCTGGAAACATCCGAGTTTACTTTTCACTCCAAAAATTCATTTTTTAAATTTATTTCCCCAATTGTTTACTTATTTTTCCCCATTTTATTTCCTTATTTTTTTCAAAATTTTAGGACACATGTTCTGTCCACTATTTTAAAACATTTCTCGACATATGAGATGAACTGGACACCCCCACATTTGCATATCTGCCCACCTCACGCCAAGGCGAGGCCCCTTTGGGAAACAGAGACTGCTCGAGGCTGGAGGTATACGTCACACGGATCTCCCTCGCCTGGAGGATCTTCACACATGGGCTGGATTTGTCACAGTGGCCTGAAACATCTTGTCGTGTGATTTGTCTGGTTTCCTCCTGATCCTCAGCTCTGTGTCGGCGGCTCGCAGCACCTGTCGCTCTCGCTCATTATCCACCTCCCTCTGTCGCTGCCTCTTCACGAACTCGAGACCAGAGTAAATGTGCAGCAGTTTCAGCCCTAAAGCTCTTTCACTTTTAGCCTCATTTTGATCCTGATTCAGGGTTTTAAGTCTAGCTTAGTTTGTTCAAACAGGAGAAGTGTTCGGACAGGAGAAGGGTTCGGAAAGTAGAAGGGTTCGGAAAGTAGAAGGGTTCAGACAGTAGAAGGGTTCGGACAGGAGAAGGGTTCGGACAGGAGAAGGGTTCGGACAGGAGAAGGGTTCGGACAGGAGAAGGGTTCGGACAGGGGAAGGGTTCAGACAGGAGAAGGGTTCGGACAGGAGAAGGGTTCGGACAGGAGAAGGGTTCGGACAGGAGAAGGGTTCGGACAGGAGAAGGGTTCGGACAGGAGAAGGGTTCGGACAGGAGAAGGGTTCGGACAGGAGAAGGGTTCGGACAGGAGAAGTGTTCGGACAGGAGAAGGGTTCGGACAGTAGAAGGGTTCAGACAGTAGAAGGGTTCGGACAGGAGAAGGGTTCGGACAGGAGAAGGGTTCGGACAGGAGAAGGGTTCGGACAGGAGAAGGGTTCGGACAGGAGAAGGGTTCGGACAGGAGAAGTGTTCGGACAGGAGAAGGGTTCGGACAGTAGAAGGGTTCAGACAGTAGAAGGGTTCGGACAGGAGAAGGGTTCGGACAGGAGAAGGGTTCGGACAGGAGAAGGGTTCGGACAGGAGAAGGGTTCGGACAGGAGAAGGGTTCGGACAGGAGAAGTGTTCGGACAGGAGAAGGGTTCGGACAGTAGAAGGGTTCAGACAGTAGAAGGGTTCGGAAAGTAGAAGGGTTCAGACAGTAGAAGGGTTCGGACAGGAGAAGGGTTCGGACAGGAGAAGGGTTCGGACAGGAGAAGGGTTCGGACAGGAGAAGGGTTCGGACAGGGGAAGGGTTCAGACAGGAGAAGGGTTCGGACAGGAGAAGGGTTCGGACAGGAGAAGGGTTCGGACAGGAGAAGGGTTCGGACAGGAGAAGGGTTCGGACAGGAGAAGGGTTCGGACAGGAGAAGGGTTCGGACAGGAGAAGGGTTCGGACAGGAGAAGTGTTCGGACAGGAGAAGGGTTCGGACAGTAGAAGGGTTCAGACAGTAGAAGGGTTCGGACAGGAGAAGGGTTCGGACAGGAGAAGGGTTCGGACAGGAGAAGGGTTCGGACAGGAGAAGGGTTCGGACAGGAGAAGTGTTCGGACAGGAGAAGGGTTCGGACAGTAGAAGGGTTCAGACAGTAGAAGGGTTCGGACAGGAGAAGGGTTCGGACAGGAGAAGGGTTCGGACAGGAGAAGGGTTCGGACAGGAGAAGTGTTCGGACAGGAGAAGGGTTCGGACAGGAGAAGGGTTCGGACAGGAGAAGGGTTCGGACAGGAGAAGGGTTCGGACAGGAGAAGGGTTCGGACAGGAGAAGGGTTCGGACAGGAGAAGGGTTCGGACAGGAGAAGTGTTAGGACAGGAGAAGGGTTCGGACAGGAGAAGGGTTCGGACAGGAGAAGGGTTCGGACAGGAGAAGGGTTCGGACAGGAGAAGGGTTAGGACAGGAGAAGGGTTAGGACAGGAGAAGGGTTCGGACAGGAGAAGGGTTCGGACAGGGGAAGGGTTCGGACAGGGGAAGGGTTCGGACAGGGGAAGGGTTCGGACAGTGGAAGGGTTCGGACAGTGGAAGGGTTCGGACAGTGGAAGGGTTCGGACAGGAGAAGGGTTCGGACAGTGGAAGGGTTCGGACAGGGGAAGGGTTCAGACAGTGGAAGGGTTCGGACAGGAGAAGGGTTCGGACAGGAGAAGGGTTCGGACAGTAGAAGGGTTCGGACAGGAGAAGGGTTCGGACAGGAGAAGGGTTCGGACAGGAGAAGGGTTCGGACAGGAGAAGGGTTCGGACAGTAGAAGGGTTCGGACAGGAGAAGGGTTCGGACAGGAGAAGGGTTCGGACAGGAGAAGGGTTCAGACAGGAGAAGGGTTCGGACAGTAGAAGTGTTCGGACAGTAGAAGGGTTCAGACAGTGGAAGGGTTCGGACAGTGGAAGGGTTCGGACAGGAGAAGGGTTCGGACAGTAGAAGGGTTCGGACAGTAGAAGGGTTCGGACAGGGGAAGGGTTCAGACAGGGGAAGGGTTCAGACAGGGGAAGGGTTTTGACAGGAGAAGGGTTCGGACAGGGGAAGGGTTCAGACAGGAGAAGGGTTCGGACAGTAGAAGGGTTCGGACAGGAGAAGGGTTCGGACAGTAGAAGGGTTCGGACAGGAGAAGGGTTCGGACAGGGGAAGGGTTCGGACAGTAGAAGGGTTCGGACAGGAGAAGGGTTCGGACAGGAGAAGGGTTCGGACAGGAGAAGGGTTCGGACAGGAGAAGGGTTCGGACAGGGGAAGGGTTCAGACAGGAGAAGGGTTCAGACAGGAGAAGGGTTCGGACAGGGGAAGGGTTCGGACAGGAGAAGGGTTCGGACAGGGGAAGGGTTCAGACAGGAGAAGGGTTCGGACAGGGGAAGGGTTCAGACAGGGGAAGGGTTCGGACAGGAGAAGGGTTCGGACAGTAGAAGGGTTCGGACAGGAGAAGGGTTCGGACAGGAGAAGGGTTCGGACAGGAGAAGGGTTCGGACAGGGGAAGGGTTCAGACAGGAGAAGGGTTCGGACAGTAGAAGGGTTCAGAGAGGGGAAGGGTTCGGACAGTGGAAGGGTTCAGACAGGAGAAGGGTTCGGACAGGGGAAGGGTTCAGACAGGAGAAGGGTTCGGACAGGGGAAGGGTTCAGACAGGGGAAGGGTTCGGACAGTAGAAGGGTTCGGACAGGAGAAGGGTTCGGACAGGGGAAGGGTTCAGACAGGAGAAGGGTTCAGACAGGGGAAGGGTTCAGACAGGAGAAGGGTTCGGACAGGAGAAGGGTTCGGACAGGGGAAGGGTTCAGACAGGAGAAGGGTTCGGACAGGAGAAGGGTTCGGACAGGAGAAGGGTTCGGACAGTAGAAGGGTTCAGACAGTGGAAGGGTTCAGACAGGAGAAGGGTTCGGACAGTAGAAGGGTTCGGACAGTAGAAGGGTTCGGACAGTGGAAGGGTTCGGACAGTGGAAGGGTTCAGACAGGGGAAGGGTTCAGACAGGAGAAGGGTTCGAGCCGGAGACATGTTCTCATGTGGTGTTATTTATTTAGACTTATACATCTTCTCACTACAGTCACAGAAGTAGAAACCCCCCACTCAGATTGAGATTGGCCCGGGTTTGGGAGCGGCGCCATGTCCCTGCGGGGTAACGCCTCCCTGAAGAGCTCGGTAATCAGCTCCATCGCCTGTTTCCTGTGCGTTACTCGTCAGAGAGAGGAGAGACATATGTGCTCAGGTGGAGCAGATGGCAGCTCCTCCACACGGCTCTTATCACCTGTGGAAGCGCTAACGATGGAAATAACACTCAGACGATCACAGAGAGGAGGAAGCAAACAACATGGGGCCGTAGAGTCATGATGAGAGAGGAGAGAGAGGGGAGGAGAGAGGGGAGGGGAGAGAGAGAGGAGAGAGGGGAGAGAGAGAGGAGAGAGGAGAGAGGGGAGAGAGAGGAGAGAGAGAGGAGAGAGAGAGTAGAGAGAGGGGAGAGAGAGGAGAGAGAGAGGGGGGAGGGGAGAGAGAGAGAGAGGGGAGGAGAGAGGGGAGAGGAGAGAGGGGAGAGAGAGGAGAGAGAGAGGAGAGAGAGAGTAGAGAGAGGGGAGAGAGAGGAGAGAGAGAGGGGGGAGGGGAGAGAGAGGAGGAGAGAGGAGAGAGAGAGGGGGGAGGGGAGAGAGAGAGGGGAGAGGAGAGAGGGGAGGGGAGAGAGAGGAGGAGAGAGGGGAGAGAGAGGAGAGGAGAGAGGGGAGAGAGAGGAGGAGAGAGGGGAGAGAGAGGAGGAGAGAGGGGAGAGGAGAGAGAGGGGAGAGAGAGGAGAGGGGAGAGAGACGAGAGAAGAGAGAGAGGAGAGAGAGAAGAGAGAGAGGAGAGAGGGGAGAGGAGAGAGAGGAGATGGGAGAGAGAGGAGAGGGGAGAGAGAGGAGAGAGAGAAGAGAGAGAAGAGAGGGGAGAGAGAGGAGAGAGAGAAGAGGGAGAGAAGAGAGGGGAGAGAGGAGAGAGAGGGGAGAGAGGAGAGAGAGGGGAGAGAGAGGAGAGGGAGAGAAGAGAGGGGAGAGGAGAGAGAGAGGAGAGAGAGAAGAGAGGGGAGAGAGAGGAGAGAGAGAAGAGGGAGAGAAGAGAGGGGAGAGAGGGGAGAGAGGAGAGTGGGGAGAGAAGAGAGGAGAGGAGAGAGAGAGGGAGAGAGAGAGGGGAGGAGAGAGAGGGGAGAAAGAGGAGAGAGAGAGGAGAGGGAGAGAAGAGAGGGGAGAGAGAGAGGAGAGAGAGAGGAGAGAGAGAGGAGAGAGAGGGAGAGAGAGGAGAGGGGAGAGAAGAGAGAGGAGAGAGAGGGGAGAGAGGAGAGAGAGGAGAGAGAGGAGAGAGAGGGGAGAGAGGGGAGAGAGAGGGGAGAGAGAGGGCTGCTCTGGGGATTAGGTTAAAGTGGGAAATTCCTGAGCTTTTCAATGAGAACTTTAGTTTGGAAATGTTGGCCATTTTCCAAAATAAATGTAGTCGTGTAGTTGTGTGGTTGTGTAGTTGTGTAGTTGTGTAGTTGTGTGGTTGTGTGGTTGTGTAGTTGTGTAGTTGTGTAGTTGTGTGGTTGTGTGGTTGTGTGGTTGTGTGGTTGTGTAGTTGTGTGGTTGTGTGGTTGTGTGGTTGTGTGGTTGTGTAGTCGTGTAATTGTGTAGTCGTGTAATTGTGTAGTTGTGTAGTTGTGTGGTTGTGTAGTCGTGTAATTGTGTAGTTGTGTAGTTGTGTGGTTGTGTGGTTGTGTGGTTGTGTGGTTGTGTGGTTGTGTAGTCGTGTAATTGTGTAGTCGTGTAATTGTGTAGTTGTGTGGTTGTGTGGTTGTGTAGTCGTGTAATTGTGTAGTCGTGTAATTGTGTAGTTGTGTAGTTGTGTGGTCGTGTAGTTGTGTAATTGTGTAGTCGTGTAATTGTGTAGTTGTGTAGTTGTGTGGTTGTGTGGTTGTGTGGTTGTGTAGTCGTGTAATTGTGTAGTCGTGTAATTGTGTAGTTGTGTGGTTGTGTGGTTGTGTGGTCGTGTAGTTGTGTAGTTGTGTAGTTGTGTGGTCGTGTAGTTGTGTGGTTGTGTGGTTGTGTGGTTGTGTAGTCGTGTAATTGTGTAGTTGTGTAGTTGTGTGGTCGTGTAGTTGTGTAGTTGTGTAGTTGTGTGGTCGTGTAGTTGTGTGGTTGTGTAGTCGTGTAATTGTGTAGTTGTGTAGTTGTGTAGTTGTGTGGTCGTGTAGTTGTGTGGTCGTGTAGTCGTGTAATTGTGTGGTCGTGTAGTTGTGTGGTCGTGTAGTTGTGTGGTCGTGTAGTTGTGTAGTTGTGTAGTTGTGTGGTCGTGTAGTTGTGTGGTCGTGTAGTTGTGTAGTTGTGTGGTTGTGTGGTTGTGTGGTTGTGTAGTCGTGTAATTGTGTAGTTGTGTAGTTGTGTGGTCGTGTAGTTGTGTGGTCGTGTAGTTGTGTAGTTGTGTGGTTGTGTGGTTGTGTAGTCGTGTAATTGTGTAGTCGTGTAATTGTGTAATTGTGTGGTTGTGTGGTTGTGTAGTCGTGTAATTGTGTAGTTGTGTGGTTGTGTGGTCGTGTAGTTGTGTGGTTGTGTGGTTGTGTGGTTGTGTGGTTGTGTAGTCGTGTAATTGTGTAGTTGTGTAGTTGTGTGGTTGTGTGGTTGTGTGGTTGTGTGGTTGTGTAGTCGTGTAATTGTGTAGTTGTGTAGTTGTGTAGTTGTTCTGAGGTGTTGTCCGTGCGTGTGGTTAAATAAACGTAATGAGACGTTCTGAAAGTCTTCGCTCCTTCATCATCTCCTCGAGTGTGAAGTGACCTCCTCTGAAGGACCTCGTAAATCCACCGCCGTAAACACCTCCATCGTGACTGAAGTTCCTGCAGAGGCTCATCCTGAAGAGGAGCCTGAGGAGAGACTCGGCTCCACAGCTCCCCCTGCTGACGGCACGAGGAGCAGCACGAGACTATTTAAAGACTGGAGAGGTGTCTGCTGGAGTGAAGCCCTGGCAGAAGCTTCGACTGAGGAGCTCCAAACCCTCGGACAGGGTTACTGGTCTGTTCGATACCAGTACTTTACCGATACTTGGCGATACCGATACTAAAATATGTGTCGTGTAGAACCAGAAAACAGAACGTGTGGAAGATCTGCACAATATCAGGTTCATCTCCAACGTCAAGAAATGTGGGAAACATTTTAAATAATTTGTGGGGAAAAAGGAGAAAAGATGAATAATAATAAAACATCTGTGGCTCAGTTTGCCTTCACCGATACTTCCTGTTTGCACATTATGGAGCAGCCGACCTGACGCCGGGTACAGCTGCTCTCCTCAGGTTCCTAACAAGCTCTCGCCTCGTTACTGGGGCCGTCCCACGGGCAGCACGGAAACACCTCCACACGCTAATGACACGCGTGTCCCAGAAACACACATGGCCCGCTTACATCTGTGAGAGGAACGTTAAAAACTAAAGGATTTCAGACCCGAGCTTTGTCGTTTATTACAGTTTGTGGAACATGAAGATCCCCGTCCCGCCAGAAGCCCAGGACACACAACCTTCAGACGAGGCTCGATCAGGCTGGAACCCTCAAAGTTCTTACATGAGTGGAGAAAAAACCAGCAGAGTCTTTCTCACAAAGGAAATGACCATATTTGGGCAATGGCGTTGTTGGAGCGACCTTCTGGACATCTCCACCTCGCCACAAAACATCATCAATAGAACGTTTTTCATACACGGACATGAAAACTACCAGGTGAAGATCTGCACGACCGCTGCAGATCTGGGACGTGAAGGAGTCATTGTGAGAGCTGGAAACGAGCTTCAAACTCCATCACGGTCTCCTCTCACGGGAGGACAGAGGGAAACGTAGGAGCTTTGTTTCAACATCAGAAAAAACTTTTACTTTGCATCAAAATCCAGGTTTTAAATGAAAAAACCAAAGGCACAATCAGACCCTCCGTGTCCTGCTCCTCTGCCTCCTCCTCCTCCTCCTCCTCTGCCTTCTCTTCCTCCTCCTCCTCCTCCTCCTCTGCCTTCTCTTCCTCCTCCTCCTCCTCCTCTGCCTTCTCTTCCTCCTCCTCCTCCTCCTCCTCCTCTTCCTCCTCTTCCTCCTCCTCCTCTGCCTCCGCTTCCTCCTCCTCCTCTGCCTCCTCGTCCTCCTCCTCCTCTTCCTCCTCCTCCTCTTCCTCCTCTTCCTGGGTCTTAACCTGGCTTCCTCCTGGTGTCTGAGTATCCGAGTGCAGAGCGTGATTTATGTGACGCCGGGAGGTTCACCTGAAGCTCCTCAGGGACCGGGGCTTGTTAGTCCACCCTCTGCTCGGGCTCAGCTCTTAAACAGCCACAGGCCTCATGAATAAAACACGGCATCACTATCAGCACTTACACACAGACCTGCAGGAGCCCCGAGGAGCCTGCAGGAGCTCACAGGAGCCTGCAGGAGCTCACAGGAGCTTGCAGGAGCTCACAGGAGCCCGCTGGAGCTCACAGGAACCTTGCAGGAGCTCACAGGAGCCCGCTGGAGCTCACAGGAGCCCGCAGGAGCTCACAGGAGCCTGCAGGAGCTCACAGGAACCTTGCAGGAGTTAACAGGAGCCCGCAGGAGCTCACAGGAGCCCGCAGGAGCTCACAGAAGCCTGCTGGAGCTCACAGAAGCCTGCTGGAGCTCACAGGAGCCTGCTGGAGCTCACAGAAGCCTGCTGGAGCTCACAGGAGCTTGCAGTAACCCGCAGGAGCTCACAGGAGCCTGCTGGAGCTCACAGAAGCCTGCTGGAGCTCACAGGAGCTTGCAGTAACCCGCAGGAGCTCACAGGAGCCTGCTGGAGCGCACAGAAGCCTGCTGGAGCTCACAGGAGCTTGCAGTAACCCGCAGGAGCTCACAGGAGCCTGCTGGAGCTCACAGAAGCCTGCTGGAGCTCACAGGAGCTTGCAGTAACCCGCAGGAGCTCACAGGAGCCTGCTGGAGCTCACAGAAGCCTGCTGGAGCTCACAGGAGCTTGCAGTAACCCGCAGGAGCTCACAGGAGCCTGCAGGAGCTCACAGGAACCTGCAGGAACCCGCCGTACCTCGGCCAACAAAAAAGGGCAGGCAGAGCAGGGCTACACCTCTTAAAAAAAATAAAAATGTTTCTTCACTCTCAAATTCCCGATTCACCTGCAGAGCCTCGTCCTCCTGAACGATAATCAACACATCGATGAACATTTGAGCCGAGGTTCTTCTGGGGGATCGTAGAAGGTCCAGACAAATGTTAGATCGTTGTGTTTAGGAAGTAACGGAACCGCATCGTGACCCCTTTAAGAAACGCCTCAGGAAAATACCAGAGCAACTCTCTCACCCCTCCTCCCCCCCTCACCTTGCTCTCCTCTCTCACCCCCCCCCCTCGCTCTCTTTTCTCTCCCTCCCTCTCCTCTTTCTCTCTCCCTCTCTCTCCCCCCCCCCCTCCCTCCCTCTCCTCCCTCTCCTCTTTCTCTCACCCCCCCCCCCCTCGCTCTCTTTTCTCTCCCTCCCTCTCCTCTTTCTCTCTCCCTCTCTCTCCCCCCCCCCCTCCCTCCCTCCCTCCCTCTCCTCTTTCTCTCTCCCTCTCTCTCCCCCCCCCTCCCTCCCTCTCCTCCCTCTCCTCTTTCTCTCTCCCTCTCCTCCCTCCCTCCCTCTCCTCTTTCTCTCTCCCTCTCCTCCCTCCCTCTCCCCCTCTCCTCCCTCACCCCCCTCACCTCGCTCTCTTTTCTCTCCCCCCCCCCTCCCTCCCTCTCTCCTCCCCCTCTCTCCCTCTCCTCTCCCCCCCCCCCCTCTCTGCGTTACGGCCTCGTCGTGCTGCAGTCACTGGGGAGGTCGTTATCTGCACTGCCTTCACCTCAACTCTGCAACATCTGCATCTTTGCTCTGAAACTCCCTCCTGCTCTCCTGAGTCAGATGCCCTTCCAGCCTCCTGCAGTGTTCACCTGGGCCGGGTTCTGATTCTGTGGACGAATCCCATCGTCTTTAAATGAAATGATCAGGGAAAACATTTGTGTTTGTCCTTCGGGAAACACGCGGAACATACAACATACAACATACAACAACAGGGCTGGACGACCGAGACGAACATCAGTGATATTTAAAGGGACATCAGGAATATGCAAATTTACCCTTTTTTTTATTTTTTTATTTTTTTATTTGTTTGTAATTTTTTTGCACTGTTTTCCAATTAGTTTCCGATTTTTCCCAAATATTTTGCAATTTCTTAATGTTTTCTTCTCTCGGTGGACGATCTCACTGGAGAAGATCTAAAGAAGCACCAACGCGATGCCCAGCCCCAGTGCAGACGGTCCCGTTATGAGACGCCCGTGCAGTGGATTAAGAGAATGTGAATAATCAGATCATTAGCGCTTTATATCCAGTCTCTTCATTACCCGCGACGCTCGCACCTTCACAGACGCCGTCATTGGAAAACGTAATGAGATTTCTCCAGTTTATCGGACGCCATCTTAATCCGAGCTCCTTATACGGCGGCGTTTCAGCCAAATCTAATCTGCCGTTGCCCAGACAATGACGAGGCTCATTTGGAAACGGGATTAAAGCGAAAGCTCTTTTCTGTTTCTTATCTTTAATCCCGCTGCAGGTGAGAGAAAATAGATTAAAAAAACACACGTGTTCCACAAGTAAATCCTGATCATGCCACGAGTCAAACCTAGACTCTGTTTCAGATGCAGCTTCTCCTGAAAAACACGGCTCTAACATGTTCCTTTGTGTCCATGTTCCAGAAACACAAACTCCAGACCCGGAGTCTCGGTATAATTGCTTCATTTACACGGAACCGTTTCCCCCGAACACGTCTGTCAGACTGAGGCCTCTGAGACGAGAGGAGCGTCCAATAGGCTGCGTTCACGATTTAGAATTCCATTTCAGTCGGAGCAGGTGCCAATACAACTCTACGGGAGAGAAACAGATTTTGAAAGAAATTTCCAAAAAGAAAATGTCCAAATGTTTTCTCTGATCATGTGACAGTGATCGGATTCACAAACCTGACATGTGGATGTTATGGCTGAAAGTCCTTCCTACTGGCCTACATCAAGCACATGTTTTTGAATATTGTCTCCACTTCTGGACACCTTTGTGAAGAAATAATTAGACCTATGTTCATATCTGCTGAAGATATGACTTTGAACTTTGTGACAGCTTTTGTTTCATGTGAATTGGCCTCAGGAATTACAGAGAAATTAGCAACGATTTAAGACTAGAAATCTGCATTTTGAGCGTTACTATGGTTACGGCCGTGGAATTTTCAGTTGCTCCGCCTCAATGTTAAACTATAGGATCTTTAGAAGGTTGTGATGTCACGTGAACGCTTCCTATTTATCCACATCCACACGCCTCGACACGCGATCATCAAATCCATCGGCCCTGGGTCTGTCCATGGGACTGGATCTCTTTGTCTGTGGTTTGTTTTTTCTCGCCGTATCGGAGAGTCTGAGGACGGGGGACACACGCCCCCCCCCCCGACGCTTATGTGGACTTTATGTTTGAACTTTACATGGTCTTGTTTTGTTCCATGGCTTTAAAGTTCATACAGTTCCGGTTGTGAGAGTGGGCTATACAAGACACTTCCCCTCCTGCCTCCAGAGTCTGTGAAGGAGTGAATGGGTGATGGTTCTTTGAGGGAAAGCGCTTTGAGCCACAGGTCGAGGCTCTGTATACACGTGACCAAGTCTTCTCCTGGTTTGATCCATTCAGTCCATGACGTTAGATCTTAGATCATAAACACATTTGTAGATCGTGTAAATAGTATTTAGTGAGTCTTCTGAGTGTAACGAGGTCCTTTCCCGACTGTGAAACAAATGTAGGTTTTCTGATGTTCCCCCGGGGTCGCCCTCTCCTCCATCTTGAGCGGTTTGGAACATCACGCCGCGGGAGAAGGAGGAGGAACGAGCAGGAGCAGACTTGAACAAAAGCGTCACGTTCTGCTCAGAATCCTGTCAAATCCGCGGCTTCCTCTGCGCCGCGTCCTGACAGCCCTGATCCCTCATTAATCCGGGGCTCGCTGCCGTCGCCATGGAAACACCGGACCTGTTGCCAACGGTGACAGAGGCTCCTGATGCGGGATGGGGGACGGAGCGGGGGGGGGGGGGAGCGGGGTCGGTCTGACAGCAGCTGTGCACAGAGATACAGCCACGGGGCCAAAACAAAAGAACGTCTCCACTGAACTGTGGAGCGTCATCCATACAAAACCTGCAGGGTCTCCAGTCCCTTTGACCATCAGGGGGTCAGGGGTCAGGGGTCAGGGGTTCATTCAGTCAGCGTGTGGAGCCGACCGTTTTTACAACCTGCTCCGCACCATTTTAAGTAAGTACAATTCATGACCCGCCGTGGCTCTAAAAAGCAACATCAAACTCCTCTCTCGTTTCTGGAGGACAGAGAACGGGAGGTTTTCTTTTTAAACCCGTTAAGTGAAGGAGGCACAACAGCCTTTATGATAACACAAGGTGACAGCCAGAAAATGGTCAGGGGTTTCTCAACTGATTCAGACTAATGTTGGAGTTCTGAGTCCGAATATCACATGCATTTTGCTCCATCAGGTCAACGTTTTGAGATACAGCCATAGTGTTAGGGATTACGTACGACTACGTTATTATGAATTCTGCTTATCAAATTTGATGGAGTAAATAAAAACTGAATGACTTTGGATACGTTGACTTTTATTTCTTGAGGAAAACGGAAAAAACTTCAAGGGTTTCTCAGCTGATGATCCGCAGAAATTTGTTTTTGACGCAAAATCGATTTTTAAAGCATTTCTGTAGCAAAAAAATATATATACTGACCTGATTGAGCAAAACCAAGGTCCTTTTCAGACTCTAATTCTAATTCAGCTGGAAAACCCTGGACTATTTTCAAAAAATATTTTTTTGTTACCCAGTGTTATCAGAGAGCCGGTCTGGGCCAAAACCATAAGTGCCCAGACGAGAAGAACGACGTGATATTCCCGTACATGCAGTACCGGGGCAGACCTGCTGCTGAGGCCTGACACGTGTGAGTGCAGTGGAGCAGCACACGCGTGTTTTAACCTATGAGCACATTTACACCGGTACATCGGGCTGGCGTTTTCACGTGAGGGGGCGCCTAAATATGAATGGGGTCAACAGGAACAGGACACGGACTTTCAAAGTTAACTTGGACAAAGTTGACTGTGGAGGTGAAGTCCAGCAGACTTTATGCTCAACACAAACTTTACAAATACAGTGTCGAGAACTTGCAGCAGACGCTCAATCACAAGTTTAGGTTACGACGGTTAAACGTTAACAGAGACACGAGCGTCGCTGTAGCCGCTCCGCGTACGTCACATTCAGTTAGAGCTCCTGGCGGGAATTTGGCCTGAGGAGAAACAAAGATTGTTTGTGGAAAAGGGAGCTCTCAGTTTATGTCAGAAAGTTTTGGTGCAAAGATCCTTCAGAAGGTGGACAGTTCTCTACAGACGGATGAATCATGAATATATTGGGTCCATTAAAGCGTTCTCCTGTCATCTGTGCCACTTCACTGAAACAAGTGTCTCGAACCTTCCATCCATGTTCTTCCTCTTTATCCGGGGCCGGGTCGCGGGGGCGTCTCAGCAGAGATGCCCAGATCCTCCTCCAGCTGTTCTGGGGGGACCCCGAGGCGACACCAGACCAGCTCGGAGACATAGTCCCACCAGCGTGTCCTGGGCCTTCCACGAGGCCTCCTCCCAATACGACATGCCTGGAGCACCTCCCGAGGGAGGCGACCAGGAGGTATCCGGAACAGATGCCCTAGCCACCTCAGCTGGCTCACCTATGACCATCGGTGAGGGTGGGAACGTAGATCGATCGTTAAATCGAGAGCTTTCCCGCTTGACTCCACTTCCTCTTCACCACAACAGTCCGATACAGCGACCGCAACTCGAACAAACCTGTTCCACTAATCCATAAGGAACGTATAAATCTGGAACGTGCTTTCAGCTTTGATCCAGTCCACGTTTTTATGAATCCATGTCGTGTTTTCAGCTCAAAGACGCTCCATATGGCCCCAGTTTGTTTTGCTTCTCTCTTCGTCAGAAAACATAAAAAAGCAGAGGCAGGTGCAGCAGGAGTAAAGCTCTTTACAAACACGAGCCTTCAGACGGATCGTTCCAGAAGAGCTGCTCATCAGCTTTGAAGAAAAACAAAGCAAAAGTTGAATTTTCGCAGGTTTTTTCCCTCATAAATGACCATCAGGAGACTCTGGCATCACTGTGGCCTCGTGTGCAGGCCGTGCTCCTCCAGATCCCTGTGGCCTCGTGTGCAGCTGAGGCCGGGGTACGCTGCTCGGTTCTGTTGTCTTTAAGACTTTTAGGCGTCCCATTGAAGACGAGGGGATTGTGAAATCGTCTCCAGCGTTCCACAGAAAAGTGGGAGGAAAGTCAAACCCGTTGGTGTCGGTGCTGATGTTGTGTGAGGAGATCGTCCCTACAGCGAGAGGAGGTCCTTCATAATCTTTGACCAAACACTAAAGGCTCGTTGACGCTCTCCGTGTGAAACACAGAGACTCGTGCAGCTTTCTGTCATTGGAACGGAGCAGTACGTGAGCGAACCGCTGGGGGGCGCCACTGCACACAGCTCAACACAGGCGTGGCATGGTCCCATTCATGTTCTTGTAAGTGCTACTCGTGGTAGTGACGCATGTCTTTGTACATCTGTAGACATCCTGCCTTGTACCCGTGTATTTGCCCCGTGTGTGTTCGTGTTCCCGTCGTTGTGGAAGCTTCGGTGTGAGACCCTGAGACTGTGGTGACGTGTAACGAAGTGTACGGACTAAGAAACGAAAGTAAAGAACTGTGAAACGAACATCGGACAAACCTGGTCTAAAGACGTTTGTAGAACTCTGCCTCTGTTCTCTACAATGAACCTGTGCTTTACTTTACCTCTGGTTCTGGCCCTCGCAGGCTAACGTTGTTTGGCATATTTTATTTGTTGATGTAAAACTGCTAAGCTAACCGCTAGCAGTGCTACATTGAGTATAGCCCGGGTGACGCCATATTGTTTTGGTCCCAACTCGTCGGCTCCGTTTTGGATTAATATTCCAGCACCGACAGGAATTGACGCTTTCTTTGTCGCCTCGGAAACTAGAGACCACAGCCCTGAAGAAGTCCCCTGGCTATTAACTTCACTGAGCACAAGAGACAGAGAACACACCAACACACAATGACTTCAGGTCCAAACGGAACAGTAAGCCTCATCACGAGCATGAACTCAACCAGCCTCCTCACGTCATGTCTCCCAGTGTCTCCCAGCGTCTCCCAGAGTCTCCCAGTGTCTCCCAGTGTCTCCCAGTGTCTCCCAGAGTATCCCACTGTCTCCCAGTGTCCCCCAGAGTCTCCCAGTGTCTCCGAGGCGTCTTCCAGTGTCCCCCAGTGTCTCCCAGTGTCCCCGAGGCGTCTCCCAGTGTCTCCCAGTGTCTCCGAGGCATCTCCCAGTGTTTCCCAGTGTCTCCCAGCGTCTCCCAGCGTCTCCCAGTGTCTCCGAGGCATCTCCCAGTGTTTCCCAGTGTCCCCCAGTGTCTCCCAGCGTCTCCCAGTGTCTCCCAGTGTCTCCCAGCGTCTCCCAGTGTCTCCCAGCGTCCCCCAGTGTCTCCCAGCGTCTCCCAGTGTCTCCCAGTGTCTCCCAGCGTCTCCCAGCGTCTCCCAGCGTCTCCCAGTGTCTCCCAGCGTCTCCCAGCGTCTCCCAGCGTCTCCCAGCGTCTCCCAGCGTCCCCCAGCGTCCCCCAGTGTCCCCCAGCGTCTCCCAGAGTATCCCACTGTCTCCCAGCGTCCCCCAGTGTACCCCAGTGTCTCCCAGTGTCTCCCAGCGTCTCCCAGCGTCTCCCAGTGTCTCCCAGTGTCTCCCAGTGTCTCCCAGCGTCTCCCAGCGTCCCCCAGCGTCCCCCAGTGTCCCCCAGCGTCTCCCAGAGTATCCCACTGTCTCCCAGCGTCCCCCAGCGTACCCCAGTGTCTCCCAGTGTCTCCCAGTGTCTCCCAGTGTCTCCCAGCGTCTCCCAGTGTCCCCCAGTGTATCCCAGTGTCTCCGAGGCGTCCCCCAGTGTCTCCCAGTGTCTCCCAGTGTCTCCCAGCGTCCCCCAGTGTCCCCCAGCGTCTCGTACCTGCTCCTGCCGCTCCAGCCAGCGGTCGACCATGGGGTGGTTGGCGCTGAGTGAAGATCGAGCCGTCTCCCTCTGGAACTCTCTCTGATTGGACCAGGCGCCGGCGTCCCGAGGAAGACTGCGATACGTGTCCAGACCCGGGGCCTGCAGACGAGACACGTCATGAAGGATCAGATCAGGGTTTAGATTGAGGTAGCCTCATTTTAGACGCAGAGGGCGACCGCCCTCTGCGTCTAAAATGACGTAGAGGGCGGTCACATGACCCAGAGGGCGGTCACATGACGCAGAGGGCGGTCACATGACCCAGAGGGCGGTCACATGACGCAGAGGGCGGTCACATGACGCAGAGGGCGGTCACATGACCCAGAGGGCGGTCACATGACCCAGAGGGCGGTCACATGACGCAGAGGGCGGTCACATGACCCAGAGGGCGGTCACATGACCCAGAGGGCGGTCACATGACGCAGAGGGCGGTCACATGACCCAGAGGGCATGACGCAGAGGGCGGTCACATGACGCAGAGGGCGGTCACATGACCCAGAGGGCATGACGCAGAGGGCGGTCACATGACCCAGAGGGCATGTGACCGCCCTCTGCGTCTAAAATGACGTAGAGGGCGGTCACATGACCCAGAGGGCGGTCACATGACGCAGAGGGCGGTCACATGACCCAGAGGGCGGTCACATGACGCAGAGGGCGGTCACATGACGCAGAGGGCGGTCACATGACCCAGAGGGCGGTCACATGACCCAGAGGGCGGTCACATGACGCAGAGGGCGGTCACATGACCCAGAGGGCGGTCACATGACCCAGAGGGCGGTCACATGACGCAGAGGGCGGTCACATGACCCAGAGGGCATGACGCAGAGGGCGGTCACATGACCCAGAGGGCATGTGACCGCCCTCTGCGTCTAAAATGACGTAGAGGGCGGTCACATGACCCAGAGGGCGGTCACATGACGCAGAGGGCGGTCACATGACCCAGAGGGCGGTCACATGACGCAGAGGGCGGTCACATGACGCAGAGGGCGGTCACATGACCCAGAGGGCGGTCACATGACCCAGAGGGCGGTCACATGACGCAGAGGGCGGTCACATGACCCAGAGGGCGGTCACATGACCCAGAGGGCGGTCACATGACGCAGAGGGCGGTCACATGACCCAGAGGGCATGACGCAGAGGGCGGTCACATGACGCAGAGGGCGGTCACATGACCCAGAGGGCATGACGCAGAGGGCGGTCACATGACCCAGAGGGCATGACGCAGAGGGCGGTCACATGACGCAGAGGGCATGACGCAGAGGGCGGTCACATGACGCAGAGGGCGTGGTCACATGACGCAGAGGGCGGTCACATGACGCAGAGGGCAGTCACATGATGCAGAGGGCGTGGTCACATGACGCAGAGGGCGTGGTCACATGACGCAGAAGGTGGTCACATGACGCAGAGGGCGGTCACATGACGCAGAGGGCGTGGTCACATGACGCAGAGGGCGTGGTTACCTTGCGCTCCAGGCTGTTGGAGCCCGAGTGCCGCTGTTTGGCGAAGCCCGCGGTGGTCGACCAGCGCGACGGGTTCTTCCTGGAGGGAGGCGGCTCCGGGGGCTGGAGGCGGGACTCGCCGACGGCGACCGGGCCGTTCACGGTCAGTAAGGCGGGGTCACTACTGCGCCGCACGTGCAGCGGCATGTCTGCAACAACACAAACAACACACTTTAACATCAGACACACAACAACACAAAGAACACACTTTAACAGATGATCGGCTCGTGTGTATTAGCATGTAGTTGTGTATTAGCATGTAGTTGTGTATTAGCATGTAGTTGTGTAGTTGTGTATTAGCATGTAGTTGTGTATTAGCATGTAGTTGTGTATTAGCATGTAGTTGTGTATTAGCATGTAGTTGTGTATTAGCATGTAGTTGTGTATTAGCATGTAGTTGTGTATTAGCATGTAGTTGTGTATTAGCATGTAGTTGTGTATTAGCATGTAGTTGTGTATTAGCATGTAGTTGTGTATTAGCATGTAGTTGTGTATTAGCATGTAGTTGTGTATTAGCATGTAGTTGTGTATTAGCATGTAGTTGTGTATTAGCATGTAGTTGTGTATTAGCATGTAGTTGTGTATTAGCATGTAGTTGTGTATTAGCATTAGCATGTAGTTGAGTATTAGTATGTAGTTGTGTATTAGCATGTAGTTGTGTATTAGCATGTAGTTGTGTATTAGCATGTAGTTGTGTATTAGCATGTAGTTGTGTATTAGCATGTAGTCGTGTATTAGCATGTAGTTGAGTATTAGTATGTAGTTGTGTATTAGCATGTAGTCGTGTATTAGCATGTAGTTGATTATTAGTATGTAGTTGTGTATTAGCATGTAGTTGTGTATTAGCATGTAGTTGTGTATTAGCATTAGCATGTAGTGGTTTATTAGTATGTAGTTGTAGTTGTGTATTAGAAAGTATCATTGAAAAGTTTTAAAATAATATCAAAACACTGTCCAGTGTCACCTTCTTCTAGATCTGAAGGTCCCCCTGCTAAGTACCCTCTGGGTCCCCGTACCCCTGGTTGGGAAACACACTCTAGAGTCTAGAGCTGAGGTCACTAATGGGTGGACCTCCGGATCCGGACCCTGGTGACAACCGGGACCGTCCTCAGACGAGCAGCTGCGTGAGCTCGCCCTCTCAGGGGGAACTACAGAAGAACCACCAAGTCCTTCTTCTGACGGAGATAATGTCATTATTCACAACTATAGAAGAAATAATTTAATAATGTTCGACTGGGACCTTGGTGAAGACCCTGCTCTAGAGCCTCGCTCTGATGTTCAGCATATGAAGGTTTGATCGGCTCTAAGAAAGTGATTTCTCTTATGTCCTGATGTTCTTGCTTTGGTACAGACTCACAGCGAGAAGAAGCTTCCATACAAACCAAACATCCTTAACTCGATCTCCACAAACCGCTCTTGCTCTTGTGAAACATGGATTTTGTTTCTCGAGTTCAGCCAACGTGACTCTCGTGTTTGTATTTCTGTTTTAAACCTCTGCACAGCGCTCCATCTCCCCTCCGTCTCCAACACTCATCCATCATCATGACTGAACTCTGGCTTTAACGGGACACTTCCTGTTTCTCTGAGGACTTTCCCACAGAGTTCAGGAGTGAAAATACAAAGAGTCATGAAGTTTGACCTGAAGATTCAAAAAGGGTTCATCTCATCACTTTTCCCATGAGCCTCGGCTCCTCGGAGACAGGAAGCGGAGGGAGTAAACAGGAAGTGTCTAAAAACAGAACGACTCCCCCAGTTTCCTCACCAGGGTCGACTCTGCGTCCGATCAACACAGACCAAGAGACTTCAGAGCGCCTGGTGGAGCAGAGCGCCACAGACCAGAGGCTCGCCGGTTTGAGCTTATCCCAGTCAGGGCGATACGGACACAGATCAATAATCGAACGTTCATGAGAATTTCTCGATATTCGTGCAAATCATCAGAAACATCTGCATTAACATCACTCTGTCGCTCAGTGAGAGGATGGTCCTAAACAGACGACAAAAGGGAAAAATAACATTGTCCACATTTTTCCATATTTTTTTCTTATTTCTTTTAAAGAGGGGGTATTATGCTTTTCACAGTCACATAGCACCAGTCTATAGCACTACAATGAGGACGTGACCTTCTGTTGGTCTGTATATGCAGTAAATTAAAATAACTGCCTTGAATAAAATTGCTCTCTCAAAATGGCCGCACTGAACGTCTTGAAATAGGCCTCTGTCTCTTTAAGAAGCTTTCCGACACGCCCCCTTCAGCACACTACTGTGGCCTTTAAACAACAACACTGTGCGGGGAGGGGGCTCTGCTGAGCTGAGGAGCAGTGGTTGGGGGCTTGGCTGGTGACGAAAGGTCCAGAAGCGTCTCCAGGAGGTGGGGGCGTTCCTAGGAGGACTGAGGCATAGCTACACCTAAAATGGCCGCCGTCTAAGTTGTTACTGATTACTCAAAAATATGTGAATGAGCCGAGGCAACACTCCAGGCATGTGTTTAATGAGGGAATTACATAATAACATGATATAAAGCTTTACATAATACCCCCCCCTTTAACTTGTTTTCCCCATGTATTTAAAGAGCGCCTAAAAAAAGAGCTGCAAGTTAAACCGTTGTAATTTAGCGCTGGAGTCTTGTGCTATATTGCTGTGGGACGCGTCTCCGATGAGTTTAGTTTGGGACAGTGTGCGTGAGGACCTGGGGGCCCACAGAGCGACCGGGGCAGGTAGCGAGCTGTTTCAGTGCAGCAAATAAAGCACCAAACGCCTCCATGTTTCTGTACCCCACCACCACATTAAACCGCCGGAACCCCGGGAGAACCCCGGGACCTGCCCTGTGTCTCCCACCACGGTTAGGGCACAGAAGCAGGAAAGAGTAACAATATAAAGCGGGTCGGTCTGCGGGTTGTTGAGACATAACCGTGCCTCTAGTCTGAGTCTGTTCATCAGCAAAAAGATTTGGTGTTTCGTTGCTCTTTAAAATGTCTTCCCCACTTTGTTTGATTTCCTGCAATTTTTCAAAAACTTTTCCCAATTCTTTTCCAAACTCTCCCCCATAAAAAAAATCCCCATTTTCTACCATTTCTTTTTTTTTTTTTTACTTTTTTTTTTCTTTGCTCATTTATTTAGTTTTTTCTGTCTTTCTTTTCTTCATCTTAGGTGCCTTGTGTGCAAAATAAAGTGATTTGATTTGATGCAACTGTGAAGCACTTTTTGAATTGCCTCGTGTGCTCTACAGATGAACTCGTCTTGTATCCTTTCGTGCTACACGTGGATACCAAACCCGTCAGTATTAGTGAATGCGTAAGCGTGGGAAAGTTTGTGCCGATTTAAACTCTGACGGCTGGAGCGTGAACGTTTCCATCGGCAGCGTCTCCACTTCATCGTGTTTTACTCAAAGCTACAGGGATTATATGAACGTCAGATCTAAAAGGCTCTTGAGTTCGTAAGTGCTGGTTGTCAAGGGTAACAGGAAGGTCAGGTTTATTTACTGACAAAACGGAGCAGAAACATTTGGAGGGGTTTAGATGAAGATGATGGTGAAGGTCAAAACTGTCTGAGAGGATCTGATGTTTGTGAGTCACATTTGAAACCTCTTATTTTCTCCGGTTCAGCATCACTCAGATCTAAAAGGTCACAGCCTACAGTCCCGTGTGACGCCTCATTTGAAAGCTAAGGTCCGGTGTGGTGGACGGCGGGTCACTGGCTTTAAGCTCCTTACTTGTCCTGAGCGCGGACGGCGTGACTTCGATCTCGCTGTCGGTCTGGAAAGGCTGGAAGGCCGAGGAGCCGCCGAGGTCGGCCCCGAACAGCTCCGGGCTCTGGGTCCCGGTGGAGCTGGCGCTGGTGCCGTCGCCCCCCAGGTGCGGCTCCTGCTCCTCGAACACCGCCATCAGCTGCGAGGAAACCACAGGCAGAACATCAAGAGTTTATACAAGTGCTTCTTCAGGGCCATGGTCATTCACAAATACAAGACATTTAAAGCCACAAAGTTTAAATGTTCACTCAGTCCGTTCTTCATTTGACCGTCTCTGACTTCAACCCGTGTCCTAACGGGACAGAAGTGCGAGTTCGTGACTCTGTTTGGAGCAAAACCAGACCCATCGATGATAAATGTTCTGCAATGAGCAGTGGAGGAATGTTTTATAATGTGCTAGAAGGGGAGGCTACGACGGGCTCTGGCTGAAGCCCCCGTGCGCTTTAGGAAATCAGAAAATAACCCCCGGAGCTGCAGTAAATCCACCCTGCACCGTCGTGTGGACGAGTCCTGCTCTGGGACAGTTCTGCTGAGGAGGACGGAGAGGCTGCAGTGGCTCTATCTCCCCCACAGCTGTCGCTCAGAGAGGAACATAAAAGTGTTTCCCCAACATTATCATTGTGCCAGGACCGCCCCGCCATCAGCGCCTCCCGCCCTTTTATTTTGCAGCGCTAATCACAGATCCTTAAAACAAGCGTCTGTACTGAATCCAGTCCACTAATCCATCAGACATTAATACATTCTTAGAAATCCGGTCCGTGTTTTAAAAAATACGTTGCCTGCTCAATTGGCTCCAGTCCGGGTGGTGTGTTTACATGTATGTGCATGTATGTGCGACTCTGAATCCGTCCAGAGACCAGGCCGTGTGGTCGTGTTTATTTGGGGCTTTTCTAGAGAAGATCAGGGACACGGGGCTAGAGCGAGGAGATGGTGAGAACATTAACATTAAAGACCTTTAGCTCTTCAGAAATAAGGAAATCCGACCCAAGCTAAATGTGACAGCCGAGTTTAGCTGAAGCTCGGCCTATTTTAGTGAGCTGATTTTGTAGAAAGTCTTGTGAACTTAAATAAGGAACACAGACCAATTACATGTGTGTTATTAGATCATAAACTGTGGAACTCACTGAATATGAGGAAAACCCAAACACTGATGAGAACATGTAATAATAGTGGCTTCATCGCCTACATCACACGGCCTCAAGCTTTATAAAACAGAGTATTGTTTCCTGAAAATGCTTAAATATGTTAACATAACTGCACGTGTGTGTGTGTGTGTGTGTGTGTGTGTGTGTGTGTGTGTGTGTGTGTGTGTGTGTGTGTGTGTGTGTGTGTGTGTGTGGGGGGGGGCGGTCATTATTCTCCAGCCGCGCTGAAGCTAACATGCATTAGCTTGGCTCTACTTAGCGGGCGGTGTTTAATTGACTGGTTTATTATCTTTGGAAGGGGGGAACTAGCCATTACATTCAATGGGAGGATAATGTCTGGTAGCGACGGTTGCTATGGGCGGGGTTTCGCCAAAGGTCGATTTCCTCCAGACCTGAACGCCGTTTCTTTCACCACGGGTGTGTTTGTGACGACTCGTGCAGCACAGTCGTTATAAACTCAATGTTGAATCCACAGCTCTGACGGGACGGCTCTAAACCGTGACGGGCGCCTGGCTCCGCAGTCCGGCGCGGGAGTACGAGGCACAGGGGGTAGTTTGTGACTCCTGGACATGAGCGTCAGGATCAATACGAGAGAGTCTGTTCACACACGATGAACTGCAGCAGACTCCATTAGACCTCACATTAAACCTGTGTGAGGCCATGAACCTGCAGCGAGAAGCCAACAGGGGGCGCACATGTTCCACTACAGACACGTTTAAGACCTGCCATGTTCACAGCCTCAGACTCCGGGGTTAACGGCTCGTGAAAGATCGGAACGCCTTTGAGAGTTAGCGCCGCCAAACCACGGCTAGGACTGTGGTTTCAGCTCACATACATTGTTTTACCCCCATTGTTCATGTTTTTGTGCCCAATTTCCCCCCCTTTTGCACACTTTTGTCTTACTCCTGTCTCATTATCAATCCAATCCAGCTTTATTTATAATGCAGTGCAGGACACGCATCATAAAAACAACAACACAAGCGCTACAGAAAGACTAAACATAAAATCAGTACAATACATGGAACCACGAGAACAGAAGACGAGAAGTTCAAAGCTGGGACTTCAACATTGTGAGTGACTGAGTGAGAAGACGGAGAGGCGAGGCCACGAAGTCATTTGGAAACAATTCAATTCAAGTCATCTTTTTTATTTGAGCATCTGAGTTCCACACAGTTCTACTCATATACAAAGTTCAGCACAGTAATCAAAGCCGAAAATAGGTACAGTCGTAAGTAAATACGTAAATAATTAAATAAACAAATAAAGGAATCTTAAAATCAGCACCAAAGTGAATCCGGAGCCGGTGCCAGGTTTTCAGAATCGGTGAGACGTGCTCAGGTTTTCCCAAAGAAAGGTTTCTTGAAAAAAGGCTCAAAACAGCGACAAAAACAAAGATGAAAACGCAACAAAAGAGCGATGAGGAAAAAGGGTGTAGGCCTTAGCTTTCAAATGAGGCGCTACTCTGGCCTATAGGCTGTGAGCTTATGGATTTGGGTAAAGCTGAGCTGGAGTAAATGCACTCGGTTGAAAAGAGGGGAAAGTATAGGTTCCACTGGTACAAAGGAGGGAATTCATGCTGATCTTGAGCAGGTTTGGACTGACTTGAAAGAAGAGCCGATGGAAAAAGTCAAAGGCCAGATCAAAATCAAACTCTGATCATTCCTGCACTTTTCTTATTCGAGCCAGGATTATTTTCAAGTGTCTTTTGTGCTGCGTCATGTGAAAGTGCTTTCGCTTTTACTCAAATCTGCTCTGAACTCGAGCGACTGATGCAAAACGAGGCCACACATGATCCACGTGTTCCTTCAGACATGGAGGATGAACTCAGCAAAGTGGGAAGAGCTTGTTCTGCCCCACAGTGACACAGCTCTTCTTCTTCTCCTCGAAAACAAACACGTCCGGCTCTGAAACTCCACAGTCACTCGCTCGGCGTCTCGGAAACCTCTGAGTTTGAAAAGGAAATCCCGTCTGTCAGCAGAGCAAGTGTTTTCACGACTGCTCCGGAGGTGGAGGTTAAGAGGTTAATACATACTTAACAATGAATAAGTGAAGAACTATTCTTTATGAGTTTAACATTAACTGTAAGAGTTAAGTTATTAAACGTTAGTCACACTTAACTAATGAATTGTTCACGATGAATTAAGTGTTAATTCATCATTTATTAAAGATAAATAAGTTGTCGTTATTATAAACCTACACATCTTTGGAACTAATATGTCACAAAATAAAGCTGACATTGTGCTTCAGTTGAATTATTGTGCGGCTCATTCGTTCCTGTATAAGCGGTGCCCTGATAACACGTGTGATCCATTTTTCTGGGTTCTTCGCGTGTTCTGCTGGATCTGGTGAACTCCTGCACTGACTCCGAAGTGCTGAGCAGCAGTGAGAGGACATGAAGACGTCCTCATGAGGAACCAAGAACATCATCGTTCTGCTGTAATGGCCCCGTGTGTCGGCGCTGGGAGAGCGAGGAGTGAGGCCAGACAAGTTCATTACGGGCACAAATAACAAAGCCGTCAGGGGGGAGTGTGTGTGTGGGGGGGAGTGAGGGGGGGGGGGGGGGGGAGGCCACAGAGCACAATCTGGCTTTGATTATCAGGGAGAGTGATGACGGCGATGACAAAACACTTCATGTAAAAGCTGAAGCAAAACGAGTCTCAGGTTTTCAGCTCAAACTTCCAGAAACAAACACACGACTTTAGCTGCACGTTTACCCTCCAGAACCATCACACTGAAGGATTCACTTCTTCTAAGGTTATAGAAGACTTTGAAAAAAACAATACAGGGACGTTAGAGCCCGGCCGATATATCCGGCCGATATTTGGTCACTTTACAATATTGGCATCTGCCGATGCAACGTCGATAAAAGCCGATATCTCTGCGGCGGAAAGTGAGAGAGACTTTGCATTGGAAAGAGTCAGGGCTTTAAAACGAGTCCTCCCAGAACGTCTCAGACTCAGGGTCAGAGAAACATCACAATGAATATTGGTTTGTTGTTAAACACACATCCATTTACCATTTAGGGATTATAGATCAGACATTTGGAAAAATGTCAAAAAACTGTTTGTCAGGTTCTGAAATGTGGAGGAATATTGTAGTAGTTTAAGAGTTCATATTTCAATCCGAGGTCAGGCTGAAATACCAGACATTCTAGTTTTATGATAATAACGAATTCTGCAGTCGGACAAATAGAACTAAGTGTAAGAAACACGACTTCCTCTCATTTTAAACCGGTGCGTTTAGTTCTAAAGGAAGTGTGTTACTAAAGTGAAGCTGCTGGAGCCACATTAACACAGTGGGGAGTTTCTTTAAAAAAGGAGCGAGGAGGAACTGAAGCTAATGAGCCTCATACATCAGGCGCTATCAGCCTCGTCACTGCGGTCTATATTTAGCCGTTTAGCTCCAATTAGCCGCTTTATACGAGACTAACGTGGGACGGACGAGGACCTAACGCCAAAACACAAGCTCATGTAGGAGGAATAATGAGTAACAGCGCCTCAGAGGGATAAACTCCTCTAGAACGAGCTCCTCACGCTGTACGTCACATGATCATTAAGAGACGCAAAATCCAAACCAGAGGTTTCTGCCTCAGGCTAAAACCAGAACACGAGGGGCTTCAAGATGGGCCGCAGGTCAGGTTTAGTGTTGGTTTACTTCATTTATCCTCATAGGTCATTACAATTATTATATGTATATTTTTCTATTTGCGAAATGCCAGAAGAATGAGATGGAATTTTCTACATGGTTTTCTATTGCTTTTTACAAAACCAAAAGTTGACATATATCATATTTGGCAGCATTGCCTTTAAACTGCGTATTTTGGATTTCCTTCCACAAGCTTCTCACAATAGTTGGATGAGTTTTGGTCCATTCGTCCAAACAGAACTGGTGTAACTGAGACACATGTGTAGGCCGCCTCGCGTGCCTATGCCTTTTCAGCTCTGCCCAGACATTTAAACTGGACTGAGATCAGGACTTTGTGACGAGCTTCAAAACATTGACTTTGTTTTCCTGAAGCCACTGTGTGACCGGTTTGGCTTTGGGTCATTGTCCATTTGGAAAACCCATCTGTCCAAGCTTTAACCTCCTCTGGAGATGTTGCTCCAATATTTCCACATAGAGTTCTTTCTTCATGATGTCATCTGTTTAGTGAAGTGCACCAGTCCCTCCCGCAGCAAAACAACCCCACAGCATGATGCTGCCCCTCTTAGTGTATGCAAACGTCTGACTCTGTAAAAAGTGACATTTAAAAATAAGAATCTCTCATTCTTTTGTATTTGACAAATATAAACAATTTAGAAAATTCTACTTGCCCTAAAAAGTAAAGTTAATTCTGGTTTCATGTCAGACACTGAGAAGAAAAATGCAAATGTGTCTTTTTATAAAGTGAATGTAAACATGTGGTATTTTGAAGGAAGACAAAGTGGGAACAATGATGTGGAGCTGCAGTCGGTCCAGTCTGGGCAGCGTGTCCTTCACTGAACATCGTAGTTTACTGCATGTAAGCGCCGGGCGGTATTGGTTTTTGGAGATACTCCATTTTAACGTCCGCAGCTCACACGACCTGCTCCGTGTTCATTTTACCTTCTCTGCCCGCTGTAGATTTATCCAAAGCTCTGAGCACTGATGTGAGCGGAGAGCTTAGTTGGAACCATGGTGACAGTAAAGGTCACCGTGGGACCTGCTGTAGGCCGAGCCCAGAGGCTCAGAGACACTGTCCACGTTTTCAATCCGTCAAAATGAGGGACGGCCTTCAGAACTTTCTGTCAAAGCTAAAAATGTTCCGTAAATGATGGAGAATGTCGGGTTAATGAAACCTCTGGTCAGAACAAGAACAACACACTTGTTTTTAAAGACAGATTAAGTGGAGATGCTGCTGGTGAAAATCAGTGTTGAAATGTTCAGCTCGTTTTCTAACATCAGAGCAAAGAACTGACCAAACAAAGCTCATCTGATGTTTTAGCCCAGACTCTCACGGTCTTCTCTCCACATAGACATGGGATGTTTAAGAAAGTGTCCTGCAGCAGGAGGAATGCATGTTTCCCCCAGATGCTCCGTCGCTGTGGAGTTTCTTCTTCAATAACCCGTAAACTCGGGGCAGATGAGTTTTTTTATCTGGGTCTGAGCCCGGCCCATCTCAGTCTTCAGGTAAAGGCTTTAATCTCCACTTCCCCCTGAACGCTGGGCTCCTCTGCCCCAGCTGTGACCTACAAACCGGGCTTAACTGGGCCCCCCCTCTCTCCTCCTAATCCCCGTCCCCCGAGAGCAGCTCCATCTGAAATCTAATGGAAGTGTCCAAAAGGATGGAGCCGTCTCCTGGAGCAGAGGCAGCGATCGATAATGAGCCCAAGACGACTCCACTTTCAATTTCACCGCCGACTTTTACACATTATGTTTAAATAAAGAGCGAGCATCACGTTTAAGGTTTATTTATTAACACCTGCAGGTATGTGAGATCTTTATGAGTAAACGTGACTGGAATTCGGCACAAAATGAGGAAATACATTTTCAAACACTGAACTCTAATTGTGTCCCTGGGTTTGTCCTGGAGTCGACTCAGAGCCGTCAGACGGACAGCAGTTTAGTGGGACGTTATCCTCGTGTTTAAGAGTAATTACGCCTCACACGTTTGATCTGAGCCGCGCCGGATTAGGACAAATTAGCAGATTTATGTGAGAGAGGGGATTAAGTGGGAGAGGCCCCGTTACAGCAGCGACCTCCGGGAGTCTGTGAGGAGAGAAAATAAACTGCTTTAACACGAGGAACGCAAGAAGAACCTACATTTATGTGACCGACGCCTGTGTTGATACGGGACAGTCACTGGGGCGAGCGCAGCGACGGGACCCAGGTGTGGAGCCCGGCCGACGGTCAGAACCACAGGAGGATCCACCTGGTTTACCTACAGGGCCGCACGCTCACAGCAAGAAGGTCCCAGGTTCCATTCCCACCTGGACGGGGCCTTTCTGTGGAGTGTGCACGTTCTCCCCGTGTCTGTGTAGGTTTCCCCGACCACTAAAAACATGTACAATAGGCTGGGATGAATGACTGAGTTTGCGAGTGTGAGTGGGGGGCGGCGGATGGAGATGAGCCTGAGGCGTTCACATGAATGAGACCCATGTTTGTTCATTAAAAACAACAGATCTCAGGTTCTCCAGAGAGACCTGTTCTTACCGGAGCTTAGACGAGTTGATACGCACCGGTCTTGGTCGCTTCTAACTTCACCCCGTTTGGAGCCATAGGATTACACTGGGAGAGGCTAAATGCTAACAACAGCTTTGGTCTTTTTGCCTGACTGAGCGCACGCACAAAGATCAACTCGTCTAAGCTCAGGTAGAACATTCTCAGTCTGGCCTGTTCCTTTAACGTGCACTTCCCCAATGAAATAAATAAGTCAATAAATAAATAATCTCATGATCAGAAGGTCAGGGGTTCGAATCCCAGCTCCCGCGGGTGCACACTGATGTGTCCTTGGGCAAGACACTTCCCCCTCCTCCCCTCCAGTCTCTGCGTGCACTGGTGTCTGAGAGTGAATGGGTGACTGTCTCCTCACTGTAAAGCGCTCTGGGCCTGATGAAGGTAGAAGAGCGCTTTATGAGTTGAGACATTTACATGTTTTCAGGTTGGCAACAAGGAACCCATTCACACTCCCCTTCATACACCGGAGTCTGGCGGGTGAAGTGTCTTGCCCAAGGACACGACGACAGTGTGCACCTGCAAGCTTCGCCCTTACAGTCTTGATATGCAGTAAGATCAATGACTGTGTTCCTGTGTCCACCTCAGCAGAGGAGAAGAACATCAGGACAAGAGTAACGGGACATAGGGACTGTGTTTGTCCCGTCACAAACCGTCCTGCAGCGAAACCTCGGCTTCCATTCACTGAAAAGGAAAAACCCGCTGCTGTGAAATCCGTAATAGTTACAAATCTAAATCCTTTTATTTCCACAGAGTCGGCGGCAGTTTGTTTGATTTCACTTTAATCTGAACTAAAGCGCGACGAGAGCCGCCGCGCCGCTTTCCTCTCGGCAATTAATCTTCTCCTCGACGAGGCTTTAAATAAAGGGCTCTGCATATTCACTTATTCCCCGAGAGCCAATTACCGCCGCGGAGAACGCCGAGGGAGGAGAGCGCCCGTTTGTAGGTCACTTCCTGAAGATGAGACGACGGGAGGAACTCGGGGAATCTCACGTGTGCACGGGCGTTTGCAAAGAGACGAACCGGACCCAAGGGACGTGTTTCTGTAGGACGAGACAGACAAGAGGAGCATCTTCAAACGGGACAGAGAAACATCTATATCAGAAGCACTTTGTTTTCTGCTCAACGCCAGAGTTCCACTGGCTCCAAGGAAAGTCCATTCCAGCCGACCCTGCAGCTGAATGTGGGTTGGACCAGTGGTTCTGGGTCAGCACCGTCCAGGACATGTGGAGATCAATGCAAAGCTTTTCAAAGCCATGAGGAAACAGGCCCGACACTAACGCGGGAGGAAATGAGGAGTTTTGGCACGAGCTGAAGTTCAGTCAGATGGAAGAGGGTTTTTGAATACCCTGGTCCTTCAAAAGAAACACACACAGTATTAATGGGAACGTGATCAGCACTTGTACTGCCATCGTATGTCTTGACTGTGCCTTAACTACGAGAACGTAGAGGCGCAGAAAGTGTTATATTTATCTTTGTAGAGCAGTCAAAGGAAGAGGTTCTCGGCACAAAAACTGCTCAAGTAAAGCACGGATCTTGGTCAAAGTACTTGAGTAAATTGTGGTTCAGAACGATACAACGTCTGAAAAAGAGCAGGAAGATCATGGTCCTCATAATCAGCTCCTTGGTTCATGTAGATTTCCCCAAACACTGAACACGCGTGTTTCGTTTCCTCCCGTGCATGTGAAACGCCCGAGTGGGACTTTCCCGTTTAAACAAACACAATTAGCACTTCAGGTCACCCCCAAACCAGATGCACGTCCAGGTCCAGGTGTTTAAGACATCAGGAGACAAAAACAGGAAGAAGGTCCAGGGCAGGAGGAAGAGACGTCTTCAGCTGGACAAGCACTACTACTACTACTACTACTACTACTACTACTACTACTACTACTACTACTACGTATTGGTTTATTTGGTCGGGACAGTGCATGTTAAAGAACATACATGGGTCTCATGCATGTAAACAAGCCACACCAGATTGTAGCCTTGGGCTCATTTCCAGCCGCCGTCCCCCATGCTCACTCTCAAACACGCTCTCATTCATCCCGGCCTATTGTACATGTTTTAGTGTACTACTACAACCATTTGTAAAACATGAGCAGCCGGGGCCACAGACGTACGTCTCATATCTGAAGTGTCCACAGTCTGAGCTCTACACCTGAACGCTTTGGGACTTCTTATGTTTGAAGACGTTGTCGACCTAAGTGGTTCTTTGGAATCTGTGAACGCACTGAAACTGAAAATAAAAACCCTGCGATAATCGATGCAGGTACTGCGATAATGATACTGTCGTGATACTTTCCTAAACCATTTCATTTACTCTCAAGAAACACTTTGTCGGGACAGAACGAGGCAAAAAATGGAACTAAACTGAACTTCTGCATTTATGTTTTGTTTTGTGTCTTTGTAAAAATGAGCCGATCTCAGTCCGATGAGACTTCAGTGACTGTGCGATAATATCGTGGCTTCCTGAGAGGCGGATACTTAAATCAAAACAATTCTACTACGGGATTAGTGTTAAATGCTATAAAATACTGCAGAAAAATCGCCTTACGGATCAAAAATGATGAAAGGAAGTATTTTTCGCCCCGAGCCCATGTGCTGAAGGCATCACATCAGACGATAACAGGAAGAGCTCAGAGGGCAGAGGAAGTCTTCATCAGGAGCATTGTTCTGAGCAGGAGATGGATGATCGAGAGCAAAACACGGAGATACAAGTCTGAGGTGGCACCGATCTACCCACGCTGAAGACTTTAACATCTGGAGGAGAACAATGTTCCTCTGAACGGAGACGTTATGTCGACATCTGCTCAAATCTGACCTGCTACACTCGTCTTACTGAAGGCCACACTCGTCTTACTGAAGGCCACACTCGTCTTACTGAAGGCCACACTCGTCTTACTGAAGGCCACACCCGTCTTACTGAAGGCCACACCTGTCTTATGAAGGCCACACTCGTCTTACTGAAGGTCCGTTCAGCCTTTAGTTCATCTGAGCCGAGACTGTGGGGCAACGTCCAACCATTACAGAGACGTTAACCATAAACCAGGTCCGACATTCAGCGTTTTGACCGATGCAAAATGTGGAGAAAATAAAAAATAAAAATATAAAAGAAAAATAGGGAAAAATTAGAAAAAGTTTTGAAAAAATATGTGAAAAGACGGAGCATGTTCCTAAAAAGGGCATAAGGGCGGGACCTTCACTGTAGACTCGGGCCTCGCGGGGCGTATGGTTCGGTCGTAGCCGCGCCATTAGCTCGAATGCTAACGGCCTGAAGTGTTTCTTACGAAAACCCGCCTGGTTTCTTTAATTGTGACTAACCCAGCGTTACCACAGGAGGAACATCTGTAGAACGTTTAGGGAAGTTAGAAACCAGGCTCTGAAGTTGTTTTTAACGTGTCTAAAGTGCAATGCATTCCAATGGGGACTAGTGGCGATATGGAGGTACTACAGCATAGCGGCCTCTAGAACTGAAATCGTTTGAAACAACCAACTTTGCAACTGGTCTGGGCCTCGTGGAAAGTTCCAAACCCCAATGTGGGCCTCGCATCAAAACCTTTGCCCACATCTGCCCAACCTGCTCCAGTAAAGTCCTCGTGTCAAATGAGCCCCTAAAGGCCTGGACTGTCCCGCAGGCTCCATCGTCCTGCACGAGAGACATGCATGTGCTGAGAGAGAAGAGACAGGTTCTGTTCCAACATTCAAAACCTGGACCGGCCTCGCCGGAGTCGGGCAGCTGGAATGTTCACAGTGATGTGGGAGATCCAGAGTTCATATCGACGCCACAAACTGGACTCCACTCACAAAGGATTTGGCTCAAATAAAAGCTGTTACTGCATTACCGCGTGTACTGCGTGTACTGCGTGTACCTTGTGTACCTTGTGTACTGCGTGTACTGCGTGTACTGCGTGTACCGCGTGTACTGCGTGTACCGCGTGTACTGCGTGTACTCTGCACTTCATTACGAGTCTTTTCTTCAGACTGAGTTGATGAAACAGGGAGCGGGTTTGAGCCGATGATGCAACAGGAGGAAAGAATCCGCCTGTTCTCACTTCATTAGAGCCGAACCCAGGGGTAAAACATGTACAACAGCACTTCACACCAATAATGCAGCCTTTCCTGCTACACGTGGATACCAAACAGACCAGTATTAGTGAATGGATGAGCGTGGGAAAGACCCGGGACCACACAGACATGTGGGAGTCACTTCCTGGTTCCTCTCGGAGAAGAACCAGACGGTTTGGGCAGATTTTGCTCAGAGTCAGACGTTTGCAGAGACGTGTTTGTGTCGGGTTTCACTCAAACCCGCTGACTCGGCCTCATTCGGCCTCAGAGGCTTTATCTGAGGAGGCTCCGGGCCGTCAGCAGAGACAGCACCCACGGGACCCGCTTTAAAACCGTCTCTATAACAGGAAACACCCACTGGACTCCAGCACAGCCAGGCACGGAGACACACTGCCCCCCGGGGGAGAGCGGAGGGACTGCAGGTCTGGACAGATCATACTGTATATGATTTAGGACTGATACAAACATATTTAACCAGGAAACAGAACGAGAAACGTTCACCTCGCAAAGGAAGTGGAAAATGGGGAATAATTCAGGAAGAAATGGGACGAAAATAGAGAGAATATTAGTCATGAAAAATTCGATGGAAAAAAGGGGGAAATTGGGAAAAAATATTAGTAATAAAAATGAGCAAAAATTAGGGAAAACTAAGGGGGAAAATTCAGAAAAAAATAGAGGAAGATGGGGAGAAAATAGGGAAAATATTAGTAATTAAACATTGGGGGAAAAACAGGAAAAATTTGGGCAAAAATAAGAAAAAAAAAGACATCCATGACCTAAAGTATCGCAGCTTTTGTGACGTGACTAAAGTGGTCATTACATTAAATACTGGATCCATTTCTGTTCCAGATCAGATGGACTTTTGCCTCAAACTAAACCAACTGAACATGAGCAGAAACATCAGCTTCATTCTGAGTGTAAACATGGAGCCACACTGCCCCCTGCTGGACAGAGGGGAGACGTTTATTCTGTTCAATTTATAGCTTTGGTGAGATTCATCAAACACGGACAAATCCTGAAGGCTGCAGAGTCTCCTCTCCCCCCCCCCCCCCCCCTCTCCCCTCTCCCCCTCTCTCCTCTCTGTGTTGAAAGGTCAAAGGTCATCTCATCTCGGGCACTCGGGCGTCAAAATGATCTCCCAGTTTCTCAGTGGGAAACACGAGGCGGCGTTCATGTGCAATTTATTTATTTACCATAATTACGAGAGCACGTGAAGGTAAGGCTTCAACCCGGGGCCTGTTTACATGCATGGGTCCCGAGTCAGACACTCACACTTCAAATGTGAAAGACACACAGTTCAAATAGGTCTCAATGGAACGTAGAAACAAAGCCTAGGCAGGAAGTTAAAACAATCTACGCAAAAAGAAAAGACTTTATTTGATTTCCTTTTTCCAGACTCCTCTTCCTGGGTTATTTCACACACATCCCTTCACACAGAGCAGCTCCTCCTCAGCTGCAGAGGCGAGGCGTGAGCAGCAGGGGGCAGCACCGCTGAGCTCTTTTCCTTCAGAGACAATGAAAGCTGCTGGATTATGAGACGACAATGTGATCTTTCCTAAAGCGTTTAAAGATGAATTATATTGAAATAAGAAACTGTTCGAAGACGAGACGAAATCAGGACAAACTGAACTGTTTTGTTGTGTTGTTTTAAGCAGTTTGTTATAAATGTTACAACTCTTAAGGGTCTTAAGGTACTGCAGCTTTTGTGATGTGGAAGTGACTCAATCGTCTTAATATGGAAAGTCCAACTTTCAACTAAAGTCAAATTACTAAAGTGAAAGTACTCAAGTATTTGCTGAAGAAAATACTTCCGTTCTCAAAGTTCTTTAGACACTGCCCCATTTTAATCCACAGGGGAACTCCATTTCTAACGTTTAAGATTTGCAAACATTCCATCGAACAAAGGCACGAGGGAAACGGCAACATTCAAAAGAGAATCAGACAAAACGGTTTCAATGTTTCTCTCATCGTCACGGAGCCAACGTGAAAACCTTAAAGAAAAGCGTTAAATCTACGCGTTTCCAATGAAGGTACTTGAGTCATCTTCTGTACTCAGTAGTTGAAGTCTTCCAACGTTTCACCTCTCATCCAAAAGGCTTCGTCAGCCACAAAGGTCACAATCTGCACGCAGCTGAATATATAGACCAACGGGGAGGAGTTAGAGTTGGCCCGGCTCCTCCCCTCTAATCACAGCTACTCTCATGGGTGAGAGTAGCAGGAGTTGAAGATGGACAACTCCTGTACGACTGAGAACTTACACAGACTAATCTACACGTTATTCATTTATTCTTCTAGACCTTTTTACTCCACAGGTTCAGAGGAAACAGGAGAAATACACAATCCTTACATAGTTTTGTTCTGTATTTGGTTTTCACATGAAGTATTACATGAAGGTTGACGGTTACATCCGTGCCCATGTGTGGTTCATTGAAGCTCGTGTGGGCGGAGTTTTTGCAAAAGCTGACAAAGGGGCGTGGCCTGTTTAGACGGGCGAAGGAAGAATGTGACGACTCGAGCTGGACTTCACCGTGGCAGATGCCCGTGGGACACGATTACCTGTTTGGGTCATCTCAGTTTGGGTCAGAAAACCGTATAAACAATGTTTACAGAGGGATGGGACTGAGCAGAAGGTCCGGCTGAAGGTCTTTCTCTCGCCTCCCGGATCCGATAAGAATCAATCTCACGTTTTAATCTGTTCATGATTCTGTGGCAGGAATAACAGAGCGTGTCCAGGTCTGTCGTGTCCAAACCTGAAAACAGTTTTCCATTTCCCAAAGCAGAAAAACCTCAGACACTTCAGAGCTTGTACAGAGTTTGTATTCTTCAGATAAAGACTTTCCCCCGTCCTGGTCTTAAACCCGTCCCGGGGCAGTTCCTCTTCTCTCCATGTAGGGACTCGGTCTGGGCCTGGTTTGGTTCGGATCAGGAGGTTTTGACCCGACGGAGACTCACCACAAAAGGACCGAGGCAGAAAGATTCATGTTTTCATTTGGAAAGAAAACGTTTTAAAGAATCAAAATCACCGAAATCTGAATGATGGAGTTTTCAGGTTCTAAAGAAAAGGTTTGTTCTGGAACATCTCAGAGAGGTTTTTATGTAGGATATCTCAGTGCTCGTGTTTTCCTTTGTCACAGCTTGGTTTGATTCATCTCTTAACCCCCCCCCCCCCCCCCCCCCCCCTGCCCTGGTACAGCGGTGTCGGTCTGAACTGAAGAAAATGACCTTGTTCTTTAATCTCTTAAACCCCCACCTGAACCGGAAGGAAGGGATGAGGTCATCTTTAACTGTACATTCGAGTAATGCCCGGACCTTCACAGGGGACACTGTTATTAATATTTACTCTCACCTTCTCACACCTGCATCACGGCCTCGACTGAAGTCACTGCAGCAGATTAGTCTGATACATCTCCTAAAGCAGTGCCTACAGCGGGATGAACATGTGTGTGAGCGCTTTGGAATTCCTCACATTTCTGCCTAAATTGGTCATAAATGTGTCTGAGCTTCATCAAAATCAGAAGAATGAATAAACAGCGTCGGCTTAAACTAACGCCACCCACACATTTACATTTGATCATATTTTTATTGGCCGTAACGTGTAAACATTCACAGGACAGGGAGGGAAAAGTAAGTGAACCCCGGAATCTGGCTGAACTGCAGCAGTTTTGTGAAGAGGAACGATCCGAGATTCATCCTGATCGTTTGAGCGTCTGATCTGCAGCTACAGGAGACAGTTATTGCTACAAAAGAAGAATCAGCAGATGTTTAATACAAGGGTTCACTTACTTATTCCGTGCATGTTGTGAATGTCTAAGGTCTTTCTGCAAAATATCTTCATAAACTTGTGAATTATTTTTTCTATTGGTGATGTCACGTTGTCCAGGCCCGGAGGAAACAGAACAGCTCCACACCCTGATGCTCCTGCTTCACAGTGAGGAGAGGGTTTAGATCTTGGTGCTGTTCCTCCCAAACTATCCAGCTTTGGTTTGTGAAGAAGCTCTTTGATGTTCCACAGCACTGGATAAATATACTGTGGAACCCAGAGTTGAGTAGTTTGGGAGGAACAGCACCAACATCTAAACCTTCTCCTCACTGTGAAGCAGGAGCACCAGGGTGTGGAGCTGTGTTGTTTCCTCAGGGCCTGGACAACGTGACATCATCAATAGAAAAAATAATTCACAAGTTTATGAAGATATTTTGCAGAAAGACCTTAGACATTCATAAGTAAGTGAACCCTCGTATTAAACATCTGCTGATTCTTCTTTTGTAGCAATAACTGTCTCCTGTAGCTGCAGATCAGACGCTCAAACGATCAGGATGAATCTTGGATCGTTCCTCTTCACAAAGATTCTGGGGTTCACTTACTTTTCCCTCCCTGTCCTGTGAATGTTTACATGTTACGGCCGATACAAATATGATCAAATGTAAATGTGTGGGTGGTGTTAGTTTAAGCAGACGCTGTTTATTCATTCTTATGATTTTGATGAAGCTCAGACACATTTATGACCAATTTAGGCAGAAATGTGAGACATGTTCATCTCGCTGTAGAACACACGACACCCAGAGCACCGTATGAAGCTGCAGCGCTTTACTGCGACAGAAACAAGAGAAGAAGAGAGCGAGTCCATTAAAGTCAATGACAATCCCAGACGCGAGAGTCGAACCCACAACAAAGGGCTGGAGTGTTTTAATAAAGGCCCCGACGGCGGAGACAGAGGAGGAGACGAATGTTCTCCACAAAGGCCTGGACTGTTCGTGATCCATCGGTGTTTAAATCCGGACGAGGAGAGACAACTGCAGACTGTCCCGGGCCGACGCGCTCGGCTCAAATATAGAACAAAGGGGTTTGAGGCGCGTCGTGTTTCAGAGTTCAGGCCAGAGTTCAGTCTCTGTGACAACGGTGGGGCTGTTCCACCCTCGTCAGTTCAGTGATGAGTTTTGCAAAACCTAAAAGCTCCTTGAAAAAAATGTCAAAAATTAGACGTAAACCAGGATGAAAACAAAACAAAAGAGCGACAAGAACGTGATGGAAAAAAAATCTATTTCGATGTCTATTTTTGTAGGTCTTAGCTTTCAAATTAGTAGTATTTAATAATGAGCTCAACACTTGGTCGTCATGGTTGAAGCTAAAGTTTCCTCCGCTCTTCGTAGAAGCAGAACTTGTGCTCAGAGCCGTGAGCCGGTAAAGCTACGGCGGTCTCCATGGCGACAGACACGCCCCTCGTCCAGGCGTTTCCTCGGCCGCATGTGGCGCCTCCTGCAGCTGCTGCAGCGACAACTGTGGGCAAACGGCCGCCCAGAGTCCGGCCCGGGACACCAGGGGGCAGCACCAACAGAGGCCTTTCAGTGGAACCCAGTTACCCAAAACTAAACCTTACTGAACAGCAACAGTGTAGCGGCTCATTTGAAAGCTAAGACCTACAAAAGTAATTACCTCTGCTGTCACATTTCGGAGGCGTTTTTGTCGCTTTTTCATCCTAATTCTTTTCGCTATTTTGATGCTTTTTTGTTGAAGCTTTTAGATTTGGGTAAAGCCAAACCAGAGAAAAGGAGCTCAGTTCGGGTGGGGTCTAAGAGGTTAAACAAGGGTCCAAATCACTTCTGTTTCTGGAGTTTTAGATCCACCCCAGAGGAACTTCACAATGTCTGATACGTCCCGGCCCGCGGGCTGTAACCGGTCGGCCTCATCGCGGTCGGACTGACGCTGAAGCCGCCATGACACTGACGGGACGAACGCCAACGCAAACTGAGCGACTTCGGGGCAAATGTTCAACGTTTACGTCGTTCAAACGTATGCAGCCGTGCTCCATCACTCGCCAGATGTTTCCATGAACCGACTTTGGACAAACTTTACTGGTTATTACGCCGTGAGTTTCCTTGACTCTGACATTTACGGCGAAGGATCATCTCGCAGACGCCGTTTCGATGAAAGGATTAGCATTTAGGCTTCATCAGCAACAACAAACTGTCACATCTTCGGCCTGAAGCGTCCGAGAGTTTAAAGAGACGTTTCAAAGGGCGGACATGTTGACCCCGAGGAGGAACGACGACCCTGACCGGAGACGACAAAAACAACACACTTCAGCTACGTATGTTTGACACAGGCCGAGGAAATCCGGCTTGAATTACAGACAATGAGCTCAAATTAAAATAAAAAGAAAGTGATATTCGACAGTTATCTGGAATATTGCGAGAATACGATATTTCACAAGGATCAATTACATTTTAGAAATAACCATATGTGTTTCCATGAAATTGTGACAAAAAAAGTACTACATCTGCTCCACAACACCGCTAAAGGGGAGTAAATGAGACTAACCAAGACTTAGGCTGTGTCCGAATGTCCACCCTAGTCCCTAACCCCTCATTCACTACATAGGCCCGCACTATAGTCTACTATATAGTCACTGATTCGGTTGGTGTTTTATTTGACATTTAAATTAAAATGAAAACTATCGTAAAAAATAAATAAATCACTCCAGCGTTAGCTCAAAGATGTGCAGAAAGCAGGTCAGAGCCCGGTGTCTGGAGCGCCGGCAGAATGAGCGACTACATCTGCTAAAAGTCGCTAAACTCCGGGAATAATGTATTTCTGCGATAAAGACCAAACTCATGAGACAGGGGATTATTTATGGATAAATACGAGTCAGATATATTTAACATGGATTCTACATGAATGGCTTGGATTATTTGAGGAAGCTATCGGTCATGTAGCAGCTCGGGCTACAGGTTAGCAGCTAACGTTAGCATTTGGCACCATAACCGTTTATATTTAAGTCATTTATTCAGGATAAATACAAACACACGATTGAAACGGCTGATTTCATTCCGTCGTGTTGTTTAGTTCAAAGACCTGTCGCTGTGTCCGTTATTCTCCGACTCTCGCAATGCATTGTGGGCTATATTGACCCGTTTAGTGACCGCTGCTGCTCACTACTTTTCAGAATGCATTGTGGGAAATTTTGAGTGCACTACTTTTTTCTCTCTGGACATTCGGACACAGCCTAAAACTGGACATTTGTGCGTAATAGATACAGATATAATGGAAGAGCTTTTACTACACATGCGGTCCCATCACGGTTACCATCTGAAGAAAAAACTGATGATTCACTGAGAGCAGATCCACAGACTTATGTTTCTGGCTTCGGTTTGTGGAACTGGATCCAAAAGCTTCAAACAACACAAGTCACCGCTTCATTTACCGTGAACAGAGCAGGCGTGTTGGAAAGCGCTCGGGGACCGGAGCCAGTGAGGACTCGTTTAAACCACTTTGTGACAGCGAAGAGTCAACGCTCAGAGACGGAAGCAGAAGACGGAGCGTTTCAACAAAACAAGACAATAAATTTAAAATAAAATAAAATAAAACAATAGAAAAAATTATAAAAAAATAAATAAAATAAAAATAAAACAATAAAAAACAAAACAATATAAAAAAATAAAAAAATTAATACAACAAAAAAAACTATATAAAACAATACAAAACACTAAAAAAACAAGACAAAAAAATACAAAACAATATAAAAAAAAATATATATAAATAAAACAAAAAAAACTATATAAAACAAAACAATACAAAACAATAGAAAACAAGACACTAAAAAAATACAAAACAATATAAATAAATAAATAAAACAATACAAAACAATATAAAAGAGACTGACCCGGTCTTTGTCGTCGGCCACGTCGCACAGAACATCGTCCAGGTCCAGGATCCCTCCGTCGCTGTGCTCCAGACGGTGCACCTGCAGCCAGTAGGAGGCGTCCTAGAGCACAGCACAGGCATTAGAACAAGAGGAAGAAACCGAGAGAGATGGAAACCAACACATTAGCATCTCAGAACATGTGTGCAGCTCGTGGGCCGGGACTCAGCTGTGTATTAAAGCTGCTCAGTATCGAAGTAACTTGCGATACGCGATACAGCTGTGAAGTATCGCAATAACAATATTATCGCGATACTTCACTGTCTAACACATTTGTTAATTGTTTGTTTGTGGCTGAATTAGTGATGTTGTGATGTATTGAGGCTCTTTGCGATACAGACACTGCATCACCTAATATCGCGATACGATCATTGTTGCGATATATTGTGCAGCCCGACTGGGTAGCGTTAAATGACACAAGTATGACATCGAAAATATATCAAAAACAGATCAAAAATATATCGAAAACAGATCAAAAATATATCAAAAACAGATCAAAAATATATCGAAAACAGATCAAAAATATATCAAAAACAGATCAAAAATATATCAAAAACAGATCAAAAATATATCGAAAACAGATCGAAAGCAGATCCAGGGTTTGATGCTGTTGGTCCAGGGACAGCATTAAAGGACTTAGTTGTTTCAGCTCAAATAAATAATTCAAATGTAAAAGAAAAGGTCTTTATTATTGTTCTGTTTTCCGGTTCTGGACGACAAGTATTTTAGTATTGAAGTGTCAGAAAAATATGGTTCAGGTTTCGAACTGTCCCCAGACCGACTCCGTGGGTCTTGAGCTTTTCCCAGAAAAAAATTCTCTCAATATTTATTTCCTGAAACGTTAAGAAACAATCGATCGTATTTTTATGGCCCAAAGTCACAACAGGAGTCAACATTAAAACAATGAAAAACAAAACAAAACAATGTGATGTCCAGGCAAATACGCAGACCTCGGAGGCGGACCTCGGAGGCGGGATCTGTTTAGCGCCCAAACATGGAGCAGTATTTCATGTTTGTGCCAAAGTCTTTCCCACATCTCATACATGAACTCCCCCAGGACTCACAGACAAACCCTCGGCCTCCAACATGGACGAGAACCAAAAGCCAATCAGCCGCTTTAGCTTTGAACAGGTTTGGGCGACAGCTGTGACAGCGCCCCCTGCAGGGCCCCGTCGCTCACAGATGGAGGGGGGAAGAGAAGGGGGAGGACAAACCATCTATTAGCGTATCATCAATTCATTTGGAAAGATTTACACGACTCCAGCTTCTCGGAGAGGAAACGGGTTTGGCTTTACCCCAATCTAAAAGCTTCTGGGAAGAAAATAAATAAAATCGGCAAAAACAAGGATGAAAACCCAACAAAAACTCAATTGTTTTGCAGGTCTTAGCTTTCAAATGAGGCGTCACACTGGCCTATAAATGTTGTGGCGTGGTACATGTTGACTGTTCACACTTGTCGCTGTCAAATAATCAAATAAACTCCAGTCGAGAAGCTTTAGATTTGAGTAAAGCCGAGCTGGGGTTAAGAGAGGGGCCACTGTGACCACTTCAGAGGCAGTGGGAGGTTTGAGCTCTGGAGGAGGCGGAGCTTGTAGGTAAAACAGTGGAGAATCATAAACATAAACTAGTCACGTGACCCGACAGCGTCTCCGTGACAACAGATAAACCGGCCCGACCGGCCTGTCCCAGAGCTCAGGGGGGAACGCCAAATCAGCAGCAAAAACACAAACGCTTTATTAGTTTACTGTAAACTCTAAAACCCCAGCAACACACAAAATAACACAACATTTCAAAACAACAACAGGCCCACATTAGTGCTGCGTTCATGGGGAAAACGTTTCCCCAGTTGGAACGTGAGGTCCCGTTAAACGATACCGGGAAAACAAGGATGAGGTTCTACTGGTATCGAAAAAATCATAATATCGACAGCAGGCACCGACGATCTAAATTTAAAAAGGAAAAAAACTTACACATTTGGGAAAAACAAGTGGAAAAAATGGGGTAAAATAAAATAAAATAATGGTTTTGTGAAAATTTGGGCTCAAACTTGATTTCATCTTTTTATGCGGGAAAAAAATAAGAAAAACTTATGATACTCAAAGAAATGATACAAATGTAAAAGAAATGAAATGGAAAATTAACTTTATTAATCTGTTTTTTGGTTCTATATGACAAATTGTTTAGTATATTGTTTAGTATATCTGAAAAAGTTTCTGGTACCCAGATCTACGTGAACGCTCGGCTCAGGAAAACCACGGTGGGTCAAACTCGGGTCAAAACAAGCCTCGCGACTTCCTCACCAGAGAAACCAGTTTAGTGTTCAAACGGTTCAGCTGGAGAGATGCTAGCAACATATTTAAACGATGAGCTAAGCGCTAATCAGTGATAAAAGACCTGAACACAAACCAACTGACGTCACATCTCAGGAACATGAACGCAGCATTAGCTTTGAGATGCTAACAAATCTTATAGCGGTTAGCTAAGCATTGCTAAAAGACTGAGCGAAGTATCGATTACAAGACAATATTGAAATGGCTCTTTGGAAGATATGCAAAAGTAATTTCATACTAGTATTAGTAGAAAGAGACTTTTTCCTCAAGCACAGGAAGTTAGCCGGAACTAGCATCACGTTGCTAAGAAACATTGAGGCTTATTTTGAATCAAAACCACATCTGCACATCGACATATCGAACACGAACGCTGATACAAACGCCTCTGTCCCGGGACGAGGTCTGAGCGCGAGGGTGACAGAGTGAACCCTGAACGTCATGGAGCGGCTGCAGGTCTGGGCCCGTCAGCACCTTCAGCAGCGTCGGCAACAAGCAGAGAGAGGAGACACCGGGCTGTGGGACGTCCACGAGGCCGTGGCCGCTCGACTGGCCGTGACCGAGGAGTCTGGAGATCTGGGAAACATGAGGCAGACGTTCCAGGTCACGCGCCAGAGAGAGGTCTTCAGGATCGTGACCTCCATGAACAGTGAGGTAACGGCAGCAGCTCCACACACACATATATATATATATATATATATATATATATATATATATATATATATATATATATATATATATATATATATATATATATATATATATATATATATATATATATATATATATATATACACAGTGCCTTGTGAAAGTACTAATACACCTTAAACTTTTGCACATTTTGTCATGTTTACAACACTAAACGTAAAGATTTTATTTTGAATTTTTTTACTGAACGTTCACGCAAGTAACAGACAACTGTGAAGTGGAAGTAAAATGATACAAGATTCTGTTATTTTGCAAACAATAGAAAAGTGGGGCGTGCATGAGTATTCATACAGCATTTCCTGAGTGCATTAAATTGCCTTTATAACATTCCTAATGACTGCAGAAAGTTCACACCTTGCCCTAACCATTAAATAGAGGCCACCTGTGTGTGATCTACTCTCAGTATAATTCCAGCTGTTCTGTGAGGGCCTCAGAGCTGTGGTCAGAGTGTATTGGTCACTAAACAACATCATGAAGGCCAAGGAGCTCACCAGAGAGGTCAGGGATAAAGCTGTGGAGAAGTTTAAAGCAGCGTTAAGTTATACAAAGATTTCCCAAGATTTGAACATCTCACGGAGCACTGTTCAATCCATCATTCAGACATGGAAAGAGTATAGCACCACTGAGAACTTACCAAGACACGGCCGTCCACCTAAACTAACAGACCGAACAAGGAGAGCACTGGTCAGAAATGCAACCAAGTGCCCCAAGATAAATCTGGAGGAGCTGGGACGTCCTGCCGCTGAGCTGGGGGAATCTGTACATGGGACAACTATAAGTCTCTACACAAATCTGGCCTTCATGGACGAGTGGCAGAAGAAAGCCATTATTGAAAGGAGGCCATAAGAAATCCCGTTTGAAGTTTGCTAGAAGTCATATGGAGGACACAGCTCCATGTGGAAGAAGGAGCTTTGGTCACATGAGACAAACGTTATGTATGGAGCAAACCTAACACTGCTCATCGTCCTGAGTGCACCATCCCCAGGGTCAAATATGGGGGGGGGGGGCATCATGCTATGGGGCTGCTTTTCCTCAGCGGGGACTGGGGAGATTGTAAGAATAGTTGGGAAGATGGATGGAGCCAAATACAGAGACATTTTGGAGGAAAACCTGCTGGAGTCAGCAAGAGAACTGAGGCTGGGGCGGAGGTTCACCTTTAGGATTCAGTTTAAGGTGCAGTTGATGTTGTTCCAGGTCGAATATCGAGATCATCCAATCAAATGACTCTGGAGGTGCCCAAATCAAGGCTGAAACGTTTAACATGTTTAAAAGTCTCATTCCACCTAAATACCGGCAGTTGTTTGTAACTTACTACAAGAGCCGTGTTTTAAACATGTTCCATCCTTCTCTTCACAGCTAATCCCACATGAGAACGCCTTGTACGACTTCCTCGGCCCCGCCCTGGGACGCCTGCCCCTGGAATGGAGATACAGATCCATACGAGCCATTTGGGCGCATCTCGAGCCCTCGTTTCTCCTCCACCTCTCCCAGAACAGGGACAGGAACCGCGAACCGATCCCGCGCCCCGTCTTTCAACCAAACCGCCACGAACAGCCGCGCCTGGACCAGCTCCCCGCTCAGGGCCCGCACTTCCACGTGGGGAACGGCTTCTTCCGCCAAAACCCCAACAGATACGACCACGCTCCAAACCAAGGTCGACGCCGCTTCGGAGATTTCCTCGCCGACCACGCCCCTCAGCATCACCGCGGCTTGAACCCCCTCCCGGACGTCCCAGGCTGGAACAGACTCCACCGCCGCCCCTTCCCACCGGGAGCACAATAAAACTCATTAAAAAGTTTCTGTTATAGACTTTTGCTTCTGAGGGTCATTAAGTCACGGACTGACCACTGGGGCTCCAAGAGCTCAACATCTGACCGGAAACGACCACAGGAATCAAGGAAAGGAGTCCCTAAGTACGAAGATTCATGGCATTGATTTATCCTCTTCCTTTTTATAATTTTTTCTCCAATAATATTTTTTTTTACCTTTCCCAAATTTACCCACTTTTTTCCACTTGTTTTGTTAATTTTTTCCATATGTTTCCCCTTTTTCTCCCCCTAAATGTCCCAAATTTTTCCACTTTTTTCCCCCTATTTTTTCTCAATTTTATTTTTCAAATGTTGTTTCATTTTTTTCCTTTTAAGTTTTGATGACCAACAGCCTCGAAACTTGAATATAAAGATGTATTGTCAGTACTTGCTTTCGATACTTTTAGTTTTTCGACACCAGAAGGAGCCAAACAGGAAGTTGGCGAGAACTAGCATCGCGTTGCCATGAAACGTTTAGTTCCATTTCAAATCAAAACCGCCTCCACGGTGACCGACCCGGTGGAGCTGAAACATGGAGGACCGGCAGCTGCAGCTCTTCCTGGACCGTCAGCAGCAGCAGCAGAGCTCCGGGAGGGGGGAGTCGTCCGAGCTCTGGGACATGAATCCCGAAGTGAGCGCTCGACTGGCCGTGACGGAGGAGTCTGGAGACCTGGGACACATGAGGCAGACGTTCGAGCGCGCGAACTTCAGGGAGTTCTTCAGGACCGTCAGCGCCATCAACACGGAGGTAACCACCAGCAGCACTTCCCTTCAAGGCCGGGCTCGCTTTAGGGTCACTTTTCTTTGTTTCCACAACACATCTGGCTCATGGTCAGCTTCATCCAGCAGCGCGCCTTCAAACCGCACACACTCCCACGTTACCCGCCCCAACTCTGGATGTGCGCTCTTTAAAGGGACACTGCGTAACATTTTGGACCATACAGTGAACATGCAGCTAATGACCAGCTACACACAACATGCCATTACTGCAGTGGGTAATCATCCATCCATCCATCCATTTTCTTCCGCTTTATCCGGGGCCGGGTCGCGGGGGCAGCAGTCTCAGCAGAGATGCCCAGACTTCCCGATCCACGCACACCTCCTCCAGCTGCTCTGGGGGGACCCCGAGACGACACCAGGCCAGCTCGGAGACATAGAGTGGGTAATCAAAGAAATCCTAATCTCAAATACTGATGACTTTGGTCGACATCTCCATGGCGACGAGCGGGAGGCGTCCCAGTCCAGTTACAGGCATGTCTTAGGAGAGCTTGTTTCTACGCGCTGTGGCTTTAAAGGCTCACATTCTGTACATGAGCTGATCCAAACATCACCAGGCACTTAGGGTCTCATTACTTTTTGGAAGTTATTATGTGAATGACTTTGAAACATCTGCTTCCTGTTCTTCCCCAGATAATCCCACACGAGCGCATCATACACGAAATTTACAACATGACCAGCCCCCTCCCCGCGGAATGGAGATACCGCTCTGTACGGGCAGTTTGGAGGATACTCAAGTCCTACTTCCTCTACCACCTCGCCCAACATCTCACCTACGCCACAAACAGACACCGGCGCCAACACCCCAGGCCAGAGGAGGGCGCCGTCTCCGGAGACACCGCGGCGCCTGAGCAGAACCAGATATGAGCGGGGGAATTAAAGCACCATTTGTCACAGACTTTCGCTTCTGAGGTCGGTTATGTCAGCGCTTCCCAAGCTGTGGTTTGAGGACTCCTCGTGCGTGAGAACTTGGCCAGAGGAACGTTGAATAGATAGTGATAATAACGCCCTACGTCCATGTTCTGTTTTGATTATTGAAGATGGAGTTCAGTGCCAACAATATGACGAATATGCACACATTTTGTTTGTCATCCCATGTTATTTATGTTTGATCCCCAGGGGGCGCTATTGTACATGTTTTCCAATTTGACTTTGAACAACTTTTATATATACACAGATAACCTTCAGTGTATACCTTTCAGATCAGGTTAAGTTTTGGAGCTTAACGTTCCTGTTATGGGCTGGGGTGTGACATCACTCACACGCGTGTTCAATGCAGACGCCGCTCACGCTACAGACGTGTTTTAAACAAAAACATGTCTAAATATGTCAAATCAAAACCTCGGTAACGCGGCCATTCAAACGATTCGACCAGCGAGCGATGGGGCACAGCTTGTCTTCAGGAGAGTCCGACTGGGGCGAGTCCGAGGCGCTGGAGTCGGACGGGCGCGAGGCTCCCCGGGACAGTGAGGAGGAGGAGGAGCAGCAGGAGCAGGAGGAGGAGCAGCAGGAGGAGCAGCAGGAGGAGACGGAGAGAGAACTCTTCCACAACCTGATCGAGTTCCACCACATCTACAGGAACAACCGCGAGATGGACCGACAGGTGACAAGTATATGGTTAACCTCTTAACCCCCGCCTTACCCAAGTTCAGTTTTACCCAAATCCAAAAAGCTCCTCAGCCCATACGGTTGTTAAGTGTGACGAGTCCTGGCAGACGGGCAAATATGCGAGAAACAAAACATAAAAAAACTCTTAAAAACTACCATCAATATTTCTGAAACTCAACAGAGTTACTGAACAGACTTATCAGACTCATGAGCCAAAGGTGCTGTAGCTACTGCTAAAAAAAGTCATATTTACTAAAGTCACTAAAGTCGCTACTTCAGGGGTTAGCGTAGCTGCTGCGCCGTTAGCGTCTCCGCTAACCCGGAAGTAGAGCTGTGACGTCACCACTTAACGTATAGGCCAGTGTAACGCCTCATTTGAAAGCTAAGACCTACAAAACTCATTGAAACTGATCCGTTTCCCTCCTTCCTTGTGCTGTGTTGTCATCACTTTTTTTTTTTTCACGGCTTTTTTGTCACATTAGTGTCGCTCTTTTATTGCATTTTCAACCTCGTTTTCGTCTGTTTTTTGAGGATATTTTGACACTTTAAGATTTGGGTAAAGCCAAAAGAAGGGGTTGGGTACTACTGGTATAAAAAATATTTTTAAAAGTGTCAAAAGTAGGAAAGAAGTATTAAATCTTCATTTTCAAGTTTTGGTGCTGTCGGTCATCAACATTTAAAAGAAAAACAAAGTGACAGACAAGTTGGAAAAAACAAGTGGAACATCTGGGGAAAAATGAAAAAGAATGGAGAGGAGAAAGTGGGGGATAATCTCTTTTATGGTTCTAAATTACACATATTTTAGCATCGGTATCGAAAACAGTATCGTTCAAGTATCGGTATCGAAAAGTATTGCTAAGTTTGTTTTGTTTTTTTAACAGTTTTCTCAAAAACAACTGAAGACCAAATGGAACAAACCGTGTTGAAACGGTTCAGTAAAATACGACAGTATCATCATCCCTCCGATAGCCTTTATTTATCTCGCTGGAGAACGGGATCTGAGCTCTGAGATTCTGAGTGTCTGCTCTCCTCAGGCGGGCGCTCCGGGCGATTATGGAGGACTCCCGGGGTTGTTGCGTTTCTCCCTGAGGCCCCAGAGCTCGACCTCTGAGAACATCTGGAACGAACTGGAGTCTGTGTTCATCTCCAGCCTCTCAGACACCAGCGGCGAGGAGTCCACGCAGAGCGGACCAGCAGAGGGCGCCGAGTCCACCAGCAACACGGACTGACCACGGACTGACCACCGACTGACCACGGTCTGACCAAGGACTGACCACCGACTGACCACGGACTGACCACCGACTGACCACGGACTGACCACGGACTGACCACGGACTGACCACCGACTGACCACCGACTGACCACGGACTGACCACCGACTGACCACGGACTGACCACAGACTGACCACCGACTGACCACGGACTGACCGCCGACTGACCACCGACTGACCACGGACTGACCACCGACTGACCACGGACTGACCACGGACTGACCACCGACTGACCACGGACTGACCGCCGACTGACCACCGACTGACCACCGACTGACCACCGACTGACCACCGACTGACCACCGACTGACCACAGACTGACCACAGACTGACCGTCGATGTGAGGATCAGGAAATAAAGACGATGTGTTTGAAATCTTGAGACGTTTAAAGGCTCTGTTTGTATTGTTTGAAACAGCCGACGCTTTTGTGCGTATTTGACCCTTCAGTGACCCTTCAGTGACCCTTCAGTGACCCCGCGGCTGAATGAAAATCACACGAGTGTAAAAAAGTACGGTCCTAAAACGGTACGACAGAAACATCACAGGCCTCAGCAGCGTCACATGACACTCATGTTTTGAGCAGAATTTCCACTTCCTAAAGAGAGGAAGGAGATGATGACCGCCCCCTACAGGAGGGTTTTGGTCGGTACCTCAGCCCTAGGGACGTGACCTCCCAAGAACATCACAGCAAACCAAGAAACAGACGTTGTGATGCTTTTGGTGCAAAGTTTAGACACAGGAGAAAGAAAACCCCAGAGACGGACGATGGTTCGTTGTAGAGACTTTCCGGAAAGGCTTTTGTTGCTACAAACTCAGTCCTGAAGACGATCAGACGGTCAGACGGTCAGATGGTCAGATGCTCAGATGCTCAGATGGTCAGCACCTGCAGCACAAATGGTTCTGTCCTCATTCAGTTACAGGTTAGTGCTGGATTTACGCTGCAGGGAAAGAGCTTCTACAGCAAAGACGAGCAGCTACAGCAGGAAGTGAGGCATAATTAAGAGATGGCGGATTAGGGATCGACACAGGAAGTGCCTTTAAGAGAAAAAGACAAACCTGAAGCTTTATCCTGGACAGAGAGCTCGAATGGAGCCGGGATTAACCGCGATTACGCACACTTCAGGGAACAATGGGGACAGCGGCTCTTATTATGGACCACAGGAGGCCCACATTAGACCTGGACCATACAGCGGCTCTTATTATGGACCACAGGAGGCCCACATTAGACCTGGACCATACAGCGGCTCCTATTATGGACCACAGGAGGCCCACATTAGACCTGGACCATACAGCGGCTCTTATTATGGACCACAGGAGGCCCACATTAGACCTGGACCATACAGCGGCTCTTATTATGGACCACAGGAGGCCCACATTAGACCTGGACCATACAGCGGCTCTTATTATGGACCACAGGAGGCTCACATTAGACCTGGACCATGCAGCGGCAAATTATCCAGATCACAAAGTCCATGAATGTCCCTGACGTCTTTAATCGGACTGAAAAACAAACATGGCTGAAAACAAACTTCAAAATGTGCAAAGATTAAATTCCACATAAATATAACAAAACGAACTTGAACTCGTCTAACCATGAACTGGTCTCATCTTTAAAGATTCTATAAAGTAACATTAGTAACTTTCATATGGGCGATATTTCCCTCAGACTCATTAAAATGCCTGATCCGTGTAAACGAGGCGAACCCTCCCTGAGCAAACACGAGGCCCATCGACCCGACTCTTTCACACGGACGAACCACCAGGGTCTGCACACGCTCCACCTGCCCCGCGCTGAGGGTCAGGGCCGGCCCACAAAGAGAGCATTCACTGAAGGAACAGACCTCTGTGAATGGACTGATGTTTACTCGAGTACAGGGAAATGAAGCACCTCGGGCACGTAGGGCGGCCGTGGCCACTCTATCGACTAACGGATAAATCATTTGGGATTTTAACGCATCGAGGTGAGAACGACAACGTTAATGATCTGAGGGTTTGTCCAACGCGCCCAGTCAGAGCATCAGAGCTAATCAGAGCTAACGTTAGCCAGAGGAGCTCGGTCCCTTTAGCGTGATCACACACTCGGCCAAAAAAAAAAAAGTTGCTATGTGAGTATTTCACCTTTTTGTGACCCTGTTTGTGAGTGGTCAGCACGTCATCTGGACTTTCCATCACAGTGGTCTCTACAACGCTCCAGGATCAATGGTTTTCTGGTGAGAGGCTCCGTCAGCAGTCAAAATCTTCCAGAAACTCTTCGAACAAACGACCCTGGAGCGTCAGAGGCGACCGTGATGGAAAGTAAAGGGGCCATGCTGACCCCTGGGATGACCTCACCCGTATCATGATGACTTATTGTTTATCGCGATATTTTCAAAGACGATATCTCATCCTTAGAAATGTTACTGTGACCGGCCTGCAAGGACCTCACAGGCTCCATAAGGGAAGTGTGACTGGGCCTCAGAGGTCAGGTCAGAGGTCCTCTCAGTGGGACCTCCTCTCTTCCGTCTGCCGCTGATGGACCTGGGTTAACGTTGTTGGAATAGTTTCCCCCAGACCGTCCAAGGACCGGACCCTCCTCCCTCTCTGAGGTTCACCCATGTCTTAGATGCTTCAGATTCTTCACCGGAGCCAAGTGGAGCAGAACAAGGTCTGGACTCTTTCCAAACAGAGAATATAGAGACTCACATCGACTGCAGCGACACCTAGAGGCGGGCGATATATCGTCTACCACAGGAGAACAGGGACTGATCGGAAAAGCCAAATGTTGCTTTAAATGTGTAGTTTGGGGAGAATTCTAGTTTTATTTTGAACGCAACATTGTCTCTTTACTCTCACATGGTGCTTTTTAACCCAGCATTTTTTAGTGAGTAGGTACTCTTTAGGTACTCTTTAGGTACTCTTGAACAGGCTCACACACACTTCCTGATCTTCACGGCGGCGTGAAGGCCATAGTGAGTCCGGCCTGAGTGAACCTTTTAGACCAGCTCGACTCAAACACCGGGAAACACGGAGCGCTTTCAAACGGCGGCCGATAAACACGTTTAACACGACACACGCGAGTAAAAAGCGTGGAAGAGTTCATAAAGGAAGAGTTCATAAAGGAAGAGTTCATAAAGGAAGAGTTTAGAGGATTCAAACCACAGCCTCGTCTAAATATAGTCACGGAATTAAAAGTAAATGAGAATCGTCTGAAGAACAAAGACAGAGAGAGTCCTGAGGCGGAGCTCATCAATAAAACACACTGGAGAGGAGGGAACCGGGACTGGACCAGGACTGGACCAGGACTGAACCAGGACTGAACCAGGACTGAACCAGGACTGAACCAGGACTTAAACACGACTGAACCAGGACTTCAACAGGACTGAACCAGGACTTAAACAGGACTGAACCATGACTTAAACAGGACTGAACCAGGACTGGACCAGGACTGAACCGGGACTGAACCAGGACTTAAACAGGACTGAACCATGACTGGACCAGGACTGAACCGGGACTGAACCAGGACTTCAACAGGACTGAACCAGGACTTCAACAGGACTGAACCAGGACTTAAACACGACTGAACCAGGACTTAAACACGACTGAACCAGGACTTCAACAGGACTGAACCAGGACTTAAACAGGACTGAACCATGACTTAAACAGGACTGAACCAGGACTTAAACAGGACTGAACCAGGACTTAAACAGGACTGAACCAGGACTTAAACACGACTGAACCAGGACTTAAACAGGACTGAACCAGGACTTCAACAGGACTGAACCAGGACTTAAACAGGACTGAACCATGACTTAAACAGGACTGAACCAGGACTTAAACAGGACTGAACCAGGACTTAAACAGGACTGAACCAGGACTTAAACAGGACTGAACCAGGACTTAAACAGGACTGAACCAGGACTTCAACAGGACTGAACCAGGACTTAAACAGGACTGAACCAGGACTGAACCAGGACTGAACCAGGACTGAAGCAGGGTTAAGGCACTGTGTTCCTCCCGTATTTAGCCGCTGCTGTCTCCCACACAGGAAATGACTATATTTGGATCACAGCGCCATCTCGGTCACAGCCTTTCCTGCTACACGTGGATACCAAACATCTGAGTATTTGTGAATGAAGAAGCGTGGGAAAGACAGACATGTTGGAGTCACTTCCTGGATAAATCTCAGAATAAACATCGTAAAGAGAGTTTGGGCAGTGTTGACTCTGACTCCACATGGACCTGTGAGGAACATCAGTCCTTCATCTGCAGCTTCTGGCCTTCAGAGCTGCCTTTCTCCTATTAATAAAGTAACATCATTTCAGATCAATAACTGTTAACCTTTGAAGCTTGTCCTCGCTCTCTCCTGTTTGGTGAAATTTACATGAAGCAAAAACAGGTTAGACATGATCTTCTACAGCGTCCAGGCAAATGCAAATCCCCACATGAGCAAGAACCTTCAGTTTAACAGCAACAGCTCTGCAAACACGTAGAGAACAGTCAAACCGGAAAATAAATGATCGAGAGCAGGAAAACTTTAAAAGAAATTAGTGAAAAAAAGTCGGAAATTGAGGAAAAACAAGTGGGAACGTTTGGGGAAAAAAGTTTAAATTTAGGGGAAACATTTTTGAGAAAATATAGAAGATTTTGTGAAAAAACTCAATTTGGAAGAATACGAAAAACTTGGAAAGTGTTTTTTTTTCTTCTTTTGTCGTTAAAGAAAGTTTCACTTGAATGATACAAATGCAAAAGAAATGAAATGGAAGGAAAAGGTTTTACGGTGAGAGTGAGACATATTTTAGTATCAGTATCAATAACCGAGTCTCGTTAAAGAAACAAACAGGTGAGGCGATGTTTACCTGGAGCGAAAACCCCCGGATGAACCCGTCCCGCTGCTCCGGGCGCCGAGGTGAAGGAGCTCAGAGCAGCGGGACGTCCCACAGTGAGCAGAGTAACGGGACGAGGAGGATCGCGTTCCCCTGATGTTAATGATCCGGTGGAAATAACATCACCGGAGAGTCCAGAGGAGCGCCACGATATGCCCGATAATGAGAGGAGCGCCACGTGACACGAGCGAGTGCCGATAATGAGAGGTGGTGTTATTACACGATGTGGTGTTATTACATAATGTGGTGTTATTACACGATGTGGTGTTATTACATAATGTGGTGTTATTACACGATGTGGTGTTATTACATAATGTGGTGTTATTACACGATGTGGTGTTATTACATAATGTGGTGTTATTACACGATGTGGTGTTATTACATAATGTGGTGTTATTACACGATGTGGTGTTATTACACGATGTGGTGTTATTACACGATGTGGTGTTATTACATAATGTGGTGTTATTACATAATGTGGTGATATTACATAATGTGGTGTTATTACAGGCAGAGGCCAGAGGAACATTAACCCCTGAGGGGGAGAGTGTGACCACTGTGCAAAGCCTCCTCCAGCAGTTAACCAGGTACGAGCAATCCACCGCTTTTACACACACAGAACTTACACCGATTTTTCAGAAACTACAAGGTCTTAGCTTTCAAATGAGGCTCTGCACTGGCCTGTAGGCTATACAGAAACATGTCACAAAAAACAGAAACAAGAAGTGTCAAAAATCCAACAACAATTTGACAAAAACACACAAAAATGTGCCGGAAAAGCAACACTAACAGTAATTAAAGCCGCAAGCGGCATTGGGAGGCCCTCGCGGGCCGCGGTGGCCGGTTGACGCCGGTTCCCGCACGCCGCCGCAATAACCGGGAGGCGCTGCCGCGCCCTACCTGCTTATAATGTCGCAGCCACCCTCGGTGGAGTGTATAAAAGAGCATAGGCAAGAAATGGCGCCTTCGGCGCCGATTGTTCCAAAATGGCCGACCTCCTGTTGGTCACCTAGCAACCATGTAATGTACAATAACCGGGGGGCGCTGCCGCGCCCTACCTGCTTATAATGTCGCTGCCACCTTCGGTGGAGTTTATAAAAGAGCTGGCAAAAGAAATGGCGCCTTCGGCGCTTATTTTTCCCAAAATGGCCGACCTCCTGTTGGTCACCTAGCAACCATGTAATGTACTTTTTTGTTCGGACAGTCATGACGCACGCGTGTACCAATTTTGGTTTGGCTACGACAAAGTTGACATTGGGTCGTTGCCATGGCAACACGGTGGGAAAAGGGGCGGGGCATCAATATATATTTTGTTCGGGATCACGTGACGGATGTCTGTACCAAATTTCATGAATCTACGACAAAGTTTAATTTTTGTCCTCATTCATTTTTATTTTGTGCTCTGCAGGGGGCGCTATTGCGGCAATTTTCTAATTTCCTATATCAAAACATCCGGGGTCGACGACTCGACCAACTATTCAAGTTTCGCTCAAATCGGCCAAAGTATGTGCGAGTTACGGCTGTTTGAACGCGGCGGCGAGCGCCAAAAACGGACGCGGAATTCATGGCGTTGCCACGGCAACACCGTTAATCCTATTAAAAAGTTTTTAATAACTTTTAATCTCCCACATGTGGAGATGATCTGGAGCGAACGGGGAGTCGCTGCGTTCAATGGCCTAGGACGAGTTCGTTCAAATGTGTGGGCATAAAATGGCGCCTTTGGCGCCAAGTCTCTCTTCGGGCCAATATGGCCGCCATACTGTTGGTTGCCTAGCAACCATGTAATGTACAATAACCGGGGGGCGCTGCCGCGCCCTACCTGCTTATAATGTCGCTGCCACCCTCGGTGGAGTTTATAAAAGAGCAGGCAAAAGAAATGGCGCCTTCGGCGCTGATTTTCCCAAAATGGCCGACCTCCTGTTGGTCGCCTAGCAACCATGTAATGTACTTTTTTGTTCGGACAGTCATGACGCACGCGTGTACCAAATTTGGTTTGGCTGCGTCAAAGTTGACATTGGGTCGTTGCCATGGCAACACGGTGGTAAAAGGGGCGGGGCATCAATATATTTTTTGTTTGGGATCACGTGACAGATGTCTGTACCAAATTTCATGAATCTACGACAAAGTTTAATTTTTGTCCTCATTCATTTTTATTTTGTGCTCTGCAGGGGGCGCTATTGCGGCAATATTCAAATTTCCTATATCAAAACATCCGGGGTCGACGACTCGACCAACGGTTAAAATTTTGTTCAAATCGGCCAAAGTATGTGTGAGTTATGACTGTTTGAACACGGCGGCGAGCGGCGAAAACGGACGCCAAATTCATGGCGTTGCCACGGCAAAACCAAAAATCCTATTAAAAAGTTTTTAACAACTTTTAATCTCCCACATGTGGAGATGATCTGGAGCGAACGGGGAGTCGCTGCGTTCAACGGCCTAGGACGAGTTCGTTCAAATGCGTGGGCATGAAATGGCGCCTTCGGCGGCAAGTCCCTCTTCGGGCCAATATGGCCGCCATACTGTTGGTTGCCTAGCAACCGCGTAATGTGTTTTTTTGTTTGGCTTCACGTGACCAATCACTGTGCCGAATTTTTTTCGTCTACGACGAAGTACGTTTTTCTGTAATATCCTATTTTTGGGGGGTCCTGCCATAGGGCGCAATGTTAACGTCGTTTTTCCAGGGGGCGCTGACGCGCCATTTTTTTGAATTTTTACAATTTGGAGATGTGAAGTTTTTTTTTTTCACCTAATTGAATTTTGGGCAAAAATTCAGGAGTTTTCGTCGGTGGGAAAGTGCCGAAACTGGCGTTTTGGGGGAGAGGAAAAAAAATAATAATAATTAAAGCCGCAAGCGGCATTGGGAGGCCCTCGCGGGCCGCGGTGGCCGATTGACGCCGGTTCGCGCACGCCGCCGCAATAACCGGGAGGCGCTGCCGCGCCCTACCTGCTTATAATGTCGCTGCCACCCTCAGTGGAGTTTATAAAAGAGCTGGCAAAAGAAATGGCGCCTTCGGCGCTGATTTTCCCAAAATGGCCGACCTCCTGTTGGTCGCCTAGCAACCACGTAATGTACTTTTTTGTTCGGACAGTCATGACGCACGCGTGTACCAATTTTGGTTTGGCTGCGGCAAAGTTGACATTGGGCCGTTGCCATGGCAACACGATGGAAAAAGGGGCGGGGCATCAATATATTTTTTGTTCGGGATCACGTGACGGATGTCTGTACCAAATTTCATGCATCTACGGCAAAGTTTAATTTTTGGCTCCATTCATTTATATTTTGTGCTCTGCAGGGGGCGCTATTGCGGCAATTTTCAAATTTCCTATATCAGAACATCCGGGGTCAACGACTCGACCAACGATTCAAGTTTCGCTCAAATCGGCCAAAGTATGTGCGAGTTATGACTGTTTGAACGCGGCGGCGAGCGGCGAAAACGGACGCCAAATTCATGGCGTTGCCACGGCAAAACCAAAAATCCTATTAAAAAGTTTTTAATAACTTTTGATGTCCCACATGTGGAGATGATCTGGAGCGAACGGGGAGTCTCTGCGTTTAACAGCCTAGGACGAGTTCGTTCAAATGCGTGGGCATGAAATGGCGCCTTCGGCGCCAAGTCCCTCTTCGGGCCAATATGGCCGCCATACTGTTGGTTGCCTAGCAACCGCGTAATGTGTTTTTTTGTTTGGCTTCACGTGACCAATAACTGTGCCGAATTTTTTTCGTCTACGACAAACTAAAATTTTCGGGGTTTTCGGGTCTTGTCATAGGGCGCAATGTAAACTTGATTTTCCAGGGGGCGCTGACGCGCCATCTTTGAGATTTTTTTTTTTTTCTAAATGTGAAAAATGTTTTTTTCATGTGCTTGAATTTTGTGCAAAAATTCAGGACTTTTCGTCAGTGGGAAAGTGGACTTTTTTCGGAGAAGAAAAATAATAATAATAATAATTAAAGCCGCAAGCGGCATTTGGAGGCCCTCGCGGGCCGCGGTGGCCGGTTGACGCCGTTTCCCGCACGCCGCCGCAATAACCGGGAGGCGCTGCCGCGCCCTACCTGCGTATAATGTCGCTGCCACCCTCGGTGGAGTTTATAAAAGAGCTGGCAAAAGAAATGGCGCCTTCGGCGCTGATTTTCCCAAAATGGCCGACCTCCTGTTGGTCACCTAGCAACCATGTAATGTACTTTTTTGTTCGGATGGTCAAGACGCACGCGTGTACCAATTTTGGTTTGGCTGCGGCAAAGTTGACATTGGGTCGTTGCCATGGCAACACGGTGGGAAAAGGGGCGGGGCATCAATATATTTTTTGTTCGGGATCACGTGACGGATGTGTGTACCAAATTTCATGAATCTACGACAAAGTTTAATTTTTGGCTCCATTCATTTTTATTTTGTGCTCTGCAGGGGGCGCTATTGCGGCAATTTTCAAAATTCCTATATCAAAACATCCGGGGTCAACGACTCGACCAACGATTCAAGTTTCGCTCAAATCGGCCAAAGTATGTGCGAGTTATGACTGTTTGAACACGGCGGCGAGCGCCAAAAACGGACGCCAAATTCATGGCGTTGCCACGGCAAAACCAAAAGTCCTATTAAAAAGTTTTTAACAACTTTTAATCTCCCACATGTGGAGATGATCTGGAGCGAACGGGGAGTCGCTGCGTTCAACGGCCTAGGACGAGTTCGTTCAAATGCGTGGGCATGAAATGGCGCCTTCGGCGCCAATTCCCTCTTCGGGCCAATATGGCCGCCATACTGTTGGTTGCCTAGCAACCGCGTAATGTATGTTTTTGTTTGGCTTCACGTGACCAATCACTGTGCCGAATTTTTTTCGTCTACGACGAACTAAAATTTTCGGGTTTTTCGGGTCTTGTCATAGGGCGCAATGTAAACTTGATTTTCCAGGGGGCGCTGACGCGCCATTTTTGAGATTTTTAATATTTTCTAAATGTGAAGAATGTTTTTTTCACATGCTTGAATTTTGTGCAAAAATTCAGGACTTTTCGTCAGTGGGAAAGTGGACTTTTTTCGGAGAAGAAAAATAATAATAATTAAAGCCGCAAGCGGCATTGGGAGGCCCTCGCGGGCCGCGGTGGCCGATTGACGCCGGTTCCCGCACGCCGGCGCAATAACCGGGAGGCGCTGCCGCGCCCTACCTGCTTATAATGTCGCTGCCACCCTCGGTGGAGTTTATAAAAGAGCAAAGGCAAGGATTGGCGCCTTCGGCGCCGATAGTCCCAAAATGGCCGACCTCCTGTTGGTCACCTAGCAACCATGTAATGTACAATAGCCGGGGGGCGCTGCCGCGCCCTACCTATTTATAATGTCGCCGCCACCCTCGGTGGAGTTTATAAAAGAGCAAAGGCAAGGATTGGCGCCTTCGGCGCCGATAGTCCCAAAATGGCCGACCTCCTGTTGGTCACCTAGCAACCATGTAATGTACAATAGCCGGGGGGCGCTGCCGCGCCCTACCTATTTATAATGTCGCCGCCACCCTCGGTGGAGTTTATAAAAGAGCTGGCAAAAGAAATGGCGCCTTCGGCGCCTTTTTTCCCAAAATGGCCGACCTCCTGTTGGTTGCCTAGCAACCGTGTAATGTACTTTTTTGTTGGGACAGTCATGACGCACGAGTGTACCAATTTTGGTTTGGCTACGACAAAGTTGACATTGGGTCGTTGCCATGGCAACACGGTGGGAAAAGGGGCGGGGCATCAATATATTTTTTGTTCGGGATCACGTGACGGATGTCTGTACCAAATTTCATGCATCTACGACAAAGTTTAATTTTTGGCTCCATTCATTTTTTTTTGTGCTCTGCAGGGGGCGCTATTGCGGCAATTTTCAAAATTCCTATATCAAAACATCCGGGGTCGACGACTCGACCAACGATTCAAGTTTCGCTCAAATCGGCCAAAGTATGTGTGAGTTACGGCTGTTTGAACACGGCGGCGAGCGCTCAAAACGGACGCCAAATTCATGGCGTTGCCACGGCAAAACCAAAAATCCTATTAAAAAGTTTTTAACAACTTTTAATCTCCCACATGTGGAGATGATCTGGAGCGAACGGGGAGTCGCTGCGTTCAACGGCCTAGGACGAGTTCGTTCAAATGCGTGGGCATGAAATGGCGCCTTCGGCGCCAAGTCCCTCTTCGGGCCAATATGGCCGCCATACTGTTGGTTGCCTAGCAACCGCGTAATGTGTTTTTTTGTTGGGCTTCACGTGACCAATCACTGTGCCGAATTTTTTTCGTCTACGACGAACTAAAATTTTCAGATTTTCCGGTGTCTCTCCATAGGCGCAATGTAATCTTGATTTTCCAGGGGGCGCTGACGCGCCGTTTTTGTGATTTTCTTCACGAAACTTTTTGACACTGTGTGTCGCCGGGTTTTTAAATTTTGGGCAAAAATTGGGGAGTTTTCGTCGAAGTTTAGGCGATTTATTCAAAAAAAACACGGATAGATGAAAAATAATAATAATTAAAGCCGCAAGCGGCATTGGGAGGCCCTCGCGGGCCGCGGTGGCCGATTGACGCCGGTTCCCGCACGCCGCCGCAATAACCGGGAGGCGCTGCCGCGCCCTACCTGCTTATAATGTCGCTGCCACCCTCGGTGGAGTTTATAAAAGAGCTGGCAAAAGAAATGGCGCCTTCGGCGCTGATTTTCCCAAAATGGCCGACCTCCTGTTGGTCGCCTAGCAACCATGTAATGTACAATAACCGGGAGGCGCTGCCGCGCCATACCTGCTTATAATGTCGCTGCCACCCTCGGTGGAGTTTATAAAAGAGAAGGCAAAAGAAATGGCGCCTTCGGCGCCAAGTCCCTCTTCTGGCCAATATGGCCGCCATACTGTTGGTCACCTAGCAACCATGTAATGTACTTTTTTGTTCGGACAGTCATGACGCACGCCTGTACCAATTTTGGTTAGGCTGCGTCAAAGTTGACATTGGGTCGTTGCCATGGCAACACGGTGGGAAAAGGGGCGGGGCATCAATTTATTTTTTGTTCGGGATCACGTGACGGATGTCTGTACCAAATTTCATGCATCTACGACAAAGTTTAATTTTTGGCTCCATTCATTTTTATTTTGTGCTCTGCAGGGGGCGCTATTGCGGCAATTTTCAAATTTCCTATATCAGAACATCCGGGGTCGACGACTCGACCAACGATTCAATTTTCGTTCAAATCGGCCAAAGTATGTGTGAGTTACGGCTGTTTGAAAACGGCGGCGAGCGGCGAAAACGGACGCCAAATTCATGGCGTTGCCACGGCAAAACCAAAAATCCTATTAAAAAGTTTTTAACAACTTTTAATCTCCCACATGTGGAGATGATCTGGAGCGAACGGGGAGTCGCTGCGTTCAACGGCCTAGGACGAGTTCGTTCAAATGCGTGGGCATGAAATGGCGCCTTCGGCGCCAAGTCCCTCTTCTGGCCAATATGGCCGCCATACTGTTGGTTGCCTAGCAACCGCGTAATGTGTTTTTTTGTTTGGCTTCACGTGACCAATAACTGTGCCGAATTTTTTTCGTCTACGACGAACTAAAATTTTCGTTTTTTTCGGTGTCTCTCCATAGGCGCAATGTAATCTTGATTTTCCAGGGGGCGCTGACGCGCCATTTTTGTGATTTTTTTAACGAAACTTTTTGACACTGTGTATCGCCGTGATTTCTAATTTTGGGCAAAAAATTGGGAGTTTTGGTCGAAGATTGGGCGATTTATTCCCAAAAAACACGGATAGAAGAAAAATAATAATAATAATAATTAAAGCCGCAAGCGGCATTGGGAGGCCCTCGCGGGCCGCGGTGGCCGGTTGACGCCGGTTCCCGCACGCCGCCGCAATAACCGGGAGGCGCTGCCGCGCCCTACCTGCTTATAATGTCGCAGCCACCCTCGGTGGAGTGTATAAAAGAGCATAGGCAAGAAATGGCGCCTTCGGCGCCGATTGTTCCAAAATGGCCGACCTCCTGTTGGTCACCTAGCAACCATGTAATGTACAATAACCGGGGGGCGCTGCCGCGCCCTACCTGCTTATAATGTCGCTGCCACCTTCGGTGGAGTTTATAAAAGAGCTGGCAAAAGAAATGGCGCCTTCGGCGCTTATTTTTCCCAAAATGGCCGACCTCCTGTTGGTCACCTAGCAACCATGTAATGTACTTTTTTGTTCGGACAGTCATGACGCACGCGTGTACCAATTTTGGTTTGGCTACGACAAAGTTGACATTGGGTCGTTGCCATGGCAACACGGTGGGAAAAGGGGCGGGGCATCAATATATATTTTGTTCGGGATCACGTGACGGATGTCTGTACCAAATTTCATGAATCTACGACAAAGTTTAATTTTTGTCCTCATTCATTTTAATTTTGTGCTCTGCAGGGGGCGCTATTGCGGCAATTTTCTAATTTCCTATATCAAAACATCCGGGGTCGACGACTCGACCAACTATTCAAGTTTCGCTCAAATCGGCCAAAGTATGTGCGAGTTACGGCTGTTTGAACGCGGCGGCGAGCGCCAAAAACGGACGCGGAATTCATGGCGTTGCCACGGCAACACCGTTAATCCTATTAAAAAGTTTTTAATAACTTTTAATCTCCCACATGTGGAGATGATCTGGAGCGAACGGGGAGTCGCTGCGTTCAATGGCCTAGGACGAGTTCGTTCAAATGTGTGGGCATAAAATGGCGCCTTTGGCGCCAAGTCTCTCTTCGGGCCAATATGGCCGCCATACTGTTGGTTGCCTAGCAACCATGTAATGTACAATAACCGGGGGGCGCTGCCGCGCCCTACCTGCTTATAATGTCGCTGCCACCCTCGGTGGAGTTTATAAAAGAGCTGGCAAAAGAAATGGCGCCTTCGGCGCTGATTTTCCCAAAATGGCCGACCTCCTGGTGGTCACCTAGCAACCATGTAATGTACTTTTTTGTTCGGACAGTCATGACGCACGCGTGTACCAATTTTGGTTTGGCTGCAGCAAAGTTGACATTGGGTCGTTGCCATGGCAACACGGTGGGAAAAGGGGCGGGGCATCAATATATTTTTTGTTTGGGATCACGTGACGGATGTCTGTACCAAATTTCATGCATCTACGGCAAAGTTTAATTTTTGGCTCCATTCATTTATATTTTGTGCTCTGCAGGGGGCGCTATTGCGGCAATTTTCAAAATTCCTATATCAATACATCCGGGGTCAACGACTCGACCAACGATTCAAGTTTCGCTCAAATCGGCCAAAGTATGTGCGAGTTATGACTGTTTGAACGCGGCGGCGAGCGGCGAAAACGGACGCCAAATTCATGGCGTTGCCACGGCAAAACCAAAAATCCTATTAAAAAGTTTTTAATAACTTTTGATGTCCCACATGTGGAGATGATCTGGAGCGAACGGGGAGTCGCTGCGTTCAACGGCCTAGGACGAGTTCGTTCAAATGCGAGGGCATGAAATGGCGCCTTCGGCGCCAATTCCCTCTTCTGGCCAATATGGCCGCCATACTGTTGGTTGCCTAGCAACCGCGTAATGTGTTTTTTTGTTTGGCTTCACGTGACCAATAACTGTGCCGAATTTTTTTCGTCTACGACAAACTAAAATTTTCGGGGTTTTCGGGTCTTGTCATAGGGCGCAATGTAAACTTGATTTTCCAGGGGGCGCTGACGCGCCATCTTTGAGATTTTTTTTTTTTTCTAAATGTGAAAAATGTTTTTTTCATGTGCTTGAATTTTGTGCAAAAATTCAGGACTTTTCGTCAGTGGGAAAGTGGACTTTTTTCGGAGAAGAAAAATAATAATAATTAAAGCCGCAAGCGGCATTGGGAGGCCCTCGCGGGCCGCGGTGGCCGGTTGACGCCGGTTCCCGCACGCCGCCGCAATAACCGGGAGGCGCTGCCGCGCCCTACCTGCTTATAATGTCGCTGCCACCCTCGGTGGAGTTTATAAAAGAGCATAGGCAAGAAATTGCGCCTTCGGCGCCAATTGTCCCAAAATGGCCGACCTCCTGTTGGTCACCTAGCAACCATGTAATGTACAATAACCGGGGGGCGCTGCCGCGCCCTACCTGCGTATAATTTCGCTGCCACCCTCGGTGGAGTTTATAAAAGAGCTGGCAAAAGAAATGGCGCCTTCGGCGCTTATTTTCCCAAAATGGCCGACCTCCTGTTGGTCGCCTAGCAACCATGTAATGTACTTTTTTGTTCGGACCGTCATGACGCACGCGTGTACCGATTTTGGTTAGGCTGCGGCAAAGTTGATATTGGGTCATTGCCATGGCAACACGGTGGGGAAAGGGGCGGGGCATCAATATATTTTTTGTTCGGGATCACGTGACGGATGTCTGTACCAAATTTCATGCATCTACGACAAAGTTTAATTTTTGGCTCCATTCATTTTAATTTTGTGCTCTGCAGGGGGCGCTATTGCGGCAATTTTCAAAATTCCTATATCAGAACATCCGGGGTCAACGACTCGACCAACGATTCAATTTTTGTTCAAATCGGCCAAAGTATGTGCGAGTTACGGCTGTTTGAACGCGGCGGCGAGCGGCGAAAACGGACGCCAAATTCATGGCGTTGCCACGGCAAAACCAAAAATCCTATTAGAAAGTTTTTAATAACTTTTAATCTCCCACATGTGGAGATGATCTGGAGCGAACGGGGAGTCGCTGCGTTCAACGGCCTAGGACGAGTTCGTTCAAATGCGTGGGCATGAAATGGCGCTTTCGGCACCAGATCACTGGATATTTCCCAAAATGGCCGACCTCCTGTTGGTCGCCTAGCAACCATGTAATGTACTTTTTTGTTTGGACAGTCATGACGCACGCGTGTACCAATTTTGGTTTGGCTACGACAAAGTTGACATTGGGTCGTTGCCATGGCAACACGGTGGGAAAAGGGGCGGGGCATCAATATATTTTTTGTTCGGGATCACGTGACGGATGTCTGTACCAAATTTCATGCATCTACGACAAAGTTGAAATTTTGGCTCCATTCATTTTTATTTTGTGCTCTGCAGGGGGCGCTATAGCGGCAATTTTCAAAATTCCTATATCAAAACATCCGGGGTCGACGACTCGACCAACGATTAAAATTACGCGCAAATCGGCCAAAGTATGTGCGAGTTATGACTGTTTGAACACGGCGGCGAGCGCCGGAAACGGACGCGGAATTCATGGCGTTGCCACGGCAAAACCAAAAATCCTATTAGAAAGTTTTTAATAACTTTTAATGTCCCACATGTGGAGATGATCTGGAGCGAACGGGGAGTCGCTGCGTTCAACGGCCTAGGACGAGTTCGTTCAAATGCGTGGGCATGAAATGGCGCCTTCGGCGCCAAGTCCCTCTTCTGGCCAATATGGCTGCCATACTGTTGGTTGCCTAGCAACCGCGTAATGTATTTTTTTGTTTGGCTTCACGTGACCAATCACTGTGCCGAATTTTTTTCGTCTACGACAAAGTACGTTTTTCGGGTTTTGCGGTTTTTTGGGGGGTCCTGCCATAGGGCGTAATGTTAACGTCGTTTTTCCAGGGGGCGCTGACGCGCCATTTTTTTTAATTTTTACATTTTGGAGATGTGAAGGTTTTTTTCTTCACCTAATTGAATTTTGGGCAAAAATTCAGGACTTTTCGTCGGTGGGAAAGTGCCGAAACTGGCATTTTGGGGGAGAGGAAAAATAATAAGAATAAGAAAAACTCATACAATAACAATATAGCGCCGCCTTCGGCGGCGCATTCTTATATATTCGGAAAGGTCTCACGTCCAGTAATCCAACCGTAAGGTTCAAAGTCCAATACGAGCGCGTTGCGCTCGTCTTTTACCTCCTCTTTCTCAATGTTTCTCTATCCGTTTTTTTTTTCGTATTTTTGTGAGTACAAGAACAAATTTGCCGCTTCCGCGGCAAATACTTATATCACCAGATAGGGCTCGATGCCCCGAGTCACTGTATCAGTGTTTTGGGCTTTGGTGAGTGGCCATGGTCGATGACGAGCTTCGCTCGTCATCGACCACTTTCTTGTCCATGTTGCGCCTTCACTGTGGTTTTCACCTTTTTTTTTTACGAGCAGCAACAAATGTGCCGCTTTCGCGGCACACGCCTATATCATCGGACAGGTGTTGGTGCCGGGAGCCCCCTGATTACTGTCTCTTACATGGGGAGCGCTCCGCGCTCTGTTTCTTGAGCGCCGACCTCCCCAATTTTCCCGTGGGACGTGCGCTACGCGCACGTCTTTCTTTAGTGCGCTCCGCGCACTGCTTGTACAATTACAAAAGGCCCGAGACCTGCCAGGTCCGCTCGGGCCTAATAATAATTAAAGCCGCAAGCGGCATTGGGAGGCCCTCGCGGGCCGCGGTGGCCGATTGACGCCGGTTCCCGCACGCCGCCGCAATAACCGGGAGGCGCTGCCGCGCCCTACCTGCTTATAATGTCGCTGCCACCCTTGGTGGAGTTTATAAAAGAGCACAGGCAAGAAATGGCGCCTTCGGCGCCGATTGTCCCAAAATGGCCGACCTCCTGTTGGTAACCTAGCAACCATGTAATTTACAATAACCGGGGGGCGCTGCCGCGCCCTACCAGCTCATAATGTCGCTGCCACCCTCGGTGAAGTTTATAAAAGAGCTGGCAAAAGAAATGGTGCCTTCGGCGCTGATTTTCCCAAAATGGCCGACCTCCTGTTGGTCACCTAGCAACCATGTAATGTACTTTTTTGTTCGGACAGTCATGACGCACGCCTGTACCGATTTTGGTGTGTCTGCGGCAAAGTTGACATTGGGTCGTTGCCATGGCAACACGGTGGGAAAAGGGGCGGGGCATCAATATATTTTTTGTTCGGGATCACGTGACGGATGTCTGTACCAAATTTCATGCATCTACGACAAAGTTTAATTTTTGGCTCCATTCATTTTTATTTTGTGCTCTGCAGGGGGCGCTATTGCGGCAATTTTCAAAATTCCTATATCAAAACATCCGGGGTCGACGACTCGACCAACGGTTAAAATTTTGTTAAAATCGGCCAAAGTATGTGTGAGTTACGGCTGTTTGAACACGGCGGCGAGCGGCGAAAACGGACGCCAAATTCATGGCGTTGCCACGGCAAAACCAAAAATCCTATTAAAAAGTTTTTAACAACTTTTAATCTCCCACATGTGGAGATGATCTGGAGCGAACGGGGAGTCGCTGCGTTCAACGGCCTAGGACGAGTTCGTTCAAATGCGTGGGCATGAAATGGCGCCTTCGGCGCCAAGTCCCTCTTCGGGCCAATATGGCCGCCATACTGTTGGTTGCCTAGCAACCGCGTAATGTGTTTTTTTGTTCGGCTTCACGTGACCAATCACTGTGCCGAATTTTTTTCGTCTACGACGAAGTAAGTTTTTCGGGTTTTGCGGCATTTTGGGGGTGTTTAACATGGGGCGCAATGTTAACGTGGTTTTTCCAGGGGGCGCTGACGCGCCATTTTTTTGAATTTTAACATTTTCTAAATGTGAAAGATCTTAGATTTACGTGCTTGAATTTTGTGCAAAAATTCAGGACTTTTCGTCGGTGGGAAAGTGGATTTAGGGGGGGAGAAGAAAAATAATAATAATAATTAAAGCCGCAAGCGGCATTGGGAGGCCCTCGCGGGCCGCGGTGGCCGATTGACGCCGGTTCCCGCACGCCGCCGCAATAACCGGGAGGCGCTGCCACGCCATACCTGCTTATAATGTCGCTGCCACCCTCGGTGGAGTTTATAAAAGAGCAAAGGCAAGGATTGGCGCCTTCGGCGCCGATAGTCCCAAAATGGCCGACCTCCTGTTGGTCACCTAGCAACCATGTAATTTACAATAGCCGGGGGGCGCTGCCGCGCCCTACCTATTTATAATGTCGGCGCCACCCTCGGTGGAGTTTATAAAAGAGCTGGCAAAAGAAATGGCGCCTTCGGCGCCTTTTTTCACAAAATGGCCGACCTCCTGTTGGTTGCCTAGCAACCGTGTAATGTACTTTTTTGTTGGGACAGTCATCACGCACGAGTGTACCAATTTTGGTTTGGCTACGACAAAGTTGACATTGGGTCGTTGCCATGGCAACACGGTGGGAAAAGGGGCGGGGCATCAATATATTTTTTGTTCGGGATCACGTGACGGATGTCTGTACCAAATTTCATGCATCTACGACAAAGTTAAATTTTTGGCTCCATTAATTTTTATTTTGTGCTCTGCAGGGGGCGCTATTGCGGCAATTTTCAAATTTCCTATATCAAAACATCCGGGGTCGACGACTCGACCAACGGTTAAAATTTTGTTCAAATCGGCCAAAGTATGTGCGAGTTACGGCTGTTTGAACACGGCGGCGAGCGGCGAAAACGGACGCCAAATTCATGGCGTTGCCACGGCAACACCGTTAAACCTATTAAAAAGTTTTTAATAACTTTTAATCTCCCACATGTGGAGATGATCTGGAGCGAACGGGGAGTCGCTGCGTTAAAAGCCCTAGGACGAGTTCGTTCAAATGCGTGGGCATGAAATGGCGCCTTCGGCGCCAAGTCCCTCTTCGGGCCAATATGGCCGCCATACTGTTGGTTGCCTAGCAACCGCGTAATGTGTTTTTTTGTTGGGCTTCACGTGACCAATAACTGTGCCGAATTTTTTTCGTCTACGACAAACTAAAATTTTCAGATTTTTCGGTGTCTCTCCATAGGCGCAATGTAATCTTGATTTTCCAGGGGGCGCTGACGCGCAATTTTTGTGATTTTTTTAACGAAACTTTTTGACACTGTCTATCGCCGTGATTTCTAATTTTGGGCAAAAAATTGGGAGTTTTCGTCGAAGTTTGGGCGATTTATTCCAAAAAAACACGGATAGAAGAAAAATAATAATAAGAATAAGAAAAACCCATACAATAACAATATAGCGCCGCCTCCGGCGGCCAACCTTATATATTCGGAAAGGTCTCACGTCCAGTAATCCACCCGTAAGGTTTATAGTCCAATACGAGCGCGTTGCGCTCGTCTTTTACCTCCTCTTTCTCAATGTTTCTCTATCCGTTTTTTTCCCCGTATTTTTGTGAGTACAAGAACAAATTTGCCGCTTTCGCGGCAAATACTTATATCACCGGATAGGGCTCGATGCCCTGAGTCACTGTATCAGTGTTTTAGTGAGTGGCCATGGTCGATGACGAGCTTCGCTCGTCATCGACCACTTTCTTGTCCATGTTGCGCCTTCACTGTGGTTTTCACCTTTTTTTTTTTAAAAGCAGCAACAAATGTGCCGCTTTCGCGGCACACGCCTATATCATCGGACAGGTGTTGGTGCCGGGAGCCCCCTGATTACTGTCTCTTACATGGGTCTTGAGCGCTCCGCGCTCTTTTCCCGTGGGACGTGCGCTACGCGCACGTCTTTTTTCAGTGCGCTCCGCGCACTGCTTGTACAATTACAAGAGGCCCGAGACCTGCCAGGTCCGCTCGGGCCTAATAAGAATTAAAGCCGCAAGCGGCATTGGGAGGCCCTCGCGGGCCGCGGTGGCCGATTGACGCCGGTTCCCGCACGCCGCCGCAATAACCGGGAGGCGCTGCCGCGCCCTACCTGCTTATAATGTCGCTGCCACCCTTGGTGGAGTTTATAAAAGAGCACAGGCAAGAAATGGCGCCTTCGGCGCCGATTGTCCCAAAATGGCCGACCTCCTGTTGGTAACCTAGCAACCATGTAATTTACAATAACCGGGGGGCGCTGCCGCGCCCTACCAGCTCATAATGTCGCTGCCACCCTCGGTGAAGTTTATAAAAGAGCTGGCAAAAGAAATGGTGCCTTCGGCGCTGATTTTCCCAAAATGGCCGACCTCCTGTTGGTCACCTAGCAACCATGTAATGTACTTTTTTGTTCGGACAGTCATGACGCATGCCTGTACCGATTTTGGTGTGTCTGCGGCAAAGTTGACATTGGGTCGTTGCCATGGCAACACGGTGGGAAAAGGGGCGGGGCATCAATATATTTTTTGTTCGGGATCACGTGACGGATGTCTGTACCAAATTTCATGCATCTACGACAAAGTTTAATTTTTGGCTCCATTCATTTTTATTTTGTGCTCTGCAGGGGGCGCTATTGCGGCAATTTTCAAAATTCCTATATCAAAACATCCGGGGTCGACGACTCGACCAACGGTTAAAATTTTGTTCAAATCGGCCAAAGTATGTGTGAGTTATGACTGTTTGAACACGGCGGCGAGCGGCGAAAACGGACGCCAAATTCATGGCGTTGCCACGGCAAAACCAAAAATCCTATTAAAAAGTTTTTAACAACTTTTAATCTCCCACATGTGGAGATGATCTGGAGCGAACGGGGAGTCGCTGCGTTCAACGGCCTAGGACGAGTTCGTTCAAATGCGTGGGCATGAAATGGCGCCTTCGGCGCCAAGTCCCTCTTCGGGCCAATATGGCCGCCATACTGTTGGTTGCCTAGCAACCGCGTAATGTGTTTTTTTGTTCGGCTTCACGTGACCAATCACTGTGCCGAATTTTTTTCGTCTACGACGAAGTAAGTTTTTCGGGTTTTGCGGCATTTTGGGGGTGTTTAACATGGGGCGCAATGTTAACGTGGTTTTTCCAGGGGGCGCTGACGCGCCATTTTTTTGAATTTTTACATTTTCTAAATGTGAAAGATCTTAGATTTACGTGCTTGAATTTTGTGCAAAAATTCAGGACTTTTCGTCGGTGGGAAAGTGGATTTAGGGGGGGAGAAGAAAAATAATAATAATTAAAGCCGCAAGCGGCATTGGGAGGCCCTCGCGGGCCGCGGTGGCCGGTTGACGCCGGTTCCCGCACGCCGCCGCAATAACCGGGAGGCGCTGCCGCGCCCTACCTGCTTATAATGTCGCAGCCACCCTCGGTGGAGTGTATAAAAGAGCATAGGCAAGAAATGGCGCCTTCGGCGCCGATTGTTCCAAAATGGCCGACCTCCTGTTGGTCACCTAGCAACCATGTAATGTACAATAACCGGGGGGCGCTGCCGCGCCCTACCTGCTTATAATGTCGCTGCCACCTTCGGTGGAGTTTATAAAAGAGCTGGCAAAAGAAATGGCGCCTTCGGCGCTTATTTTTCCCAAAATGGCCGACCTCCTGTTGGTCACCTAGCAACCATGTAATGTACTTTTTTGTTCGGACAGTCATGACGCACGCGTGTACCAATTTTGGTTTGGCTACGACAAAGTTGACATTGGGTCGTTGCCATGGCAACACGGTGGGAAAAGGGGCGGGGCATCAATATATATTTTGTTCGGGATCACGTGACGGATGTCTGTACCAAATTTCATGAATCTACGACAAAGTTTAATTTTTGTCCTCATTCATTTTTATTTTGTGCTCTGCAGGGGGCGCTATTGCGGCAATTTTCTAATTTCCTATATCAAAACATCCGGGGTCGACGACTCGACCAACTATTCAAGTTTCGCTCAAATCGGCCAAAGTATGTGCGAGTTACGGCTGTTTGAACGCGGCAGCGAGCGCCAAAAACGGACGCGGAATTCATGGCGTTGCCACGGCAACACCGTTAATCCTATTAAAAAGTTTTTAATAACTTTTAATCTCCCACATGTGGAGATGATCTGGAGCGAACGGGGAGTCGCTGCGTTCAATGGCCTAGGACGAGTTCGTTCAAATGTGTGGGCATAAAATGGCGCCTTTGGCGCCAAGTCTCTCTTCGGGCCAATATGGCCGCCATACTGTTGGTTGCCTAGCAACCATGTAATGTACAATAACCGGGGGGCGCTGCCGCGCCCTACCTGCTTATAATGTCGCTGCCACCCTCGGTGGAGTTTATAAAAGAGCTGGCAAAAGAAATGGCGCCTTCGGCGCTGATTTTCCCAAAATGGCCGACCTCCTGGTGGTCACCTAGCAACCATGTAATGTACTTTTTTGTTCGGACAGTCATGACGCACGCGTGTACCAATTTTGGTTTGGCTGCAGCAAAGTTGACATTGGGTCGTTGCCATGGCAACACGGTGGGAAAAGGGGCGGGGCATCAATATATTTTTTGTTTGGGATCACGTGACGGATGTCTGTACCAAATTTCATGCATCTACGGCAAAGTTTAATTTTTGGCTCCATTCATTTATATTTTGTGCTCTGCAGGGGGCGCTATTGCGGCAATTTTCAAAATTCCTATATCAAAACATCCGGGGTCAACGACTCGACCAACGATTCAAGTTTCGCTCAAATCGGCCAAAGTATGTGCGAGTTATGACTGTTTGAACGCGGCGGCGAGCGGCGAAAACGGACGCCAAATTCATGGCGTTGCCACGGCAAAACCAAAAATCCTATTAAAAAGTTTTTAATAACTTTTGATGTCCCACATGTGGAGATGATCTGGAGCGAACGGGGAGTCGCTGCGTTCAACGGCCTAGGACGAGTTCGTTCAAATGCGAGGGCATGAAATGGCGCCTTCGGCGCCAATTCCCTCTTCTGGCCAATATGGCCGCCATACTGTTGGTTGCCTAGCAACCGCGTAATGTGTTTTTTTGTTTGGCTTCACGTGACCAATAACTGTGCCGAATTTTTTTCGTCTACGACAAACTAAAATTTTCGGGGTTTTCGGGTCTTGTCATAGGGCGCAATGTAAACTTGATTTTCCAGGGGGCGCTGACGCGCCATCTTTGAGATTTTTTTTTTTTTCTAAATGTGAAAAATGTTTTTTTCATGTGCTTGAATTTTGTGCAAAAATTCAGGACTTTTCGTCAGTGGGAAAGTGGACTTTTTTCGGAGAAGAAAAATAATAATAATAATAATTAAAGCCGCAAGCGGCATTGGGAGGCCCTCGCGGGCCGCGGTGGCCGATTGACGCCGGTTCCCGCACGCCGCCGCAATAACCGGGAGGCGCTGCCGCGCCCTACCTGCTTATAATGTCGCTGCCACCCTTGGTGGAGTTTATAAAAGAGCACAGGCAAGAAATGGCGCCTTCGGCGCCGATTGTCCCAAAATGGCCGACCTCCTGTTGGTAACCTAGCAACCATGTAATTTACAATAACCGGGGGGCGCTGCCGCGCCCTACCAGCTCATAATGTCGCTGCCACCCTCGGTGAAGTTTATAAAAGAGCTGGCAAAAGAAATGGTGCCTTCGGCGCTGATTTTCCCAAAATGGCCGACCTCCTGTTGGTCACCTAGCAACCATGTAATGTACTTTTTTGTTCGGACAGTCATGACGCACGCCTGTACCGATTTTGGTGTGTCTGCGGCAAAGTTGACATTGGGTCGTTGCCATGGCAACACGGTGGGAAAAGGGGCGGGGCATCAATATATTTTTTGTTCGGGATCACGTGACGGATGTCTGTACCAAATTTCATGCATCTACGACAAAGTTTAATTTTTGGCTCCATTCATTTTTATTTTGTGCTCTGCAGGGGGCGCTATTGCGGCAATTTTCAAAATTCCTATATCAAAACATCCGGGGTCGACGACTCGACCAACGGTTAAAATTTTGTTCAAATCGGCCAAAGTATGTGTGAGTTATGACTGTTTGAACACGGCGGCGAGCGGCGAAAACGGACGCCAAATTCATGGCGTTGCCACGGCAAAACCAAAAATCCTATTAAAAAGTTTTTAACAACTTTTAATCTCCCACATGTGGAGATGATCTGGAGCGAACGGGGAGTCGCTGCGTTCAACGGCCTAGGACGAGTTCGTTCAAATGCGTGGGCATGAAATGGCGCCTTCGGCGCCAAGTCCCTCTTCGGGCCAATATGGCCGCCATACTGTTGGTTGCCTAGCAACCGCGTAATGTGTTTTTTTGTTCGGCTTCACGTGACCAATCACTGTGCCGAATTTTTTTCGTCTACGACGAAGTAAGTTTTTCGGGTTTTGCGGCATTTTGGGGGTGTTTAACATGGGGCGCAATGTTAACGTGGTTTTTCCAGGGGGCGCTGACGCGCCATTTTTTTGAATTTTAACATTTTCTAAATGTGAAAGATCTTAGATTTACGTGCTTGAATTTTGTGCAAAAATTCAGGACTTTTCGTCGGTGGGAAAGTGGATTTAGGGGGGGAGAAGAAAAATAATAATAATAATAATAAGAAAAACCAGTACAATAACAATATAGCGCCGCCTCCGGCGGCCAACCTTATATATTCGGAAAGGTCTCACGTCCAGTAATCCACCCGTAAGGTTTATTATCAAATACGAGCGCGTTGCGCTCGTATTTTACCTCTTCTTTGTCAATGTTTCTCTATGGGATTTTTTTTGCGTATTTTTGTGAGTACAAGAACAAATTTGCCGCTTTCGCGGCAAATACTTATATCACCAGATAGGGCTCGATGCCCCGAGTCACTGTATCAGTGTTTTGGGCTTTGGTGAGTGGCCATGGTCGATGACGAGCTTCGCTCGTCATCGACCACTTTCTTGTCCATGTTGCGCCTTCACTGTGGTTTTCACCTTTTTTTTTTTAAAAGCAGCAACAAATGTGCCGCTTTCGCGGCACACGCCTATATCATCGGACAGGTGTTGGTGCCGGGAGTCCCCTGATTACTGTCTCATACATGGGTTTTGAGCGCTCCGCGCTCTTTTCCCGTGGGACGTGCGCTACGCGCACGTCTTTCTTCAGTGCGCTCCGCGCACTGCTTGTACAATTACAAGAGGCCCGAGACCTGCCAGGTCCGCTCGGGCCTAATTAAAGCCGCAAGCGGCATTGGGAGGCCCTCGCGGGCCGCGGTGGCCGATTGACGCCGGTTCCCGCACGCCGCCGCAATAACCGGGAGGCCCTGCCGCGCCCTACCTGCGTATAATGTCGCTGCCACCCTCGGTGGAGTTTATAAAAGAGCTGGCAAAAGAAATGGCGCCTTCGGCGCTTATTTTTCCCAAAATGGCCGACCTCCTGTTAGTCACCTAGCAACCATGTAATGTACTTTTTTGTTCGGACAGTCGTGACGCACGCGTGTACCAATTTTGGTTTGGCTGCGGCAAAGTTGACATTGGGTCGTTGCCATGGCAACACTGTGGGAAAAGGGGCGGGGCATCAATATATTTTTTGTTCGGGATCACGTGACGGATGTCTGTACCAAATTTCATGCATCTACGACAAAGTTAAATTTTTGTCTCTATTCATTTTTATTTTTTGCTCTGCAGGGGGCGCTATTGCGGCAATTTTCAAAATGCCTATATCAGAACATCCGGGGCCGACGACTCGACCAACGATTAAATTTTTTTTCAAATCGGCCAAAGTATGTGTGAGTTACGGTTGTTTGAACACGGCGGCGAGCGGCGAAAACAGACGCCAATTTCATGGCGTTGCCACGGCAACACCGTTAATCCTATTAAAAAGTTTTTAATAACTTTTAATCTCCCACATGTGGAGATGATCTGGAGCGAACGGGGAGTCGCTGCGTTCAACGGCCTAGGACGAGTTCGTTCAAATGCGTGGGCATGAAATGGCGCCTTCGGCGCCAAGTCCCTCTTCTGGCCAATATGGCCGCCATACTGTTGGTTGCCTAGCAACCGCGTAATGTGTTTTTTTGTTGGGCTTCACGTGACCAATCACTGTGCCGAATTTTTTTCGTCTACGACGAACTAAAATTTTCAGATTTTTCGGTGTCTCTCCATAGGCGCAATGTAATCTTGATTTTCCAGGGGGCGCTGACGCGCCATTTTTGTGATTTTTGTAACGAAACTTTTTGACACTGTGTATCGCCGTGATTTCTAATTTTGGGCAAAAAATGGGGAGTTTTCGTCGAAGTTTGGGCGATTTATTCCAAAAAAACACGGATAGAAGAAAAATAATAATAAGAATAAGAAAAACCCATACAATAACAATATAGCGCCGCCTCCGGCGGCAAACCTTATATATTCGGAAAGGTCTCACGTCCAGTAATCCACCTATGGGGTTTATTATCCAATACGAGCGCGTTGCGCTCGTCTTTTACCTCCTCTTTCTCAATGTTTCTCTATCCGTTTTTTTTTCGGTATTTTTGTGAGTACAAGAACAAATTTGCCGCTTTCGCGGCAAATACTTATATCACCGGATAGGGCTCGATGCCCTGAGTCACTGTATCAGTGTTTTAGTGAGTGGCCATGGTCGATGACGAGCTTCGCTCGTCATCGACCACTTTCTTGTCCATGTTGCGCCTTCACTGTGGTTTTCACCTTTTTTTTTTTAAAAGCAGCAACAAATGTGCCGCTTTCGCGGCACACGCCTATATCATCGGACAGGTGTTGGTGCCGGGAGCCCCCTGATTACTGTCTCATACATGGGTCTTGAGCGCTCCGCGCTCTTTTCCCGTGGGACGTGCGCTACGCGCACGTCTTTTTTTAGTGCGCTCCGCGCACTGCTTGTACAATTACAAGAGGCCCGAGACCTGCCAGGTCCGCTCGGGCCTAATAATAATAAGAAAAACCAGTACAATAACAATATAGCGCCGCCTCCGGCGGCCAACCTTATATATTCGGAAAGGTCTCACGTCCAGTAATCCACCCGTAAGGTTTATTATCAAATACGAGCGCGTTGCGCTCGTATTTTACCTCTTCTTTGTCAATGTTTCTCTATGGGATTTTTTTTGCGTATTTTTGTGAGTACAAGAACAAATTTGCCGCTTTCGCGGCAAATACTTATATCACCGGATAGGCCTCGATGCCCTGAGTCACTGTATCAGTGTTTTAGTGAGTGGCCATGGTCGATGACGAGCTTCGCTCGTCATCGACCACTTTCTTTTCCATGTTGCGCCTTCACTGTGGTTTTCACCTCTTTTTTTTTTAAAAGCAGCAACAAATGTGCCGCTTTCGCGGCACACGCCTATATCATCGGACAGGTGTTGGTGCCGGGAGCCCCCTGATTACTGTCTCATACATGGGTTTTGAGCGCTCCGCGCTCTTTTCCCGTGGGACGTGCGCTACGCGCACGTCTTTCTTCAGTGCGCTCCGCGCACTGCTTGTACAATTACAAGAGGCCCGAGACCTGCCAGGTCCGCTCGGGCCTAATAACTCTCTCCTCCTGATGTTTATCCAGGAATAACTCACTCATTCACAAATACTGACATGTTTGGTATCCACGTGTAGCACGAAAGCCTGTGACCCAAATATGGTCATTTCCTTCGTGTTATTTAGACAGTGATGTGGCCCCTGAGCTGAACTTTAGATGGTTTCAGGGTTGGTCTTTAACACGCTCGTGACGGAGATCAGTTAGGAATGACCTCAACATGACCTCCTCCTCCTCCAGAACGATGAGCCGTCCCGTAGTTTGCGACCCCGGCCCGAACGCCGTCATGGCGACGCACGTTTGGATCGGAGGATATTTATAGAACCAACAGTTTGTCAGAGTGAGTGACGTAAGAGGATTTGGGCGGCGCAGGGCGAGGCCCGGCGGCCCCAGAGGAACGCTCACTCAACACGAGTCTGATCTGCACGATGAGGAGGAGGAGTTGTTTCAGCGATGAAGATTAACACTGATGATGCTGAGCCGCTGCCGATACTAAACTACAGGAGGGAAATGTCCCGGGGGGGTAAGAGGTTAAGCAGAACATTGAGAGGTCAGACCGGTGACCCCTCTGTGCTCTTCCAGAATGGACGTATGGCCCGGTCCACCCCTGCCTACCACTAAAAACATGTACACTAGATTGATCCTCTGGCCAGGTGTTTCTGACCATCAGCCTGGCTCCACATCTGGAGATGGGTCCCTGAGCGCCGGCCCACGCTGGAGCTCACTGCCCCTACAGGCGGGTCAAATGCAGAGAAGGAATTTCCCTACAGGGGTTAATAAAGTAGAACTAAACTTAAAATGATAATAATAATTTCTGTGCAGAAAAGAGATGGCGGACAATTGACTCTGTGCATAACTTCAAATCATAACAACGCCGCCCAAGAAGTGACTTCCTGTTTCGATCCAGCACGCCAAAATAAAAGCACACAGCTCGTCTCATTCATTACAAGAATATTATTAAATACACATATTTTAAGTGTTTTTGTCTGTTAATAGAAAGAAAGTTGAACTAATGAATAAGATGGTGCTTTTATTTTGGCGTGCTGGATCAAAACAGGAAGTCACTTCTTGGGCGGCGTTGTTATGATTTGAAGTTATGCACAAAGTCAATTGTCCGCCATCTCTTTTCTGCACAGAAACTATTATTATTATTTTTGTATCGGTATAAAGTGACAGTTCCTGAAACCATGTCTCCATCATCGGTTTCTCAAAGAACTTTGTCTGAGCCTACAGGGCCGTCAGTCAGTCAGACCAGGCTGCTATATTTACCTCTTCATTCCCTGTGGAGTTATGGCTAAACATCCAGGGTTTGTCGATTCCCAGATGGAGTCTTTGCAGCGTCTCTGAAGGGGGAGGGTTTAGAGTCCAGACTGTGAGCCTCAGAGTGAGGGAGGGGGGGGGTCGGGGGGGGGGGGGGGGGGGGTCATTTGTTGGATTAGCTCTAAAGGCCTTCGGTCGACGGGACCCAGCGTGAGCGCGATGAGAGCGACACGACAGAAGTGGGACATGTTCATGGTCACAGCCCACGGTTCACAAGGATCAACGTCACAGGGGGGGTTAGAGGAACCAATCACACCAGAGAGGAGTGACGAGTGTGGGCAGAATTATTACTTTTCCTTCTCGTCTTGAGACTAAAAAACTGGAGGAACTGCAGCAGAACCTGTGAAAAATCTGTCAAACAAAGTTGTGGAGATGATGGAGAGCTGGAGGTTCCTCTCAGACCTGCCCCGCTCATCTGCACTAGAACTCAGACAGGAGCAAACCCGATCCGCGTCCTCCTCCGCCTTTTCCCTTCCTCCCTCCCGCCGACACGTCTCCGTCTGTCACCAACTTCAAGTCAAATGGATCAATAAAAACTCTCTCCGAGCGTTGACTGTAAATCACGAGCCAAAAACAGTGTGGGAACCCCTGATGTAGAGAAGAGCAGGCGGAGCCGCCAGGGCCACGCCCTTCATGGCGTACACATCATCAACACTTGACGACTTTAAAAATCAACACTGAGGCGCCTGATGTCGTTCAGCCTCGATTCTGCAGGAAGTGTCACTTTAAAGACAGAAGATCAAATAGTCCACAGCTGCTCCGACAGAAACCGAACAGAAGAGCGTGACGTGTCTGTAGAGCGTCACGTGTCTGTAGAGCGTTACATGTTTGTAGAGCGTTACGTGTCTGTAGAGCGTCACGTGACTGTAGAGCGTCACGTGTCTGTAGAGCGTTACGTGTCTGTAGAGCGTTACATGTTTGTAGAGCGTTACATGTTTGTAGAGCGTCACGTGACTGTAGAGCGTTACGTGTCTGTAGAGCGTTACGTGTCAGTAGAGCGTGACGTGTTTGTAGAGCGTTACATGTCTGTAGAGCGTTACGTGTCTGTAGAGCGTTACGTGTCTGTAGAGCGTTACATGTCTGTAGAGCGTGACGTGTTTGTAGAGCGTGACGTGTTTGTAGAGCGTTACATGTTTGTAGAGCGTGACGTGTCTGTAGAGCGTTAGGTGTCTGTAGAGCGTTAGGTGTTTGTAGAGCGTTACGTGTCTGTAGAGCGTTAGGTGTCTGTAGAGCGTGACGTGTCTGTAGAGCGTTACGTGTCTGTAGAGCGTTAGGTGTTTGTAGAGCGTTACGTGTCTGTAGAGCGTTACGTGTTTGTAGAGCGTCACGTGTCTGTAGAGCGTTACGTGTCTGTAGAGCGTCACGTGTTTGTAGAGCGTCACGTGTCTGTAGAGCGTCACGTGTTTGTAGAGCGTTACGTGTCTGTAGAGCGTTACGTGTCTGTAGAGCGTTACGTGTTTGTAGAGCGTTACATGTTTGTAGAGCGTGACATGTTTGTAGAGCGTTACGTGTCTGTAGAGCGTTAGGTGTTTGTAGAGCGTGACGTGTTTGTAGAGCGTCACGTGTTTGTAGAGCGTTACATGTTTGTAGAGCGTTACGTGTCTGTAGAGCGTGACATGTTTGTAGAGCGTTACGTGTCTGTAGAGCGTTAGGTGTTTGTAGAGCGTGACGTGTTTGTAGAGCGTCACGTGTTTGTAGAGCGTTACATGTTTGTAGAGCGTTACATGTTTGTAGAGCGTGACATGTTTGTAGAGCGTGACATGTTTGTAGAGCGTTACGTGTCTGTAGAGCGTGACGTGTTTGTAGAGCGTTACGTGTCTGTAGAGCGTTACGTGTCTGTAGAGCGTTACGTGTCTGTAGAGCGTTACGTGTCTGTAGAGCGTTACGTGTCTGTAGAGCGTTACGTGTTTGTAGAGCGTTACGTGTCTGTAGAGCGTTACGTGTTTGTAGAGCGTTACATGTTTGTAGAGCGTTACGTGTCTGTAGAGCGTTACGTGTCTGTAGAGCGTTACGTGTCTGTAGAGCGTTACGTGTTTGTAGAGCGTTACATGTGTGTAGAGCGTTACGTGTCTGTAGAGCGTTACGTGTTTGTAGAGCGTTACATGTTTGTAGAGCGTTACGTGTCTGTAGAGCGTTACGTGTCTGTAGAGCGTTACGTGTCTGTAGAGCGTTACGTGTTTGTAGAGCGTTACATGTGTGTAGAGCGTTACGTGTCTGTAGAGCGTTACGTGTTTGTAGAGCGTTACATGTGTGTAGAGCGTTACGTGTCTGTAGAGCGTTACGTGTTTGTAGAGCGTTACATGTGTGTAGAGCGTTACGTGTCTGTAGAGCGTTACGTGTTTGTAGAGCGTTACGTGTCTGTAGAGCGTTACGTGTCTGTAGAGCGTTACGTGTTTGTAGAGCGTTACGTGTCTGTAGAGCGTTACGTGTCTGTAGAGCGTTACATGTTTGTAGAGCGTCACGTGTCTGTAGAGCGTGACGTGTCTGTAGAGCGTTAGGTGTCTGTAGAGCGTTAGGTGTCTGTAGAGCGTTACGTGTCTGTAGAGCGTTACGTGTTTGTAGAGCGTTACATGTGTGTAGAGCGTTACATGTCTGTAGAGCGTTAGGTGTTTGTAGAGCGTGACGTGTCTGTAGAGCGTTACATGTTTGTAGAGTGTTACGTGTTTGTAGAGCGTTACGTGTCTGTAGAGCTCTGAACTACAGCGTTAGGTCTTGGACAGTGTCGTTGTAATGACAGTTTTGCGGCGAGTCTAAATTTAGCCTCCTCCTCATCAGCCTGAGTACTCAATCCCATCGCACTTCGTTAATCTGACTTCATGATTCATAATTCATGTAATCTGTTCCCGTCTGAGCGAAGCCCGGCTGTTTCCACCAAACTGGACTCTCCACATTTACACTTTGTTTCACTTTGAACATGGTTATTTAAGAGGTGAGCGTTTCACCTCGACTTCATCAGCAACTAGAGACGTTTTAGCAGAAGGCTGTGATCACACCGATCCCCCAGGGCAAAGGTAACAGTGTTTATTACCAACAATGTGGAATTTACAGAATGAATCCTGAACGTGTGAAGCCTCATGAAGAGCCGTGACTCTCAGACGTCTCAAAGGTAAAAGCTTCAGTCTCATAAACGTGCTGAACCTTCTGAGGTGGAGCTGAAGATAAACCTCATTCTTTACGCTTCATCAGCAACAAGATACAAATCTGCGAGAGACAAAGAGGCCGTTTCTGGAGTTGCACGAGAAACAGTTTGAACCTCTCTCTCGGTAACAGCCAAACACTCGTTTGTTTCTGGCGTGAGAAGAGTTTGTTTTTCAACGACTGCAGATCAGACGACCTCGACTCTTCTGACTGTCCGACCTCCAGAGGAACAGTCTCGTCCTTCTGACTCCAGGACATGGACCTCAGCGCCTCGAGGTTCAGTAACCACAGCAGCGAGATCCTCAGTTTGGATAAAGTCGTGCAGATCTGAGGTAGAACTTACTGCGGGAATAAGAGAAGGAAATCCAGAAAACTACGGAAGAAACAGAAAGAAAAACAACAACAGCCGAGAGATGAGTCGGATGAAGTTTGGACGGCGTTAAAAGAACAGATTTCTCTTTCCCTCGTCACCGCTGATCCAAGCTGATCTTCCTGAAGGTTCACCCGAGCGTTTCAAAGGTCGTGGTCGTCCGTGTGAACTCGGAGCGTCACTAAACCTCCACATGCCTCACTTCACTGTCGCCATGAACCCGAGAAACAATCAGCTGCTAATGAACACAGTGACCCATCGGCCAGAACATTACGACCAGCGGACACACAGTGACCCATCGGCCAGAACATTACGACCAGCGGACGCACAGTGACCCATCGGCCAGAACATTACGACCAGCGGACACACAGTGACCCATCGGCCAGAACATTACGACCAGCGGACGCACAGTGACCCATCGGCCAGAACATTACGACCAGCGGACGCACAGTGACCCATCGGCCAGAACATTACGACCAGCGGACGCACAGTGACCCATCGGCCAGAACATTACGACCAGCGGACCATCACAGAGCAGAGCAGGGAGGCTCGACCGATGGCTCCGATACCGATATGATCATTTGATGTCATTTAAAAAGAAATCTCTAAAAGCCTTTAGTTAAATATATTTTATTCTAATAAAGGTTTAAATCGTAAAAATATTTACAAAAGACATTATATAAAAGACATTTATTTAATGTGGGTTTTTCTGAGGCCGATCTGCACCGAAGATATTTGTGGGTAAAGTTTAAAATGTCTTGTCTTTAATCCTGTGTATGAGGCTTCTAATGTGTCAGTGTTGAACTGTGACAGCAGGGGGCGCTGTATTAGAGGCAAAGGGCTCCAAGTGATAATTTCACAAGTTAAATTGACTGGAATTAGGAATTTGTTTGAGCAATTCTGACTCGTGCTGGAACCGTTAAACCAGATCCATATGTGGTATTTAGGAGGTTCAGGTACGACTGGTATAAAAACAAAGAACTAAAGTGCAGATGTTTAGTCTCTGTCTGCACAGAGTGAAAATGCTGGGCCGTCCCACATTGTGCGGGACGGCCCAGCATTTGCACAGAGGGTGTTTATTATTGGGAATCTTCATAACAAAGGAAAGTGAATGATTTATATTTCCCATGTGATTAAAACATCCATCCATTTTCTTCCTCTTTATCCGGGGCCGGGTCGCGGGGCAGCAGTCTCAGCAGAGATGCCCAGACTTCCCGATCCACGCACACCTCCTCCAGCTGTTCTGGGGGGACCCCGAGGCGACACCAGGCCAGCTCGGAGACATAGTCCCACCAGCGTGTCCTGGGCCTTCCACGAGGCCTCCTCCCAGTGGGACATGCCTGGAGCACCTCCCGAGGGAGGCGACCAAATAGGCTAATTTAAAATAATTGAGTGTAATTTTACATCTTTAAAAATGTCCCACATTGTCCTGCTTTGTCCCCCTTTAAAGTGCTTCATGTCCCACATTTGGCTGGTTACGATCTGGTCGCCCTATCTACACGTGGATACCAAACATGTCAGTATTTGTGGATGAGCGTGGGAAAACCAGGGAGGCACAGAGACATGCTGGAGTCACTTCCTGGATAAACATCGTAAAGGTCTGTTCTTTTCCTCTGAACTCTTTAAGAGACTCTGCATTGAGCGCCGAGTCTCTCCTCGTGGTTTGTTTCTCCCACAGACTCGCCGTGGGGGCGGAGTCTGTGGGAGATAAGAGCGCAGTGTGTTACTGTGTCGAGGTTAAAGCCGGTCACTCCCACAGCAGAGTCAGGCTCTCAGACTGATGAAGCAGCACTACAGGCCGACCACAGACTGGCCCGGGGCCTGGACCACAGACTGGCCCGGGCCTGGACCACAGACTGGCCCGGGGCCTGGACCACAGACTGGCCCGGGGCGAGCACAGACTGGCCCGGGCCTGGACCACAGACTGGCCCGGGCCTGGACCACAGACTGGCCCGGGGCCTGGACCACAGACTGGCCCGGGGCCTGGACCACAGACTGGCCCGGGGCCTGGACCACAGACTGGCCCGGGGCCTGGACCACAGACTGGCCCGGGGCCTGGACCACAGACTGGCCCGGGGCCTGGACCACAGACTGGCCCGGGGCCTGGACCACAGACTGGCCCGGGCCGAGCACAGACTGGCCCGGGCCGAGCACAGACTGGCCCAGAGCTGCACACTGGGGTTTAGTCCTGCTTCAGACCCGCTATAGAGTGTCTAGTGTCTGACTGAGCCGATACATAATGACTCATGTTAAAGTCGTACAGTTCCGTGACATGTTATTCGTGGGAAAACATTATATTTCCGTGACCCTGAAATGTGCCGATAAACGAGATATTACAAATATGTTCAAATGAATGAGTTTGGACACTACTGACATTCATTTAGTGGCTCCTCTTTCATTGTTTGTAATAAAAAGAAAATCGGGTATTAGGCCTTTAAGGAGGAAGAGACGGGTTTTTGGACTGTGGACTTTTGTGTAAAAATAGCAACAAAAATGAGACGAAAGCGAATATGAAAATACGACAAAAGAGCGACAAACAAACAATGAATATGTGACGAAAAAAGCAATGGGAAAAAAAGTCAAAATAAAAACAACACGCGAGGAACATGATCCGTTTAGATGAGTTTCTTAGATTTGGGTAAAGCGGAAAATGCACTCGGTTAAAGGGATATTTCAGGATTTTTGACATAGGGCCTCCTAGTTATCCAGAGGGTTATTGATTTCTGGAGTTCTTATATTTGAAGAGTTTAGTTGTGCTAGGCTAGTGCTAGGCTAGTGCATGTCTATGGTAACTAGTAGCCTGCATCAAAATCATGGCGTCGTCCTCCAAACGTTGCCATATCTGATTTGTAGAATTCCACGTGTCGCCACCTGCTGTTCATACAGGGTACATTATTGGACTTGTGACCTTAGAGGAGCAGAAAGGGTCATATTCATGTTCCAAACCTCGTGGAGTCAAAATAAGACGTTAATGTAACTTTTAGCGACAGTGGAGTTTCTCTGGACCATAGAGGCTCCTCATGAATAAAAAGCTCCAGCGGACCCTCCACACGAACAGGCCCCGACACGGCTCTGCTCTCCTGAGAAACACCCACCGGCTTCATTAGCATAACGGCACCACAGCCACATCTGGAGCAGAGAGGAACACGAGCCATGGAAACGCTGATCTCAGACCAGTCCAGAAAAAATCACTCATTACAGTTTTTCTGTTTGGGGTCGAGACGAGATTCGTGACTAATGTGTCGAAACCAAGGTTCAGTTGAAGGTTCAGCTCTTCACATCAGAGCTCAGACTGAACGGCTGAACTAACACTAGAACTAAACGATCAGGCCGAATCTAGGGCGGCACGATTTTGACGATTTTTCTCACCGATATTGCACTGATTCAAGTTTTTCATGCATAGTCTATGTTTTATGGGTTTTTTTTCCTGCAGTTGATCTTTGAGCATCTTTGAGTGTCCAAAAAAGCGCTATACAAGTTTGATGTATTATTATTATTATTATAAACGTGTAAACCTGCTGTTAAACATCACGGTGCTCAGTTACTACGTTTCAGCTTCATCAGCAACACGAGGCAGAGGAGCATTTATAGAGCTGTCATGATGTCATTTGCTTAGTTTGAATCGTCCTCGACAATAAGTTCTCACTGTTCAGCTTCATGAAAACATTCTCTGCATCACAAGCTGCAAAACGCTGCTTGTTTTATGAAAATCCGCCTCATATTCACGTCAAGAACCTGCGGTAAAGTCGAGAGAGCTGCAACTCGACCCAAGTCCGACCGAGTCCGTCCGAGTCCGACCCAAGTCCGACCGAGCCCGTCAGAACCCGACGGGCTCGGTCGGACTCGGACACATCAGCTGAAGCTGGTGTCAAATTAAAATGGGTCTGTTTGTTTTTGTGGGAAACAAATAAGGAAACTGGGCCCGCGGTGCAGGATGATGCTGGAGGTGTTAGCGCATCAAGCTCAGCCAGACCCTGAGCTCAGGCTCCGGGGCAGTGACTAAAGGGAGGAGCCTCAGTGGAGCTGAACTCTCAGACACAAACCGCCAGGACAACATCAACCTCACTTTTCTCAAACCGTGCAGCGCTTTACACACGAGTTACCCATTTATCAAAAATGAAATGAAATATGGGACAAGATGCGGACGCAGTCGGGACATGGTCCGGCCGCGGCCCGGACACGGCCCGGGACACGGCTCGGGACACGGCTGGGACACGGCTGGGACACAGCTGGGGCATGGTCCGGCCGCGGCCTGGACATGGCTGGGACACGGCCCAGGACACGGCTGGGACACGGCTGGGACATGGCTGGGACACGGCTGGGACATGGCCCAAGACACGGCTGGGACATGGCCCAAGACACGGCTGGGACACGGCTGGGACACGGCTGGGACATGGTCCGGCCGCGGCCCGGACAGAGGTGCTGTGGTTCCTGTTGAAGGTGAAACTCATCGCTGTTAATCCGTCTGTGCTGGATTTAGACTCGGGCCTCGATCAGGATCAAAACCTCTGACCTGGAAACAAAACCCGCGTGAGCGACGAACGCTTTAACGACATTTGAACTCATTTCCAAAGTTACTCACAGTGATGATCAACTCTGGCTCAAGAAATAACGGTTTTCTTCAGAACATTTGCCCTTGAATTTGAGAAACGTCTCCAGGGTCACCAAGTTCTTTATTTGAGTATTTTTATCTAGAGGTGCGAGATGTTGAAATTACTGCAAATGTGCAAAACTGAGTTTAAACAAAAGGACAAAACGTGGAACATGTTTAACGTGTTGAAACTGCCCTCGTCTCATCCCCGTTATCGTCAAAGTCTCAACGACATTGAAGTCTGAATGTTTGGGTCCGAGTTTCGCTGAGGAGGCGAAGTGTGAGATAAAAACACGGCCGAATGAGGAGAGAAATCTGAAGCATCTGCGGCGGTTGGACAACTGCGAGTGGACGGAATAATCGGCCTAAGTTTAGCCGCACACGCCCATGAAACATTAGCCCCGATACAGACACATGTGGGGCAAACGTTCCCCGGGACGAGGGGTTCGCCCGTCATCCTGAGAGGGAGGGGCTCTGTGGTCTATAGGGCGGGGTCAGACTGTCCACAACCATGGAGACAGATCTTTGAAAACCATCAGAAAACGTCCTCATTGTCCCCCATTATAACCTCTTAACCCCCACCAGAACAGAGCACATTCTCTCCTGTTTGGCTTTACCCAAATCTAAACGTTTCTCGAAAAATAGCGACAGAAACAAGAAGAAAACGAGCATGAAAACGCAAAAAATAAACAAAAAAAGTGACTAAAACACGGCAAAGATGGAAAAAGAACGTTTCGTAGGTCTTAGCTTTCAAATGAGGCGTTACTCTGTCCTATAGGCTGTGAGCTCCAGTCAAGAAGGTTTAAGATTCGGGTAAAGCTGAACTGGAGAAAATGCACTCTGTTAAGGCGGAGCTTAAGAGGTGCAAGTTTAATGCAACAAACGCAAAAAAAAAAGAAACGCATATTTAAAGGAATCTCATTTATTTTAATAAAAAAAAACCTAACCCATAGAGGAGAGGCTAAATGCTAACAACATGTTTGGTCGTTTTGCGTGACTGAGCGCACACACAAAGACCAGACGGGAACGCATCAACTCGTCTAAGCTCAGGTGAGAACATCTCAGTCTGGCCTGTTCCTTTAAGATTTCAAACACTTCATCAACAGAGGAAAGAACTGGACGAAACAGGAAACCTCAGCCCAAACCGCAGCTGGACCCGTTTCACAGCTTCACTCTGATGTTCCTCTGATGTTCCTCTGATGTTCCTCTGATGTTCCTACGTTTGTTTCAAAGCTACGAAGGAGCAGCAGAGTTTGTTAAAATGAACTCCACAGAGAAGAACATTAAAAATGCAACGAGGCCGAGGTCCAGGTCGAGGTCGGACACAAACACTATTTAGTTGGTGAGAAACAAACTCAGGTGTTTTTTTTACCTGGACCTGATGTGACGACCTGGACGTCCTGAACCAGCAGGATTGTGGGTAATATCGTATCGACGTCTCTTTGGACAGAAGTCAAACTTACCATCCAGGTCATCGACAACGTCAATAAGAGAGGGACGTGTGGGACGTGAGGGACTTGAGGGACATGTGGGACGTGTGTGACGTGTGGGACGTGTGGGACGTGTGGGACGTGAGGGACGTGTGGGACGTGAGGGACGTGTAGTGAAGGGAGTAACGTTTATTTATTAAGCACTTTTCAGAACACGGTGAATTCAAAACCACAGAAGAAGAAAAGACATCCCCATCGTTCACACATTAGAGAAGAACCCGATATCGTGAATGTGCAGATCTTCCACACATTATGGTTCTGTGTTCTGGTTCTAGACGACACATACTTTAGTATTAGACGTGAAGCTCCAGAGGCTTTCACTGAGGAGGAGGACGACCCTCCAGAGGAGGAGGAGGACGACCCTCCAGAGGAGGAGGAGGACGACCCTCCAGAGGCTTTCCCTGAGGAGGACGACCCTCCAGAGGAGGAGGAAGAGGACGACCCTCCAGAGGAGGAGGAAGAGGACGACCCTCCAGAGGAGGAGGAAGACGACCCTCCAGAGGAGGAGGAAGAGGACGACCCTCCAGAGGAGGAGGAGGATTACCCTCGAGAGGAGGAGGAGGACAATCCTCCAGAGGCTTTCACTGAGGAGGACGACCCTCCAGAGGAGGAGGAGGAGGACGACCCTCCAGAGGAGGAAGAGGAGGACGACCCTCCAGAGGAGGAAGAGGACGACCCTCCAGAGGAGGAGGAGGATTACCCTCGAGAGGAGGAGGAAGAGGACGACCCTCCAGAGGAGGAGGAGGAGGACGACCCTCCAGAGGAGGAGGAAGAGGACGACCCTCCAGAGGAGGAGGAAGAGGACGACCCTCCAGAGGAGGAGGAAGAGGACGACCCTCCAGAGGAGGAGGAAGAGGACGACCCTCCAGAGGAGGAGGAAGAGGACGACCCTCCAGAGGAGGAGGAAGAGGACGACCCTCCAGAGGAGGAGGAAGAGGACGACCCTCCAGAGGAGGAGGAAGAGGACGACCCTCCAGAGGAGGAGGAGGACGACGACCCTCCAGAGGAGGAGGAGGACGACCCTCCAGAGGAGGAGGAAGAGGACGACCCTCCAGAGGAGGAGGACGACGACCCTCCAGAGGAGGAGGAAGAGGACGACCCTCCAGAGGAGGAGGACGACGACCCTCCAGAGGAGGAGGAAGAGGACGACCCTCCAGAGGAGGAGGAAGAGGACGACCCTCCAGAGGAGGAGGAGGACGACGACCCTCCAGAGGAGGAGGAAGAGGACGACCCTCCAGAGGAGGAGGACGACGACCCTCCAGAGGAGGAGGAGGAGGAACGGAACAAAATGACTTAAGATCAGCCGTTATTCATCTCCCGATGGAGAAATGAACTCCTTCAGCTCTTACAAACACTCAGGAGAAGGAAGTACAGCCCAGTGTAACGGCTCATTTGAAAGCTAAGACCAACACAACACATCCAAGTTTCTTCTTGTTTTTGTAGTGGTGTTTTTAACCAGGTTTTGGCGCTGAAGTTCAGTCTCTCCCGTGAGCGAAACGCAGCTGCAGATCTGACCCGGCGTTCTTCAGGATCTGCTGTTGTTTTATCTTTGGGTGGAGTTTCAACACAAACCAGTTCAATGGACGTGTAATGACTCATGTATTACAGTATTTTGTGTAATATGTTATTACTCCTCAGTTTCTTTTTTAACTCACCACTGAACACATTTCCGATTCATTCATAGTTAACGGATTCTGAACAATTCAGCTAAAGACTGGAGGAACATTTTAGAAGTTTCTCCACAACTTTAGCAACTTATTTGATCCATTCAGAAGCTTTTGAATGGATCATTTACTCTGGGCCACTTTTAAAGATGTGCCAATATGTCGATACTTATCAGCCTTTGATTAAGATCTTCATAACATCCTTTCAGAGTTTTCACGTGTTCCTCATCGTTTGTAAATAACACTTTACCAGCTGTTTCCACATCTGCCTCTTTCCCCTCAGGCCATAATAAAACCCAGAAGCTTCGCGATCAGAACAAACTCCCTCTCTCTCCCGGAGCCTGGAGATGCTAAGCTACCGCGGCTAGTCCCTGTTAACCCATCTGAGGACATTTTTACGTCTGCGCGTAAAAGTGCTGCGTGTCGGAGATCGCTTGGCAACTTTGCGCCATGTTGAGCAGCACAACAAACTGCAGCTGCTGCCGCTAAGAGAGCGCGCAGAGCCGATGATCAGGGGGTAAAGTGGCGCGGGGGCTCTGGGGGGGCAGCTTTACGCACAGAAACGGCGTGTTTTGCGATGACTTGACAACTTTGCGCCGCGTCCGAGCCGCCCCCGCACACAAAAGAAGAGGAGAAACAAAAGTAGCCCCTTCTCCTCCTCCTCCTCCTCGACCCGCAGCGTTTCTCCCGTGCCTCCCTCCCCGTCCCGTCCGTGCTTACCTTGGCGATGGCTTTCCGGTAGCGCATGGCCGCCTGTTGGATCAGCGTGTGCACGCGGATGTTCCCGTCGCCGCACGGAACCACGACGCGGGTCCGGCCGAAGCACACGGTGACTTTCATGGCTTCCCACTACTCTTCGTCTGCTTCTTCCCGACCGCGCCGCCGCCTGCACCGGGGGTAAAATCCAAGCCGAGCACCAGCGCCAACATCGGGGTAGAGCTGCCCGTGCTCCTCGCTGCTCCGGGGGGGTCAGCGCTGCGCCTGGTTCTGCCCGCCGGGGCGCATTGTTTCGGCTGGTTCTCTGGTGACCACCTGTTTGGTTCGGGTTTAGCCTCTGTGTCGCTCTCCCCAATCCCTTCGCCCTCGCGTCGGTCACGTGCTGCGTTCAGGGGCAGCTCGGGATCTCAGCGTTCGGCGGTTTTACTCAGAGAGAGAGACGGTGATGTTTGTCGGTTTACGTTGTGGTGACGCGGAGGTTAAATGGTCGTAAACCCGGTCAGAGGATTCTGTGGTGGGAAAACTATAATTGTGTCGGTGAGTTGAATTCGTCCCAGTTTGTTTTAACGCATCACGAGGTTGTGAGACTCCCCCTTGTGGACAAACAGACGACTGCGCGTCCAGAGCAACTGTTACCTTCTCTATTCAAGGGTATTTATTTAACCTCTTAGCCCTCACCTGAGCGGACCACACCAGTTTGGCTTTACCCAAATCTAAAACCTGCTTTAAATAAATACCTAGGCCCTCAGTCGTACAGGAGTTTTCCATCACCATATAGTACCCCTGCGCTACAAGGCAAGTTTATTTGTAGAGCACAATTCAAAGTGCTTCACAGTTGGATAAAATTACAAGAAAACAGAAAAAATCATTAAAACATCAACATAAAGTTAATCAATGACAGTAAAAGGCCAGAGTGCAGATAAAACACTTTCAGTTTTCATCTGCTCGGGTAAAAAGAGCTGTTTTCAGCCTGGATTTGAACATTGTCAGAGTTGAGGCCTGTCTCACATCCTCATGAAGACTGTTCCAGATTTTGGCTTTAGCCTCAGCGTGTTTAGTCCTGACTCTGGGAACCACCAGGAGTCCCCTCCCTGAGATGCTTCATACGGCTCTAACATGTTTTAAATGCTCTTCTCTGAGCGACGGAACGGGACAAGCATCTGTGATTGGCTGTGAGCTCCATCTCTCCAGGACCCAGAGGCGTGTGGGTCGGATCACAGCTGACCCTTCTCACCCTGGACCCGGACTATTCACCCCCCTCCCCTCAGGCAGGAGGCCACGGTCCATCCAGACCCAGACCTCCCGCCACTTGAACATCAGACTCATGAACAAAAACAAGACTCAGTAACTCAGTATCAGACTCGTGGATCTAATCTGTAATATGTGATCTGTAATCTGTAATCTGTGATCTGTAATCTGTAATCTGTGATCTGTAATCTGTGATCTACATGCTCTTATAGTTTAAAGTTTAGCTCATTTTAATCTACATTATGTTTGTGAACCTGTTCTCAAACAATGGCAATAAAAACTCTTCAATGAAGGTTCTTGAGTCCTCGTCTAAACTCTGTAGCTGAAGTGTCAAACGTTTCGCCTCTTCATCCAAAAGGCTTCATCAGCAACACGGAAGTTCCAGCTCAGCCCCCAGACTAGATAAAGAAGATATAAAAAACAGACACAAAAACACACATTTTCTCCAGTTCGGCTTTACCCAAATCTAAAAGCTTCTCGACTGGAGCTCAGAGCCAATCGGCCAGAGTGACGCCTCATTTGAAAGCTAAGACCTACTAAACTTTTTATCACAACTTTCTTTTTAAATCAGTTTTTTGTCACGTTTTTTTGTCACTTTTAGATTTGGGTAAAGCCACACTGGAGAGAATGTGCTTGGTTCAGGCGGGGGTTAAGAGGTTAAAGTGACGGATAAAGGTCCATTTCGTCGTTTTCAAACGGCTCCGTCGAGAAGGGTTTCTCGGTAGTATTTTATTTGAGAACGTACTTTTACTGCATTTGAAACGTAAATACTTTCTACTCATTTCTAAAAAGTTAAACGTTGGAAAGTACAGATTATTGCCTGTGGTGTTTCCTTTACACTCGTGTACTTTAACTTCATAACGTGTACTTTTATCACAGTAATATTTATATATTTCCAAACTGAGACTTTCACATCACGTCCAATGTTTGCGTAATTGTGAGTAAATAAACACTTCCTTTTTTCCCCTGAAGAGTCTACACTGACCCCTTGTGGCCGTGGGCAGTAATTACAGCAGATGTGAAGACGGATCAAATGAGAAGTGTGATTTGTTTTTTTAATCCTCCAAACAGATGTTGGATACGGATCACTGAAAGTCAAATTAAATGTGTTTAATGCTTTTTAACTCTACAAAGAGCCGGATCTTTTTAACTCTACAAAGAGCCGGATCTTTTTTTCAGTCGATTTCCCCCAAAGCTTTCTGCTCTAAAGCCTCAAAACATCATCCAATTAGCGACGAAAACGCGACAAAAAAGTTCCGATCACGTTCGTAGTTCTTAGCTTTCAAATGAGGCGTTACCCTGTCGCTCTCCAGTCCAGAAGTTTGTAGATTTGGGCAAAGCCGGACTGGAGAAAATGCCCTCGGTTCAGGGGTTATTAAAACGTATTCAAATGTTATATGAAAAAGAGCCGGTCTTTTGAACGGCTCTTTGAAATGAACAGATCCCAAAGACTCGGCTCCCAGGAAAGAGCCGTGAATCCTAGGACTAAATCTTTCTACTCAACATATTGTGTATATTGCCTATAGATACATTGGAACTGGAAAAAAGATATAACAAAGTAAAGTTGTAAGAATTATCCCTTTATTTGACTTTAACCTCTTAACCCCCACCTGAACCGAGCACATTTTCTCCTGTTTGGCTTTACCCAAATCTAAATTGCGTCAACAATGAGACGAAGACGAGGATGAAAACACAACAAAAAGGCGATGGGCGATAAATCCATTTACATGAGTTTTGTAGGTCTTAGCTTTCAAATGAGGCGCTACTCTGGCCTATAGGCTGTTTAGATTTGGGTAAAGCCAAACTGGAGAACATGTGTGCGGTTAAGGCGGAGGTTAAGAGGTTAAAACACTCCCTCTCGTGTCTAACAGCTCACACGTTGTTCCCCGCGTCACCAGCAGGGGTCGTCGTTTCGCTGCTGAACTGAGTCTGAGACAAAGATCCAAAACCAAACTCTTCAAACCCCCCCCCCCCCCCCCCCCACCAGCCCGCCCCCCCCCCCCGAACCTGGCGCTGGTTCTGCGTCACCGGAGCTTCATCTCACCGTAATGTAGACGTACACTTACAGAATCAGACTGACACGCGTGGAGAATAAGCGCGTAATAGTTAATAATAGTTCTGGACACCTACGTCATCAGCTCTGACGTCAGCGAGGGGCAGTTCCTCGTGCGTCAAAGTTGTGTTTAGAAAGAGTTTCATCGCCAGAGAAAAGACAGAGAGAGAGAGGAGGGAAAACAAACACGTGACTACATTCAAGCGCAGGTAACGTGACTTTAAATCATTGTATTAGAGTCGAAGTAAAAAGTAGTGACCAAATAAATAAAGTAAAAGTAACTGGAGTAACTGTTTGAGTTTGACTGAAATGACGAGAAACAAAAAACATGGATTATTGTGAAAATACAAAAAAACGGATCATTATGAAGATTTACCACTGACAGATTTACTCACAGTGTCATGAGCGGAGGTGGGTAGTACTCAGTTACAGTTACTACAGTACATGTACTTGAGTAAAATTATAATGAAGTATCTGTTTCATACTTGAGTAAAAGTAATAGTTACTTTTTCCTCTGTGAGTAAATCTTTAAACGACAAATGCTTCATTTTGATCAATAACATGGACGTAAGTAAGAGTAATTTTACTCTTGAGTAAATATTTGTCTCTGGCCACTAGGGGGCGCTAGAGCGTTAGCAGTGAGTCGCTTGGTTTTGTTGTCGGACATGTTTATGCCTCACTGTCCATGGCTCTGCTCTAATCAGGCGGTTTGACTTCATTAGTTTATTTATATTTATATTTATTTATATTTTGTCTCTGCTACTTGTTCATAGTTTGTGTTTCTTCATGAAGGTCATGAGTTACTTTTAACAGATCCTTCATTTAAATGTTACTCAAGTAAAAAGTACAAAATAAGTTACTTGACCCCCACCTGAACCGAGCATGTTTGGTCCAGTTCAGCTTTACCCAAATCTAAAGAAAGCTTCTTGAGAAAAGTGTCAAAAGAGCGACACACACACACACAAAGCAACAATAGCAACATCAACACACAACGAACACACGACAAACATGTGACACAAACGCAACACAACGTAGTTTACGTGAAAATCTCTTTTTCAAGAGTAGGCCTTAGCTTTCAAATGAGGTGCTATACTGGCCAATAGGCTGTGAGCTCCAGTCGAGAAGCTTTTAGATTTGGGTAAAGCAGAACCGGAGATGCACTTGGTTAAGTACTTAAGAGTACTTATATACTTGAGTAAATGATCACAGTGAGAGATACTCTTCAAATATAACTGAACATAATAATGCCAAACAACACACTGTTGTGTAGTTTGTTGCTATGGCTGCAGATCTTATTCACAGAGTTGTGTTGTTGTGTGTGTTTGTCATTTCAACACAAACTGTAAACGCACTTGTAGTTACTTAAATACTAATGTATCCCCGTGTTTGGTTTAAGTAAAGTTCCTTCGTTACTGAAAATTTTTTTGTGTAACTCGTTACTTTTGTAACACGTTTCCCCAACACTGAGTGCGCGCGCGCTCCCTGGACACAATATCCTCTTGTTTGTCTTCGAGCTGCGTCACAGAGGCTAAAAATACTCCCCCCCCCCTCCCCCCCCGCCCCCTCCACACGCCTGCTCTCCGTGTGCGCGCGCACGTAGAGCTAAAGTGACCGAACCAGCGCTCGGTTCGCTTTCATCATGTCCAAAACTCGGCCCCTCCGGTAACAAAGCCGGACCGAACCACGTGCGCACGTGCCATCGCTCTTACGTAAGCCTGGCACGTGCGGGGAGCACTTCCGTGTTCAGAAATGCACTTGTTGGATATAGTTTTTCACTTTTCCAAAACACCGCCGCGCTCGCGTCTTTGCGCTCCGGTGACGTCGCGTTGATGTCAGCGCGTGCGTAACGGGGCCGTGACGCGCTGACACACGCGCGCGCACGGGCAGGAGACGCGGACAGACCGGGGTGACGGAGCGGAGTGACTTTAATATTACGACCCCCCCTCCAGGAGACGGGACAGCGGCGGCAGCGGCGGCGGGAGACTCGAGGCTGGATTATTGGAAACGGACGCACGGCATGGCGGTGACCGGGGACGAGACCGAGTCAGGTGAGGCAGCGGCTCCGGTCCGGACGGTGGTTCCGTAACTCCGGCGCTTCAGGGTCTGTGACTGTGACGTAGTGACGTAGATGAAAGAACACGTTGACTTAGAGGAGCGTGTTTTCAACTTCCCGGTGTTGCTCGGAGCGTCAGGTGGTCGACGGGAATCAAACTAAAGCCGCCGTTAAACCGGGTCCGTGAACACGAGGATCTGCGGATCCGTCGATCACAGCGACAGAACAAGACACTTTTTCACAAAAACGCAACAAAAAGTGACAGAAAAGTGCAACAGTGCAGTATTGTAGGTCTTAGCTTTCAAATGGCCCATAGGCTGTAAGGTCCAGTCACGAAGTGTGTTTAGATTTGGGTAAACCCGAACAGGAGCTCAGTTACGGCGGGATAGACTGTATGATAGTGAAGTGGAGAGACTTCAGTTCCTCGTGGTGCTGCTCATGGAGCAGAACATAAGAACGCTCTCTAGGACAGTGATTCTCAACCGGCGGGGCGCGGGCTCGTTTATAACGGAGGAAACGCTCCGTCGGAGGAACAGAGTCACGAAGAGCAGATCGTGATGAATATTTAACCTTTAGCCAAAGCTCTTCCACAGTCTCAGAGATGTGTTCGTTTTGATTTCTTCTGCACAAGGTGGACCAGCTGAGCTGTCGTCAGGCAGAAGCAGCGAGGGGGGAGGAGCTATAGGGGGAGGAGTTAGAAGGGGTTGACGTCAGCGGAGCTTCCTGGAACAGCTGTGAGGAGGGAGGAGACGAGGCGAGGACGCACGCGCTGACGTCAGCAGAGATACACACACTCCGTCCCCGTGCTGTCAGGGTGAGAGGAGGGAGGGGGGAGGGAGAGGGGAGGGAGGGAGAGGGGGATAAACATAAGGGAGGGGAGGGAGAGGGAAGAGAAAGAGATGGAGAGTGAAAGAAGAGAAAGAGGAGAGAATAGAGGGAGAGCGCGAAGAAAAAAAAAAGAGTGAGGTGGAAGAAAGAAGGGGGAGAAAGCGAGAGAGAAGAGGGTACAGAGAGAGGGGGAGAAGGAGGGCAGATACTGGGTTAGTTTTAAGACTTTATTTCCTACAAAAAAAACGTGTTCTGAATCCACAACACCTGCTCCGACCCAGACAGAGAGAGTTCTTCTGTCAGGAGAGAAAAGAAACAAAAAGAAGTTACACAGAGGGGGGAGAGGGGGGAGAGGGGGAGAACGGGGCCAAACAAACAGAGACTGATGTCATCCAGGGCGATAGCGTTCCGTCAGTTTGACCCACACCGTGAAAACAAACTCCATAACCCCATAACCCCATAACTCCATAACTCCATAACTCCATAACTCCATCTCCATAACAGCGGGGCGAGGGCAGCGGGGTGAGGGCAGCGGGGCGAGGGCAGCGGGGCGAGGGCAGCGGGGTGTATATGTAATACTTAATAATATGGTAAATAATGGTGACTGGTGTTTATAAGTAATGATTAGATATGGTTATTATGTGAATGAAGAAAAGTGAGTGAGGAAAAGAAAATATACAAGTTGTAAATAAAAATAAAATAAAAATGTTTATATATATATTGGTAAACTCCAAACATGTTAAAAGCACATGAAGGCTGATAAACCTGCCGTCTCTGTCCCGCAGCGGCCACCGGAGATATCCCGGCCTACCAGCTGAGGGCGCCAAACCCCAGCCTGGCGCAGAGCCTGGTGATGGCCGCCTCGCCCAGCTCCCAGAATGGCTCGGGGCAGCACACCGAGGAGGTGAGCATGAAGAGACAGGTGCGGCTGATGAAGAACAGGTGAGGCCTGCACACACGCACACACACACTCTTGTACTTCTATCTTAGTGAGGACACTCATAGACATAATGTATTACCCAGACCCTGAACTTGAACCCTAAGCCCCTAACCCTAAAACCACATCTTGACCCTCAAACAGTCCTTCAAAGAAGTGAGGACCACTCAAACTGGTCCTCACAATGTCGTAAATACAAGTACACACACAGACACACACGGATCATTATCGGCTGAGGGGTGTTGCACAAGGGCACGTTGGCAGTGTGGGAAAAAAAACAACCTTAGAGTTAGAGTCGAGACCTGTAATACTCAGTTTGAATTTCGTGGACGTAATTATTTCGTCATCATTTTTTTCAAAGTGATACTTTCAGAATAAAATTAGACTAAAACTAAACTTTTAAAAGTTGTTCATGGGGTGAAAACTGTGACTAAAATGTCCAGATATTTTCCTCCTCAAAAAAATGACTAAATAAAAATCAAAAGAGACTAAAATCATCCGGTGACGGTTTGAAAGATCCTTTAAATCCACCGCCAAAAGAAACACGTCTGAGCTTTGTTCATGTGGAAAACCCAGAGTAAATATTAAATATGATTTTGATAAATATCCTAAACGCAAAGTCGACAGATTTAATTGTAGATTTAGTCGACAAAATTTACATGCAATTTTAGTCGACTAAAACTAGACTAAACTTGACTAAATCTTGACTAAAACTAAATTAAATGGGGTCACTGAGAGGTCAAGCTAATATATATTTTCTCACATAAAAGTTGCATAGTGCAGCTTTAAAGTTTCAGATGAATATTGAAATGACACTTTCACGGTTTTGAGGGCTGGGCACCGTTACATTGTTTTCGATACCAGTACTTTACCGATACTTGGTTTTCGATACCGATACCTGAGCGATACTTTTTCCCGATACTAAAATGTGTGTCGTCTGGAACCATCGATCGGGTTTATCTCCAATGTCAAGAAATGGGTGAAAACTGGGAAAAAATCGGGAGAATTGTGGCAAAAAAAATAAGGAAAAATTGGGGAAAATTTTGAGAAAATATTAGTAATAAAAAAATGGCAAAAATAAGGAAAGAATTAGGGAAAAAATATGGGGCAAATATTCAGAAAAAAAAAAGTTTCTGTATTTTTTTTTTTTTCTGTACCTGATTTTTATTTTTCCGATATACCGGTATCGTCTGCCCAGCCCTAGTTGTGAACTCGCTCCCTTTACATTTCTTTACATTTCCCCTGAAGCTGCTGCTTCATCATGACTGACCTCTGACCTCTGTCCCGCAGGGAGGCGGCGCGGGAATGTCGCCGGAAGAAGAAGGAATACGTGAAATGTCTGGAGAACCGCGTGGCCGTGTTGGAGAACCAGAACAAGACTCTGATCGAGGAGCTGAAGGCGCTCAAGGACATTTACTGCCACAAAGCCGACTGAAAACGAGAGCGGCACAAAAAAACTGAACGTTCTCCGCGAGATCCTGAGGAAACCTGCCCCCCCCCCTGTTTTAACCTGACCCGCGCAGCAGCCAATCAGAGCGCGGCGCGGACAGGAAGAGGAAGTGCAGCTGCTTCCTGTGCACAGATCTGGAATGAGGCCGACGCAAACGCACCAGCACCTCCACAAAAGCAACTCCACAAAAGCAACGCCACAAAAGCAACTCCACAAAAGCACCTCCACAAAAGCACCGCACCACAGGGGTTTCATGTTTATGTAGGGAGAAAACTCAAACAGTGGGAGAGTGTGACCAGTGTGCAAAGCCCTGTCCAGCACACCCCAAAGACTCTCAATGGAGCTGTGTCCGACTTCAGCCCAATTTCTCTCTTAATCAACTCAAAATGCTCATTAATGCAAAACCTTGTCTTTTCTGAAGCGTCCGTCCGTGGTTCCGTCCGTGTCCAGGAGGATTCAGGCGTCGCTAGATCTTTCATAAACTCTACATCGGACATGGCCATAGTAAGACCTTGGAAGGAATGGGCGTTCTGGCGGCCATCTTGTGACTTGTGACGGTGCTGCAGGTGGTCGTCTCATGATCAGAAGGTCGTGGTTTCGAATCCCAGCTCCTGCGAATGCACACTGCTGTTGTGTCCTTGGGCAAGACACTTCCCCCTCCTCACCCCCAGTGTCTGAGTGAGAGCGAATGGGGGACTGGCTCCTTAGTGTAAAGCGCTTTGGGCCTGAGGAAGGTGGAAAAGCGCTTTATGAGTGGAGTCCATTTGCCCTTTCTGACCCAGTGTATCAAATACGGTTCTGTTAGAGTTATGTCGTGGCTCTTTGGTCGTTATGACGGACCTTATGTCATATCTGGAAAGACCATGTGTTCCTGGGCGGCCTCTGCTCCCCAGCGACACATTTCCCTACGGGGACAAAAAAATACACCTTCACCTTTAGCTCCGTTTGTTTGTGGATTTTCCTTCAATTCATTCTCTTCTATTCGTATGATACAGGGAATGCTAACGCTGAGCGCTAAAGCTAATATGGCTGCCGCTGGATCAATGAACATGTTGCTCCTGGCTTTGCATTGGTGGCATAGGGGTTAGCCTCACCGCACAAGATGGCCGCCACGTTTGCCTCACGTCCGATCTAGAGTTTTATTAAAGATCCGACATTTAGGACGATCCATCACGTGAGAGAGACACATTTTAAAAGTGACCTTGTTGTTTAAGTAGTCAGTGAGCTTTAAGGCACATTGTGATTGTGAAGATCATGTCCTGCATGTTTTATTTTATGTTTTCCTTCAATGGTTTCCTGAAGCTCACGTGTGCAGGTCTGAGCACGTGGAATCAGAACATACAAAGAACATACGACTATATTATGCAGCACAGAGTCTTCGTTCCTCCTGACAGTTCTCACGCTCTTCACTCAGATGGAGATCAGAGCTTTCAGACCAAACACTGTAAAATAAGTGCTTGTTATTCGCTCTTATTTATTGGTTAAAGACGTCATTCCCCTGAGCTACTTTTCCTTCTTTATTAATTAATACATTGGGCAGAAATAGGGGGAAAAATTTTTTTATTTGAGCTGAAACAACCAAGTAACTTCCTTCTATTGCTGGGTTGCAGGTTCTAGACTGTGATGATGTCACCGGACCCAGTGGGGGCGGAGCCAGTTTTTCCTATTAACAACATTACACTTTCACAAGTCGTAGTTCAAAAGAAAACGTATGAATATCAGTCACTGGGTCCATGCTCTCTCTGCACAAGACCAAACATTTCCTCAAAAACTAAAATATGTTTTCCTCCCCGTAACAGCATTGGCCTTTAGAACGCTGTGGTGTGACCTGAAACCCAGCAATGCAAAGAAACATATTTTCGGTTCCTGTTTCGTCGATGCTTTCCTTTGTTTCCGGTCGTGGCTAAACTGTTTTGTAATGGTGGAACGGTATCCCGCCCTGATCTAACCCCGGTCCCGCTGCAGGAGGGGACGGTGGTCCAGGACGGAGACACAGAGTGAAACCCGTGTTTGAGTTCAGGGGAAGCATTATTTCATTATTCCACACGTGTTTTGATCGAGCCCTTTATGCGATTGTGGCTTCGACCTGGGAAAGAGCTTAAAGTCATCACGCGATGGCCGTAGTTTTCTCTCTGACCTCTGACCTTTGCTTCGCACCAGATGTATTTTACTATAAAGTTTATTCTTGATGACGCAGATGTACAGCTCAGTCTATTTTTCTCTTCAGTGCGTGATGTATTTCCTCTGACACCGTGTAGGACGTGTTTAGACCCTGAGGTGTTACCGTGTCCTCGGTTTGTGCTTCAGCTTCACGTGTTTTAAGTTTTTGTAAAAAGAAAAATACTTTTATTTGTAACTCGTCTCCTCTGATTGTAACACATTTACAAACTGTTTCTGGAATAAAGTGTTTGCAGACGTCGGCGCACAGGCTCCGTCTCTCAGCAGTTCCATCGCACGACCACCAGAGGTGATAGAGTCGCCAAAATATTTACTCGAGTAACGTCAACAAGTAGTGGCCAAACAAATACTCGAGTAAAAGTAATGAACAACAGATCAATGGTCTGGGAATCATGTAAAGGGTGGTGTTGTAAAGTCCTTCAGCCTGAGTAATAAAGAGTGAGACGTGAGGGGGGGCTTTTGTTCTTCAGTTTCCCCCTCTGCTCTGCTCCCTGTCGCCTCCAGGGGGCGCGGAGTCGTCCTCAGTCACGACAAAAGAAGATTTGCATTTCATTGGAGAGGCTAAATGGTTTCATTCATTGATCTACTTCTACATTTTACTTTTTGAATGAACATGGACCGTTTAATCTAAAACAGGACACGGCGAAGCGAAACTAGCCGAGTTCAGCAATAGGGATGTAACGATTCATCGAAAATCGATTTAATATGCGTAAAATGTGAATCGATGTAAAAAATAAAAGAATTGATTTTAAAGCCACCCTCAGCTGCTCCATTTTGCGCGACCGAAACAGACCGGAACATACGAGCTCGTTGTTTCTAACGATGTTAACTTTTTCTCCAGACCAGCTCCACCCCTCCCCCGCCTCAGACCCAACACACCCACACCATGTAAACACACACACGTGTAGGCATCGAAGCAACAGACGCAGCTAAAGTTAGCAGCTACGAGATTAGCGTTAGCGGCTAACACAGAGTTTAGCATTTTGACAGAAGTTTACCAAAGATCGTAAACTGACAAACATCTGACCTGCTCTGATTCTGCTGAAATCCTCAAATAATCCAACACCTACAGGAGCTCCTTATGTTTACAAAGGCTGCACCGGAGGCAGTGAGGCTTCAAGGGTGAACAAAACTGCACTGTAACATTAGTTCTAAATGGTAGTATTATAAAAATTAAAAAATAAAGGTTTGGTAAAATAAATATAATCTCAAAATGTTTGCTTTGCTACATAGTTTATTTATGCTGAAAACATGTACATTTACGAGCACTCTGTCAAAATGATTATAGTTCATTTTCATGTCTTGTAATTGTTTGTAATGTAAAGTCCTCTCACTGAGACAGTTGCAGTTTTTTACAAGGACAAAAATACAGATGTTAAAACAAAAGAAACATTGGTATGAAGGAGTCATTCTTTTCAAAAAAAAAAAAGTGTTAAAAAAATCGGGAAAAATCGAAATCGGGAACTTCAAATCGGAAATCGAATCGAATCGGGGCTTGAGTGAATCGTTACATCCCTATTGAGCAATGAAAATATTAGCGTTTGGTGAAGTAGAGGAGCACTTTGAGGATGACCACCAGATGGCGCCACACAGTGGAGGAAAAGCGTTGGTGTAAGATTAAAAACGTGCACGAATGAAACGAGCAGAACTCCAGCCACAGGGTCAGGAAAGGTCAAATTAGCAGAGATGGAATACAAGTTATATTTTACAGGTACACTGCGTAACATTTTGGACGATGCTGTTACCGGCAAATAAAAGAATGGATTTGGATGAAAAATTAAATCCCAAATTCCACTGCCTTTCGTTACATCTCCATGGAGACGAGCTGGAGACGTACCCCCTCCCGGTAAGGTTCACGTGTATGAGGTATTTTTCAATGAGGGAAATATCGGTCATAAAATAAATGCTTGTATTTCAATTTGTATTTATTGGGTGATTCTACACGCTGTCAAATAAAATGTTGGGTTAATAATGATTCCTATTTCCTACGGGCAGTAAACATACCCATGACCGAAACTGCTGGTAATGTTTTGTCAAATATAATAATGATAAAATAATATAAATAATGTGCGAGGTGCCGATGTTCCTCCACTGTGACCCGGGGAACGTCGACGCCCTTTTCGCCGGGAGCGGGTCCAGATGGATTCTTGTAGACTTCACAAACTGATTACAAGGATCAGAGCAGAAGAGCCTGGCGGTCAATGGCGGACTATAGTCTGATGTATTTAGTCACACAAACGCATGCGTTCAGTTCAACTGTTAAACAGAGAAACAGGTGGAGGTAACAGCGCTCACCTGTACATGCACGCGCTCTGCGCGAGAGCGCTCGGCCACTCAGGCGCACGTGCGGTATATTACTGGCGTCACACCGGAAGCGCACCTTTATAATGAAGGCAGCCATGGCTTGAGTTGCCTTGGACCTGTGAAGTTCCTCTCCCGTTCCCTCCGTGGACTCCCTCATTGACAGACAGAGAACATCCGGCGGCCGCTGCCGGGAAGGATTTTTAGAAGAAGAAGAAAGTCCCAATGTGCACGTGCAGGCCTAATCAGTGGCGCACGCCCCGACACCTGCGCGTCCTGCACGGTGCGAGCGAACAACGGAACTGGGACCCGCGAGGACCTGCAGGTAAGGCTTTGCTTCAGAGGCGGCTCCTCCCGCCGAACCGGTGCCTTTTGCCTCCAGAGGGAATAAACAAACACAATAACCTTTTCTCACGAAAGAACAAAAAAAAAGAAAAAATGCAATGTTAGGTTTTTAAAATCTAATCTGTTTAGCCAAATAAACTGTGACGTCAGGCCTGTCCCCACCTGTGGATTCTCATTAACAAAGTGAAATATGGAATGGAAGTGAGGAAGAAATATGTGTAAACTGCAGCGAGAACGACCGATAAAAATCACTGAATCAATGAAATCAATGAAATCAATGAAATCTAACTGTGTTAATGTTTTTAACCCCTTACCCCCCGCCTTACCCGAGCACATTTTCTGCAGTTCGGCTTTAACCAAATCTAAAAGCTTCTTGACTGGAGAGCAACAGTGTAATGTGCCGTGTTGCCACTGGGGGTTTGTCACATATCGGGTGTTTCCACAACCGGAAGTGCCGCCATGTTGGAGATACAGTTCACGGAAATTAACGTGACGGATAATCAATTTTGTACAGAAACGCAAAGGGTGACCAGTTCGACAAAGACAAACTGAATGCAAAAGAAAAATGACGTTTTATTATTTTTGGCCGGTGGCATCAGCGAAACCCCCCTTTATTTCACAGTTGGCATGGGGGACTTCTTTGTGGTCAACAAGGCCTATGAAGAAAAGTCCCCCATACCTACTGTGATGCCAGTGGCTCCAGCAGGACACAGTGAAGGTCCCGTTAGTGTTTCCGTCTCTCCTGACCTCAGTATCTGATCTCAAATGTTCAGTTCATGCAAGACAGGCCAGGAATTTACAGGAACTCGAGGCTTTTTGCCAAAAAGAATGGGCCGCTTTACCATTAGATAAAAAGAACCTTCTCCACAGCGAGCACAAAAGACTCAGCGCTGTCAGTGATGTTAAAGGGGGAAACGCGCAGTATTAAAAACTGTGGTAAACATTTTGATCAGGGTCATTTTGGTACATTTTCTTTCATTATGATTTAAAAATGGCAAATTCAGTTGTTTCACCACAAATGGCTTCACAAAAGCACTAACCTATGAATGAAAACATTGTATAAAGAGAAATAGATTTAAATACCGCATTGTCTCGACTTTAAGTCACTTTTGTTCACAGTTTGGCTACATATTTTTTCCATTTTGAAAGCCCCGGTTTGGAGGAATGACCCCATTATTGCCTGTTACGCGTTCCTTGACTCTTGGTAGGTTTTAGACGTGAGGTAATAATCTCACGGAGGTGCAAGGTTTAAACACAAGCTGCCCCGTCCGAAACGAGCAGATTGGTCAGAGGTCTAACGCCAAACTGGATGCCATGATAAGAAGCGTCCGAATTGGGCTGTCGGTTAGGAAGGAGTTGGGGAAAGTGGCCTGTATGCTAACTATCATAGCCACATTAGCATAGGGACCTCTGATGGTCCCTTACCGGCGATTAGGGGCCATGTGCCATCCCATAAGCCTACATGCCCCGCCCCTCTCCGCCAATAACTTTAAAGAAGAGGAAGAACAGCTGTTGGTGTCACTTCCCCTTCCCCTGAGTAAGAACGGTCGAATTGGGCAAATACTGCTGAAGCTCTAGTTCACCAACTGCATACAGATCTAACCGTTGACCCCATGAAAGGTTAAGGATCAGTTGCTAGTGTTAGGACTTAGAGGCTATACTTTAAGGGTTTTGGACGCAGCCAAATGTCGATCCTAAACCAGTTGTGTCCAAACTGTCCTCGTCCAAGCGTACATGGGTCAGTGCGGTGTACTTGGCAGAGGTTTAAACCTTTTACTTGTGCTTCAAACCTTAATGCCAGCTCTGTTTTGCAGGAACATGTTAGTTATTGGGGTTAGAATTGTGTAGAAATAAACAAATAGAATCAGAATAGGTTTTATTGCCGTTGTTTGAGAACAGGTTCACAAACTAGGAATTTTTCTTGATGCGGACGTGCAACATAAAACATATAACACAGAATTTAGATAAAAATAAGCTGTGAAACTTTAAACTATAAGGCTATAGGGGGCATGCATAATGAATATTAAATAAATAAGAAACGAAATAAAAAGTTCGACATCCGCTCAGTGATATCGTCACTTTACTGTGCGGATGTCGAACTACTCCTGGTATTATTACGCCTTACAATATAGTTCTCCTTTTTATCCGCTTAGGAAATTATTTAAATAGACCAGACCGGTCCAAATAAACTGCTGGTTTGCTGATTTTGCTGATTGCTGTTGATTTGCCGTTTATCGCTCTTTCACTCCACATACTACTTCTGCACGCACATCCATACCATCTTTCTAACACACTCGCTCACTTTCCACCCTCCTACTCCCCCCTACTCCCTCTCTTCTTCCCCGTCATGAATGCATGTACTTTATGTCATCAACTGTGCTGGAGCATCTGATGAAGACGTCAACGGTGAGTGACTACGTTAATATTATACATCCTCTGCATACACACATGCATACTGCCTTTCTAGCACTTTGCTTGCTCTCTCTCCTACAACCATCTCCTTCATCAACACATGTACCTCCTCCATTTCCATCCATCTATGTAGCGCTGCACAATATTAGAAAACTACTTGAATTGAGGATATCTTTGTGACATTCTAATAAACTGTTGTAACACAATATGTGTCATTCAGGCTTACAGTTTGTAAGCCATTGGTTTTTCAGCAAATTGATGAGGCACATTTTAGGAGAACCTTTTAGTTTTACACCAGGGAAGTAAAATAAATAAATGTAGCTTCTTGCGATTGAGAGATTGCAACAACCAATTCTGCGATATATTGTTTGCAATATATTGTGCAGCCCTACATTTATCCATGCTGGTGTTGATTAGCTCATTCCGGTGTTGATTAGCTCATTCCGGTGTTGATTAGCTCATTCCGGTGTTGATTAGCTCATTCCGGTGTTGATTAGCTCATTCCGGTGTTGATTAGCTCATTCCGGTGTTGATTAGCTCATTCCGGTGTTGATTAGCTCATTCCGGTGTTGATTAGCTCGTTCCGGTGTTGGTTAGCTCGTTCCGGTGTTGATTAGCTCGTGCCGGTGTTGATTAGCTCGTGCCGGTGTTTAGCTCGTTCCGGTGTTGGTTAGCTCGTTCCGGTGTTGGTTAGCTCGTTCCGGTGTTGGTTAGCTCGTTCCGGTGTTGATTAGATTAGCTCGTTCCGGTGTTGTTTAGCTCAATCCGGTGTTTAGCTCGTGCCGCTGCTGATTTTGCTGATTGCTGTTGATTTGCTGATGCTGTTTATCGCTCTTTCACTCCACATACTACTTCTGCACGCACATCCATACCATCTTTCTAACACACTCGCTCACTTTCCACCCACCTACTCCCCCCTACTCGCTCTCTTCTTCCCCATCATGAATGCATGTACTATATGTCATCAACTGTGCTGGAGCATCTGATGAAGACGTCAACGGTGAGTGACTATGTTAATATTATACATCCTCTGCATACACACATGCATACTGCCTTTCTAGCACTTTGCTTGCTCTCTCTCCTACAACCTATCTCCTTCTGCATCAACACATGTACCTCCTCCATCCATCTATGTAGCGCTGCACAATATTAGAGAACAACTTGAATTGAGGATATCTTTGTGACATTCTAATAAACTGTTGTAACACAATATGTGTCATTCAGGCTTACAGTTTGTAAGCCATTGGTTTTTCAGCAAATTGATGAGGCACATTTTAGGAGAACCTTTAGTTTTACACCAGGGAAGTAAAATAAATAAATGTAGCTTCTTGCGATTTGAGAGATTGCAACAACCAATTCTGCAATATATTTTTCGCAATATATTGTGCAGCCCTACATTTATCCATGTTTAGCTCATGCTGGTGTTGATTAGCTCATTCCGGTGTTTAGCTTGTGCCGGTGTTGGTTTAGCTCATTCCGGTGTTTAGCTTGTGCCGGTGTTGGTTTAGCTCATTCCGATGTTGTTTAGCTCATTCCGGTGTTTAGCTCGTGCCGGTGTTTAGCTTGTGCCGGTGTTGGTTTAGCTCTTGCCGGTGTTGGTTTAGCTCGTGCCGGTGTTGGTTTAGCTCGTGCCGGTGTTGGTTTAGCTCGTGCCGGTGTTGGTTTAGCTTAATCCGGTGTTGTTTAGGTCATTCTGGTGTTGTTTAGCTTGTGCCGGTGTTGGTTTAGCTTAATCCGGTGTTTAGCTCATTCTGGTGTTGTTTAGCTCGTGCCGGTGTGCATTTGCTAATGTTCATGTTTGCTGTGGTGTTGAGGGAAAGTGTGTTGCCAGTGAAGCATGGGCTGGAGTTGTTGAACTTTAGGGGCAGTGGTATAGTTTGATGTATTTTGAGAACCAGCTGCTAAGGGATGGAACTCACCCTGACTGGCTCACTGAGGGGCGTACAATGCTCATGCTGAACCATCCCTTAAAGGGTACTTTTATCCGCGCTTTATAAACTACCCCTCTACAACATAGGATATATCAGGCATCCTAGCGGCTAAAATAAGCTAAGCTTGCACTGCAAGATAAATTCCTATACGAGATTTGGTGGTCTCGCAGTGAATAGGTGAGGTTTATAGCCAAGCGGTTTTATCAATACCAATTTGTGAATTAACACCGACTACGTAAAAAATACAAGACATGGAAATTTTATGAGGATTTCATCTTCATCAGAGCAAGTGTTTCACATCTTTTATAATTTCACAATCTTTTGTAAACCTTTGTCATAATGCTATACTCTGACTGCGTTAGCTGCTAATACTAGCCTCTGACCATGGTAATTGGTAATGCTAAACTCTGTGTTTAGCCACCAATGCTAACCTGTTTTGTTTTATTCGCTAATGCTAACCTCTGTCTGTTTTAGCCGCTAATGATAACCTCTGTCTGTTTTAGCCGCTAATGATAACCTCTGTTTGTGTTAGCCGCTAATGATAACCTCTCTGTTTTAGCCGCTAATGATAACCTCTCTGTTTTGGCCGCTAATGATAACCTCTGTCTGTTTTAGCCGCTAATGATAACCTCTGTCTGTTTTAGCCGCTAATGATAACCTCTGTCTGTTTTGGCCGCTAATGATAACCTCTGTCTGTTTTAGCCGCTAATGATAACCTCTGTCTGTTTTAGCCGCTAATGATAACCTCTGTTTGTGTTAGCCGCTAATGATAACCTCTGTCTGCGCTGTCTGCTAATGCTAAACTCTTAATGCGCTGGCCGCTAATGCTAAACTCTTAATGCGCTGGCCGCTAATGCTAAACTCTTAATGCGCTGGCCGCTAATGCTAAACTCTTAATGCGCTGGCCGCTAATGCTAAACCCTGACCGCGCTGGCCGCTATTGCTAAACTCTGACCGCGCTGGCCGCTATTGCTAAACCCTGACCGCGCTGGCCGCTATTGCTAAACTCTGACCGCGCTGGCTGCTATTGCTAAACTCTGGCCGCTATTGCTAAACCCTGACCGCGCTGGCCGCTATTGCTAAACCCTGACCGCGCTGGCCGCTATTGCTAAACCCTGACCGCGCTGGCCGCTATTGCTAAACTCTGACCGCGCTGGCCGCTATTGCTAAGCTCTGACTTTCGTCCACCATTACGGCCCATGGTCCCGTATGACGTGTCACCTGTATCTATGAAGGCAGCGTTAGCGCGCGCACAGCTGTCGAGGAAGCCTCAAGCGAGAGAAGTCTCAGAGCGGAGCGGGCGCCATTAAGCCGTATCAAATCTCTTAATATACAAAATGAATGTTTAAGGCCATTTCAGGCGAATAAGCTACTATGTTGAGATGACCTGGGGGGTCAGTTTGTCAGTGCGGGGCCAAATAAGCAAAGTTTCTCCGCTCTTGTACAACAACCGGAGCTTACAGCGGCCCTTCGAACGCACGTAGCCGCGCTAATGTACTCACGCTCGGCCACTTCTCCGAGAAGTTCCGTAAGTGCTGGCAGCCTGGTTATTGTGATAAAAATGATAGAAATCGAGTTTTTACTTCACTTTGTTTGCTAATATAAACTCACTACTAGAATTGTTTAGCTGAATTCAAAGAAGGAGCACTACAAACGTGTTCTATAAGTTAATGTAAGTAGCCATGTTCATAAGTTAAGAAGTGAAAAATTGAGTCACAAGTGCGTTTGTCAACATGAACAATGATTCTGTTGTCAGCCATGTATATTGTGCCGTTTCTGATCAAACTTTACTAAAGGTTATGATTCACGAACTGTCCATCATAAAGAGGTCACCTGACCTTACGCTTAAAACCAATTTATTTTGTCCTTTTCATTACGTTGCTTTCCGTCAAACATTTAAGCTATTTTCAAAAGCGTGCAGCCTAATCAGGAAACTATCACGTCTTCATTAGTTTATTGTTGTTGTTGTTGTTCATGTTAGCTATAAGCCTAATTTTTAACATTAAAACACACGCCCGCCATGTGTAGGTTCGCAATACATTTTAGTCCTGAGTAAAGAAAAACATTTACTTGAGGTGCTTCTTAGCGTTTATCTTAGTACAGTCCCGTAGATTCCTGTTCATTTGTTTGAATCAATGGTTTGGCTCTCAGAGACGGAGAAGACCTGTGCTCGTTCATGAGTCATGGCGCACGAGCACATCCACAGGCCTGGTGACGTCACACGATTGGAAAACTTTTTAAAAAATATTTTGAAAAAAAAATATATGTCCTAAAAATAGTAATTGCTGCAATACCACGGCCTGCCACTAGCACGTACTGAAATTGGGTGAAAAGGGGCATATCCCCCCCTTGCTCTGGCCGCTATTGCTAAACTCTGGCTGCTAATGCTAAACTCTGACCGCGCTGGCTGCTAATGCTAAACTCTGGCCGGAGACTGCTCGTAAACGAGGTGAGATGCAGGAGCTGGAGACGGTTGAGCTGCGGAAGAAAAAGGTGTGTACTGCTGCTGGTATTGCTGAGAAACACTCAGCAAGCTGTACTGGAGCTTGGGACTGATGGGCTTGTGCCTTAACAATCACTGACTCCTGCACTGAAAATGCTTGGCAAACTGTTTAGCTTTGGTAGTTTTTTGTTTTTGTTTTGTTTTTAGCTTTGCAGTGGACTAGGAAAGGTGCAGTTGTGCCATTAAATTGAATAGCTTCTGGGGTAGAGGTCTGGTGACTAATTGGGTAGGCAGGCTGGTATAACATGGATGTTGTTGGTTGTAGTAAGGTAGTACTTTGTAAATGTGGCACCTGCTGGGCTTGTATACCTGTGTTGCTGCTGGACTAGGTGCTGAAGTCACTAACTGAAACATGGGCCACACTGAAGTTGGTGGGTGATACTGCAGAACATATTGCAAAGGTTGAGCAGGCTGGTAGGACTGCTGCTCGTCAACAGGCTGAGCTGCTGGGCATAAAGGTAAGTCTTTTCAAGCCCACCACCTACCAGATGACTAAGGACTGGGTTCTTTTGTATCACGCGAGAACAGTTATTTTGATTATAGCCAAAGCAGACACTGGAGATAGAAGTTGTCTCAAAGAAAAGGCTTTTATTGCCATTGTTCCTAGTTACAAAGTTACAGAGCAGTATAACCAGCTGGTGACTTCAGAGAGAGAGAAGTGAAGCCCAGACCCCCGTCCACCCCGTCCACCCACTCGTCTTGCACTCCTCTACGTAGAGAGGGTGACAGCCTGTCAGTGATTCAGTTGTTTGTGTCTATGTGCCTGTAATTTATCTGTCCTTCACATTTATGTCCAGAATCTCACGGTCTTCTTCTGTAGCGTGTGAGCAAAGCATGAGTCAGGAGTTCAGATATCGTTGCAACCCTTGCATGACCAAAGGTGAGTGTTCAAAACCAGCACCCACCGGACGACCAAAGGTGAGTCTGTCCAAGCCCAACACCTACCTGACCGATAAAGGTGAGTCTGTTCAAGCCCACCTCCTCCCGGATGACAAAAGGTGAGTCTGTTCAAGCCCAACACCTACCTGACCGATAAAGGTGAGTCTGTTCAAGCCCAGCATCTACAAGACCGATAAAGGTGAGTCTGTTCAAGCCCAGCATCTACAAGACCGATAAAGGTGAGTCTGTTCAAGCCCAACACCTACAAGACCGATAAAGGTGAGTCTGTTCAAGCCCAACACCTACAAGCCCGATAAAGGTGAGTCTGTACAAGCCCACCACCTACAAGACCGATAAAGGTGAGTCTGTTCAAGCCCATCACCTACGAGACCGATAAAGGTGAGTCTGTTCAAGCCCATCACCTATAAACCCGATAAAGGTGAGTCTGTTCAAGCCCATCACCTACAAGACCGATAAAGGTGAGTCTGTTTAAGCCCATCACCTATAAACCCGATAAAGGTGAGTCTGTTCAAGCCCACCACCTACAAGACCGATAAAGGTGAGTCTTTTCAAGCCCAGCACCTACAAGCCCGATAAAGGTGAGTCTGTACAAGCCCAGCACCTACAAGACCGATAAAGGTGAGTCTGTTCAAGCCCACCACCTACAAGACCGATAAAGGTGAGTCTGTACAAGCCCACCACCTGCAAGCCTGATAAAGGTGAGTCTGTTCAAGCCCAGCACCTACGAGACCGATAAAGGTGAGTCTGTACAAGCCCAGCACCTACAAACCCGATAAAGGTGAGTCTGTACAAGCCCAACACCTACAAGACCGATAAAGGTGAGTCTGTACAAGCCCACCATCTACAAGCCCGATAAAGGTGAGTCTGTACAAGACCGATAAAGGTGAGTCTGTACAAGCCCAGCACCTACAAACCCGATAAAGGTGAGTCTGTTCAAGCCCACCACCTACAAACCCGATAAAGGTGAGTCTGTTCAAGCCCAGCACCTCGTCGGACCGATGCAGTTGAATCTGTTTGACCACCTTCTGGACCGCCTATTGGACCTTGCAGAGGTGAGGGATGCTGGCACATCTTCTGCATGTTTTCTCTTCACTAGTGGCCGCCACACACGTATTTAAAGGCTGTAAACCTTGTTAAACAAATGCACACCTTTTTATTAGCTAATAAAATTAATAAATTCATAAATAATTTAATGAGGGGCCTGTCATTTTCAATTGGGGGCACACCAGGAAAAGTCTTAAAGCACTGATCTGAGCAAGGTGCCCAGATCATGCTACTGTTGGCCTCCAGCCCACTGCTCCATGCTGTTTTTGTGTTTCCCAGGGTCCGCTGTGGGACAGATGTGGCTCACCCAGATGCTGCTGGTCTCCTGATGGTCATGGTCGTTCTCCTCTGCATGTGGCGCTCCTCCGTTCAACAGACGAAGTAACTTCCCCACATGACGGGGCATGTTTATTTATACTTCACATTTCATACACACGGCATCTCAATGCGCCTAAACAGAATTTGAGTCACTGGTTGGTTAACCCTGGTTCTAAAGTGTTGTTACAATACTAACATTTCCAACTCAAATTTCAATAACACAGCAAAAAAAAAAGATAAATGCATTAAGTTAACCTTTGTTAAACTCTTTCAACATCTCCACTGTATTATCGACATTTGCACTGCCATCAAGTTAGAAGGACGGAAGTTAAGATTTAACCTTCATTTGATTAGTGTTGACTTTAAAGGAATTTTAATATGCACCTAAAATGAACATTTTATTTCATGTAAATTAAATTAAACTTTTTACGTGATGATGAGATGAGAAACTTTATTGTCCCCGAGGGGAAATGTGTAATGGCCGACAGTGCCACATTAGCGGCATTACAAAAGTATAAACACGCATCACAATCATCATGGACCCCCTCAAAGGGGCATTCCATTAATAAACCAAACTATCCATTAATAAACTAAACTAAATCATCACCTCATAAATAAAATACATGTTTGCGACGTCAGTTACCGATGGACACGGCACAGCTTTGCCTAACCTCTACACTGATAAAGTCGAAAGCAAATTCCAAATGTAAAAAACATCCCCACATTAGGACACACACAAGAGGACCGGGATGCCCATATCCAGTCACAACCCAACGTTCGTCAGCTAAGAGTAGCTGAAGTGGTTACTTTTAATTTGACCACTCTAAAGCATCTACCTGAAGATAGGAGCTCAAATTCTAAGACAAGAGCATGTTCTGGGTCAGTAATTTGGCCATCCTGAGGGTAGTGTCCTCAAAGATGACTTGAAGGGATGCCAATCTTACTGCCAATGATTTTCATCATTTGCTTTTGTCCTGAACAGTTCAGGCTCCAAACCCAGCAGCCATACCTCACCAGGCTTTCCAGAACAACATCAGAGAATGATGTCCTCTTTGAGCCTGCACCAAACTGTCTTAAGAAGTAGAGCTTCTGGGCCAGTTTCCTACAGAGATGCTCCACATCAGCGTAGATACCCACATGCTTCCATTTCCCTACCACCAATGACTAAAGGTCAGGCTTTGTGACCATTCTCGGGTCCAAGACGATCCCTTTTGTTTTTTCAGTGTTTAAGTGAAGTGATGTTCCTCGCACCATTCCTTGAAATTGTCTACCTCATCAAAGTAGACTGCTGGACTGTCACCTGTAGACAAAGGACTAACAATAATTGTGCCATCCGAGAATTTTATAATTCTGTTTAGGGGGTGTCTACTTTGGCACTTATTTGTGTGAAGCGTAAATGGCAGAGGGGAGTTCACTGCCCCTTGTGGCACTCCCAGTATGGCTAGTTTTCATCTTTGAGAGAACTCTATTTTGCTTTGCATGTTGTGTCCTATTCAACATAGAATGGAACAATTGTATCAAGCATGGATTTGTGTTAAGCTCCCAGAGCTGTTTGACCAATAATTTGGGTTGAACAGTGTCGACCGCAGAGCTCAAGTCTGCAGAGAGAACTCTGGCGGGTGTTTCCAGATGCTTTCACATATCTGACTGCGACCCTGCATATATGCAACCTGCTAAGCATCTAGGCTAGGTACAGCATCTTCTTTCAAGAAGTCAATCATAATCTTCTCCAGGCATTAATTGCAATACAAGTTAAAGCGACCAGTCTGAGATCCTTCAGACTTAGGACGGCTCACGTTGGTTATTGGTAAAACAAAGGGTTTCTTCCATGCCGCTGGGACAGTGCAGGAACGTATGGACGATTTGAAAGATGGAGAAGGCGGATGCTTCTGCTAACTCCAAAGCGCCATTTCTATACAGAAATGGTGTCAGACCGTCCAGCCCTGCTGATTTTATATTGGTTACTTTACAAAATACCTTCTGAACCTGGCGGAAATGTATAGACGAGGTGCTTGAGCCGTTCAAACTCCGTAAAGTCAGACCAGTTAGTTTCTTCGAGGGAAGAAAATAAATCAATTAACTCATTAGCTCCTCACTATTCACTGTTGCTAATTGATTTCTGGTTAGTCACTTTTTTACGTTGTTTCCTAAAGCTGCTTATTGTCTTTTAAGTTGAAACTGCCTTCCATATCTTTCCTGTGATTCTCTCTCTGGCTTCTTTCAATAAACTATTCAGTTCCTTCTGTGCAGACATTAATTCAATCCGATCTTTATTTCTAATAGCCAGCTTTTTTTGGTTTATGCAACTTTTAACTTATTTATACTTCTACCATTTTTATATTCCTACATTCATCACTCAATATTAGTAGTTAAAAGTAAAAATGTAACTGTACAGTTGGCAGCATTGATGAACCGTATTGTTAGGACGATGGTGATGAATGGGGGAAATATTAAATCCCTCGTTTACAAAGTACAACATTCAACCCTTTTTCAGCCTGAAAATCTGGCGTCTCATTTTTTATCCTTCTAACTTTTTCAATTATTATCTGGTTCTAACCTCTTTTTGTTTTTGTTTTTTTGCCAGTAGGAATCGTGTCGGCGTAAAGGTTTTCTGAGGGACCTGTGACCCCCTGACCTGTGGATTAATCATGAAGATGATGAACACTGAGAAACTGCATCGTAGCGTTCATTCTCCACTTGTGATTTGGCCATTCAAACCTGGCAGGAGCCCCCCCCCAGCTAAACGGCAAGAGCACCTCCCCATCAGTCTCGGACCCGGGAGCGTGCAGCTCGGATCACAGCCGGCCCCTCCCACCCTGGACACTGTTTGACCCTCTCCCCTATGGTCCAGAGGAACCTCCCGCCACATAAACATCAGACGCCATCCATCCATTTTCTTCCACTTTTCCGTTCCCGGGTCATGGCCCTGTTTGCCCTGGAGACCCTACCAGGGGCACGAAGCCCCCGACAACAGAACTCCAGGGTCATTCCGGCTCAAACCCCTCCACCACGTGAAGGTGGCGGCTCCAGGAGGGGAACATCAGACTCATGAACACTAAACGACCTTTTACCGCCCGTTTGAAGGTCATATTTGAACCACATGGACATACACACGTTTGATGCTTATTGTGTATTTGTAAAATAATGTTTTCTGTACCGTGTTCAGAATTATGATGCAAGTCGGCTTTAATGTATTTTCTAAAAAAAATTCCAACTCGAGTGTATAAAATGTTTAATATTTAATGTATTATGGATCAGGGTCATGTGACTTTAAGCGACCGCTGAAGAAAGGAAGGTGGATCTGGAATGTCGCGTATGCCAAGATAAATGTACAAATGATTTCTTGTCAAAGTGAGAAGCCAGTTTGTCTATAGTCTGTGGAGGAGCTGCAGTGAAAAGCAGCTTCGAGTTAATCATCCTCATCCTCATCATCACTGCAGCGACATCAGACGCCTCTACAAAGATGAACTTCCAGCCATCGTTCTGCGAGTCCCACCTCGGTGTCGTATGAACTCTAGAATGTACGTCGCTACATTGTAAGGCCTTTGGAGAACTTTGTAAACATGTATTTGGCCCTTGATGTGAAAAAGTTCATCGATCTAAGCGGATGAGCCACGGTGGCACGAGGCTCAATGTGGGCAAGAAAGAGGTCAGACTCTGAAAAGCATGACAAGATTGTTTTAATGTATTTATTTTTTTGTAATTTGTTGATTTTCACTTTAAATGTTAAATATAGATGTGAGAAAGGTAATTTATTTTCATGGTGTCTTTAACCTGCATAGAAAATCCAGGTACGAGGTTTACTATGATTTTGGATTGACCAAGACCACGGCCTTTGAACACAAAGATTGACTTGTTTGTTTTTTAGTCTTTTATTTTAACAGCCTGTCCCTGTGGTTATTTGTCACTGGAGCACATTTCTACTGACCATTGTAATAAAATGTTTTCTGATCCTGAACTCTGCCAGTTATTGCTTCATGTGGACAGAATCGGGGGTTTTATTGCGGCCCTCACACAGGAAGCTTCTCACCGCCTCCCGGGAGAACGGAGCAGGAACTACAGTCATAAACTGTCCCGGGCCAAGTCGGAGCCGACTCGAAGGCCTCGATCTGCTGCTTCTGGATGAAGTTCGTCACATCCAACCAACTCGGACACGGCGGCATCGACCCAGAGAGAACCCCAGATGGACCTCAGACCTGATGGGGCTTCGGCCTCACGAGAAGATCAAGCTTATAAAATCATAGTGTACAAGTTTAAACTAAATTGAACAAGAATGATTAAAATGAAACCAAACCAGATGATTAAAACGTGTACTTTCGAGATTGAAGGCGAGTGCATCAGTGGGTCCAGAGTTGGACATTTTTTCTCTCCTGACTTTCATTTACAAACACTCCATGGCAGTACGATAAAAGTCCTTTAATGATCAGGAGAGGCCAACGCGTTTTGACCTTCAGGGCTTCTTCTGACCTTCTGAAGACGACTGGGCCAGGTCCAAACGTGAGACGTCCCCTCAGAGCCTCGGACACTTCGATTCCTCCTCGTCCATGTTTTTACTTTCACTTAAAGACTCAGCAATGCATTTAACTTTCTATTACAACGAATAGATAATGTAGTTTTAACCGCTTAACCTCCACCTGAACCTCCAGTTAGAGATGATCCAGATCTAAAAGCTTCCTGGAAAAAACATCCAAAAACACAATTACAAAGAGATGAAAAAGGTGCCGGAAAAGCAGTGAAAAAAGAGACAAACCCACTACAAAAAGTTGTTTTGGTCTTAGCTTTCAAATGAAGCTTTATTCTGTTGCTCTCCAGTCGAAACACGTTTAGATTTGGATAAAGCTGAAGTTGATCAAATGTGCTCTGTTCAGGTCAGTGTTGGGGAGTAACTAAACACATGTATTTAGAGTACTCACTCTGAGTAACTGTATTGTGGTAAAGTTACACTTTCATTTGAGAGTATTTAGAGTACAGTTACTGTCCAAATATCAAGTATCAGTCTCCGGGACATTGAGAAATGTTAATATTAATGTCACATGAAACAAAAATAGTTTATTTAGCTCCTCATTAAACATCTACAATAGTTGAAAGGCAAATCTAAGGCGGGTTCGAAGCGTAAACCCACGAGATGAAACGGCGCCTGTAAACGTGGTCTGGGGCGCCCCCTGCTGGCCGACACCTTCTACTACAACACGAGTCATTTTATTTTCTAAACCCTCAAAACGCACATAAGCTCTGCGCGTGTTCTGTTCCAAAACCAGACCCACGTTTGTCACTTTAGACACGACATAATCATAATGAAAGGCACGAGTATCGTTTATGTTCATATTTCAGTGCAGCGTCATTATTATTATTTATTATTATTATAAAACAGCTAAACAAAGGCGAAGTGTCTGCGCTTTAAACCGAGTCCATCTGACCCCGCACGCGCTGTGGTCCTGAATAATTGACCGTGTCCGCGTGACCCCTCTCTCCGAGCGCGTGCTGGTGAACCGGAAACGCTCGTGAGGATGCGCCCGTGTCCGCGAGCCGCTCATCCTGCGTCCCTCCACCTCTGCATCCCACCATCCCGGCGCGTAACGATGCTGCCTCGGCCGTGACAGCCCCTCCGCGTGCCCCCGGGTCTGGCTCTCAGCGTGACCGACTGAAGGCGCTCCATGGGCGGGCTGGAGCTGTGAGGAACCGCGGCCTGAGCGCAGAGGCGAGGGCCGAGCACCAGGGCCGTGTCTGGGGCCTCGGAGGATGAGCCACAGCGCGGGAAGGATATGTGTCGATGTTTCTCATGCCACTGCGGCTCATGATGTAGCCCCTCCAGGACTGAGGTAGGACTGCAGGGGGTGCAGGAGGTGCAGGGGGTGCAGGGTATAGGCTCCGGGGCGCAATGGAAGAGATAAACACTGGGAGGTTTCTGTGTTGCCTCATAACTGGTTCACTCTTAGCCATCGTAGCAGCTGCGTTTATAACGTGTGTCTCGTTATGAGGCGCAGACTCAACATCCCAGTCATTACTTTATGTTTGTATAAGTAGTTTTAGTGCATGTTACTGCAGTGAATAGTGTTTCTTTCTCTTGAGAGCAGAGGGAGGTCTTGGAGATCCTCCTCCTCTGTTCTGGGGTTTGTTTTCTGCAGCTCTTGAGATTCAAAATCTATTGTCATTTTCAAAAGTTTCCCGGATATATTATATTAGTGCCGTCATAACGGCGGCATCACGAGACTGAGGAAAGTCTAAACTCAGTTATAACACGTTAGTTATGATTTATTAACATTAATAAGTCTTTATTATTTGCAAAATCATGATTGATAGTTAAATGGTGACCAGAAACCTTTGAAAAGACGAGCCTCAGTGACCAGTGAGGGAAACGCTGCTGTGACCAGTGAGGGAAACGCTGCTGTGACCAGTGAGGGAAACGCTGCAGTGACCAGTGAGGGAAACGCTGCTGTGACCAGTGAGTTCCTCCATCGTTAGTCAAGTCTTTATTCACTAAACACCTGTAAGTGATTCTTTGGGGCTGCTCATAACGGAAGCACCGCCTCCTGTCAATGACATCATCAAAGCACCGCCTCCTGTCAATGACATCATCAAAGCACCGCCTCCTGAGCCTGGTTTCATTCATCCATTCACTGATTCCGTGAGGCTGATTTTAGAAATGTAAAGGTAAATGTTTGAAGTGTCTCACTCTCGTCCCCTGTTTGAGGTGCTGACCCGAACACGCCGCGGTTACCGGAGCCGTTACCGTGACGATGGGCGGCTCTCTGTCGTCCTGCTGCGTCTCGTCCAGCCCCAAACTGAGGAGGAAGAACCACTCGCGCCTGGAGCCGTACCAGCCCGAGTCCGACCTGAGCCGGGACGAGACGGTCTGCAGCAACTTACAGCACATCAGCGACCGCGAGAACCTGGACGGTACGGGCAACGGGGGGGGGAGGGTAACGGGCCCGGGGAGGGTAATGGGGTACTCGGGGAGGGTAAAGGGGCTCACGGAGGGTACAGGGCCCGGGGAGGGTAAAGGGGCCCGGGGAGGGTAACGGGGCACCTGGTTCTGTTAGTCTGGTAAATATAAAGGCAACTCAATGCGCCAAAAAGGCCGTGTAGAAAAACTCCTTCTCTTCCTCCTCCTCTTCCTCCCCCTTCACAATGGGACCGCTCTCTCTGCACTGGCTCATCATAAATGGCTCCATTATTCCAGCTCCAAATGCATTTACCCAACAACACATTCACGGTTTAAAGATCAGCTGACGACCTGAACATTCTGAATGACCAGGTTATTCCATCAGCGGATTTACTGTTTTTTCCCTGGTGGAACGGGAATATTCCAGGAGTCCAGTTCTTAACCGGATCTGCAGTGGGGAAGGCGAGATCTAACACTGGATCGTTGGGCGTTTATTCTGTGGTGTTGTTTAATGAATTAAACAAAGCCACAGAGATTGACCTGGAACCAAAGCTAAAGGCGGAACACCCGGATATTAGAGTTTAGGAACTTGTTTTACCTGTGGCAGCGGATCCTTTGGTCAGGCAGTGTAGGTTTACAAGACCAGAACTGTTTTTGTAGCTTAATGAATGTCTAAACGGCTCCTGCTGCCGCCCGGGCTGTGATAGAACTTCATCCACACTCTCCCGATCACCAGCACGTTATTGGATTGGCCTAAATCAGACTCGACTTCAGGGCATCACTACAGCGTCAGTGGAATGATCTGTGATGGAAGTGCAGAGAGCTGGAGAGCAGCTCTTCTGTTCCGTAATGAGTTTATATGTGTCTGAGTAAAGGACAGTCAGGGGGGGGGTCATTAAACCAGCTGGTCCTCACGGAGCTGGTGTGTTTGTGACTGAACTCTAAGTCACTAAACTGTGAGAGAACTCAGTTATTGCTTTCCAAGTGCTTTCATCTGTGAAAACATTTTCTAAAAACATAAGCAAAATAACCATGTGGCTTTTGTGCATTTGTGAATTGAAGGAGGTGAAAGACGACACTGACTCAAATACAGGAAGCTGGGCCTTTGCTCCACAGATTTCCAGCTAAGATCAACATCTTCTGTTCAACTTAAAACTTTAGTTAAGAATATTAATAATATTAATAATGCATCAGTTTTATACAGCGCTTTTCTGGACACTCAAAGACTATTCATTCACTCCATACTCTGTGGTGGTAAACTACTATTGTAGCCACAGCTGCCCTGGGGTAGACCACCACCAACCACTCAGTCACTACATTCATTATTCCTGGTGTTTCCAAACGGTCTCCCATCCCAGTACTGACCGGGCCCTTCCTGCTGAGCTTCAGGTCTGACGGGATCGGGCAGAGCGAAGGTTTATATTTACATCTTTCAAAACATCTTCAGAACGTTCCTCCACTGGGTTACAAATAATACTTTTTGTGAGGTGTCCTTAGACTTTTTAACTGGATAAGAACATTTTTGCAACGTAGAATCTGAAAAATGTGTTTTTGTGCTAAATTGGACGGATTTGTTATACATATTGTAGTAGATTTTAACATACGATAATTGTTCCAAAGGTTGATCGGTGATGACTTGGAGAGTAAATGAGTCCAAACTATATATCAGCCTTTATATTAGAGTCTGTACCGCACGTGCCACACTGGTCAGCAGAACGTGTGGAATCACCTCATGTGTTTCCTCTCGTGAATGAACAACATCGAGATGAACCCGTGTCCCGCTGGCAGAGGCGGATCACGTGACTAAAAGAGGAGGGATCTTTACGCCCGCCCTGCGTCTGGACCGTGGTGTCCCCCCCTCGCTCTGAGCCGTGTATGTATTATGTAAGAGGCGCGTGAGAGTTTCCAGTTTCTCCGCTCACTCACGCAGAGCGCCCGGATCTGGGTCAGTGCGCCGGGAAAACGTGTTTACAGGGAAACGCCCAGATGCCCTCCCATCCTCCGACGTACACAACACATCGCCACATCAACGTTTAGGTTCTAAACTAAAATAAATCAGGTGTTGAACCATCCATTATGACTTTTATTTCGATTTGATCTTTACATGATTTAAAATTGTCAATTTTATTTTTATTTTTTTTATGTTAAGAAACGCGCTCAAAGTGAAGTCACAAAAAACTACACTTCTAGTTGTTGTTTATTTGTGGCTCTGGGTTTGATAATCACATTAAAATTAAATACTGCATTAAATGATTTGGTTTTTTTGAAAGACAAGATTGCATAATCTGCAGACTGTGTATGAAAAGAAAATATATGATACACTACATATATATTTGATATGTGAACTCTTCTGTCCCTCGTGCCATCAGGCTTTATACCAGAGGGAGGACAGAGGGAAATGTCTGGCAGTGCCTTCACTTTTCTTGGACTAAACTGAATTTAATGCTATTTTTTAAATCTATCTATCTATCTATCTATCTATCTATCAAGGTCACGGTGAAGTTTAGCAAATGTAGTGTGTGAGTGGTTGGTGGTGGTGGGGCTGATGTGGCAGACCGGTTGCCTCGCTTATCATCACTATATGGAGTGAAGGAATAATGCACCAAAATTGTGGAAAGGACTTTGAGCGTCTGGAAAAGCGCTATAAAAGACTAATAATTTTTTAATTTTATTTTTATTTATTTTTTATGTCTATAGCACATTTACAACAGCCACAGCTGCCCAAAGTGCTTCACATAAAATGGATAATAAACCAAACAAAAATACAGGCCATAACAAAACATCAAGAACAATGAAACAGAAAAAAACAATGGAGAAAAGCCTGTGCTATCTATCTATCTATCTATCTATCTATCTATATCTATCTGTCTATCTCCCCATAAAATTGCACTGAAATGTTAAACAATAGATTTTATGATGTCTCAATTTCACTTTTAAATCTGGAGGTTTAAGTTCTGGGTGATGGAGCTGGTCTCGGATGTAAACGGTAAAGGGTTTTCCTTTCTGTCCCTCATGAGGATCTTGTTTTTTGCTCCAGAGCTGAATCTGACGTCGAACCCGTCGGACCATCCCCGGGACCACACTCTGTTCCTCAGCAAATCACACGACGGTCAGTCTGACTCTTTACCTTTTATTACACGATAATCTGCAAAGTCTCTCTGGATTATAATGGAATTCTGTGTAAATGATGCGACATCTGCGGGACGTGAGACGCTGCAGGTGAATTAGAAATATTCAATTCCCATGATTTCATCTGAAAATACAGTATGTCATTTTCTGAGTTAAAATGGCCAATAATCTCAGCAACTAATTCTTAATAAAGTTTAGTCTCTGTGCCCTGTGTTTATTCCTCCCGTCTTTAGCCGTTCTGTCTCCCACAAAGGAAATGACCATATTTGGATCACAGCGTCATCTCGGTCACAGCCTTTCCTGCTACACGTGGATACCGAACGTGTCAGTATTAGTGAATGAATGAGCGTGGGATTGTTTTCACCTGGAGCGTCTCTTCGTGGTTTTATTTGGTGACGGGGCAGAAACGAGAATCTTTGTCTCTGTATCGTTTCAGTCTCAGTCTCAGTTGTGCCCGTTCGAACCGGTGAGTGTTTACCGCACGCTGGCGCCCCCTGCTGTTCCTCTGAGCTCCTGCTTCTCTCAGCTTGGGTCTCGGTTTCCAACTTTGTGTGCGGTGAACTCTAATGAGCAAAGTCGGACAAATCGACATGACTTCCTCAGCTCCAAATGCAGAGACTGGATTTATGAGAAGACGTCAAAGTGTCCGGTGTTGATCTGAGAAATATCTTTGTAAACATTTGGGATATATCCATAAATGTATTGTACGTTTTCAGCCATTTTCAGATAAATCAATATTTCAGCGATTAAATGTAATTAAGAGATTGAATCTAAAGTTTGAGCAGCTTTGGTCTAGTCTCAGATCAGATAAAACTCTTATCGCCGATGGAACAAAAATCCGATTATTTAGTTTCATTTCAAGTGAAAATAAAATCTGTCTTAATGTAAACGTGAATGTGCCTTTGGCGTTTGCTGTTGGTCTTTGGGTCTGTTGGTCTTTAGATCTTTGGGTCTGTTGGTCTTTGTGTCTGTGACTGTGACCGCGCTGCTGAATGATTATAATAGCTTGTGTTTGCTCCTTTTCTCTCTCTGCAGTTCGAGACAAACGGAAGAGCGTTTACATCAACAATGTGAGTGAGATCATTAGATTTAGATTTAAATAAACGTGAGTGAGATCATGAGAATTAGATTTAAATAAACGTGAGTGAGATCATTAGAATTAGATTTAAATAAACGTGAGTGAGATCATGAGAATTAGATTTAAATAAACGTGAGTGAGATCATTAGATTTAGATTTAATTAAACGTGAGTGAGATCATTAGAATTAGATTTAAATAAACGTGAGTGAGATCATTGGATTTAGATTTAAATAAACGTGAGTGAGATCGTCGTGAACATCGACCCAAAGCCTCCAAACCTTCTCCATCTCCTTCCCTCTGTTTCGCGCAGAACGGAACGACCCGCAGGAAGTACAGCTCGTGCTCCACCATTTTCCTGGACGACAACACCGTGAGCCGACCGCACCTCAAGTACACCGTCAAATGGTGAGGCCTGGCGCCTAGTGTACATGTTTGATGGAGTTATAACAGGCCTTTTCTGTCCACAGTTTGTCTCTGGCCATTTACTACCACATCAAGAACAGGTGAGGGACATTTACACGTGTAAAGGTAAAGTGATGGACTTGTTTCTGATCTGTGGTCGTGTGGCAGGGATCCAGACGGAGCGATGCTGCTGGACATCTTTGATGAGAAGCTTCACCCTCTCACAGTGAGTCAGTGTAATACGATCCTGAGCTCCACTCGTCCAAACGCTTCAACATCTCCATGAAGAAAAGAGAATAGGGCTGACACGAGTAAACTGTTACTGAGTTCACACGTTTTAGTTTTGATCTTTTTCTGGTTTAAACAAAAAATGACTGACCCATAAAGCGTAGCCAGTGTTTCACTTACAGCGTATGTTGTGTCTTTTTCTGCAGAAACACGAGGTTCCTGAGGACTACGATAAGCAGGACCCGGAGCAGAAGCAGATCTACAGATTCGTGCGGACGCTGTTCAGCGCCGCTCAGCTGACGGCCGAGTGCGCCATCGTCACACTGGTCAGAGCCAAATACCAATGTTTCATTTACAGGACCTTCACTCGTCTGCACCGCGCCATTGTCACACTGGTCAGAGCCAAATACCAATGTTTCATTTACAGGAGCTTCACTCGTCTGCACCGCGCCATCGTCACACTGGTCAGAGCCAAATACGAACGTTTCATTTACAGGACCTTCACTCGTCTGCACCGCGCCATCGTCACACTGGTCAGAGCCAAATACCAATGTTTCATTTACACGACCTTCACTCGTCTGCACCGTGCCATCGTCACACTGGTCAGAGCCAAATACGAACGTTTCATTTACACGACCTTCACTCGTCTGCACCGCGCCATCGTCACACTGGTCAGAGCCAAAAAACAATGTTTCATTTACAGGACCTTCACTCGTCTGCACCGCGCCATCGCTCAAAGGGAGAATCGTAGCTACAACCAAAGCAAGGGCGTGGGGTTGGTGTCGGTATTGGTGGGGACATTTTGAGAGAGAAGCTTTTTTGTTTAAGTAAAAGGGAAATATTTACAAACTAATCACATTTCTTAACATAATAATATTATATATTTTTGTAACTATAAGCCCTATTTGCACGGGATTAGAATGACCTCAGGTAAAAAGTCCTCGGAGTTTCTGTGAATCTGCCATGTCAGGGTAAAACATTCCCCCGATTCTGCAAACTCCTCAGACTCAGGTGATTCTAGAGTCGAGAGAGTCAATATGTCGGAGTTTGGAATGTTTTTAACCAGTGTAATGAAGTTTTAATAGGGGCCACATCGATTTAAAACATATCATTTAAGTCTCATTTTTGTCGCTATTTAGATGCTTGTTTTTCAAGAAGCTTTTAGATTTGGGTTAAGTCCAACTGGAGAAGAAGTGTTCGGTTCAGGTGTAGGTTATAGACCTCGCCTGCAGTGTCTCCTGGTAAATCCATGCTCCCTCTCTTTAAACATGGCCACTCCCTTCTCTCTGGTCCTGTAATAAATCCCTCTTGTTCCAAAGTTCTCGCTCCTCTCATCCCCCGTGTTCCTCTGCGCAGGTCTACCTGGAGCGGCTGCTGACCTACGCAGAGATCGACATCTGTCCGGGGAACTGGAAGAGGATCGTCCTGGGCGCCATCCTGCTGGCGTCCAAAGTGTGGGACGACCAGGCGGTTTGGAACGTGGACTACTGCCAGATCCTGAAGGACATCACCGTGGAGGACATGTGAGACCAACCAGGACTTATTCCTTTATTAGGCAAATGAGAAACGGGGCCTTTTCGTAGGCGTGTAACGGGGGTTCGGTTCAGCCGTGTGGAGGCACAAAAAACTAAATGTTTGGTCATTTACGAAGCGTTTACTGAAGGAGCATCTTCTGCCTGGGCCTTCGAACCTAGTGAAACGTAAACACTTAACTCCTTCATTCTGTGTTGATCCATTTTGAGTTATGTCATGATCCTTTGGTCTTTGTGACTGACCTGATGTCACATTCGGTTGAAAATAAGCTTTTTAATATTATTTCAGTTTTATAGAAGGCTCAGACATTCTAAAGGTAGCTACGCATTCGCAGTCAGGCCTCCTTTAGCGATGTGTTCTGTGGCTCCGCCTCCGTCAGACAGAGTACGAGGCTGAACTAAGAAAACTGGAGGTGAATCGTTGGACAAAATGATGGAAGTCACAAAACAGAAGCATAAGGACCGTCCCGTGCTTTTAAAGTCTGCACGGAGGGTTAGCAGAAACCGCTGAGGCTCCTCACGGGACACGGCGCGGCTCTGCCAGTTTAAATGCAGCGTCACTTCCTTTCCCTTTGACTCGCACAGAGAAGCTCAGGTGCTTTCTGTGCGGTGGTAGAAGTTAACCCTCGTGTGGTCCTTGGGTCATTTTGCCCCGAAACCCACTGGAGCCGCAGCCCGTCCACATGCCTCAAACGCCACTGACGGATTTTTGTAAAAGGAAGCAGAAAAAAATATGAATGTGTGGTAATTTTCAGGCTCGTTTTTGAAGTGTAAATGTTTTGACATTAGGGTCTTTAAAGGTGCAAACTTGAAGCACGCCTCGAGGGTTAACAAAGATGCGAATTGCAACTGGAGTTAAATAAATAACGATGCACATGAGTGTCACCATTTCCCGCTGAGCTTTTTATCTTTCCTAAAGTCTGGACACAGACAGCTGCCGGCTCAGCCTCGGTCCGCTCTGCTGTGGGAACCAGAGGCAGGTTTGAGAAACACTGAGGCCTCGGTCATTTAGTGCAACATAATTGTTGGTGCGGCTCTCCGACTCAATCCAGGCTTCCTATGTGGAAAGGAATCGTCCACACCTGCTCTAGGGCTCAGCCTCGCCGGCCAGGCACAAGATGGCCACCAGGTTTGCCACGTCAACGAGACTCGTGTCCAAGCTAGAGTTGTATTAAATATCTTTGGCTGATAAATAAGGCCCTATAGAACACTCAATAGCGTCTGTGTGAAACTGGTAAAACACTGGCCTGACTGCACATAAACTGGGAATACTAAAAATATTTCCATTTGTCCTGAAACGCTTCACAGCTTGAACCGAACACGCTGAACTGTTACTCCCGTGACATTTGAATGTAAACATTTTGTAAGAGGCTGTTTTATTTTGAAGGAACGAGCTGGAGCGGCACTTCCTGGAGCTGCTGCAGTTCAACATAAATGTCCCGTCGAGCGTTTACGCCAAATACTACTTCGACCTGCGCTCTCTGTCCGAGACCAACAACCTGAGTTACCCGCTGGAGCCGCTGAGCCGGGACAAGGCGCATAAGCTGGAGGTAAACGAGCCCGACCCCGAGTCTCCGTCGGCCCGTGAGTCTTTACATCTCCCTTCTGTTTCCAGGCCATCGCTCGACTCTGTGACGACAAATACAGAGAGGCCAGACGGGCCGCGAGGAAACGCTCCGCCAGCGTCGACAACCTCTGTGGGATTAAATGGGTCCCAGCGATTCTCTCCTAACGAGTACTGCAATTACTACTACTACTACTACTACTACTACTACTATTACTACTACTACTACTACTACTACTACTACTACTGCTACTACTACTGCTACTGCTGCAGCTCCTCCCAAAACCCGAGAGCCAACACCAAAACTTTACCTGGAATCTCCCGCTTTTATCAAACCAAACGGCTCCTCCAACTGCACCACTATGGAATCTACTTTTTACAAGAACTACTTTACTACAAGCAGTACTTCTACTGCAGTACTTCACCTGCTACTACTGCCATACTGAAGGCGAGCGAAAGGATGGAACAAAACCCTTCTCAGAGCGGCATTTCTCGTGTTCATTTGAGGAATAAAGTCTCTGTTGTTAAAGTAAAGCACAGAATAGTTTTATACTTCCATCGTGTGTTCGATGAACTCGCTCTGTAGTTACACGTGTGCAGTCAGATGTAGAGGTCGACCGATACGTGTTTGATGAACTCACTCTGTAGTTCCACATGTGCAGTCAGATGTAGAGGTCGACCGATATGTGTTTGATGAACTCACTCTGTAGTCACACGTGTGCAGTCAGAGGTCGACCGATATTTCTCGCCGATTTTTCCGAATGTCTGGTCTATAATCCTATAAAACCATAAATACTTGGCTGCTCCAGCAGTGACCGATTTTATTTTATTTAGGTGATTCAGTCATAGTTTCTGTTCCAGCTTTGATTAGCTGCTGTTAGCATTAGCACGCGACCGCTAGCATTAGCATACTGTTGCTAGCTGTGGCATTTTGCACGGCATTAGAAAATACATTTGCGGAGGTTAAAACTATTTCTGCGATTAGATTGTCCAGGTTCTGAGCTTCAGAAGGACCTGCAGCATGTCGTCCATATTAACGAAGGTTTAGTCAAACGTTTCCTCGCGATGTTTCTCGGTTCCTCTGAGGCCGAGGAGGTTGTGGGAGAACTCGTTTTAAAGCTCTGCCTTCGCTCTTTCCAATGTAAAAAGGCGGTGATGTCTGTGTAACCTTCGGTCCCAGAGATATCGGCTTTTATCGGCGCTAGATCGGCCAATAGCAATATTGTAAAATATCATATATCGGTCGACCTCTTGAAGGTTCTGAAGCATCTGCACCAGAAATGGAGGCGGAACACGTATGACCAGAAACTTAGCGTTCCATAAGTAAAATTATGAATGTTAATGTGTTAGACAAACGCAGCTGACCACAAACACATGACCACAAACACATGACCACAAACACATGACCACAAACACATGACCACAAACACATGACCACAAACACATGACCACAAACACATGACCACAAACACATGACCACAAACACATGGAGACAAACACATGACCACAAACACATGGAGACAAACACATGACCACAAACACATGGAGACAAACACATGACCACAAACACATGACCACAAACACATGACCACAAACACATGACCACAAACACATGACCACAAACACATGACCACAAACACATGGAGACAAACACATGACCACAAACACATGACCACAAACACATGGAGACAAACACATGACCACAAACACATGGAGACAAACACATGACCACAAACACATGACCACAAACACATGACCACAAACACATGACCACAAACACATGACCACAAACACATGACCACAAACACATGGAGACAAACACATGACCACAAACACATGGAGACAAACACATGACCACAAACACATGACCACACGCTGAAGGAATGGAGACGATGCTGAGAAATCTCAAAACACGCCCCGGGAAGAAGCTCAAAGACTCTTCCACAAGAGCAGCACAACCATCTCTGTGAAGGTTTCACTGAAGGCCAGACTAACCACAGAGGTTTAACTTATAACTCTCCATCCATCCATTTTTTCTTCCGCTTTATCCGGGGCCGGGTCGCGGGGGCAGCAGTCTCAGCAGAGATGCCCAGACTTCCCGATCCACGCACACCTCCTCCAGCTGTTCTGGGGGGACCCCGAGACGACACCAGGCCAGCTCGGAGACATAGTCTTATAACTCTGATTATTTAAAAATATTCAAACTACATTCCTCTGCCTCTCTAAATGAACTCGTTGCCTCGGTGACGTCTGTCTGCAAGTATTGAGTCTTAAAAACAGAAACCTTTCTCGCTCACAGGACTGCCGTGAGCCGCCGTAGAGGACGAGTTTTCAGTGCCTGACCCTCTGAACCTACAGGAGCCTGCGGATCAAACCAGACTGTAGCTCTTTCTCACCACGGCATTATTATTATTATTATTATTATTATCCATCCTTCTTCCACTTGTCCGTTGCCGGGTCGTGGGGGCAGCTGGTGGAGCTGCCAGGAGGCGCCAGAGACGGGAAGCCTCCTGGCTCTCTGGAACCGCTCTTTGTCTGACCCGTCACCTAGGACCTGTTTGCCCTGGGAGACCCTACCAGGGGCACGAAGCCCCCGACAACAGAGCTCCAGGATCATTCAGGCTCCAGGATTATTATTATTATTATTATTATTATTATTACGGACGATCGAGCTGTGAAGTGTTTTCTACGTGTCCTGATCCACGAGCCGCACAAAGACGATTGTTATTTATTATTTCATGACCTTTTCAGTCGTTTGTCCCGTTTGTGATATGTTTATGTCCGTTTGTGATTGCGCCGCGACAGAGCCACACCCACAGGGGCCAAGGGGCCGGATCTGGGGATTTTGAGACGCGTTTACGATTTGTGTTTCGGAAATTTGAAGTGTAGCGTTTCTGTGCACATTTTGAGAATCCCACGTCTGTCGTGCTTTACAGAACACAGCTAGATCTAAACATTAGGACGAAATAATGAAAGAATAACATATTTCCATCACTGCTTGTCTATTCTGTTTAAAAAGGCCCTGCACCTGTTTTTTGTTTGGAGCGGGGCTTTTGTTGTAACTTTCTAAAATGGAGGTCATTTTCAGATTCTGCAAAAATGTTCCAAAGTCATTTAAAATATTTCACATACAGTATGTTTTCGTAACACAGTGTTAGGAATGGGTTTAGGCTCTTTATCTTATGCCTTGTTATGAAGCACTGGTTCCCAAAGCGTTATCCGTGGCCCCCTGTAGGACCTGAGCGGCACTGCAGGGGCTCCTAAAGGCCATGTGACGCTCGTCCGTGTGCCGTGTCCACACACACGGGACACACGTATGTCGCTGTTGCAGAGACAGAACAAACGCAGCTCGGTTTTGCAGGTTACGAGCGGCACGGTGGCTCAGCGGTTAGAGCTCGTGCTTCACAGCTAGAAGGTCCCGGGTTCGATTCCCACCTGGACGGGGCCTTTCATGTTCTCCCCGTGTCTGTGTAGGTTTCCTCTGGGTACTCCGGTTTCCCCTACCACTAAAAACATGTACAATTGTTAGTGTTTGACCTTGTGTTTCTCTCATCAAAAACAGATTCTCTTCCCTTTGAACAGAGTTATAAAGTGCTTCATTAAACGATTACCTAAGGAGACTAAACATACATATATATGAACTCTGGCTCCTGTGGCTGAGGTTCGTGTCCCGGTCCGTAGCCGACCCTCAGGTTCTCAAACTGTGTTCAGGTCAAATGTCCCGCTGTCTTAGTAATAAACCTCCTCTGAGCACTTTGTTACGCCGTGTTTTCTTTCTCTGTGTGATGGAGTTACAGTTCCAGTAAGTCTGCAGAAACGTGTGGATCTCAGTCTGATGAAAACAAAAACCAGAACTTAACAAAGTGTAAAAGTTCAGATTTGAACATTTCCTCATTTAGTTTAATCTTACCCGTCTTTAGATCCTGACTTCTGCTGAGAAACGTGTGATTTGTCTTTATATAGAGTAGAACATGTCACTAGCACGCTAGTCCAGGGGTTGCATGTTCCCGTGTCTGCGTAGGTTTCCCCCACCACTAAAAACATGTACAATAGGCCTGTTCTATCACTGAACTATCTGTCTTTAATCAGAGCTAAAGACATATTTATTCAGACGGAATTTGACACGTAATCCTGCCACCTCTTAGTCTGGGTTGTTTTTATTTTCTGTAAAGCACCTTTTGGATCTTGTTAAAAAAATAAATACTGTATTGATTGATAATTATCACGATATTGCTCCGCGATACGGCGGAGCAATATTGCGATATGCAAGTTACTTCAATATCGTGCTGTCCCAGTGTCCAGATATTCTTATAATCAGTGGCCCCACTGCTGATATAGTTCGTGTCCAGGGTGAGAAGGGTCAGGTGTGATCTGACCCACACGGCTCCGGGTCCTGGAGGTGAAGGGTCCTGGAGGTGAACAGGTCCTGGAGGTGAAGGGTCCTGGAGGAGAACAGGTCCTGCAGGTGAAGGGTCCTGGAGGAGAACATGTCCTGGAGGTGAACAGGTCCTGGAGGTGAAGGGTCCTGGAGGTAAAGGGTTCTGGAGGTAAAGGGTTCTGGAGGTGAACAGGTCCTGGAGGTGAACAGGTCCTCCTACAGCCAATCACCGTCTCCGCAGCAGCACAATGCGCTGCAGTCGATGCCTGTCCTAGTCTGTAGCTCCGGGGAACCCCACGGTGATGGAGGAGACGATGGCCGTGTAGAACTGCACCAGCAGCTTAAGCAACAAAAACACGTTAAAAAATATTTACTAAAACGCTAAATGAAAATTGGCAAAAAGTGGCCATTTTGAGGGCCATTACAAACTGGTGTGAGGGCCACATTCAGCCCCCGGGCCGCTTTAGGAGGTGATATTGCACCATCCCTCATAATGCTGTATCGCCTTACCACTGTGGTCTATAGATAGAGTTCACTTGAGGAGCACAGCGCCCTCTGCTGGATGAAGGCTGCTCTCCCTTTGACACAATGGCCCAGAGAATGAGCAGATTGTTTAATAAAGAAAGACTTCCTAACTCTCGTGATTATCAAAGCGGCTCCAGGGCCCGACACGGTGAAGATGTGAAAGATCTGAGGTGGAAACCGGAGACGTGAGTGTTTTCCAGCCCGGGCCGCGTGAGAAAAGGCGTCCGGACCTTGCAATCCCAACTATGCTTTGTGAGTCCTTGGTAAGAATAGCCCGCGGAGCAGACGTGACTGAGGCGGGACAGAGGTGACCCCAGTGCCTTAAAGAGAACGCCTCAGACCCAGTCCGGACGAGGACTAAACCAGGGCTGCACTCGCAGAGACCTGGGACCCGGGAGCAGACGCAGGGGTTAGAGGAACCTGGAGGATCCAAACCCAGGAGAATAAAGATGATCCGAGCCCAGGATCTAGTGCTGATCACAATGAGCCACAACGTCTCCTTCACAGGTGAGAACTACAGAAGATATGTCTCCACCTGGACCGAGCACATTGTCTCCAGTTTGGACAGTGCAATGCCTCATTTGAAAGCTAAGGCCTACACAACTGAGCAGAACCTTTTTGTCTCTGTTTTGTGACTTTTGTTGCTTTTTTGTCGTTTTTTCGTTGCTATGTTGACGCTTTTTTGAAAGAAGCTTTTAGATTTGGGTAAAGTCAAACTGGAGAAAATGTGCCCGGTCGAGGTTCAGTTAAAAATAATAATCAAACAACTGTGAACCAAAGCAGAGCCTGAAGCTGCAGCTGCTGTTACTTTGTCACTTTCCTCTGGGTTTGATTTGTTTGTGTAATCGGGAAAAGGGAAAGTTCGCTTATAGGAGGCCCAGGACACGCTGGTGGGACTAAGTCTCTGAGCTGGCCTGGTGTGGCCTCGGGGTCCCCCCCAGAGCAGCTGGAGGAGGTGTGCGTGGATCGGGTGGTCCCGCGACCCGGCCCCGGATAAAGGAAATGGATGAGCGCTGAACCCCCACTTTAACGGAGCACACGTTCTCCAGTTCAGCTTTATCTACTGGTGTCGGGACAGTGCAACACACGTGGGACTCATGCATGTAAACACGCCAGGATCATAGCATGGGCTCATTCATCCAGGCCTATTGTACATGTTTTTAGACACAGGGTGAACATGCAAACTCCACAGAGAAGCCCCGTCCAGGTGGGAATCAAACCAGGGACCTTCTAGCTACGAGGCACGAGGAGTAACCGCTGTGCCTCCGTGTCGCTTCATCATCGCTATGGAGATGGTCCCTAAAAATATTGAGATGTTCATCGTCATCATCCCCCAGGCCTCGTCTGTAGTGACCAACGTTTCCAGTTTCAGACCAATGAAGGGAGGATCTTTGGAAGAACATTTGAGAATATAGCTTTAGCTTTATTTGTAAAATGTGAACCAGAGACGTGTCCTTCATGTCAGTTCTCCTCCTCGTCCTCAGGGAAGACGTGGCTGCTGCTGATGCTGGGGTTCCGGTCGCTCCTCGTGGTCCTGGCCGGTTTCTCTCTGTTCGGCGATGAGCAGGAGCGCTTCATCTGTAACACCATCCAGCCCGGCTGCTCCAACCTCTGCTTCAACGTCTTCTGCCCCGTCTCCATCCTGCGCCTGTGGCTGTTCCACCTGGTGCTGCTGCTGCTGCCGCACCTCCTCTTCACCTCCTACGTGTCCCACAGAGTCCTGTCCGGGGTCCCCCTGGAGCCCCCCCACAGCGCCCCACTGCAGCAGGTCATCATTGTCTTTACACTGGAGTCTGAGGAACCAGCAGAACATCTCTTTGACCTTAAGGCGAGACTCTGCAGGAGAATGTTTGGTGTCCACCTGCAGCTTCTCGCCTTCAGATGGTTCATGGATTTACTCTGAGTCAGATATTTGAGGTCAAACATTAAAGGGCCGGTTCCTGACTCATCGTGGAAGAACATTGTTCATGACGTCTTTATAAAAACCCTCTTGTGTTTTGCAGGGTGGCGTCCCGGAGCCGTCCTCTCCTCGTTTCCACGGCGCCTACATCTCCGTGGTCCTCCTGCGGATGCTCCTGGAGGCGGCGTTCGGGGCGGGGCAGTTCTTCCTGTTCGGATTGTCGTTTCCCAAGAGCTTCCTCTGCTACGAAGCGCCGTGCACGTCCGGGATCGAGTGCTACGTGTCGCGGCCCACGGAGAAGTCTCTGATGCTGAACCTCATGCTCGCCTTCGCCGCCGCGTCCGTCCTGCTGAGCCTGGTGGACCTGGTGAGCTCCGTGAAGGCGCTGCTGCGGCGGCGGCGGAGGTTCCTGGAGGAGGTCTTCACGAGCGGCGAGGACTCGGAGCATCTGCCGGCGAAGAGGAGCAGCCCGAGCGCTAACGCCGCGCACGCTAACGCCGCCCACGCTAACGCCGCGCACGCTAACGGGGAGCCGCATTTCGCCGCGGAGCAGCCGCGGCCGGAGCGAGGAGCAGCCGCGGCGCCCCGAGCTCCCGCGCCCAGCGTCTGCAGGAGGTCAGCGGCCGCCATGCTGAACGCAGGGGGACCGTCCGACCACACACGGGCCTGGGTCTGACGCCACATCAGGACCACAGACCGGCCTGGGTCTGACGCCACACCAGGACCACACACGGTCCTGGGTCTGACTCCACACCAGGACCACACACGGGCCTGGTTCTGACGCCACACCAGGACCACACACGGTCCTGGGTCTGACTCCACACCAGGACCACAAACTTACTCAGAACTTTTTACTTTTACTCCACTTCGTTTCTATCGAGGCTCCAAAGTAAAACATTGTATTTGGTTCATTTGAAAAGCCTTACCATGAACACTCCAGAACAGCAGGGGGCGCTGTGCAGATGTTACTGTCATCGCCACGGACTCACGACAAAGAAGAAGGTTTGTCCCTGTCGTGTTGCCGTACATTCAGGCAGAGTTTCGGTTTTTTTTAAGCTGCAAAGTGTTTTTTGTACTTTCTATGAATACTGAAGTATTTTCTCTGAGTTTTTCGTGGCCGGGGTGGGACGGGCGCCCTGGACTCGGCTGCTGATGCTTATTTGGACATTACACTTGGACTTTGCATTGTTGATTTAGTTTCTTTGATTTGACGTGTGTGAGGAAACTGCTGCTGTGAAACAGTCGATGGGATTCTGTTCTTTCTCTTCAGATGATTTGACGCAGCGGGTTTGACTTTTATTGGAGTCATGTTGGACCGTGTCTGTACTTTAACTCCTGTGAAGGAAAAGTTCCTCTTAAAGTATGTGGAGTCTTAGAGTGATGTGACACAAAGCTGCTGGCATCCAGTTCCTCACATTATTATAAAGTCTGTTTCAGAGGAGCTCTTCCTTTTTCTGTGAACTGCATTTATAGTTTAGGTTCAGCCTTAACAAAAGCAGATGTTCCTCACTAAACCTCTGGTGGAGCCGATCGCGTGGCCGCCATGTCGGTGGAAAAGAACAACATACTGTAAATAAAGACGTTTGTTGACGGTTAACGGTTAATATAAAAGCGTTCCATGTTTTAAAGACTTGGACGTTTTTGCTCCACTACAAACAGACACGGATTTATTCATTTATTAATTTGAAAACGGTGGTGATTTAATAATGACAGGAAATGGTCCGGTGTAGGTTTATGTCTATTTCTTGTTTTCGAGCGTCATCTTTAACGTCAGAATAAAGACGTTGTTGCACATTTGCATCAATAAAAAGAAATAAAGTTCTATTGTTCATTTCTCTTCCACATGCGCCTGATCTGCTGATAAAGAAATAACAAACGTTCATGTCTTCTCGCTGCATGTGACTCCTGTGTCAGAGCAAACATCACAATGTCGTATAAGCCCCGCCTCCTCTGTGACCCTGAAGCGATGGCTCGCGGGTTTGTCTGTGTGACCTCTGACCTCCGCAGTGACAGCTCCTCCTGCCTGTGTCGGATGCCCCTGAGGTCAGAGGTCGGTGTTTGTGGAGTTTAGAGGCTCGTTAGTTTGAGGCTCCGCGGGGCCGAGGCCGGATAACGAGGCGCTGGACGACTGAGAGTCCAGTCCAGGGACAGACAAGGAGCTCTTCAGGAAAGGAGACTTTTACATTTTTAATTAAGATGTAAATACTTGTTCCATAAGAGCTTGTATCTGAGCTAAACTCAGACTTACAGATAAATCAAACCGAGCACCTTTCCTCCACTTCGACTTTACCCAAATCTAAAAGCTTCCCGGGGAAAAAAGTGTCAAAAACGTACCAAAAAAGCAACAATAATACAACAAGAAAGTGACTAAACTGTGGTAAAACACGACAAAAAAGCAACGGTGAAACGATGAAAAAGCCACAAAAACAGAACAAATAATAAAAAAAACGATTGACAAAAACGTGCCAGAAAAGCAACAACAACAAAAAAACTTTGAAAATTAGAGAAAAATGTTGAGACAATGCAACAACAAAAGTTAGGATCAGTTTTGTTGGCCTTGGCTTTCAAATGAGGAATTACTCTGTTGCTCTCCAGAGAATCTTTTAGATTTGGGTAAAGCTGAACTGGATTAAGGCGAGGGCTCAGGGGTTTTTAAGATGATTCTTCTTCTAATGCTCTGACTAATGTGCCGCTCCAAGAGGAGCTCAATGTGTCATTACCCGTTCAGCCCATAGAGGGCAGCAGAGGAGAAGTTATCGTCCTCAAAGTCTCCTCTGCTCCTCGTGGAGACTCTGCCCGGTCCCGGTTCATTAGTGGACCACCTCCCACGGAAACATCTCCATCTGATCAAACCTGGAAACTCTGACAGAAGACACGACCTGGAGGAAGTTTAGTCCAAATCTACGACTTTTACACCAAACATTAAAACGGTGAATAAACTTTGGCACAAACGTCTTGGATTTATCCACGTGGAGGTTTAGAGTCTTGTCTTTATAAAGTGTGTGTTTTCCTCCGTTTAAACTGGTTTTCCTGCGATGTGAGGCCTGTGTGTTTTCCTCCGTTTAAACTGGTTTTCCTGCGATGTGAGGCCCGTGTGTTTAGGCTGAACTGTTTGACAGATCGTGTTTCATCTTTACGCAGCAGGAAACTGAGCCGCTAAAGTCAAGTGTGATTCATTTTGATTCATATTTTTAATCACATCAAACCTTATGTTATTAATTAATCTGAAATAATCGGGGTAAAAAGTGTCCCGGCCCAAACAGGGAATAAAAACACTGAGCTCATGGGATGCATCTGATGGTGACACTGTTTACTGTAATTATCAGATTATTTTTTTCCACACACAATGAAGGCTTATTTTAAATACAAAAAATATCCACATTATCTAGATTAAACAGTGAGATATATTATTCTATTTAGATGTAAAACAGTTCTTGGCCTTATATCTGTTATTTCAAATGGAGATTCAGATAAAGTTGTGTTTTTGCTGTTTGTCTCTGGAACTCTTAACAGAAGCTGATTATTGTGTATTATTAACAAACTCCAGTTCACCATTACCCAAACTGAAACGCTTATGGAAAGAAAGAGTGAAAGTACTGGTAAAAACAAGACGAAAAAGCAAAAAACAAAAAAACTACGAAAATGCTTTAGAAAAAAAAAAGTTACACAAACACGTTAAAAAAATTATTAAAAATATGACAAATTACAGTGAAGCAGGTGTGATAGAAATGAGAAACATGATATTATTGTCATTGTTATTATGGTGATGATAATATATGTGTGCATATGTATATCTAAAACACTATGACTAATGCATTCTGGGATGGGCGCTTATAAGCCTTTGGCTTCGGCCCACTCCCTTTGAGCAGACAAACTGCTCAAATAAATAAATAAATAAATGTAGTATTTAAATAATAAGTAATTAAATTGAATGGTGACCAGAATGGTAATATAAGCAATGATAAAAAACATAAGAGAAAATTATAAAACTAAGTAAATACACTCAGAAGTCACAAACCTTTCTCATTTCGTTCCATGTTTTTCATACTTGTAAGTCTCATCAGATTTTCAACCTGTGACATGAAAAAGCTTCGAATGATCAATGCTGCTAATCAATAATTGTATTTAGAATATCTGGGTAGGCACCAGTGTTAATTTTGTCAAGATATTTTATTTTAGTTTTAGTCTTTTGACGAAAATGTAATTCAATTTTAGTCGAGATTTAGTCGACTTTGTATTAATAATATTCATTATAATCATATTTAATGGAGGTCCTGCTTCATGGAGCTGCTCCTCATGAACAAAGCTCAGAGGATTTACATGATATGAGGCTCTTTCAGACGGTCAGTAGAAGTTTGGATGATTTTAGTCTCTCCTTTTCATTTTTATTTAGTCTAATTTTAGTCGACTAAAATATCTGGACATTTTAATCATAGTTTTAGTCGCATGAAAAACTTTATATACTTAATATTTTAGTCGACGAAATTAACACTAGGCACTTATAAGCTTTCTTGCTTCGGCCTACTCCTTTTGAGTTATTATATATATATATTTGTTTTTCTTGGTTTTGTGTGATAATGTAAATGTAACGATGTAAATATTGTAAAGAATAGCTCAAATAAATCCAAAGCAAATGACCTTTAGTCACACGGACATGAGCGAGACTAAAGAGGCTCCGAACACAAAACTCACACGCAATAAACAGAAAGAGCATGTTTGTTCAAATTCATAAAAGTTGTTTTTATTCTCAAAATAGAAATCTTCTATCAAAGTCTGAACTTTACATATTCACAATCTGTTTATGCACAAATATATACAGCCGCTATTTACAGGAACTCGGGATAAATACACGTTTACACACGGAGGAGGCTCAGAGCGGGTCTTCACAGAGGCTTCACACGGACCGGGACTGAACCGGGACTAAACCGGGACTAAACCAGGGCTAAACCGGGACTAAACCAGGGCTAAACCAGGTCTAGTCTCCGGGCTGTTGCTCCTCATTATTCCAAAGCGAAGCCATTACGCGCTCATTACGGCGCTAATTACTACACACTGTGGGACAATGCGCTAACGACCCCCCCGCCTCTCTCCCCCCGCGTGTCCCCCCCTCCGCGCGCGTTCCTCACCGCGGCCCGGGACAGACGCCGTGCCCCACATCAGCACAATGAACTCATCTGGGGCAGAGCGGGACTCGGAGCGTGAGAGCGCAAACAGGCGCGCCGGGGCAAACTGTCAGAAACGCCTTTTACGCACGCGAGCCGCGGCTTGTCCACGCGCGCCAACGCTCAGAGTTTCAGGAGAGGAACGTGTGAGGTATTGACTTGTATCATTAGCTTGTTTAGTGACAGGTGTGAAAACGGTACGCGAGATTTAAGGTTGTTCTGGCTGCCCAGAGATCTGTAGAAAAACGCGTGTTCTCGCATAAAATGTAGAATAATGTCCGAGCTGTCCGGGTTTGGATATGTTGTGACGTCAGATACAATGACCCGGTGAGGAAGAGGAGATTCCATTCCTCATGTCCGTCCTCATGTCCGTCCCTCATGTCCGTCCCTCATGTCCGTCCCTCATGTCCGTCCCTCATGTCCGTCCCTCATGTCCGTCCCTCATGTCCGTCCCTCTGGTGCACAACGTGCCCCAACATTTTGAGGCGGTCCCCTGTGCGCACTTTTACGCACGGAATAAATAACGGCACCTTGTGAATCCAATCGATTGTAAAGCACGAAGTTAAGCATTGACCCGGTTTAGCTTTTTGTGAGGCTCACTGATAAAGTCCGGTAAGTCACTGATAAAGTCCGGTAAGTCACAGATAAAGTCCGGTAAGTCACAGATAAAGTCCGGTAAGTCACTGATAGTCCGGTAAGTCACTGATAAAGTCCGGTAAGTCACAGATAAAGTCCGGTAAGTCACAGATAAAGTCCGGTAAGTCACTGATAAAGTCCGGTAAGTCACTGATAAAGTCCGGTAAGTCACAGATAAAGTCCGGTAAGTCACAGATAAAGTCCGGTAAGTCACTGATAAAGTCCGGTAAGTCACTGATAAAGTCCGGTAAGTCACTGATAAAGTCCGGTAAGTCCCGGTGGAGGCCCTGTTTTCCGGCTTCATGTTAACACCATGTAAATAAATAAGGTCCCGTTGGATGAGTCGGGGTCACACCCGGGACAGGGGCATCTGTTTGGGGCACGACACGGAGCTGGCGGTGCCCGACCTCCACGTGAGGCCCGTGCTGACGTCGCTGTAGGTGGAGCTGCTCGAGGCCTTGCTGCCCCAACAGCAGCGCGTGCAGAACGTTCTCCAGGAGTCCAGGGTCTTCCCGGACCAGACCCAGGCGCCCGAGCTGATGCCCGCCAGGAGGCCCATGAAGTACTTGAGCATGAACACGGCGTAGTCCGGCCGCACGCGGCCCGCGTCCTGGGCGCAGGTGCAGGTGTGCGACAGTTCCCACGCGCTCCGGTTGTGCTGCTCGTAGAAGTGACACGCCACGATGACGGTGGCGGGAACCGTGTAGAGCACCGTGAACACGCCGATGCGCAGCATGAGCCGCTCCAGTTTGTCTGTTTTGGTCCCGCCCTGTTTGATGACGCTCCTGATGCGGAACAGCGACACGAAGCCCGCGAGCACGAACACGCTCCCGAGGCACAGGTAGAGCACGAGCGGCGCCAGCACGAAGCCGCGCAGGTTCTCCAGACTCTGGTTTCCCACCGAGCAGATTCCCGCCACCGAGTCTCCGTCCACGGCGCTGAGCGCGAGCACCGCGATGGACTTGACACTGGGCACGAGCCACGCGGCCAGGTGGAAGTACTGAGCATGTGCGGCGATGGCCTCGTTACTCCACTTCAGCGCCGCGGCCAGGAACCAGGTGAGCGACAGGATGACCCACCAGATGGAGCTGGCCATCCCGAAGAAGTACACGAGCAGGAAGACCAGCGTGCACAGCGCCGGGCCCGTGGACTCGTACCGCACGTGCTCGGCGTCACACGCCACCGCCTCGTGCCCCGCCGCCAGGCGCACCAGGTATCCCAGCGACACGCACAGGTAACACGCGGACATGAAGACGATGGGCCGCTCCGGGTACTGGAACCGCTCCATGTCGATAAGGAACGTGAGTACCGTCACGAGCGTGCAGGCGCAGCACAGCGCCGACCACAGGCCGATCCAGAAGGACGTGAAGGCGCGCTCCTCCTGGCTCAGGTACGGGCTGTGGCACGGGAGCGCGCAGCGCGGCACCTGGCCCGTGTGCACGCGCTGCAGCAGAGGGTGGTCTGCGCGCAGAGGGACCAGGGGCTCGCGGCAGAAACAGCCGGGCTCACATCCGGGTTTATGCTTGTTGGGCGCGCGGCTGTAGGGCTTCTTCTTGGGCGCGTGGGGCTTGAGCGCGTGGTGGGTAGGTTTGAGCACGAGCGGCGGGGGCGCGGTGGTGCTCGCGCTGCGGTTGTAGTCCATGCACAGCGCGTCCGCGTCGCCCTGCTCCGGCAGCAGCTCGCAGCGCATGCGGTCCGGCCACGGGAATCCGTACTGACGCATGAGCGGCGCGCAGCCCGCACGCGCGCGCTCGCACACGCCGCGGCACGGCGGCAGCGGCTTCTTGTAGTCCTCCAGGCAGATGGGCGTGTACATGCTGCACAGGAAGAAGCGCAGGTCCGCGGAGCAGCGGATCTCCACCAGCGGCCAGAACTGGTGCACCTCCAGCCCCGCCTCGTCCTGGGAGTCGTGCCTGAACTGGTTGGGCATGTACGTGAAGTTATAGCCGATGCCCTTACACAGCGGCACCGTGATCTCCTGGCACTGGAGCTCTTTGGCCGCCCAGCACCGCGTCCCGTGCAGCAGCAGCGCGAAGAACACGAGCCGCGCCGGGACGCTCCTCTCCATCCGCCCTCCGCGCGCACTGTCCAAAAGTTCCAAAGAGTTCACAACACACAGGTCCCAAACTGCCCCGCGGCGCAGGGACGGTCTCCTCCAAAACAAGTCCCAAACAATTCCCACACGAGCTCCTCTCTGCTCCTCTGCGCTCCTCTCTGCTCCTCTGCGCTCCTCTCTGCTCCTCTGCTCCTCTGCGCTCCTTTCTGCTCCTCTGCTCCTCTCTGCTCCTCTGCTCCTCTCTGCTCCTCTGCGCTCCTCTCTGCTCCTCTGCTCCTCTGCGCTCCTTTCTGCTCCTCTCTGCTCCTCTGCTCCTCTCTGCTCCTCTGCGCTCCTCTCTGCTCCTCTGCGCTCCTCTCTGCTCCTCTGCTCCTCTGCGCTCCTCTCTGACTCTCACTCTGACTGACTGTGGCCGTGTGTCAGAATGAACCCGGGGGCGGTAGCTTTTATACCGCCTCCTCAGGACCCCCCCCCCCCCCCCCCCCCCCCCCCCCCCCCCGGGCTGCGCGCTGCTGGAGGCGGGCTGCAGCTCCAGACTCTCCGCTGCCTCCGGAGGTGTCAGACCCCGCGCTCGGACGCACTAATGAGGCGCGGGACAATGGAGACATCACGGAGGAATGTCTTATTAACGCGGACACGCGCGGTCTGGAGGTTGACTTTATCCACCGTTACGCACAGAATCCATGATCCTCGCGGGGATGAAGTAAAGCTGCAGTGTTCGCGCAGAGCGGAGGCGCAGGAGGATAAACGTTATGTAAATCATGTCAAGATAAACCTGAGGAAGCGCATCTGGGTTAACACTAATTAGCATAAACAGAATACACATGAGCAGTTCCCCGCGGGGACAATGGAGCAAAGGAAACACAGGGTCAGTGATGAGTCTGTTTGCCTGTTAGACAATGTAACTGCAGTCAGGTCTTTATTTAGGCTTAAACAACCATAACCTGGTGTCAATTCATGTTTTCATAAAAATAAATAAAAACAATTATAACATCATAAAATAGATGATGTTATGATTGGCCGATATTGTTTTTAAGCTTCAAATAAACTTCTCCTCCAGCCTCTTTTAAGTTACGAAACTATAGAGATATTTGTTTTTAACCTTGTTAAGGTTCATTTGGCCCAGAGCGAAGCACAACAACTATATAACACAACTATAACGCAACTGTTAGAGCCGTATGAACCATCTCGGGCCCTGAGAACTTCAGGGAGGGGTCTCCTGGTGGTTCCCAGAGTCAGGACTAAACACGCTGAGGCTAAAGCTCAAATCTGGAACAGTCTTCATGAGGATGTGAGACAGGCCTCAACTCTGACAATGTTCAAATCCAGGCTGAAAACAGCTCTTTTTACCCGAGCAGATGAAAACTGAAAGTGTTTTATCTGCACTCTTGCCTTTTACTGTCATTGATTAACTTTATGTTGATGTTTTAATTGATTTGATCTGTTTTCTTGTAACTTTATGCAACTGTGAAGCTTTGAATTGTGCTCTACAGATAAACTTGCCTTGCCTATATAACACAACTATATAACGCTCTGGGAAAGAGCTCTGAAAGCAGAATGTCGCCTCTCTGAACTTGTGGTTGTTGCTCTGGACATGGTTAGACTCTGCTCTCCAGGAGTTTGGTATATTTTTCCATCAAAACTAAGATGTTGAAAAGTGTCTTAAATAAGCCATGATTGAACTGGAGGAGTTCAAGTATCTCGGGGTCATGTTCTCAGTGAGGGACGGATGGAGCGTGAGATCGATAGACGGATCGGTGCGGCGTCAGCAGTGATGCGGTCGCTGTATCGGACTGTTGTGGTGAAGAGGGGGCGGAGTCTGAGGCAAAGCTCTCGATTTACCGATCGATCTACGTTCCCACCCTCACCTATGGTCATCCCACCCTCACCTATGGTCATCCCACCCTCACCTATGGTCATGAGATCTGGGTAATGACCGAAAGGACAAGATCGCCAATACAAATGAGTTTCCATTGCAGTGTTGCCGGGCACACTCGGGTGAGGAGCTCGGAGTAGAGTCGCTGCTCCTTCACATCGAAAGGAGCTGAGGTGGCTCGATGCTTCCTGGTCACGTCCCTCAGGAGGTGTTCCAGGAGGCTCCTCGACCCGGCCCCGGATCAAACGCAAGAACATGGATGGACTGATGGAAGATTACACTGGAGCCTCAGGAGAGTTCTCCAACAGAATTCTGACTTTACCTCACAACATGTCACACAACCTGCTGCTGGACGAATGGGAAATGGTCAAACGTCCACACATTATGTCTTTATAGCTTTACTCGAGATGTTTTACATTTTGAATGAGTTCTTCAGGTGAGAAAAAGAAATGGAGAATTATCAATTTGAAACATTTGCCACTGACATAAATATGAGGTCTTCATATAAATATTACAGATATTTTTGACGACCAAATTTTAAAGAGAGGACGATGTTGTGTTAATTTGAGGCAAACGTGCGTCCGATTCGGGGCAGATCTGGCTCCAACTGTCGCCTTCTGTCGCCGGGTCCCGCTCGGACAAACTGGGGCTAAAGTTACGGCACATTCCTGCGTTAATGGGATCACAGCATCTGTCCCCGAAACCGGAGCCACGTCCACATGTGCAGCACGGAGATGCCACACATTACTCTGACCCTCCCGCGGCACATAGTAGCTGCAGAACCAGAGGGAAACATATGTGTTTCTGTTTGTGGATGTAGCTGCAGTTTCCATTAAGAGTTTATAAATATCTATGAACATAAACTAACTTCTGAAATCATCATGGAAACACAGCACAGTAAAAATACAAATCAAAGAGTCAGAGCCACTGAGAAAACATTATAAAGATTAAAAATCTCAACGTTATAGTTTTAATTCAGGATAAAGAACAGACCAAACTGTCTCTTTACGATGTTTATTCTCTGACGTTTTGTCGCTTTGAGTCAGAGATGTATCCAGGAAGTGACTCCAGCATTTTGCAACAGTTTGGAAAAGTTAGAAAAATCTGTTTTCTCCAAATGAGGTTTTCGTTGCACTCTTCAAGCAGTACTAAGTAACTCGTGCCCCTAGAGGCCATAAGCGCCACTGCAGGTGTCGTAGCATGTTGTGTTTTTTTTACTCATTAATCGTCCGTGAGAGTAAATCCTACGCTGACAGAAAAGACAAAGGGACAGACGGATATTGTTCATCCAATTACACAATGGAGATCATTGTTTCACTCAAACTTGGCTGTAAATACTGTTTAAGCGGCGCTAGCCCACAGTTAGCTTTGCCCGTTAGCCTGTTAGCTTCTTCTTCGTGATTCCATTAGTGTGTATTGGTGACTCCGACCCGGAGGCAGCAAAGTTGCAATTGTAGTTTTCTGACCAGAGACACCAGGGGGAGATGAAAGACCCCCCCAATCATCCCATTGACACTTGTGTTACCCCCAGAGCTGGGCGCTCTCAGTGTGTCCGTGTAAGTGAAGCAGTGTCCCAACTGAGAGAGTGCACTATGGGGGTGCCACAGGGATCTATCTTGGGGCCATTATTGTTTAGTTTATATATAAATGACCTCCCGTCCGTGTGTGATGATGTTGATGTCCACATGTACGCTGACGACACTGGTATCTACACGGATGGGACGGACCATGAACAAGTGGCAGCCAAACTACCAAAGGCAATGAACAAAATGTCTATATGGCTGAATGATTCCTGTCTAACACTGAATGTGAGTAAAACTGCGACAATGTTTTTCTCAACAAAACCAAAAAAACCTATCCCTTAATTACAGTAAAAGGAGACAAAATGTAAAATGTCAATGAGTTCACCGTGGCATCATTTTAGACTTGAGACTAAGCTTTAAGAAACACATCAAAGAGGTATGTCATACAATAAAATATAATCTGTGTACATTTAAATCTATAAGAAATTCATTGACAATACAAGGAGCTAAAACCTTCAGTGCAATGATATGACCTCACTTACTCTATGGTGCATCACGCGGGTCACAAGCAACACATCCACAATAAAACCTTTACAATCTCTTTATAAGCAGGATTCTAGAGAGGAAATCACGACAGTATCATCGCGGTCAAATATTAACCAAATATAAACTGCTCCTTGTGGAATATATAGTTAAGTCGGCCAATCTAAAGGTACTATTCAAGATTGTTAATAATGTGGCGCCTCCACCACTAAAAAGGTTTGTCCGGTTAACCTCCGATCAGACGGTCAGAACAACAAGGTCAACAGTCAATGACCAGTGTACCAAAACCAAGAACAGCTTTAGGACAATCGGCATTTTCTATTAAAACTGTCTCACAATGGAACCAACGTCCAACTGCACTGAAACTATGCAAAGACTTAAAACAACTACTACAGGTTACATCTGAGGGTACGGGTGGGTTTAGACTATAGAGGAACAAGTTTTCCCTTTGATAAAATGTAAATACTAATGTAAATATTCTGAACTGTATTGTTTTATGCTTTTTGTAGTGTTTTGTAAGTGTTTGCAGATGGACATGAGCTCCAAAAGCTAAAGTCTGGTACAAAGCGTCTTTTCCTCTGCTGATTAATGCTCCTGTACAAGTCCCTGTCCAATAAATAAATAAATAAATAAATAAATAAATAAATAAATAAACTAAAACTACAAAACTAAGAGGGACTGCGGAAAGTTTGTATTAAGGTAAACACGTTACTCAGTACTGCTTTAACCTCCACCTGAACCGAGCACTTTTCTCCAGTCTGTATTACCCAAAATCAAAAGCTTCTTTAAAAACGAGACGTAAACAAGGATGAAACAAAAAGTCAACAAAAAAATTTCAAGAATCCTGACCGAGAAGTTACAAGAACGAAAAAGTGACGACAACGTGGCAACAAGTAACACATTAGCTCAGTTTTGGAGGTCTTTCAAATGAGGGGTTACTCTGGCCTACAGGCTGCACGCTCCAGTCGAGAATCTTTTAGATTTGGGTAAAGCTCGGGTAAAACAGGTTAACAACATCTCCACTTTAGTCTCCACACTTCCCAGGCTCAGACTCGACTACGTTAGATTTTTACACTAAAGGACTTTTCAGTTTCTAATTCCTTTCCTGATTCATTGAGCTTTAAACCCAAACAACAGGGAGATTCTTCTCACCTATAATCAACGAAATCAAAAACTAAACAAGATAATAACATCTTTAAACTCTGTCCATTATTTAGATTCCGTTGCTGAAAGTTTTGACAGTGCCTTGTTTTATATGAGGATTCCTCTGGTCTGTCTCTGACACATGTGGGAAGTGTGGGCTGTGGGAAGTGTGGGCTGTGGCTCCTTGTTTCCGCTCATTAACTAAAGCAAACAGTGACCAACGGGTCTCCCTCCCCCCCCCCCCCCCCCCCCCTGTGTTAAAAATCAGGAAAACATTGAGGAAATAAGTAGGAAAAATGTAACAACAAAAATGGAGGAAAAATTTTACATTTTGGAAAAAGATCGAAAAAAAATTGAGGAATTATTGTGGAGAAAAAAAATAGGGAAAAACTGTTAAAATTGGAAAAATTAAAAGTGTAATATGTGTGAAGATTTTGGACTTCGGGACCGTGTTTGTTTCATGTGGATCGGTCCAGCCGTTACAGAGACATTAACCACGAACCAAGTCCGAAATACAGCGCGTTGACCGTTACCATAGTTACCACGAGCTGTAGCTGCACACACTCCATTTTAAACCATAGGCTGTTTCCGGTGTTTTGTGACGTCATCTATAAAACATTCAGACATATCCGAGAATATCCTTAAAAGCAGTTCAATGGCGACGCCTCCACTCGTTAATGATGAATGACTTAAACTGAGCTTGAATTAAGACGATTCATGAGGATTTTGAAAAAAAAACTATAACAAATAATCCAGAAATAAGTCTGTCCTTTATTTGACTCATTTCAGGAAATCTGAGAGAGTTCTTTAATACTTATTCAGTTTCTGCAGCTTTATTTGTGTTTCCTGTTAAATAGGAGTTGGGAGTGTCAGACAGGATTGAGTAAAGTTTAAATCCTGTATTTGCAGACACTGATCAGCCCGTTGTTCGAACAGACTCGTCATTAGCCGCTAACGACGCGGATCAGGCTGAATCCAGACGCCTGCCAGGGCAAACTCTGGGATTACGGCTCAAACAGAACCTCAGAACATGTGTGATGCAGCAGAGAGGACATTCGGAAAGGTCTCCTCACGTGGACTCTGGAAAAATGACCGTCTGATTTACATGTGTTGAATTCAGGAAGCTCATGTTGAATTGAAGTCGATTTGAGCTGATCTGAGATTGAACGCCAGTGGAGCCCGAGGAGAGTTCAGGAGAGAGATGGAAAGACCTCTGAGTCTGTGTCGCTTTGTTGAACTTACTTACTTTTAAAATAAAGCAATCAGTAAATCATCCAAGTTCCTTTTCAAGAAGTAATCAGACATCTGTGGCCTGGTCCTGCGTTGGTTCTGCCTCTTCATGAGATGTATATTCCGTCACAGAAAGGTCCGAGCTTTATTATTTCCAGCTCCGTCAGACGATATCGATATGATTCCAAGTGGTTTTCTAAGACGGGATAAAGGTGAATGCTCTCGTGCCTGAGTGCGTGTGGAAACTTTAGTTATGATGATTCAAAGTGTCTCATTTCTTATCATGAAAGGTCTGTTTCTTCAAAGAATAGATCTGGATATGGACCGAAGCTGATTCAACCTGGACAGACTCACACGGACGAAAGCAGCGATCAGGAGATGGTGATCAGACATCGAGGTAAAGTCAGTGTAGATGAACAGCTTGGAGTTCGGGATGTTTCCCCCGGAGCCTGGACACTGGTGGTGGTGTGGAGGACCCGTGAAGATGCAGCAGGTAGAAGCCATGGATGGAGGTGGAGGCGGATCGCAGCACAGCTGGGAAGCGAACGGACCATGATTGCTGGGGCTTAAAAGCAGGACCGGCGATGATTGGCTGCTACGCTGAGGTGGAGGTGTGGCCTCTCAGGAGTGATCATTGGCTGGAGGTGATGTTGTATATCACTGCCTCATGGTGTCACAGGGCTCGGAGTAGAGCTGCTGCTCCACATGGAGCGGAGTGGCCTCTGGAGTTTCAGACACTGAGGAGGAGGACATGTCTCTGTGGGCTGGTAACCCTTCGTTTCCGTCCGGACAACAGTGTCCTTGATTTGATTCACTCATTTAGAAAATATCTGTCCATGAATCAAGTTTTTATCGCACTTCAATTAAGAAACAAGAACTCGCCTTAATTTACCTGAAACGCATCGTTCTTCTTCTACGTGTAACAAACCTGCCTCAGGAAGGTGTTTGAACATGATGTTCTGAAGTGAAGCCTTTGTTCTGACTGAAGGATCTCACCTTTCTACAGTGTCCTCCAGCGGGACGAGAGCGTCTGAGGGAGCCTGACCTTTGGAGCAGCTCCTGGTCTTCAGACTGTTGTTCACAGATAAGTGTCTCCTCAGGATGTTCCTGCTCGAGCCTTTTAGGGACGGTTTAAATACTCGGGGTTTAGTGTCGGAGCGGGACCGTCTACTCCCTGGACCAGTCGAGAGGAGCATCATAAACATCTGCAGTGTTGTTGGGACAGTCACATGTTCTCGAGCTCTGATACTGAAGTGTGGGATGGGCCCGGGGGATTTCCTGGTCTCTGTTTAGTTTGAGTGTTTGCGTGGTCCGCGAGGCCTCGTGTTCGGCGACAGGTCGATAAACAGCTGCAGGAAGAGTGCCCTCACATCTGGGCCCGGGGTAAACACTGGAGCGTGTTTACGGAGACACACGGAGACTCAGCCTGGACACGGAGACTCAGCCTGGACACGGAGACTCAGCCTGGACACGGATCAACCGGGACACGGAGACTCAGCCTGGACACGGAGACTCAGCCTGGACACGGAGACTCAGCCAAGACACGGAGACTCAGCCTGGACACGGATCAGCCGGGACACGGAGACTCAGCCTGGACACGGAGACTCAGCCTGGACACGGAGACTCAGCCTGGACACAGATCAGCCTGGACACGGAGACTCAGCCTGGACACGGAGACTCAGCCGGGACACGGAGACTCAGCCTGGACACGGAGACTCAGCCTGGACACGGAGACTCAGCCTGGACACGGATCAGCCTGGACACGGAGACTCAGCCGGGACACGGAGACTCAGCCTGGACACGGAGACTCAGCCTGGACACGGATCAGCCGGGACACGGAGACTCAATATCTGACCAGTCAAACTTCTGCAGACGCCGGTCGTCCAAGTCAGTCTCTGTCTTTGCAAACGTCTTGATTTATCTCACCCTGGAGACTAGATGGAGACTCTAGTTGTCACTGGTCACGGAGATGTCTCAGAGACTGGGGATGAGTCTCCAGGTCTCTGTGAAAATTAACAGGTTCGATTTCAGCAGAGACCACATGGAGACTTTTGTGAGGTCTACACGGTCTCGAGCTGTCGTGGCGTGAACACTATTTGTTGTCCTCAACCTGTGAGAGACGTTTCTGTGACGTCTCCGCAATGTCTCTGAGACCTGTGGGATACCAAGGAGATCTCAAAGAGTCGCATGGAGTCTTTTTGAGATCTCCTTGTGTCTGACAGGTCTCGGAGACATTGCAGGGACGTCACAGAAACGTCTCACAGATAGTTTGTGACATTGGCACAACAGCTGAAGTCCACGGAGACCCCTCAGAGACCGTGCAGAGACTCCACTGAACCTGTTTGTTTTCACAGAGACCTGGAGACTCGCCACTAACGGCACGGTAGCACAGCGGTTAGCGCTCGTGCTTCACAGCAAGAAGGTCCCGGGTTCGATTCCCACCTGGACGGGGCCTTTCTGTGTGGAGTTTGCATGTTCTCCCCGTGTACTCTGGTTCCCCCTACCACTAAAAACATGTACAATAGGCCGGGGTGAATGCATGGAGGTCAGAGGGACCATTTTGTTATATCTGAAATTGTGGCCATTTTTACACATAAAACGCCTCATTTTTATAAGAAAACATAAATGACTTACAATGCTAAAGACGCTGCAGGGGAATCGTGGAGATATCCGTGTGAAACCTCTGCTGTAGATACTGACTGGAATATGATTATATTAAATCTATGGAGAAACATGGAATAGTTCTACACCTTATTGTGAAGAACAGGTCATTTGGATCAAAGCTGTGAACAGTGGAGCAGGTACCCAGACCCTGCAGGTGTTCACAGACCTTGCAGGTGTTTTCAGACCCTGCAGATGCTCAGACCTTGCAGGTGTTCAGACCTTGCAGGTGTTTTCAGACCCTGCAGATGCTCAGGCCCTGCAGGTGTTCATCTCAGCAGATAAGGCCGTCCCAAACCCACAGAGAGACGCTCCCAGCTCCGACGGGCCATAAACGTGTCGCTCTCTGCCGTTCGGAGTGTGATAAATAACGGCTAATATCCGTGAACGAGGGTCGGAGTTCAGGGTTCGAATCCACACACCAGACTTGGTTCTGGAGTGAATGAAGCTGAGAGGTGTGAGGGCCGCATTTCAAATACGCTGATACTGATTCATAACAGCGTATGCAAAGTTTCCCTCGGCTGTAATTAAGCCATCTTTAAGTTCCCCCTTGCATTGCATTGGGCAGCTCTGCAGTTCTTAATATCCATCCACATTATAGTCACATTTTAAACACTTTTGTTTCATCCTTTTACCGCACTGTTCCCACTTTTTTTTCTGTATTTTTTTCAGAGTTTTCCCTAAATTCTTCCTAATTTTGTTTTATTTTTTTACTACATTTTCCCCAATTGTTTTCCTAGTTCCTCTACATTCTTCTTTTTTTTCCACATTATTCCCAGTTTTTTCCACATGTTTTCTTCATTATTACCCTAAATGTTTCCTAATTTGTCCACATTTTCCCCCAATTTATTCTCCACCTTTGTTCACACTTTTCCCAAATCCTCCCACATTTTCCCTTTTTTCCCGTGTTTTCCCGTATTATGTAACTGTCAAAAAACTGAATTTCGGAAACAGAAACAGTCCCAACCGTCTTCTCCCGCAGCACATCCAGTATGAACTCATAAAGGCGTCTCAAAGTGGAGACAAAAGGACCTTCAGTGTAAGGAAAACATTTCTTTACAAAACTGTCTCAGCTCCTGCTGCTCAAATCATTTAAAGCTTTACTTTCTCCCACTTTGTCTCCAGTTGTAGGAGTCACTCTAAAAGCATGTGCTGTTTAGTGTCTTTGTTGTTTTGTTCTTTTCTCGCTCCAAAGCCCTATAGACCGCTCTCTCTCCCTAAATATCCAAACCAGTGCTTTCCTCCAGACAGACGGAGATGAAGCCCGGACAGAAACCACTAATGCTGCTCTCAGACTGTAGTTACAGAAGCTCTGATTAAACCTGCATTTACATTGTCCTTCAATGTGTTAGACTGAACAATGTGAGCCAGAATGAGAGGCTTTTAAAATCTCCCTGATGAATCTGAAGCTCAGTCAAAGCGTGAACAGAGGTAAAGTCCAGACTCTGAAGGAAAGGCTTTGAGAAGCTATTTCAGAGACGAGGCTCCTGCGAATCCGACAAAACCACAATAATATGTTTGAGCAAACGTCGGACGGCCGTGTTGCCAAACCGGCGGCTCCGGGAGGCGCAGACACCGAGGTCTGTCCGTAATGTCGCACAAAAAGGACAAACAACATGTTTGTCTGTGTGAGTTGTTGAAGAGCCTGTAATTTCCTCGGCTTTGACTAAATGTCCGTCTGCGCCCGAGGAGCGAGTGGAAGCAGACGCTGAATAAACAGAGCGACGGAAGAGGAGAGACTAAAGGTGTGATATGAGATTATCACGATTATTCCTCATCACATGTGCTCAGCTCGAGGATCCTCAACACGTTTTACTGCAGAGACTTTTACCACATTACAATGAAAGAGCCCGAGGGCACATCTTTAAAGGCGCATTATGCAACGTTTTATTGGGGAAGAACATGGATATTTGTGCATAGTTGACCTTGTTGTGACCTGAAGGTCGTATGGATGGTCCATCATAATGTGGCCTCTGAAATCCATCTCCTTAGAGTAAACTAATGAAAAGAAAGACTCGGTTACTACGGCGACGACCGGCCAATGGGGACTTTAATGTCCTTTAACTTAAGAGACGTCTTCTGCTCCTGAGACACTGGCGACCTGATCCAAGCCTCAGAACACGGAGCGTTTAGCAGCCAGGCCTCTTTGCCCCGGGGCAGCCGGAGAGGTCCAGTCTTCAGCTCCGCGCTGTAGACTGAGCTGTTGTGTCTCCGTCGCCGCAGACGCCGATAAAGGACACACTTTGTTGGAGGCTGAAAACTGAGCACTTTGGCTTCGAGGGCGGAATTTCCTCCAGCGATTTTATCTCAGTCGGGACATTTACCCGCGGCCAAAGAGGAGAGAGAAGTGAATAAAGAGGCTGCACCTGCGGGATGTTTTTGTTTGAACCAGACTAAAGCCCTGGGGCAGACTGACACAGACATGGCTGCCCTTCTGACACATGTTTGCCCCGTAGAGGATTTTAAGGGAAGGACATTTTAGTTTTAGAAATATTTGTTTTCACAATAACAGGCGACAGTTGTTTTTCCTCATCGTTTTACCACCGCTGAAGCACCAGACTGTTGCTCCGTTGTTGAATGTGTGTGTGATGCAGCAGCAGGTGAAGCACGTGGGGAACGACGGGTTTGAATGTTTGATCTGTGCTCATAAAGTCGCCCTCACGCCCACACGGGGCCGTAAACAGAGTGTGAAACAGCCTGTTGTAGAAATACCTGAGCGTCTTATCAGCGATAAGGACGAGGGAGGTCTAAAGGCCAAGGCGTTACATCGAGAACGCTCCGTTCACCTGCAGCTCTCCTCCTCCTCCTCCTCCTCCTCCTCCTCCTCCTCCTCCTCCTCCTCCTCCTCTAGCTGTGAATGATCGACTGCATTAACACACCTCAGGCTAATCATGAACGAGGGACGAGAAACACGACCGGGCAATTATTAGCAGAAAACGATGCAATGACTTTGAGTTTTTCACAGATTTCACATCTAGTACTGTGTAGTATGTACTGTGTAGTATGTACTGTGTAGTGTGTACTGTGTAGTGTGTACGGTGTAGTATGTACTGTGTAGTATGTACTGTGTAGTGTGTACTGTGTAGTATGTACTGTGTAGTGTGTACGGTGTAGTATGTACTGTGTAGTATGTACTGTGTAGTGTGTACTGTGTAGTGTGTACGGTGTAGTATGTACTGTGTAGTATGTACTGTGTAGTGTGTACTGTAATAATAATAATAATAATAATAATGCCTTACACTTATATTGCGCTTTACAAGCCTGTATTACCAAGTTTCTCAAAGCGCTACACTGTCGTCATTATTCATTCACTCCATACTTGGTGGTGAGCTGCTGTTGCAGCCACAGCTGCCCTGGGGCAGCCAGTCTGCGCCATCGGCCCACCACCTGCCACTCACTCATACACCAGTGTACGCAGACACTGGAGGCAAGGAGGGTGAAGTGTCTTGCCCAAGGACACAACGACAATGTGCACCTTCAGGAGGCGGGATTCGAACCCCCGACCTTCCGATCACGAGACGACCCGCTCTACCATCTGCGCCACCGTCGCCCCAGTACATACTACTGTGTAGTATGTACTGTGTAGTGTGTACTGTGTAGTGTGTACGGTGTAGTATGTACTGTGTAGTATGTACTGTGTAGTGTGTACTGTGTAGTATGTACTGTGTAGTGTGTACGGTGTAGTATGTACTGTGTAGTATGTACTGTGCAGTATGTACTGTGTAGTATGTACTGTGTAGTGTGTACGGTGTAGTATGTACTGTGTAGTGTGTACGGTGTAGTGTGTACGGTGTAGTATGTACTGTGTAGTATGTACTGTGTAGTGTGTACTGTGTAGTATGTACTGTGTAGTGTGTACGGTGTAGTGTGTACGGTGTAGTATGTACTGTGCAGTATGTACTGTGTAGTATGTACTGTGTAGTGTGTACGGTGTAGTATGTACTGTGTAGTGTGTACTGTGCAGTATGTACGGTGTAGTGTGTACGGTGTAGTATGTACGGTGTAGTATGTACGGTGTAGTGTGTACGGTGTAGTATGTACTGTGTAGTGTGTACGGTGTAGTATGTACTGTGTAGTATGTACTGTGTAGTATGTACGGTGTAGTATGTACTGTGTAGTATGTACGGTGTTGTATGTACGGTGTAGTATGTACGGTGTAGTATGTACTGTGTAGTATGTACGGTGTAGTATGTACGGTGTAGTATGTACGGTGTAGTATGTACGGTGTAGTATGTACGGTGTAGTATGTACTGTGTAGTATGTACTGTGTAGTATGTACTGTGTAGTATGTACTGTGTAGTATGTACGGTGTAGTATGTACTGTGTAGTATGTACGGTGTAGTATGTACGGTGTAGTATGTACAGTGTAGTATATGCTGTGTAATGAAGGTGGCGCTATAACCACTGGCCTCGTGGCTCCATAAATGTGAACGCTCAGTCATGTGGACGAGTCCTGATGCCCTGAAACGGTGCAGCACCTTCTGGGTTTGTCCTTGTTTCAGAGCGTGGTGTCCTGCACTGGTCAGCTCCTCCACGAGAAACTAAACGTGCAGATATTCCAGCGGCAGAAACGACAGGACGGCTGATTCATGAGTCTTAGCTTAAAGGTTAGCATGAAAACATGACTTTCTATGGAAAGGACAATGGCCGTTTTAGGGACAGGTTTTGGTCAAAGGTCAAAGGTCAACTTCTTCTTATACTTTAGTCAAAATCAAAACCAGCACAAACTCCCAACATTCAAGCACTTCTAATTCTCAGAGAGTTTTCCCAAAGTCACACATACAAACATTGTGACTTTAGGAATGTGTTATTCTCTCCGTTTATTTAAGTGTTTGTGGACATACAGTGCGTTGCTCACTGGTCGCGTCGCAGCTGCCTCAACATTCAAAGTGTTTTATTTCCCTGTAATCATTACCGTCTAAACACGCTGTAAATGTTTACGGCGTTACAGCCGTAGGAAAGCAGGGCCAGTGCCGGCAATGATTAGTGAGGCTAACCACTCTGCCACAATAAACAGACACACGATCGTCTCTGGGCAGCAGTGGCTTTGACCTGCGCTTAAGAGGGTCAGGCTCACAGGAGGTGAGAGGGAGAGAGAGGAGAGAGGGGAGAGGAGGAGAGAGGGGGAGAGAGAGGAGAGAGGGTCAGGCTCACAGGAGGAGGGAGGGGGGAGGGGGGGAGAGAGGGGAGAGGAGGAGAGAGGGGTGAGAGGGAGGGGGGGAGAGAGAGCCGAGGGGGAGGGCGTGTAGCCGTTCCGTGTCGAGGGTCCGGGCTCTGCGTCGTTACTCAGTAGTTGTGCTGTGATGTAAACATGTGTAACTTCTGCATTTGTGTTCATTGTATTTATGGGCGTCCAAAGTGCGGCCCGAGGGCCAAAGGCCTCTGTGTTGTCGCCAGAGACGGGAATGTTACTGCAATTTTAATCACCGCACACAATTAAAACCTCAAAAATGAACATTTACTGTGAGACTGAGCTGCATTTTGGTTCCAAGCCTAAATAAAAGTGGGGAATGGTTGAAACCTTCTTAAACACTGATCTGTGGCCCTCGGTGAGAAGGTTGGGACCCCCCTGGTCTACAGGGTCCTGGTGGCACCGAGACTGAAGACTGAACATGAGATTCCTGAACTCCAGCTCTGGCGTTTCTCAGACGTGCAACACTTTAAAGGCTGAACTGAGGCCAGTCCTTTTGTAAATGGATTTCCTCCTGTTCTAGGACGTATCTGTGCTCACACACGGCGCTAAACTGGGGGGGGGGGGGCGTTGTAGCATCCGCCCCCTCTGCTCCTGGAGCAGTTCCATAAATGTCACATAAACACTCTTCAGTGTTTAGGACTTTGTCCCTTCCGTCCGAGCGGCCGCACCTGCCGCCGCCGCCGCCGCGTCCTGAGAAAGCCTCCGATGATTGACGGGCGAGCCGAGCGCTTCGTGGCTAATCCGCTCCGAGCGCCGCACTCGGCATTCCTCTCTCCGCCCGCCGTCAATACTCCACACGCCGGGACAATCGTCTGCGCGGGTTCCCATGCGGTCAAGAGTCGGCCGTCCGCGCTCTGCCCCCTCGTCAAAATGGCCGCTCCACTTTGGGAAAACCAAACATCTCTGGAGTCGCTTTGAGCCCGTCGCCGTCGGAGGCGTTCCCACGCCGCGCAGAAACGCTTTCTCCCGGGCCGGCCACTCGAGCGCCCAATTACGAGAAGCTTTAAATAAAAACATTTATTTTCTCAAACAAAGCCCCCGGCGGACAAAGCTCTGGAGGGGCGGCTCGCCGAGGGGGCCGGGCCCTTTGTGCGGAGTCCCCGGGCCAGGCGAGGGCTTCTCGTTAGCCTTTACAGTAGCGCGCAGGAGGGGGAGGGGCCAAAAGAGCGAGCGGGCAATTAGCAAATCCCCCGGGCGTCTGAATGGGGGGCACAAAGGCCGGGGTCCCAAAGGAAGTGTTACTTTTGTCCAGGAGCAGAAAAGGCAGCGGGACGAGAGGCGAGGGGGGGGGCGACAGGCGCTGCAGGTCCATGAGGAGAGTCATGTTCTTCATCCCCACTTTAACCGAGCTTTACCCAAATCTAGAAGCTTCTCGACAGGAGCGTACAGCCTACAGGAGTGCACCCCCATTTGAAAGCTAAGACCTACAAAACGGAGCTGTTTCCTTGTGTTGTCGCCACTTTTTTTGTCGTATTTTTGACTCTTTCCTGTAACTTTTTTCTTGTTGCGTTTTTGTTAGGTTTTGTTATCGGATATCGGAGCCGATACTGGAACAAATACAATATCGGGTATCGGCTACAAATATCCGATACTGAACCTTTCATAATAATGATGGCTTACACTTGTATTGCGCTTTACGAGCCTGTGTTACCAAGTTTCTCAAAGCACTGTCGTCATTATTCACTCACTCCAGACGTGGTGGTGGTAAGCTACTGTTGTAGCCACAGCTGCCCTGGGGCAGACTGACGGAAGCGAGGCAACCAGTCTGTGCCATCGGCCCCTCAGACCACCACCCTCACTACATTCACCCTGGTGTTTCCAAACGGTCCCATCCAGGTCTGGACCAGGCCCTTCCTGCGGAGCTTCAGGTCTGACGGGATCAGAGCGAAGGCGGGACGTGAACCTGCCTCTGATGGACATGCTGCAGTAACGCTGAGAACCTGGAGGATTCAACCACTGAGATACTTTTACCTAATGTATCTTTGATCGCCGCGCAAAATCCTGCAGTTAGCAATAGCATGCTAAAGCTAGCAGGAGCTAATACTAATGCTAACAAAAACTAATCAAGTCTGGGTCCGAAACTATGATAGAAATGCCTAAAGGAGCCTAATACAATAAAATAATAAGTGTTTTTAGTTTAAGAAATCACTGATCTGGTCCTGGTCGTCGGTGGAGGAGGAGCTGGAGGAGCAGGTCTGAAGAGCCTCATTAGAGAAGCTCAGGAGCTGAAGCTGTTTGCTCATTTGTTCTTCTGAATCACTGTCTCACTCTTTTACTTGTTGCAGCAACGTTTCAGTCACTCGCAGAAGTAATCTATTCTTTGCGTTGTAGAGACCACTGTGATCGAACACTATAAAAACTATAAAAAGTTGCAAATGCACATGTAAAGATGAAAAGTCTCCGGCGGGAACAGGCCTAAAGCCTTAAGTGTATTTACTAAATATTGTTGAAATTGTTTCAAAATGATTAAATATTACAACAACAAAAAATCTAAATAATCAGAATCAGAATAGATTTATTGTCAAGGTTTGTGAACAAGGTTTACAAACTAGGAATTTGTCTTGGTGCAAACGTGCGACATAAAACATATAACACAGAATTAAGATAAAAAATAAGCTAAGAACGTTAAACTATAAGGCTATAAGGGCATGCATAAAAAATATTAAATAAATAAGATAAAATAAAGTGACATATGGTAAGACAACAACAATTTGACATTGAACAACAGCGGGATTGTATTTACAGATGTGTAGCGTATAAAGTGGTATTAAGTGTTATGTAATAATTGTCTTTCGGCTGTGATTGACATTTCGTGGATGTTTATTTCCTTGGGACGGGAATCGGCCCGGAATGACCCGACCTGTTACAGCTTTATGGCTAAAATAATTCATTTTATCATTATTTTAAATCAATTTTACCAGGAAAGTCCCACTGACATTAGGAATCTCTGCTCCTGGCCCCAGATTGGAACCTATTGTACATGTTTCCTGTGGTCGGGACAACATAACTGGGAATGGAACCCGGGACCCTCTTGTATGCTTTGTTAATGAACGTGTATTTTCTTTTGGATGTTTCATGTCCTCATTGTATCGTATTGAAGGTTGTGGGTTCGATTCTGACTGTGTTTAACGAGACGTCCCTGACAATGTCCCCGTGTCCAGTTATTTGAGAAACAGTTTGACTTCCTCTTGATGAAAAGTGTTCCGAGCGTCTCCAGACTCGTTGAATTAAAATGAGCCGGTTTATTCAATGATGTGCGACGTATATTTACTGAAGAGGGAAAGTGCGGACTCGAGCGGTTAATGAGGACAATGTGCAGACGGAGATATCGGCACGTTCCTGATGAAGCTGTTCCATTCAGAGATAACAGCCTGGGGGGGGTTAATAATCCTCCAGGGAGAGACGTGACCCCCCAACCACGAGGCGGACAGTTCCATGTGAGGAGTTTGTGTGCGATGATGGTCAGGGATTCTTGCTTCACCGACGTCTTCAGGTGAATTATGAAGTGCCAAGTTCCTCAGAAAAATCAGTTTATGCTGGATTTTGGCCTCAAAAGGTTCCCCCTACCACTAAAAACATGTACAATAGAGCAGGATGAATGAGGGGCGTGTTTGGGAGTGCGCATGGGGGACGACGGACGCAAATTAGCACGAGGCTACAATCCGGTGTGGCTTGTTTACATGCATGGTCCCAGGAGTGATCCCTGGGGGACTCCACAGGTCACAGCCATTTGGTCTGAGACGCAGTTTCCAATTTAAATTTTCTTGTTTTTGAGGTTGGACCTAAACATTAGTGGAGACTAGTGGAGATAGTGCTGTGTTCATTGTGTTCCCGGCAGAAGCTCTGAGGAGTGTCGGGGCTTGTGGTCATCATGGCTCAGCCGCCTCTGCACTAAAGACACTGCCTTTGTAACCACGGAAGAGTTCAGTGACTGATCGATAAAGGAAGACCTCAATCCTCTGGGCTTTTAGTTTATGGTTATTTCCCTGCACATTTCTCCACATCTTTAACCCCCCCCCCCCCCCCCCACACACACACACACACACACACTCCCCCCCCCCCCCCCCCCCCCTCTCTAGGTTGACGTTATTCATGGTCCGCTGTCCTTTGTGTCTGACTGACCGCTCCGCGTCTTGACTCGGCCCTGAGTGAATACCAGACCAGCTGCTCCACATTCAGCGAAAGAAAACACCACCACACAGAGGGGGGAGGAGGTGGGGGGGGGGGGAGAGGAGGAGAGGAGGAGAGAGAGGGGGGGGGGGGGAGGAGGAGAGAGAGGGGAGAGGGAGAGAGAGAGGAGGGGACAGAGAGGAGAGAGGAGGAGAGAGAGGGCGGAGAGAGAGGAGGAGAGAGAGGGCGGAGGGAGAGGAGGGAGGGAGAGAGGAGAGAGGGGAGAGGGAGGAGGGAGGCAGAGGAGGGAGGGAGAAAGAGGAGGAGGGGAGAGGGGAGAGAGAGGAGAGAGAGGAGGGGAGGGGGCGCTGGGGCAAAGGGGAGGAGCTGCTATTCAGTGGACACGAGGGACATGAATGGCCCAATAATGAAGACACTGCTGCATTTTAAGGAAACAATTATAAATCTATGAAGCTCGAACAGGCAGGAATTAGAAACTGAAAAGTCCCCGTTCCAAAGCCTGTAGAGCCTGTAGAGCCTGTAGAGCCTGTAGAGAGTGGAGCCTGTAGAGAGTGGAGCCTGTAGAGTGTAGAGTCTGTAGCACCTAAAGGCTTTGGTTCCTAACCTTGTTTTGTCTTGACCCCGTTAACCCTTTAGGGGTTCTCTGAGGCGCCCCTCCCTCAGGAGTGGTCACAATGTATTTACAAAGTAATCACTTAAAGGCGCTAATTGTAAGTGAAAAGATGTTCAAAATAAAACTAAAACACTTCACAAATATAACTTCTCCTTTACAATAACGTTCAGTTTCATTTCTTTTTTCAATCTGCTCCAGGTCCCTGTACCCCTGATTGGGAAACAAAGCCATAGATACTAAGTGTTTTATGGATGAATAAATAGATAAGCCTTTGTGGGCCGACCTGAGCCGCTGTGGGCCGGCCTGAGCCGCCGTGGGCCGACCTGAGCCCCTGTGGGCCGATCTGAGCAGCTGTGGGCCGACCAGAGCCGCTGTGGGCCGACCTGAGCCGCTGTGGGCCGGCCTGAGCCGCCGTGGGCCGACCTGAGCCCCTGTGGGCCGACCTGAGCCGCTGTGGGCCGACTAGAGCCGCCGTGGGCCGACCTGAGCAGCATGTTCTTGGAGGTCGGGGAAACTTCTCTGAAACGGTGCAGCACCTCCTGGGTTTGTCCCTGTTTCAGAGCGTGGTGTCCTGCACTGGTCAGCTCCTCCTGTCCCTTCCTTGTTTCCTGTAGCTCCTCTTGTGATGCCTCCTCTGTGCAGCAGGGGGGGCTCTTGGTGCCTCTTCAGTGTTTCAGAAGAAGAAGCTGCTGTTTGTACTTTTAAAAACCTGGGTCCTTCACAGCGAAACGATGTGGAAACAGAAACTACAAACGCAGCTGTACCAAGAGAGACGGAGCTGCTGCTTGTTTGTAACAACAAAACAATAAAACTGTCAATGGCGGCACGGTAGCACAGCGGCACGGTAGCACAGCGGTTAGCGGCACGGTAGCACAGCGGTTAGCGGCACGGTAGCACAGCGGTTAGCGGCACGGTAGCACAGCGGTTAGCACGGTAGCACAGCGGCACGGTAGCACAGCGGTTAGCGGCACGGTAGCACAGCGGTTAGCACGGTAACAGCGGCACGGTAGCACAGCGGTTAGCGGCACGGTAGCACAGCGGTTAGCGGCACGGTAGCACAGCGGTTAGCACGGTAGCACAGCGGTTAGCGCTCATGCTTCACAGCTAGAAGGTCCCGGGTTCGATTCCCACCTGGACGGGGCCTTTCTGTGGAGTTTGCATGTTCTCCCCGTGTCTGCGTAGGTTTCCTCCGGGTACTCCGGTTTCCCCTACCACTAAAAACATGTACAATAGGCCCAGGGACTGCAGGTGGAAATTAGCACAAGTGCTATAACCTGGTACAATGCATCTCTCCTTTCTGAGGCTAATGTATGTTGTACACTGTCCCTGTTCAAATAAATAAATAAATAAAATAATTAATAAATAAATTAGATCTGTCTCTCCCGTCTTTAGCCGCTGCTTCTCCCACAAAGGAAATGTCCATATTTGGATTACAGATTGTTGTCGGGGGGATTTCCTGCTACACGTGGATACCAAACACGTCAGTATTAGTGAATGGATCAGCTCGTCTCTGTTTTCCCACACACGTCTCACAGTGACTCCGCCCGCGGCCCAAAGTGGATTAGTCACTTAGGCCTCTTTGTCAGAAACGCTGATCCGAGCAGCGGGACAACGGGCCGCTCTGTCCCGGGCACAGCGGAGCAGTGTGGGCCGCGGTAACTGCATTAACGGGACATATTTGTGTCCGGACGAGCGCTGCGACGAGTGGGGAATCACCGGCTCGTGCTGACGGAGCACGTGGAGGCTGAGAAGTGGCCGGAACGAATGGGAATGGGAGCCGAGGGAGAGGAGGGGGGAGGAGTGGGAGACAAAGGACGGGGGAGACAGAGGAGAGGAGGGGGGAGAGACAGAGGAGAGGAGAGAGAGAGGAGGGGGGAGAGACAGAGGAGAGGAGGGGGAGAGACAGAGGAGAGGAGGGGGAGAGACAGAGGAGAGGAGAGAGAGAGGAGGGGGGAGAGACAGAGGAGAGGAGGGGGAGAGACAGAGGAGAGGAGGGGGAGAGACAGAGGAGAGGAGGGGGAGAGGAGGGGGAGACAGAGGACGGGGGGAGGAGGGGGAGACAGAGGAGAGGGGAGAGACAGGGGGGGAGAGGGGGGAGAGAGGAGGGGGAGACAAAGGACGGGGGAGAGACAGAGGAGAGACAGAGGAGAGACAGAGGAGAGGAGGGGGAGAGGAGGGGGAGACAGAGGATGGGGGGAGGAGGGGGAGACAGAGGAGAGGGAAGAGACAGGGGGGGAGAGGGGGGAGAGACAGAGGGGGGAGAGACAGAGGAGGGGGAGGAGACAGAGGGGGGAGACTAAGATTAACGTTACTTTAAGATAATTTTCCTCAAGTGGAAGTAAAAAGTTTCCCAAATATTTACCAAAGCACGAGTGAAAAAGTACTCGGAGAAAAGGTAATGTGTAAAGTGCTTTAATTGCTTTAATGCTTATTATCATTATTATTTTTATCGTCATGGCAACGTGTAAACAAATCAAACCTCCCTCTCTCTTGGTACAGCAGTGTTTTTTCGCTGCAGAGAGTCCAGACTGGTCCTGAAGAAGCAGCTTTTTTAAAGAGGCACCAAGAGCCCCCCCTAGCTGCAGCCCAGGGGAGGTGTCCCAAGAGGAGCTACAGGAAACAAGGAAGGGACAAACGAGGAGAAGATGATGAACGATGATGTGGAGCGGAGGGAGCTGCGCAGCAGGACGAGGAGGACGGAGGAGGTTTCGACCAGTGCAGGACACCACGCTCTGACACAGGGACAAACCCAGGACCAGCATGTTTATAGTCAGCTCCTAGCTCCACCTTCCTGTTCCTCCTGCGCAGCTCCCTCCGCTCCTCTCGCTCCATCTCAGCTTCATCTTTGTCCTCCTCCCCCTGAAAGCTCCAGTGCCTCTTGTGGCGTCTTCAGTGTACTGCACTGCAGAAACTAAATATCAAGCATGGGTTCAAAGGACTTGAGGACGTTACACTTTTTCAAGCCTTTAGATGTGGGCGTGTGGAACCAGGTTAATGCTGAGATGATAAAGTTCTCTCCTCAGTGAGGTCCACCACATGTCCTCTAGACCCGGTCCACCACATGTCCTTTAGACCCGGTCCACCACATGTCCTCTAGACCCGGCCCACCATATGTCCTTTAGACCCGGTCCACCACATGTCCTTTAGACCCGGTCCACCACATGTCCTTTAGACCCGGTCCACCACATGTCCTCTAGACCCGGCCCACCATATGTCCTTTAGACCCGGTCCACCACATGTCCTCTAGACCCGTCCACCACATGTCCTTTAGACCCGGTCCACCACATGTCCTCTAGACCCGGTCCACCACATGTCCTTTAGACCCGGTCCACCACATGTCCTTTAGACCCGGTCCACCACATGTCCTCTAGACCCGGTCCACCACATGTCCTCTAGACCCGTCCACCACATGTCCTCTAGACCCGGTCCACCACATGTCCTCTAGACCCGGTCCCAACACTGTTTTTCACAGAAGGTCACAGTGTTGGTTCTACTGGATCTGCCGTTGATACAGTCGACCATACTGTTCTTCTAACTGGTTTGAAACACATGGGCCTCTCTGGTGCTGGATCCTCACAGACAGGACCTTCTGGTGCTGGATCCTCACAGACAGGACCTTCTGGTGCTGGATCCTCACAGACAGGACCTTCTGGTGCTGGATCCTCACAGACAGGACCTTCTGGTGCTGGATCCTCACAGACAGGACCTTCATGGTGAGTGTGGACTCCTGCTCCTCTGAGGTCCAGAACATGCTTCCAACAAACAACCCTGACCTTTCAGATTTAAACAACATGCTGTGAACAAATCCTGACACATGTTCTTCTTGTCTGGAGGAGCCTGAGGAGGGAGAGAGATGGGGGAGGGGGTTTGGGGGAGGGGGGTTTGGGGGAGCGGGGTTTGGGGGGGGAGTCGCTGTGAGGAGAGGGATGTTTAAAGGAAGTGGAAAGCGTGTTCCACGTTGACCTCAGTAATCGGCAAATCGACCCGGAGTCCAGAGGAGAGCAATAAAACCATCAGTCAGAGAGAAAGACGTGTGGTCTCGATTTAAGAGCAGGAGAGAGGGGGGGGGGGGAGAGAGGGGGGGAGAGAGGGGGGGGGGGAGAGGGGGGGAGAGAGGGGGGGGGGAGGAACTGGAGCTGTTCAAATACATTGATATAATGTTTCAGAACAATGATCTGTTTCCCAGGGCTCTATGGGGTGAAAATCATATTGCAAAAGTCAGATAAAGAGAAAAAAGGTCCTGGGACGAGACCGTTCTGTGGACTTTGCATGTTCTCCCCGCGCTCCCTCCGGTTTCCTCTACCACTAAAAACATGTACAATGAAGATGTTTAGCTCCTTAACGTCTCAGTTTTCAGAGAATAAAAATGACAAACCTTATTTTACGATGCTTATTTTATGAATTGTCGCGAAGCGGAGATAACCTGGAAGTAGCTACTACGTCGCTTTCCCACAGGTGTTCATTCACAAATATTGACAATATTGTATCTCCACATGTCCTGAAGGCTGAGGAGATGAAGCGGAGAACTCTTAGGGCTGGTTTGCTCCACTTTATGCTCCTACAGACTCCAACGTTTACAGACGTGGACTTAACAAGATTTTAAAGTTTTTTTAGGAGGATTTTTCAATATCGAACCCCAAAAAACAAGATCCAAAATCCCTCTGAACAAACCCTCGTCACCAACGTGTCACAAAATAAAACCATGACACCTGGGTCTGTCATCAGAAAACTTTCAATCTGAGTGTCCTCATATTTAAATCCGTAAAGTCCAAATTGAGACCTATGAATGTTCTCCCTGTTGGCCTGAGAAGGTTCTGCAGGAACAGGGTTTAATGGAGACGTTCAGCCTGAGGCTCCGTGTTCGAGTCTGGAAAAGCCATCGGCCGCGACCGGCCAACAGAACACTGGGCCGAGTCCAGCAGAGGAATTTCTATCCTGGACGTTTCTGAGACGTTACAGGGACGTCACAGAAACATCTCACAGGTTGAGGATGAGTCTCTGCTGAGTCTATGAAGACGCGCCTCATCTCCAGGGGACGTCTCGGAGACACCTCTGTAGTCTCCAACTAGTCTCCAGGCCGGGGACACGGGGCCTATACTAGAAAAGGGAAGACCACACCACTGGTCTCTTCAGTAAAAGTATAGAAACATCTGAATATTCAAAAATGACTTTTTTCGGAGGGGGGCGACGGTGGCGCAGATGGTCGAGCGGGTCGTCTCATGATCGGAAGGTCTGGGGTTCGAATCCCGCCTCCTGAAGGTGCATGCTGTCGTTGTGTCCTTGGGCAAGACACTTCACCCTCCTTGCCTCCAGTGTCTGCGCACACTGGTGTGTGAATGAGAGAGTGAATGGGTGAAGCCCCTATGAGAGACCATCAGGCCCGTTTGTAACCATGAGGCCGTCCTTCTGTGGACCCACCACCTGCAGGGGGCGCTATAGGGGCTGGTGCAGCTCCAACAGCTGCCCCCACGACCCGGCAACGGACAAGTGGAAGAAGATGGATGGACTTGTTTCGGTCACAGTTTCAGCTTTACTGGTTTGTTTAATGTTTATTAGTTTGTGTGACTCTGATGTTCGAGGTCCTCGGAACCGCGGCTCCGTCCACCTCATTTCTTCACGTGGGTTTTCCTTTTAAACTGCGCTGCGTAGGTTAGCGTCTCGTAGCATCGAGGTCAAGGACGTGTCGTTATGAGCTGACCTCACTTTAAACACTTCTGATTTAAATACGTACGACCCGGCCTCCCCCCCCCCCTCAGGAGGGACAGCGCCGAATCCCAGCGCGAGGGGAACGCGGCGTGACATTCAAGCGAAAAGGTTAATGACGTCTCCGCGCGTTAGCTCGTGTTAGCGCCGGCGCAAACGCGGGAATCGCTCTAAATGTAAATAACGTCTTAAACAGTGCGGAGGTTAAAACAGCGGCCGATAAAGAGGTCGCTCAGTCATTAACCCCCCCCCCTTTAAACGCTCTCACACTCGCACGCAGATAAAACACACTTAATGGAGTTTGTAAGGAGGTGAGGGCTGGAATCTGACACACAGCCTCGAGGGAGGGGGTTAGGTCCATTCTTTGGTTGAATTTGTGATGCAAGCGCCGTGTTTGTTTCCAAACTGAAGCGCCAAACGAGGCAGCGCGTGAAGAACAGGTAAAGGAACACATTAAACTGTCTCGTCCTCATGTCCACCATCTTTAAACTGAGGATCTAGGCCACGCCTTCTTTGTCTGGAAATGTAAATAGATACACATGTTCTTAAGAAGAATCTTCCAACACATCATCTCCATGGATCCCTGTGTGAAGCTTCAGAAACACAAACATGTATTACCCATACGGCAACACGGCGGGGACAAACCAGTACATCAGCACAGCGCCACCTGCTGTTCACAGAGTGTGCGTTATTAGGCTTTACAAGAGAACCAAACACACACTCAAAAACTCTACCTAAGTATTGCAGTACATTTACTTTGGTACTCACACATTCAAATATTATAGACAGAGGAGTTAAAGCATGACCTAATCTGCTGAAGCTCCTCGGCCTGAGCTGTAGAACCTGAAGGGCACAGTTAAACGACGCTAAAGTGGAGATAAGAGGTCCGCTATAGGAGGAAGATCTGAATCTAAAGGAGCGGGGGAGGAGCGGGGGAGGAGCGAGGGAGATCAGGGGGAGATCAGGAGGAGATACGAGAGAGACCCAGATCTATACGGAGATTCCACGAGTGCTGAAACTCCTGAAGGTCATCTCTGAATCCCATCCTGATGAGGAGTCACAAAGGCGATGCAAAGAGGAAATGTCACCGTATTGTTGGGATTATTTTGTGTCAGAGCTGAAAGGTTAGTCACAATTGCAGATGGAGAGGTTGAAATGAGGGTGTCTCCTGCTCTGACCTCAGATCTGTCAGCACAGCGTGAGGAACATGTGTGTCGAGGTCATGTGATCACGGACTCCGTTTCCATGGCGTCAATATTCGGGTTTCTGAAACCTTTGGAATAACCCGTTTACCTGCGTGAGTGAACAGTTACTCCTGTTACCGGGTCCTTCTCATCACAGAGAACATCGTGAATATGCTCTCCATGCTTTCAATATTCACGTCTTCATTCATGGATTTATTGAAATATCAGATTTCACCGCTAATAAAGTAATGGGTTTTGTCCTCGCTCCAAAAGTCAATTTGATTTAAAAACAACCACAGTCGACCAAAGTGACTATTCCAGATTTAAGGGGCTGTTCCAGAGTGTAGGGGCTGTTCCAGAATTTAGAGACTATTCCAGAATTTAGGGGCTGTTCCAGAATTTAGGAGCTGTTCCAGAGTGTAGGGGCTTTAGGGACTTCAAGTTTAAAACGTCACTCCAACAACAGGCCCAATGTCAAAGGTACTTCCTGTTCCTGTGGATCGAGCATGCTCAGTTCTGATATGACCAAATATTGGGGTTAGCAAAGGAGAACCCCAGGGCTCATGTTCAGGTTGTTTACATGACCCTGTAGTTCCGAGCTCGACAGACCTCTTCTGACTGTATTTTCAGTCCGTGTCACACCTTTGAGACTCTGCACTTCCAGGAGACGCAGAGGAAGCAGCAGATGACGACGTTCTCCGCGGTTCCTCCACGTTCCCCGTCCGGAAGTCGTTCATCCCACTTCTGTTTTTGACCTTTCATCACGGAATCTCTGCCAACGTACGAGTCTCTCCACTCACGAAGATGAACTGCGTCTCAGCCTCTTCCTCTCGTCCTGAATCCTGTTTTCATTTGAGGGATGCAAAAATCATCTGCCCCCCCCCCCGAACCCCGCCCCACGCTGTTTACAGAAGTGTTTAATCTCTTTCCCATCCGGAGACGGGAGCGCGGCGCTGACGGACAGATGGGACCAGAGGTGATCGTAGACTCAGACACAGCCACATGTTTCAGACATTTACTGAGGCAGTGTAAAGACGGAGGAGCAGAGGTGTCCACGGAGGAGCTGAGGTGTCCACAGAGGAGCAGAGATGTCCAATGAGGAGCAGAGGTGTCCACGGAGGAGCTGAACACAGAGGAGCAGAGGTGTCCACGGAGGAGCAGAGGTGTCCACAGAGGAGCAGAGGTGTCCACAGAGGAGCAGAGGTGTCCACAGAGGAGCAGAGGTGTCCACGGAGGAGCAGAGGTGTCCAACGAGGAGCAGAGGTGTCCACAGAGGAGAAGAGGTGTCCACAGAGGAGAAGAGGTGTCCACAGAGGAGCAGAGGTGTCCACAGAGGAGCTGAGGTGTCTACGGAGGAGCAGAGGTGTCCACAGAGGAGCAGAGGTGTCCACAGAGGAGCAGAGGTGTCCACGGAGGAGCAGAGGTGTCCAACGAGGTGCAGAGGTGTCCACAGAGGAGCAGAGGTGTCCAACGAGGAGCAGAGGTGTCCAACGAGGAGCAGCGGTGTCCACAGAGGAGAAGAGGTGTCCACAGAGGAGAAGAGGTGTCCACAGAGGAGCAGAGGTGTCCACAGAGGAGCTGAGGTGTCTACGGAGGAGCAGAGGTGTCCACAGAGGAGCTGAGGTGTCTACGGAGGAGCTGAGGTGTTCACAGAGGAGCTGAACACAGAGGAGCTGATGTCCGCGTAGTGATATCTTCCCTCCTAAAGAATTGTTAAGATCTTACTGGCCCCGTTTGGCCCCATAGAGGACAGGAGGAGAGGCTGAATGCTAACAACAGCTTTGGTCTTTTTGCGTGACAGAGCAGACAGATGTGCATCAGCTCGTCTAAGCTCAGGTCACACCTCAGTCTGGATGAACTCCGGCCTGTTAAGAGTGACCTTTGACCTGTAGCATCTGCACTTGTACTCAAGTAATGAAGCCACGTCCTGGTCGTTTCTTCGTTGTTTGTTTCTAATTCTTGAATTTATTCATTCCTCTGTCCCGCGTTTGTTTATTTAGCCGCTGGTTTTAGCCGCGGGTCCCGTAACGACCCGCCCCGGTGGAACAAGCCCCCCCCCATCCCCCCCCCCAGGCCTTTTCGGGTCCAGAACGCGACAATGGGCTGAATGGGGGAAACCGGAGCTCGGGTTGACTCGGCTAATGGGGGCGACGCCGCGGGGGCCGGGACAATACCTGAGGGGTGCGGGGGGGGGGGGTGGGCCGGGACAATACCCGAGGGGCGCGGGGAGGGGGGCCGGGGCAGCAGACTGACATTTGCAAAAGCCCGCACGCCCAAAGTCAAGCCGCGGCACATCTGAATTGCAGATCTTTTTTTGGAGTCACGGTTCCCACAACTTTGTCAGTTCTACAAGTGTTTCAGGGTCAAAGGTCAAGAAATCAGACAGGAATTAGATTTTTAAATCTTCAGAATCTGAAGTTCAAGCCCGTGGAGTCTGATGGAGCAGCTGAAGTGCAGATGTTGAAGTTAAAGATTGTTTCCTTGTTTCAGTTTGCTCTTTTTACTGATGTTTATATTTTCACTTCCTTATTGGACACTGACAGGAAGTGACACAGATAGAGGCAAACTGTTGCCGTGCCGACCGTGTTAAGTCACTGGTTTGTTAAGTGATGATGTCATCGCTCCACTTCCTGGTCCAGCGGAGCTTTAGTCGTGATGTATCTGCTGTAGAGTCGACTACAGGCTCTGGATTTCCTCTGGTGAAGCTTTTCTCATATGCACTTCAAAGCGTGGAATGAAAACGTCCCTGAAGTTCAGTCCCTTTGTCTGCACACGACACCTGCCCCTCCCCCCCTGCACCTGCCAGGTGTGTGAATGAGAGTCAATTTACCATTTATATGACTGGGGTCCTGCGAGTCTTGCCCGGATACCTCCTCGTTTGTCCCCTTTTTGTTTCCTGTAGCGCCTCGTGTGACTGTGCTGCAAAAAAGCAATCTAAAAATAGATAATCTGCCAAAGTATTTTTGCTTCCAAAACAAGAAAAAAGATTATTCTGCTTAAAATGAGAAATATATGTTGTTCTCTCTTATTTTAACTGCAAACACTGTGGGGTGTGGTGGGTGTGTGGGTATGGGGGGGGTGTTGGGGTGTGTGTGTGTGTGTGGGGGGGGGGTTCACGGCCGTTGAACTGGGCTTGTTTGTTTGTCGCCTGTGTTCGCTCTGAAAGTGTTTCCGTGAATGAGGCTCGAGCTGCGACTCAAACCGGGAACAGGACGACTTTGTCCCCGAGGCCGAGGTCAGAGTTTCCACAAACTCATAAAAGCCTGAGCGCAGACGTGTCGCAGAAAACATGTACAACGTGAGGAGTTTAAATGAGGCTCGAGTCCATCGCTGTCGGACTCTGCAGATCCAATACTCTACAGTGAGTTTGAGGAGAGTTTCAACATTCCACACAGAAGGGAGCTCAGAACATCGACCGGCTCCAAAACGTCATAAATAACGTTCATATGAGGCACAGGAGAACAAACGCCACAGGAGGGAATCGAACCCGGGACCTTCTCGCTGTGCAGCACCAGCACTGACCACTGTTCCACTTCCTATTTCTCACTACACTGGACAACATTAACTCTTATCTTAGACAAAAATGACTTAAAAGTGAATCAGAAATGATTGGTATTTTCAGAAGGTTTGGATTCGTCTTGAATGGAACGAGATTGTTCTGGCCTCTGACATTTTGTCTCATTTCCATTTTTTGTGTGTGTCTTATTTCAACACGAGTCCAAACCTTCTCAAAATCAGCATTAAAAGTCTTTTAATTTTGCCATAAAATTGCGTTTTTCCCCAGTGCAAACTATTTTTCACTTTTTTGAAACTCAGATATTCTCATTTTAACTCATAATCACATCATTGTTTTGCCGTATCGTCTTTGAGGAAACAACACGACATTTTATCCAAGAAAAATAGTTTAAAATGAGTAAATCTGTGCTGATTTTGATCAGGTTTGAACTGATTTCAAATAAGAGCTGATTAAAATCAAACAGGAAACGGCAAGTTCCATCTGCAGCAGTTTTTGTTTTATTTATTTATTTTTAATAAATCTCCTCCAAACAAGTTCATCATTTCTTTATTCAAGTCCTTTTTAAGATGGAATTGCATTTTCTTCCAGTAACATCACTGTAACATTTGAGGGAAACACTGTAAAACCTGCCCCTGTGGAGAAACACATTCTGTTATGGATGTTTTAAAGGACGTTCAGTGAAATGAAGCAGATCTGGTCATGTCTCCGTTTGTCTCCGTTTGTCTCCGTTTGTCTCCGTCGTCTCCGTCGTCTCCGTCGTCTCCGTCGTCTCCGTCGTCTCCGTCGTCTCCGTCGTCTCCGTCTGTCTCCGTTTGTCTCCGTCGTCTCCGTCTGTCTCCGTTTGTCTCCGTTTGTCTCCGTTTGTCTCCGTTTGTCTCCGTCGTCTCCGTTGTCTCCGTCTGTCTCCGTTTGTCTCCGTCGTCTCCGTCTGTCTCCGTTTGTCTCCATCGTCTCCGTCGTCTCCCCTGAAACACGAGGAGTGGAAGTTGCGTTTCAGTTTCATGAGTGATTAAACGCAGACGTCTGCGCAGTCTTATCGCAGAGAGTCTTAAAGAACTCTCCACACACCGTCAGGAGTCTCTGCAGTACAGACGACTGTCTCCTGAGGCTTCGGACCAGACTGAAGCAGATGATGCTCCATAATGATGAATACAAATACAAACAGAAGCTCACTCTGTGTTCCTCTGGGCAGACTCTCCTGGATCTTTGTCCTCCAGCTCCAGTGTATTCATGTCAGTAATAAACTTAACTTAATAAAATAAAGTTTCTATACAGAGACACTTCACGTAAACTTAGGCCTAACTGTCGCCTCTCAATCCAAACCAAACCAAACCAAACCAAACCAAGCTGCAAACTCTGAGGTGAATCTTCGTGAAAGACCTTTTAGCCAAAAACATCCTCCACAAGTGAAGAACCCGATTTGTAGAAATGTAATAAGTTTAAACACAAATACAAGAAAATCAACGTAAGAACTGAACTGTAGTGACTTCATGACTGACCCAGAGAGACACGTCTCACACAAAAGATCTTTATTCTGAGTTTCTCTCATGAGTGTGAACGGTTCTACACGGCTCCCGCCGCCCAAAGACACGCTAAGAACATACAAGTCCACTCTGCTGATTTAAACGTTACCACCTGACTGTCCCGAGGTAATACTTTAAGACTCATTTTACTCACTATTAATCTAAACGTCTGTCCCGTCGTGTATTCATCCTGCTGCTCTGGGTTTTACAGTGTGTCGAGGGACCACAGTTTGTGACACAAAGAATTCACACTCGTCAGTTCAACAGCTGCCGTTTAACAAGAGCGACGAGATTCAGTTACATCAGTCTCCCCTTCCTTTCTCTCCCCTCTCTCTCTCTCTCTCTCTCTCTCTCTCCCCCCTCTCTTTCCCTCCTCTCTCTTTCTCTCTCTCCCTCCTCTCTCTCCCCTCTCTCTCTCTCTCTCTCTCTCTCTCTCTCTCTCCTCTCTCTCTTCCTCTCTCTCTCTCTCTCTCCCCCTCTCCCTGTGTCCCACAGTTGAGCTGTGAATACTTGGCCTGTGTCATAATGGAATCTCCCATTCTCGACTGCATCAGTGCGTCAGACCAACAGGTGGAATGATCCGTTCTTAAGGAAATAGAAACATTTCCGTCGAATCACAGGCAGTGTTTGACCTTCGACCCCGGCCCCCGGCCCCCGGCCCTCCGAAGGGCTGCGTGTGGTTTCTGCTGAATTCAAGCCTCACCGCTTTACCGTGTCACAGGTGGTTGAGCGGGTCGTCTCGTGATCAGAAGGTCGAGGGTTCGAATCCTGCCTCCTGAAGGTGCACACTGTCATTGTGTCCTTGGGCAAGACACTTCACGCCCTCGTGTCTGTGTGCACTGTTTGTGAGTGAGAGGGAATGACTGGCTCCTTACTGTAAAGCGCTTTATAAGTTCAGACCATTTGTGAAATTACAATCTTAAAATGTGCGTTCAAGTAAAATAAACTTCAGAAAACCCCCTGTAGAGTCAGGAACTGAAACTCATGACGGAGTTAAGGAGGTGTAGATCGAGCATAGAAATCCACAAAGGCAAAAACATTAAACACTGATGACGAGGGGCAGGAGGGCGGGTCACCTGACGACTCCCAGCATGCACCTCTTTCATGAACATAGAGGTCTGAGGTTCTGTGGGTCCTGGAGGGAGTTCCAATCAACTCTGTTCAGGGCAGGAGGTATGTTCTATCCCAGAGGCCCGTCGATACAACATTATCTGGGATCCAGAACTCAAGGAGGCGCCAACGGAGCGGGTCTAACTCCTGCTGATCCAGCTTCTCTTTCCCTCTCACTGCTCCTGTTGTCCACAGTGTGAGAAGTCCAAGTGCAGCGTCTGGCCTTAAGAAACAAATGTAAAAGTCCAGTATCCGTGTTTGTTTGTGCGTCCCGCGGTGTGAGTGAAGGTTCTATCAGAGCGAACCTCAGCCGCCGACAGTTAAAGTCCGGGGTTTCTTCGCTCACATTTCTTCCCGTCAGCGCTCCGCTCCGCTGGGATCTGCTGCCGGTGTTTCAGACTCACAGGAAAGTTTTACACAGCGGCAAAAACATCGCACCAAACCCCGGACTCTGGACCGGGGCAGACCCAGAGCCAACAGCATTAACCGTATCGTTGAGCCTTTCTCCTGCTGATGCCTCCGGGCCTGATCTGCTCCAGCGCGAGGGGAGTGAGTATTGTGTTTGCCGATCATAGAACTGGTATTATTTATTTAAAACATGAAACTGTCCGCTGTCTCCTCCCATTGAAAATGAGCAGGGTCCCACACAACTCACACGATAGCGAGTAAAACGGTTTGTCTTGAGGCTAACGGCTAACACAAAATAAAAATGTAAACTGTAGTGCAAAGTTTTGATCGAGCCTCGGCCTGTGAGTAGTTCAAATGTTATTTAGTTATTCACGTGTTATATTGTTATTATCAATCGCAAATTGTTCAGTTGACGCGAAGAAACGGCACTGGTTGTGAACGTTAGCATATGTAGCATGAGGCTAGAGTTAGCTGGTTAGCATTGTTGTTGTTTTTATTGCCATTGTTTGAGAACAGGTTCACAAACTAGGATTTTTCTCAGTGCATTGTGCGACATTAGGGTGACCAGATGTCCCAGTTTACTCAGGACAGTCCCAGTTTTGAGCCCTCTGTCCCCTGTGGATTTATCCAAAATCATTGATTTGTCCCAGTTTTACACAAACTTTGTCCCAGGTGTCCCGGTTTGTCTCCAGTACCTAAAGCCGTTTTTTTGGTGGAAACTTAATGACTTCTGGCCATGTACGCGTCAAACACAGAGTTTGGTTATAGGCTGAACCAATGAAACAGCTAAAGGTCCATCACCTCGATGCTGGTTGGATTAGACTTAAACAGCTAAAGGTCCATCACCTCGATGCTGGTTGGATTAGACTTAAACAGCTAAAGGTCCATCACCTCGATGCTGGTTGGATTAGACTTAAACAGCTAAAGGTCCATCACCTCGATGCTGGTTGGATTAGACTTAAACAGCTAAAGGTCCATCACCTCGATGCTGGTTGGATTAGACTTAAACAGCTAAAGGTCCATCACCTCGATGCTGGTTGGATTAGACTTAAACAGCTAAAGGTCCATCACCTCGATGCTGGTTGGATTAGACTTAAACAGCTGTCCGACAATAAAGTATGCTAAGAACAAGATTGTTAAAATATCTCTCAAAATTTGGACACAATTCAAACGATATTTTGGCCTGCAACTTTACTCGCATAATGCTCCATTAGCAAATAATCACTTTTTTCCCCCTTCGCTTATCGATAGAGCATTCTTAGTTTGGTCCACACATGGTGTACAGTCATTTAAAGATATTTTTATTGACAATGTTTTTGCTTCCTTCCAGCAGCTTTCGTCTAAATTCTCTATCCCAAAACAACACTTTTTTAGATATTTGCAGATCCGCAGTTTTGTCCAAAGTAATTTCCCTACATTCCCAAACTTGCCCGAGGATTCTACTTTGGACTTTTTGCTTTTGCCTGCTGCTAATTTGAAAAGATCAATTTCTCTTATATATAATGGGATATCGTTGATACGTTCCGACACTCTTGACTCAATCAAAGCCCTTTGGGAGGGAGATTTGGGGGAGTGCATATCTGATGAAGACTGGTCTCAAATATTAAAGCGGGTTCATAAATCCTCTATATGTGTAAGACATTGTCTTATACAATGTAAACTCCTTCACCGAGTTTATTACACAAAATCTCGGCTATCCAAAATATACCCTAATGTCTCCCCAATGTGTGACAGATGCCAGCATTCTCCAGGGAATCTTATTCACACGTTTTGGCTCTGTCCACAACTAGTTACTTATTGGACCGACATTTTTGGCATTATTTCCAAAGTGATTGGCAGGACAATAGACCCAAACCCCTTGAGTGCGTTGTTTGGAATATACAATGGGCCACTTTCCCTCTCCACCTTACATGGCAACTCTCTTGCTTTTATGACCCTTCTAGCCAGAAGGGTAATTTTGCTAAAATGGAAATCTCCGCAACCTCCTTCTGTTACCCACTGGCTTAGGGACGTTTTATATTTTATCAAGCTGGAAAAAATACGTATGACAATCCATGGCTTCTCTGACAGATTCATTCAGGCCTGGAATCCCTTGTTTAATTTGCTTAAGCAAATGAACTTTCCTTCTGTTCCGGATTAGCTTATATTATAATTTTTTTTTTTTCTACATTACCTGTTTTGTTTTATTAAAGTGGGACTTAAACAGCTAAAGGTCCATCACCTCGATGCTGGTTGGATTAGACTTTCATAAACAGGAAGTTTGACCGTTCAGTGTGAGTGAAAAAAGTCAGAATTTGGATACCCACAAAAAACTCCCATTGTGTTTTTAATGTGGAAGGTCTGGTCACCCTATGCAACATGAAACTTATAAGACATCATTTAGATAAAAATAAACTATAAAACCATAAGGCTACAAGGGCAGCGGCTGTGGAACCCACACGTGTCTCTGTATCTTTATCTAATTCAGTAAATTGTAAAGTAACGGTGGAGAAATCGCCCCTGATCACCTAAATACACAAACCACATTCTCAGCCATGAACCTGTGACTGACAGAAGCAGCCGCCTCCATGCGTCCCTTTCATTAAACCTCAGGACGGGCCTTTTCCCGCCGCGGCTCATAAAAACGGGCTTTTCTGTTGGTTTGGCTCCACACCAACTCGTCCAGAGAAAACACAAACCTTTTATGGCCGTCTGCAGTTTGTAAAACGCCTCTGAAACACTCCGCCATTATCGCGCTGAATGACCCGACCTGTTCCGGAATGAATGGAGCTTTGAATGGAGGCGGACGCGCGGCGGCGGGACGGGCGGAGGGACGGGCGGCGGGACGGGCGGCGGGACGGGCGGAGGGACGGGCGGAGTGACGGGCGGCGGGACGGGCGGAGGGACGGGCGGAGGGACGGGCGGCGGGACGGGCGGCGGGACGGGCGGCACGAGCGTGAGAAAACTCCGACGTGTCCGGAGCGGGAGTTTTGCTTCTGGAGGACGTTTCAAATGAACGACTCGTTTCAGAAGAGCTTTAACATACGGCGGGTTTAGTTTCAGTCGCTTCCCCCGGACATCTGACCCCCGACCTTTAGTGACCCCTGTGCCGCTCACGTGTGGCCCCCCAGGTCCCACAGCTCCGACTGAGGACCTGCACTTCAGCGTTTGTGTCCAGCAGTGTTAATTTTGACATATTTTAATTTAGTTTTAGTTTTTTGACGAAAATGTAATTGAATTTTAGTCGAGATTTAGTCGACTAAATTTAAGACACATTTAGTCGACTTTGTATTAATAATATTCATTATAATCTGATTTAATGGAGGTCCTGCTTCATGGAGCTGCTCCTCATGAACAAAGCTCAGAGCTGCTCCTTTGGCAGTGAAGTTACATGATATGAGGCTCTTTCAGACGGTCAATAGAAGTTTGGATGATTTTAGTCTCTCCTTTTCATTTTTATTTAGTCTCATTTTAGTCGACTTAAACATCTGGACATTTTAGTCATAGTTTTAGTCGCATAAAGGAGTTGTTCAGTCCTGGAGGTCATAAAGGAGTTAGTTGTTCAGTCCTGGAGGTCATAAAGGAGTTAGTTTTTCAGTCCTGGAGGTCATAAAGGAGTTGTTCAGTCCTGGAGGTCATAAAGGAGTTGTTCAGTCCTGGAGGTCATAAAGGAGTTGTTCAGTCCTGGAGGTCATAAAGGAGTTGTTCAGTCCTGGAGGTCATAAAGGAGTTGTTCAGTTCTGGAGGTCATAAAGGAGTTGTTCAGTCCTGGAGGTCATAAAGGAGTTGTTCAGTCCTGGAGGTCATAAAGGAGTTGTTCAGTCCTGGAGGTCATAAAGGAGTTGTTCAGTCCTGGAGGTCATAAAGGAGTTGTTCAGTCCTGGAGGTCATAAAGGAGTTGTTCAGTCCTGGAGGTCATAAAGGAGTTGTTCAGTCCTGGAGGTCATAAAGGAGTTGTTCAGTCCTGGAGGTCATAAAGGAGTTGTTCAGTTCTGGAGGTCATAAAGGAGTTGTTCAGTCCTGGAGGTCATAAAGGAGTTGTTCAGTCCTGGAGGTCATAAAGGAGTTGTTCAGTCCTGGAGGTCATAAAGGAGTTGTTCAGTTCTGGAGGTCATAAAGGAGTTGTTCAGTCCTGGAGGTCATAAAGGAGTTGTTCAGTCCTGGAGGTCATAAAGGAGTTGTTCAGTCCTGGAGGTCATAAAGGAGTTGTTCAGTCCTGGAGGTCATAAAGGAGTTGTTCAGTCCTGGAGGTCATAAAGGAGTTGTTCAGTCCTGGAGGTCATAAAGGAGTTGTTCAGTTCTGGAGGTCATACACGAGGGGGTCTCCAGCCCCTGAGTGTGAGAGGAAGTGGGGCAGGTGTTGTTTGCTAAGCCGCTCAACAGAAGCACAAATGTTTGGATTCACTCAAGAGTTTCCACAAGTCACAACTCGACCGTTCAGGAGAAACATCTGAGCTGCTCAAGACATTCCAGAAACTGGTCCATCATTTCAAATGGAGGGAAACGTATGTGTTTATCTCCAGGATTCTGTCGGTTTAAACTACACACGCCGGGACCATTGTTGAGATAAATGTTTGTTTGGAGATCGAGCTGTTCCTCAGATAGAACTAGAAGAATAAATAAATGGAACCAGAAAAGTGTCGTATACGAGAGAATTCACTTTATTCCTGGATTCAACACAAACGCACTGACATGATACTTGATCATAGATGCAGACAAGCCTATAAGAGTTCACTGTAAACAACATATTCCCATAAACTACGTTAGTGCTGGACTTCATGAGACACAAACTGAGGTCCGTGTTCGATGAGGCTTCGGTTCTATTGAGTTTCTAAATTCACTCCCTTTCTGTAAATCCTTGTTGATTTATTTTACTCAAATAAACTGAAACTAAAAAACTCACTCGGCTTTGCTCCGTTTGGTTTTTTCCTAATAACGTGACGATAACGAGTCAAAAATTGCTCTTTTTTTAAATAAACCGTGACAAGACGTTCGTGAGTTTCGTTGATGAGACAAAAAGTCAACCTTCAACCTTTTTTTCTTAAAGGGGGGGTATTATGTAAAATCGACTTTTTCAAGCTTTATATCCTGTTATTATGTCGTTCCCTCATTAAACTCGTGCCTGGAGTGTTGCCTCGGCTCATTCACATATTTTTGAGTAATCAGTAAAAACTTAGACGGCGGCCATTTTAGGTGTAGCTATGCCTCAGTCCTCCTAGGAACGCCCCCACCTCCTGGAGACGCCTCTGGACCTTTCGTCACCAGCCAAGCCCCCGACCACTGCTCCTCAGCTCAGCAGAGCCCCCTCCCCGCACAGTGTTGTTGTTTAAAGGCCACAGTAGTGTGCTGAAGGGGGCGTGTCGGAAAGCTTCTTAAAGAGACAGAGGCCTATTTCAAGACGTTCAGTGCGGCCATTTTGAGAGAGCCATTTTATTCAAGGCAGTTATTTTAATTTACTGCATATACAGACCAACAGAAGGTCATCATTGTAGTGCTATAGACTGGTGCTATGTGACTGAGAAAAAGCACAATACCCCCTATTTAATGAAACTGACTAAAACCTTTTAAGTTTTCATCGACGAAAACAGGACTTAAACCCTCACGCGTAGAAACGACTAAAAGCATTTGAATCTCAAAGTAAAAGACACATTTAAACAGAAAGCTTTTGCAACAGTGGGAGTGACTTCCATTTAGTTTAGTTTATTACAAATATACGGGAAAAGCATTTTAACATTCATAGATGATAGTGCATATTCATAAACGGGACACCCTTCAAGCAACATTTAGCTTATTTATGGGGACAATACACGATATTAAAAACACAAACATACATTAGTAACCTGGGATATACAGTATTACCCTAGAGACCTATTCCATTACCTACCAACTAACCTACTCTACTTTAAACCTGCCTTATCTTACTCTCTTATCTCTCTCTCTAAAACCAAAACATCAGGTCAGAAATCTAGGAGTAATCATGGACTCAGACCTGAACTTAAACAGCCACATCAAAGCAAGAACATCATCAGCTTTTTACCATCTGAAAAACATGAAGATCAGAGGAATAGTGTCAAAACCAGACTTGGAGACACTCATCCATGCGTTTGTCTCCAGCAGGTTAGACGACTGTAACGGCTGCTCACTGGCCTTTCTAAACCAGCTGTTAGAGCTGCAGAACATCCAGAACGCTGCTGCTCCAGCCCTGACAAGAACCAGGAAATATGACCATATTAGTCCAGTGCTCCGGTCCCTGCACTGGCTTCCTGTCACTCAGAGAATAGAATTTAAAACAGCTCTGCTCGTGTACAAGTCTTTTCATGGTTTAGCACCAAAGTCCATCTCTGACATGTTAGAGCCGTATGAACCATCTCGGGCCCTGAGAACTTCAGGGAGGGGTCTCCTGGTGGTTCCCAGAGTCAGGACTAAACACGCTGAGGCTAAAGCTAAAATCTGGAACAGTCTTCATGAGGATGTGAGACAGGCCTCAACTCTGACAATGTTCAAATCCAGGCTGAAAACAGCTCTTTTTACCCGAGCAGATGAAAACTGAAAGTATTTTATCTGCACTCTTGCCTTTTACTGTATTTGATTAACTTTATGTTGATGTTTTAATGATTGATTTGATCAGTTTTATTGTAACTTTATGCAACTGTGAAGCACTTTGAATTGCCTTGTGTATGAATTGTGCTCTACAAATAAACCTGCCTTACCTTACTTTTACCAGCTTAGAGTTGCATCAGTTTTACTTAAAAAAGGTACGTATTATTATTTTTTGCTTACACACATTACCTGTGAAGACTGAATGCCCCAGAATCTGCCTTGGAGTGAATTCTGGACCAAACGTTGTAGATTTGGGGTTCTTGATTCCCTTGGACGTAGAACATTTAGAGCTGATCAGACTTTATTCATCTCACAGTGGAGACATTCACCTTCACTCTGCAGACTCTGTGGTGCTGCTGCTTGAACTTAAAGTGATGGAGCAGCATGTTTCCCCAGACTGACCCGCTCTGGTTCCTCCAGGGCCGACTCGTGCTCTGCAGATCCTCTCCTTCTGTGTCCGGTCTCCACGTGCTGATCTACGCCCGAAGAAACAGGAAAACCCCGAGATTTATCCGTCTCCCATCGCCCATAAACCCGGCGTTTCCTCCGACAGCTAAAGCCATCACGGAGCAGGGGGAGGTGCCGGGGGAGGAGCCGGGGGAGGTGCCGGGGGAGGAGCCGGGGGAGGTGCAGGAGGAGGTGCAGGGGGAGGTGCAGCATGTCATACGTGTGTGACTGGGATTCCCATGCTCCCTGCACTTCTCCAGGAGCTGTGAAAACCGGGGAACTGCTCAGGCCGCAGAGGAACATGAGGAGATGTCTGTCCACAAAGCCACGGATGATCTCACCATAAACTGCTCTCCACCTTTTCAAACACATTCAAACACACATGAGATCCATTTATTGTTCTATTTTATCAGAACACATCACTTGTACCGTTTTCATAGTTTGAAGCAGAGAAGTCAGATAATAGTTTATTAATGAACCCACAGCCTCACATGTGTTGCTGTCATGTTGGAATTAGAGACATTACTCACTGTCAGTGGCATAATAAAACTATTATCAATCAAGTTTTATTTCTAAAGCGCCTTACAACAACCAAAGTTGACCAAAGCGCTGCACACAATAAAAATAAAAATACAATATAAAAAGAAGTACAATTTCATTCAAAACAGACCATTATAACATCCGCAACAGTTCCCACAGAACTATATAACAAATGCCTCTTTAAACAGGCGAGTCTTTAAACAGGTGAGTCTTTAAACAGGTGAGTCTTTAGTTTTGCTTTGAACAGGGGCAGCTCTGAAACGTAACTCAAGCGGCATCGAGTTCCAGAGTTTTGGACCCGCCACAGCAAAAGCCTGATCACCCCACTTTTTATGACGTGACCTGGGCTCCTCCAGCAGGTGGTGTTGGGCTGAACGTAGGGTTCTGCTGGGCTGGTGAGGGGTCGGAGTCTCACATAAATACACAGGTGCAAGGCCGTGGATGGAACTGAAAACAAAAAGCAAAAGTTTGTACTGGATTCTGAAAAGGACCAGGAGCCAATGCAGGGAGTAAAGGACAGGCGTGATGTGGTCATGTTTGTGAGAGTTGGTGAGGAGCCGGGCAGCAGCATTTTGCACAAGCTGTAATTTGTGAATAAAGGTTTGACTGAGAACAATATACAGTGCATCGCAGTAATCCAATCGTGAGCTGATGAATGCGTGAATAGTTTTTTCCAGGTCGGAGCGGCTGAGGAAAGGCTTCACTTTTGCCAGAAGGCGAAGCTGGAAAAAACTTGCCTTAACTACAGAGTCAGTTTGCTTGCGAAAGTGCAGATTTGCATCAGATTAACACCTAGGTTGTTGATGACGGTGTGGGGGACGAGAGACTAAAGACCAGGAACAGTGGTGCTGAGTGGATTTTGAGCGCCAAAAAGAATGAGTTCAGATTTGCCCTCATTTAAACACAAAAAGTTCTGTGAGAGCCAGAGCTTAATGTCATCCAGACACCTGTGGATGTGGATAATATGCCATGATTTTACTTTCACTCTGATAACAAAGTGAAAGACCCGACATCCATCTCCAGGTTTCTGCATCTGCTGCTATTTTGACCTTTTCTCCTTTAATAATAATAATAATAATAATAATAACCGGCGACGGTGGCGCAGATGGTAGAGCGGGTCGTCTCATGATCGGAAGGTCGGGGGTTCGAATCCCGCCTCCTGAAGGTGCACATTGTCGTTGTGTCCTTGGGCAAGACACTTCACCCTCCTTGCCTCCAGTGTCTGCGTACACTGGTGTATGAATGAGAGAGTGAATGGGCCCCTATGAGAGACCAACAGGCCCATTTGGAACCATGAGGCCGTCCTCCTGTGGACCCACCACCTGCAGGAGGCGCCATAGGGGACTGGTGCAATGTGACTTGGGCAGCTCCAACAGCTGCCCCCACGACCCGGAAACGGACAAGTGGGAGAAGATGGATGGATGGATGGATGGATAATAATAATAACCATGTTGTACTGTTGTGCTTCATTTCATTCATAAGGTAATCCTGCACGAACGCTTTTCCTCTGCCGTTTGGCGCCACCTGGTGGAGATCCACAAAGTGTTTCTTCTACTTTACCGAGCGCTGACTTTTTCACTGCTCAAATGTTTAGACTCTCCACCATGCTCTCTATGATGACTTAAAAAACAACAACAAAACCCACAGACTGAGATTCATAATAATATGAAACAGAGGAATCATCAGAATCTAAATCGTTTTACTCTCTATGCCTGTCAGACCTGTTTTACCTGCAGTCATGCGACCTCTTCAAATAAATCTACATTTATTGGAACATTATGACTATGCTGAACATGTTTTACTGTCTAATAAAAGATCAAAGTTATGATCAACGTTAAAACATTCAGTCACAGTTTTGGCTCAAAGGTTTCCAGTTCTGTTCGATTCCCACCTGGACGGGGCCTTCCTGTGGAGTTTGCAGGTTCTCCCCGTGTCTGCGTAGGGTTCCTCCGGGTACTCTGGTTTGCCCTACCACTAAAAACATGTGCATAGGTTCCCCTCTGGGGCCAGGACTCCCCTGTAAAAGAGATTCTTAATCTCAGTGGGACTTTCCTGGTTAAATAAAGGCAAAACAAATAGATAAACACACATTAAAATATAGTATTTCCGGATTAATGTGCCTGTATAAACCCTGCAAATGTCAATTATTTCATTACTTTAAAAAACAATCCGCCTGACATGTATAGCTTCAGTATGTAACGGGTATAATATAAATGATTTGTACTCATGTTTCTTCTCTCTAAATGAAACCCCCTCGTGCAGTGACGTTGTGCAGCGTCAGGGCACGCGCTGAAGCGGGAGGTAAGACACGGAGATGATATAAACACACTTTTGAAACGTCCGGGCCTGGTTTGCTCACGTTCACACACGTTTCCTCTTTATTCCCAGTGTGTTCAACTCGAGGATTGTGCCGATTTCTAAGCTTTAATTCCATGATTTCATAAACAAAACTAGCTAACGTCTTTCAGTTACTGACGTTGGCTTGAATTTGCGTCAGTTTTGTTTGATTTTTGTTCAGAAGGAGCAGTTTTGGAGCAAAGCGTGAACAGAAAACCCACCTTTATTTCAGCCTCAAACAGGTACGTTGTTTTTAAAGCCAAAAATACGGCTTCACTTAACATGTTATTTTTTTTTTGCGGTATATTGAATATTATTACAAAGTTGAGGGGTGTATGTTAAAATCTGAAAAAGACAAACATTTTCATGAAAAACGGTGGTCCAGATTGATAGAGTGGATATCTACTGGATAATAATATTGTTTTTTTGTTGTTGTTGTTTTATTTGTTTTTGTTTTGTTTTTTTCTCTCTATATGAAATGTATTACATTTGAAGATGAAAGTGTATGGCAATTCAAATTTTTATTTTTTTGTTGATATTATTGATTTAGTTATATTTTCCCCCTCCCCCCCTGTCTAACATATTAACATATTTCAAAATGTAGTCTGAATGTTTAAGTCTTAAAGAACATTTACATTTCATAGAATGTGTGCATATGTGTGTGTGTGTTTGTTTGTTTGTGTTTTTGTTTTGTTTTGTATGCTTTGTTGATGTCTATTGTCCTGTCCTTTCATGTATGGTTTTAAGTTGAAAAAAATAAATAAATAAAACAGGTACGTGAACATATCCGCTCGTGCTGCGCCGTCAGGATAAAACGTCACTTTGCGTCAGTCGCCTCAGAATCTTTAAACAAACTAACTAGCAGGTACTTGTTTACATACTCAAGTATACTATGTACTTGAGTAACTTCTTGAAGTAACTGCACTTTCATGAGTACCTCATTTCGAGCTCATGAATTGACTTTGGTTTTGTTTAACCGTCTGCTACAAACTCTACAACGAGAGGAGTTGAGATGATTCATTGTGTGTTTTGACAGTTGCATATTTTAGATTTCATGTCCCACTGAGAAGAGAACGTGTGTCGTGTTTGGGGCTGTTTGTAAATCTGCTACAGCAGTTGTCATTGTTGTACTTCAGGTGGGTCTTAACGTTTCTGTTTTTAATCAGGAAACTTTTGCTTGTTCTTACATAAATTTTGAAAAACATTAAATTGATAAAAAAAAAAATCCTATTTATGCAATTTGTACTACCTGTAAATAAACTACCTCCAAAAAGGCAATGAATTGAGAAGTAATTATAGTTTTATGGTCCGTCTCGTTTAGACACATGTTCATATAAATATCTAGGTTTGATCTTTAATGAGACCTTGAGTTTTGCTGAGGGAATGAAGTCCCTCTCCGAGCCTGCAGGGGGCGCTCTAGGCTCTGTAGTGAGTATGATGAAAATCGTACCTGACCTAACTTTTTCGGTATTTACACAATTATTTAATGCTATGGTTGGTCCAGTTCTGTGTTCTGTGGCGGGTGTGTGGGGCTTTAAGGAAAGTGTATATATTAATGCTCTTCAGAATAGGCCAATGTTCCTTGGTTTGCATACGTTCACCACTAAACCAGCTCTGGAGGAGGGTCTGGGATCCTTATGAAGCAGAGTTGAGATGATGCGTCTGTGGGACCGCCTCACTCAGCTGCCGGAGCACAGACTGACCAGAAGGTCTTTATGGGACTGTTCACATCAGTATCCTTGGGCCAAAGAAATGGCAATCATATTTTCAAACTGTGATCTAAATTACATTTATAGAAATAAACTGCTTTGTAATCTACAATCATTAAATGAAAAGCTGATTTTAAAATGCAATGGAAATATGAGATATGTAGAAAAACAAAATTAAGACATTATATTCAGTTTAAGGACAAATATGAAACTGAATCATATATTCTCCTAAATCTAAGTAGAAAACAAAGGAACTGGCACTTTGCCTCTGGCAGTGGAGGTCGGCAGGTTCAAAGGTCATCCTGAGGAGGTGGGCAGGTTCAAAGGTCATCCTGAGGAGGTGGGCAGGTTCAAAGGTCACCCTGAGGAGGTGGGCAGGTTCAAAGGTCATCCTGAGGAGGTGGGCAGGTTCAAAGGTCTTCCTGAGGTGGAGAGGTTTGAAGATGAGTTTCATTTTGTTTTGTATTGTCCTCTTTATTCTGCTGTGTTCTGGTTTCCGCATGATAACATTTTGAGGCAGCTTTTTGAAAGGCTCGTTTTTGCTTTAGGGCATTATATCTCCAAAGCTTGGGATCGAAGACAAATTAATGTGTCTCCTCCTGTGTGACGTGGATGTTGTTCTGTTATGAATGATTGTACAGTTTCTGTGAATTTACTCTGGCAGTCGTCTGAAGTCTGTTTTGTGTCTTATAAGCCCATGAGGGCTGGGCACTAATGTGCTAGACACAATAACAAATAAAAATCATAAAAATCCAAAATCAACCTCCATATCTTCCTCCAGGGGGCAGTAAAGCAGTGGCAGCATGAAGGAGCACAGAGAAGGCCCTACAGCGCAGACCTTCAGACCTGGCTCTGTCTGGGGAAACCTCTGCCAGGCGGTGAGTGCAGCTCAAAGATGTTACATCGTGTTTCCTCAAACATCCATCCATCCATTTTCTCCCACTTGTCCGTTGCCGGGTCGTGGGAGTCATCTCATTCACACACCAGTGTACGCAGACACTGGTGTATGAAGGAGGGTGAAGTGTCTTGCCCAAGGACACAATGACAATGTGCACCTTCAGGAGGCGGGATTCGAACCCCCGACCTTCCGATCATGAGACGACCCGCTCTACCATCTGCGCCACCGTCGCCCCCAACAGTGTTTTCTCATAATGATCAGCAATATTAAGTCGTCATGGACAAATTTTAAGACAAATTCATTTTTTTATTTTTATTTGTACATTGTTTTATTAAGGGGGCACTGCAGACAAATCTTTATCCGGGAACTTCCAAAACAGTTTCATATTTTAGAGTTTAAATTGCTTGTTTGTTTTTTCAGAATAATTTGCAACCCCCAAACAAATTAATAATATTTGACCTATTTTTTAAAGTATTGTTTCAGTTTTATTTATGTAGACTATAATTGTATAAATAATGTGAAATTGACTAAAATGTAAAATGTAATTTTTGTTTTGTATTGATGTCTTTAAAAACATCCTTCCACTTTGCCTGCAGTGTCTCATCCTTTAATTATAATGTTAATGTTATAAAAGCTCACAGCCCCATGTTCATGAGCTACTTCCTGTGAACTCCTCAAGTCCGTTCTCCGAGTCCGTACCCAGGAGTTCAGAGTCTGAGCATTAACGGCCACAATGCTTTATTACTATAGCAAGGCAAGTTTATTTGTAGAGCACAATTCATACACAAGGTAATTCAAAGTGCTTCACAGTTGCAGAAAATTACAAGAAAACAGATCAAATCAATCATTAAAACATCAACATAAAGTTAATCAATGACAGTAAAAGGCGAGAGTGCAGATAAAATACTTTCAGTTTTCATCTGCTCGGGTAAAAAGAGCTGTTTTCAGCCTGGATTTGAACATTGTCAGAGTTGAGGCCTGTCTCACATCCTCATGAAGACTGTTCCAGATTTTAGCTTTAGCCTCAGCGTGTTTAGTCCTGACTCTGGAACCACCAGGAGACCCCTCCCTGAAGTTCTCAGGGCCGAGATGGTTTATAGCGCATATAAACAACAGTTACAAAGTGCTTCACAAAAACATCACAATGTTGCTCCGCCAGTCAGTAAAATAAGAGCCAACACTTAAAGAATAAATCATTAAAAAAAAAAGAAATACATCAATAAACAATAAATTATTAGAAACAACATAAGTAAAAAATAAAAGCAGTAAAAAAAATGGCAAACGGACTCAACTTGGCTTTTCTACCTTTATCAGTGAAGAAAACAGCCGTTTTCCTGTGTTGTCCTTGTACACAATAAAATAGTATCACTACGACGGAGTTTACTTTTCCCCTATTTTAAACATTACCTTTAATTGACAACACTGCGCATTCAAACTGAAAAAGGAGTTCAGAACCGTCAAATTTCTACGCTACGTAAAACTAATAAAAATACATACCAGGAATTGATGACAAATCAAGGAGTTCAACTTAGACGTTTTATTTCCCTAACATGTCATCTTAATACAGAATTCTGTCTTCCCCAGTGCCCTATCAAATGTGTCTGTCAGCAGCCGTTCCCAATGGGCATACTGACTCTTCCCTGGGGAAGCACAGTATTTTTACACATTCCATTGTTTACAAGATTTATGAGTCTAAGACCACATGTAGTGTTTTCCCTCGTTTCATTGGTCCCCCCAAAGCTGTCCATTCAGCTCCGCTGTACTTTGACCCCTTTATTGACCATGTGGTCAGTGGACTGGGTGGGGGTTGCTGCGTCTCTTAATCTTTCCTGAAACAAAGGATTCTGGGGAAACCACACCTTTATACTGCACTGAATGAAAACTTTTGGTTAGTTTGCTAAATAGCCAAAGGAACAAAACATCGTATAAAAATATTATCTCTTCATCAGGAACCAGTCACCCATTCTCTGCACGCAGACCCTGGAGGCCAGTAGGGTGAAGTGTCTTGCCCAAGGACACACCGGCAGTGTGCATTTTGCGGGAGTTTCCGATCACAAGACAACCCGCTCTACCAACAGCCCAAACACCCCGAATAAAAGACACAGAGCTGCGAGCGTTAGAAGCCAGAGAGTAAAGTGGGTCTTACTGTGGGGGCCCTTTAGACCAGGTATGGGCAAACTTTTTGATGCAAGGGCCACATTGGGTTTTTGAACTCGGCAGGAGGGCCGGACCAGTTTGGAGCATTTCAAACAAGTACAACTCTCAGTTTGACTGTAATAGCACATTACAAAAGTGCAACAAATTGCAACAGTTATGTCGTATCCTTCTTCATGTCAGTGAAAATATTGCGCACCCTTTAAACCAGGGCTGTCGAACTGATTTGGATCATGGGCAGAAATCCAGTTTCCTTGGCGGGTCGCGGGCAGCATATAATGTAAACAGGAAAATACATTTTTCCAATAAATTAATAATAATGAGCTGTGATTTTAAAAGCCCGACAGGACAGTAATAAATAACAATAACAGCTTTACAAGCCTGTGTCACAAGTTTCTCAAAGTACACTGTAGTCATTATTGACTCACTCCACACTCTGTTGTGGTAAGCTACTATTGTAGCCACAGCCCCCCTGAGGCAGACTCACCTTTAACACGTGGTTATAATGTGTTACCCTGATCTCTTGTTATGTCAGTGCCCTCTACTGAACACGTGTGAATTATATATATATTTTTTGTATTTATGTTGCCCCCTAGTGGCTGGAATGAGCACACTAGTTATTTCCTTAAAAATCATAACTCCCCACAGGAATGGGCTAGAGACTTAGTTTTTTTTTTGACATACTCAGGAATGTGTGCTCTACAAGTCAGGGGCCGGATTAAATCATCTCGCGGGCCGGATTTGGCCCGCGGGCCGTAGTTTGCCCACCTCTGCTTTAGACCAAAGGACCAGACTTGTTCCCACAGTTTGTGGTTCTTTGACTGAAAAGGAAGCTGTTTTCTTTTACAGCTTGGATCTTGTCCCTTCAGTTCATTATTGTTCCCTATTTACCAGTCAATATGAAATATTCATGATGAAAGTTTAGTCAACAATAATCTCAAATATACCATGACAACATGTAATAGTCGACAAAGTAAACACTGATGCCAGGATTTGAACCACTAAGCCTCTGATATGTTGGAGAGTGTGTAGGAACTAGTGAGACTGGACTTTGAACCATGGACGTCACAGTAACAGGGCGACAGCTCCACCTATACACACATCTGTCAACATCAGCGATTCCAGGTTGAGCCAGCTGTGATTGGTCCTTGCATCGGTCAGTCAAATGTTTGTATCTTGAAAGAGTCTAGTCAACAAGGTCCACCAGGGGGCGCTATCGTCAGATCCACCACAGACACGAAGTCACCTTCAGCCCACAGCCCAAAGCCAGGAAACAGAGGCTCAGTGAAGGAGGAGGTGAAGGTGTAAATGTGGTACGGCTCTCCACCAGAGCGGACCTCATAGAAGGACAGAGCTCCAGCCTCAGAGTCCAGGAACATGCCCACTACACCTGACTCGGGGAGAGAGGAGGATGACGAAGCCAGGGGTGTTTTTGTGTTGTTGTGACAGACAGAGTAACCTCCACGGTGGATCCTCAGACTCCAGGTCTGATCATTGTTTCCAAACTTACTCTCCTCTTCGTGTCCTCGCCGTCTGATTCCCTTGTAACTCACTGCTATATCAACCCACCCCCCTTTCCACTGCACCTCCCAGTAACAGCGCCCCCTGAGGCCAGTGGAGCTCAGGACCTGAGGGGAGATGAACCTGTCCTCATGATGTGGATACTGCTGCTCCTTTCCCACTCTGGTCACAGTCCGTTTGTCCTCAGACAGAAGGAGGTTCCTCTGAGCTGTGTTTGGATCCAGAGAGAACTCACAGGAATCTGAGGAAACAAACACATCATGACATCACTTCCTGTGAGTCTGAGGAGTTTCTTCTTTGTTTATCTTTACATAAAAAGCTGCAATAAGTACAAGCACAAACATTGTCACAGACTCACATTTCTTCAGACCTGGGACCATCCACTGTTCTCCAGCAGGATCCAGCCTGAAACACACAAGTCCAGTTTACTGTAGAGTAGACCAGACCAGACCAGACCTGGCCCAGAACCAGACTCACCTAAGAGAGTCCAGGGACCCACGAGGGGCCCGTAGAGCGGCCAGGAGCTCGGTGGAGGGTCCTGGATGGTTGTAGCTCAGATCTAACTCTTTCAGGTGGGAGGGGGTGGAGCTCAGAGCTGAGGCCAGAGAAGCCCCGCCCCTCTCTGAGACCAGACATCCAGACAGACTGAAGACACACAGCATTAGCCTCTAATGTGGACACAGAGGCTGATTCTGAAACCCTTAAAGTATAGCCTCCAAGTCCGAACCCGAACTCCTGATCCCTAACCTTTCATGGGGTCAACTGTTAGATCTCTATGCAGTTGGTGAACTAGAGCTTCAGCAGCGTTTACCCAATTCAACCAATCTTACCCAGGGAAGGGGAAGTGACATCACCAACAGCTGCTGTCATTGGCAGGCAACCAAAAGTGCATGCCGCCACCTACTGTACGGCATAAGCAACAACATAGTGTTCAAAGAAAGACACTTAAGGAGAAAACAAAAAATCCAAAAGAGCCATCACATTTTCCTTTAGCCTATTTTATCTCAACAGTTGTTTCATAAAGCTACAGTATGCAGATTAGCCATGTGACTTAAGTTTATACTAAATAAAAACAGAAGCACAAACTGCCTTCATTTAAGTCCTTTACTGAGGCGGCTCTTTAAAAACATACTGTGCTGTCATGACTCTAACATGTATTTCGTCACTTTTAGGGGGGGCGGGCATGTGGCGCGGTGGCTTATGGGATGGCACATAGCTCCTAATCGCCAGTGAGGTAGCATCAGAGAAGTGGCTATGATAGTTAGCATTGAGACTCCTTTCCCCAACTCCTTCCTAACCGACAGCCCAATTCGGACGCTTCTTATCATGGCGGACGCTGACGCACATCCGGTTTGGCGTTAGACCTCTTACCAACTTAACGGTTTCGGAATCAGCCAGAGACAGAGTGCATCATGGGAGCGTCTCACCTGAGGGTGTGCAGTCTGCAGGGGGCGCTCTTCAGTCCCTCACACAGCAGCTCCACTCCTGAGTCCTGGAGGTCGTTGTTACTGAGATCCAGGTGAGTCAGACTGGAGGAGCTGAGGACTGAGGCCAGAGGACCACAGCCGAGCGGAGACAGGCCACAGCCGCTCAGACTGAGGACAGAGAGGACGATTAGAGACTAGAGCCGAGACACAAGTGTTCAAATACAGTCTGGACTCACGTGGCTTTGGTGGAGACTTTGACGACCAGCAGCAGCTTCAGGAGAGCTGTCTCTGAGGCGCGGTATTTCCTGAGGTCAAACTCCTCCAGGTCTGAGGACAGTAAGAGGAAGGACAGAGCAGACCAATGAGCAGGAGAACTTAACAAGGATAGACTTCCTTTTCTCATGATCCTCTGTATGTGCTCCATCAGACTGCGGTCGTTCAGTTCGTTCAGACAGTGGAGCAGGTTCAGGCTCCTCTCTGCAGACAGACCTTGTTCATCCAGCTTCTGTTTGATGTATTTTACTGTCTTCTGATTGGTTGTGTCACTTCTTGTGTGAGTCAGCTGACCTGGCAGCAGGGTCTGATTGGTCGGCAGAGACAGCCCCAGGAGGAAGCGCAGGAACAGGTCCAGGTGTCCGTTTGGACTCTGTAAGGCCCGGTCCACAGCAGAGCGGTAGAAGGCCTCTGGGCTATCAGAGGAGTTTGGTATGGACAGCAGGTTCTCCCCAGAGCTGAAGAAGGTCTCATGGACGTGAAGAGCAGCCAGAAACTCCTGCACAGTCAGATGGATGAAGCAGTAGACCTTGTCCTTGTACAGGCCTGACTCCTCTCTAAAGACCTGTGTGAAGACTCCGGAGTAACGAGCGATCTCTGCAGCGTCCAGCCCACACTCGCTCACGTCACTCTCGTAGAAGATCAGGTTTCCTTTCTGCAGCTGCTCAAAGGCCAGTTTTCCCAGAGACCGCACCATCTTGCAGGTTTCTGCAGTCCAGTGTGGATCAGTCTCAGATCCCTCATGATACTTGATGTTCTTGACTTTGGCCTGGACCACCAGGAAGTGGATGTACATCTGGGTGAGGGTGCGGGGCAGCTCTCCTCTCTCTCTGGTCTTCATCAGATGGCGCAGGACTGTGGAGAGGATCCAGCAGAAGACTGGGATGTGGCCCATGATGTACAGGCTGCGGATGCTCTTGATGTGGGAGATGACGGTTGTGGCCTGCTGCTCGTCTGTGAACCTCTTCCTGAAGTACTGCTCCTTCTGTGGGTCGTTGAACCCTCGCACCTCTGTCACCATGGAGACACACCATGCTGGGATCTGATTGGCCGCCGCTGGGCGTGTGGTTATCCAGAGGCGAGCGGAGGGAAGCAGGCTCCCCCTGATGAGGTTCACCAGCAGCTCCTCCACTGAGGCGCTCTCTGTGGGCTCCGTCAGGACCCGGGTCCGGCTGAAGTCCAGAGGAAGTCTGCACTCGTCCAGACCGTCAAAGATGAAGAGCAGCTGGAGCTGCTGAAAGCTGCAGAGACCTTTGGTTTGACTGAAGAAGTGGTGCAGCAGCTCCACCAGGCTGTACTCGGTGCCTCTGAGCACATTGAGCTCTCTGAAAGTGAAGGGGAACAGCAGCTGGACGTCCTGGTGGCCTCTGCCTTCAGCCCAGTCCAGACTCAACTTCTGAGTCAGCACTGTTTTCCCCACGCCGGCCACGCCCTTCGTCAGCACCGTCCTGATTGGTCCGTGCTCTGTCAGCTCCGCTCTGATTGGCTGCTGTCTGTGGGCGGGCCCTTTAAACAGGTCTTCCAATTTGATGCTGGTCTCTGTAGCGGCTGGTTTCCTGGACGCCGTCTCGATGTGTCTGACCTCATGTTCCTGGTTGACCTCTGAGGCCCCTCCCTCTTTGATGTGGAGCTCTGTGTAGATCTGGTGCAGGGGAGCGGAGTTTTCTTCTGTAGCCCCGCCCTCAAACACATGGTTGAACCTCTGCTGCAGATGACTCTTCAGTTTATCTTTGCAAACTCCAACAGAACTCCCTGAATAAAGACAGAGACAACAGTGAACTCTTCACTGGACACGAACCCCAAGTATAAGTTATTAAAGTTATGTAGATGTGGAAGAGTTCTTACTGGAGCTCAGACGCTCGGCCAGCTGCTCCTCCTTCATCCTCCTCAGGAAGTCCTGGGTGATGTTCAGCACAGCCTCTCTGCTGCTCTGCTCCTCCTCACACTCTGAGCTACTCTCTGGGTACTCTGAGACCAGGAGCCTGTGGAGCCTCTGCAGCTGCTCTTTGACAAACGTCAGGATGTCCTCCTCCAGACGCTGGAATAAAATCAGATTTAAAGAGTTTCAGTCAAAGAGAGGACCCGAGGGGCCTCACAGAGAACCCCCCACATGCTGCAGTCCTGAGCTACTCACCGTGAATATGGCGTCCAGCTGCTCCTGTGGGCCTGGCTCCCTGTGAACCAATAAACAGAAACATTAGAGACTTCCACAGCTCTGAGCAGAGACCACTGCAGCCTCTGGACTCATTTAGACTCACAAGAAGCTCCTCCACAGACCTCCTGAGGACTCACCATCTACAGCTCAACCATGTCAAACTTTGAACCAGGGCTAAACCAGCTCTGACTCTGAACCAGGACTAAACCAGGTCTGACTTTGAACCAGGACTAAACCAGCTCCGACTCTGAACCAGGACTAAACCAGGTCTGACTCTGAACCAGAACTAAACCAGCTCTGACTCTGAACCAGGACTAAACCAGCTCCGACTCTGAACCAGGACTAAACCAGGTCTGACTTTGAACCAGGACTAAACCAGCTCCGACTCTGAACCAGGACTAAACCAGGTCTGACTCTGAACCAGGACTAAACCAGGTCTGACTCTGAACCAGGACTAAACCAGGTCTGAATCTGAACCAGGACTAAACCACGTCTGACTTTGAACCAGGACTAAACCAGGTCTGACTCTGAACCAGGACTAAACCAGGTCTTACCTCTGGTCTTCAGGAAGAGGCTCTCCAAAGTCAGGATAGAAGTCTTTGGAGTGATCACTTTCAGAGTTGGGGGAAGGTGGGTCCATATAGAACGAGAAGAAGAGTCCATTTGAACAGAAGGTCATTTTTAACTAAACAGATGTTTGTCTTTGTGCTTCACTCTGATCAGTTTCCACTGATGCATGAAATACTTTATTATTCCACTCTTGCAAAGTACAGATACAGAGGCCAAGAGTTTATTTTCAAGAAGTAAAATTATGAGATGAAAATATATTTTAGGATTCTCCTGTTTTCAAATGCGCTTAGTGAAAGTAATAGATTTTCTAAAGATTAGGAAACGTATCAATCTATTGTCCGATTAAGTGGAAACGTGTAATCAAAGCATGTCAAGTTATGACTAAACATACAGATCAAAGCAATAATAAACTATAATATTTAAAAAACTGTGTGTAACTTTATACAAATATTTGTGTATGTGGGGCCTGATTTACTAAGCGTGAAACTGGCCCTAAATGTGAGGTGTGACTTTATTATTATTATTTATTTGTGTATCTTTCTTGTTGTGGGATGAAGTCGGTGATAAATTGCGCTCTATACAAAGGGGGTGTGAGTGATGTCACCGGTCGTTCTTGCTTGAACCCTGAGGTAAAATAGAGCTACAGCTCTAGCAAAGTGAGGGTTGGGATTGTAGTTGTTCTGATACAAACTCAGAGTCTGCTCATTAAGTTTGTTTAACTTGTTTCTTTCAGTGTAAATGCCCCGTTCACAGCAGCAAACCCCACAGGGTCAATAATCAAGGTGAGAGAACAGTGAGGATCAGATCTACTGGAGCGTCCAATGAAACAACCAGGCCTATCCATGTGAGTCTAGATCTCATCTTTGTGACTCACCTCTGATCGTCAGGAGCTCCTTTGAAGTGCATAATCAAGCTTTTGGAGCGGCCACTTTTCAGAGAGTCACAGATGGGAGCAGGTTTATATCTGGATTTGGATCCAGGTCCATGTGGGTGCTTTTTGTAGGTGCTGGGAATCAGAAGAGTCAGTTTGAACAGAACATACTGTGGTGTTGACTGATTGGCTCTGCTCTTCAAGTGAACTTTACAGCAGCTGAATGAGGGGCTCTGATGCTGAGCTAATGATATACTGTACGTAAGCTGTTGTTACTGTAACAATATCAGAGGCTATATAGGAATCTTTTAATAACTGTAAATAGGCCCCTTTAAAGCATTTGAAATCATCTTTCATTCCTCATTACAGGGACCCCAACTGTAGTTATTCTACAGTGCATACACAATACCTCCAGACCTCTTTGCTTCAGTGTATTTGAGTTGATAAAAATACTGTCACTGCTAATTTATTTTATTTATTTGTTTGTTGTTTTCCTTCACGTAGTGTGTTCCATGCACACATTGCTCTGTTGTTCTCTTAATGCTCTTTGATTATACTTATGGAAGAAGAAATGATCTAATTCTCTCACAGCACAGGTCAAGGGATTCATAAAAATGAGGGTAAACAGGGTTGTTGATACTGAAACCCACAATAAAGGTACATTGAGAGGTTTAAATGTTTTCCCCAGATCACTAAAAATGTTCAGGCCGGGATCAATGAGAGGAGTGAAACTGGTAAAGCTCATTATAAACAATCACGGTGAGAGAGCATGATTATAGAGGAGTCATAAAGTAAACACACCGACCAACGACAGAAACAATGTGACTGACCTCTGGTCTTCAGGATGAGGTTCTCTAAAGACGGGGGGGTTGTCTTTCGAGCGGTCACTTCTCAGAGACGCGTGGCTGGGAGCAGGTTTAGGTCTGCGTTTAGACCCGGGACCAGGTCCAGGTGGGTCCATGTTGTAGTTCCCTGGACTCAGAGGAGTCTATTTGAGCAGAACATTCATTTTAATCTGATTTAGAAACCATTGCCCAACAGCCGCTGGATCAGTGGACAAGAGACTCTGAACTCATTCCCAAATGTGTAGAACAATATATGTTTCTATTTTTGAAAGATAGTGATACTAATCTAAGTTGCTCATACGTTGGACAGTCTGGATCATGGTCCTGTCTGTGTCTCCCTCTAGTGTAACACAATACAAAATACAGTCAACTGTTTTCTACTTCCTGTAAAGCTCGGCCCAGACGACGACACAGACGGGACTTTATTCAGGTCTAACATTGAACTACATCAGGACCAAACTATTCGTAACAACCTGTGACCACACCAGGCACGTTCACACTTGACCTACGTGAGACCGAACCAGGTCTAGTCCGGCCCTTAACCCGGACTAAACACAGACTAAAGTCCTATTTGTGATGGAATTACAGAAGGACTTCAGTAAAAAGGAAAAATCACAGATGTCCGACATCTCCAGGTTTTCTATGGGCGTGGGGATTTAATTTGGAAACAGGTGATTAAATAATATAACAGCAGGAAACAGAGGAATCATGAGGAAAACTCACTGCGTCGGCGTCGTCTCCAAACTCCGTAATGCCCTGCACTCACAGCGAGAACCAGCCCACGGGCTTCATCAACAAGCTGCCAAAGTACAGGAGCTGTAAACAGAATTTAAAGACCCGAGAACCTTCTATCAAAGGTCTGTCCTCTTCTCCTGTCAGAGCCACACTTCCCCATTGCCCACAGCGCCCCCTGTTGCCCAGCAGGTACTTAACAGTAGAACAACAATTGGATAAAACACAATAATACACAGCTATTACAACGCGTTCACTCCCTGTTGCACCTGTTCCACACACGGCTGTTCCACAAACCCTGACATGGAGCCAGTTTTACTTCAGAGTCGGGTTAGTTAACCCTGGGTTTCTCTCGGGGTTCGTGATGCACGTTCAGGTGAAACAGGAAGAGTCAGCGCTTTAGAAATAAAACTTGATTGATTGATGGAAGAGACACAGTTCATCTGAAAATCAGGATCCATCACTGAACTCATGATGAATATATTCAATCAAGCAGCGCATAAGGAGCATGTTCACATTAACAATCTTTATTACAACTGAAATGCAACACTCACATTATTCTGAATGAGAAATAAGCCTTTTTCATGTAGTCATCGAACATCTGTGTCAGTCACATGTGTAGGAGAAGTTACAGCACGAGTTACGACACGATGCTCCTAAGGTCCTAAGGTCCTAAGGTGTAACTGCTCACATAACCGTATTAAAAAAGGGGAAACGTGGAAGAGCTCGGTCGCCTCTAACTTCACCCCGTTTGGCCCCATAGAGGAGAGGAGGAGAGGCTAAATGCTAACAACATCTTTGGTCTTTTTGCTATCCCTCCCTTCTCAAATCCAAAGGTCAGCAGCAGTTTGAACCCCGTCTCAGACTACTATATGTTCACCCACCTTGTTGATCTTCTGAGGAACGGTGGTGATCCAGTGTGATGTTCTACTGCCAATGGCTAATGATCTGAATCTTCCCTCAGAGTCTGGATGTTTTATTTAAGGTCTATAGTGCCCCCCATTTTCCCTCACAGTCTAAAAACAATCGGCAAATAATTAGAAAAAAATAAATTCTACTGTTTGCTTCTTCACAAACCTGGGCCTATATACACAAAAAAATATGTACAATAGATTCTCCTCTGTGGCCAGGACTCCCCTGACCAAGAGATGCTTAATCTCAGTGGGACTTTCCTCCTGGTTAAATAAAGGACACATAAAATGAAATAAATAAAATAAACAATACAGTTCAAAAACGTCTTTAAGATTAAATAAAGGATAACAATACTGATATTAACATAATCTATGCCCCATAGTCTCAATTGAGCTGTGTGTTAATTGAGTTTGCGTTGAGCAGACTTTGCTTTTAATGAATCATATTTTTTATCGATTTTTTTCTGCTGTCTTGTAATTGTATGAGGCACTGTGGTATAATAATGTGTTATGAAGAAACGTGCCGGCTAAATCTATGGGAAACACCATCAGCCCAGTGATCTACTATAATCACAGAAATACATTATTCTCACTCCTTTCCTTTTCCACAGCGTGACCACGATGACAACACGCAGCGAGGAGAACGTAGTGGGACAAGTGCAACCTTTGACGATATAGTCTACTACAGTGGTTCCCAACCTGGGGGGCGCTTGGGATCCCAGAGGGCCCCGAGGTTTGTCTGGTCAGAGGATCAGGTCATAAGTCCATCCATCTTCTCCCACTTGTCCGTTGCCGGGTCGTGGGGGCAGCTGTTGGAGCTGCCCCTATGGCTCCTCCTGCAGTGTTAATTTTGACAACATATTTTAATTTAGTTTTAGTCTTTTGACGAACATGTAATTCAATTTTAGTCGAGTTTTAGTCAAAAAAATATCTTAAATTTTAGTCGAGATTTAGTCGACTAAAATTGCAAGTTAATTTAGTCGACTAAATTTAAGACACATTTAGTCGACTTTGTATTAATAATATTCATTATGATCATATTTAATGGAGGTCCTGCTTCATGGAGCTGCTCCTCATGGACAAAGCTCAGAGCTGCTCCTTTGGCAGTGAAGTTACATGATATGAGGCTCTTTCAGACGGTCAATAGAAGTTTGGATGATTTTAGTCTCTCCTTCATTTTTATTTAGTCTCATTTTAGTCGACTAAAATATCTGGACATTTTAGTCATAGTTTTAGTCCAATTTTAGTCGACGAAATTAACACCGTCCTCCTGCAGGTGGGGGGTCCACAGAAGGACGGCCTCATGGTTCCAAACGAGCCTGTTGGTCTCTCATAGGGGCTTCACCCATTCACTCTCTCATTCATACCAGTGCACGCAGACACTGGAGGCAAGGAGGGAAGAAGTGTCTTGCCCAAGGACACAACGACAATGTGCACCTTCAGGAGGCGGGATTCGAACCTCAAATATTATTATAATAATCAAAATAATCAACTATGACATAGGACTACACGTGCATTAAACACTCCTATTTCAGTTTTGTTTGAAATAGATGATTATTATCCATTATAGTTTTTGATCGTGTGTAGTGTAGTTATAGTGGAATAAGAACAATAACAATAAGAACAGCTGACTTCTATTGAACACACGATGGCGGCCTCCTCCCGTCACCGACCTCTCCCTCCACCGCTCCCCGCGTCATGACGACTTCCTGCGGGCTTACCGACGCCACGGCTCCGCCAACCTCAGCCCTGGATGTGCGGAAGGAGCGACCGGTGGAGGAGCCAGCCGACGCGGACCTGTGCTGGTAGTCATGCCTCGGACGGGCTTCTGGGAGTAAAGTTCGCCTCGTTTTTCGGGACAGACGCCGCGGACGGAACGCGGTGAGTTCGTGACGGCGCTTCTTCCGCGGGACGCGCGTTCATACGTTACGTGTCACTTTGGAGAAACGTCACGCCGGACTCGGTTGAAATTACGCGCAAATTCGCGTTGTTTTACGGAATACTGAAATACGAGTGCGTGGAGATTATGAACGAACAACAATAACCATAACCTGCGGTGTTTACTCGCGTTCGGGAATCCATTTAAACGGTTTACTCAATGTTTAGCGCAGTTAAATCAAAGTGCTGTAACAAAAACATGACCCCGGCGTCCTAGAAACGCACTATTGCAGCTACGTTAAAAATCCCCACTTTTATTATTTATTCTTTTAAAGCAGTTTCGCTGAGTGTTGACGAGGGTGAGACTTGAGTTTAGGTTCCACCAATTAATGCGGAGGTAATCTGGTGATGTCATGTCGGTTTTGTTTATGTCAGCGAAATGACAACAAATCTATACAAGAAGAAAAGGTTATTGAGATTTGCAGACGTGGCGTAACTTTCCCTGGAGTTTCAGTCATTTACAGTCAGACACAAGTACAGGTTGATGTTTATTGTGCAACTTGAAGCAATGATCCCGCTTTAGTCTCTTACCTGTTCTGCCCTTTTATTATTTCTATAAGGGTAGCATGGAGGCGTTTGCTGCATTGTCCCTAAAAGCTGTATGGACTTCCTTCAGCCCAGACATTATGACGAGGCAGGAATTGTAGGACTTTTCCTGTGAGTAATGCTGCCCAACCCAGGCGTTTTATTTTGGAATCAGGAAAAGCCACAGAGTCTGCAGTGGATCAATATTAAAATGCAGCTTACTTTAATTATTCAAGTACTGCGTTTGTGGAGCACTTAATGAAACATTTCAGGAGTTTGAAAGTTGTTAGAAGAGAAATAGTCTAAAATACAATAAAAATGGTGTCCGGGTTTGCCAAATAACTTCAATGTTTTCTGTAAATATGTAACATGTTGCATAGCTAGTAGATGCAGGCGTGGCGTTTCGGTATTAACACATGTAGCAAGGAACTACTGATGAAACTATTGCTAAATTATTCCAACCCACTTGTATTTGTATTCCACATCTTACCAACACCACGTTTCTAAGTGCTGTACAGAGTTCCACAAATAACATATGCAGTAGGGCTGGGAGAAAATATCGGATCGGACTTGGATTGCAATACTTTGTGCTGCAATACCAAGTATCGATACTTTATCAAGTATCGCAATACTTTCAATACTTGTGTTTGGAGGCATGTTTTAATCACACCAGTAATAGTTACACAGGACTTGTGTTAATGCACTTTACTTCAGTAAATGTCAAATAGCATTTGGTTTATAAACTTTGGACACATGACTTTTTATACATTTTAAGGTAAACATATCAGTTGTTATAATTACTTACTGTATCGCAATTCATATCGGATCGGCCCCTGAGTATCGTGATATGAATCGGATCGTGACAAAAGTGGATCGTCCCAGCCCTAATATGCAGCATAGGCGACAACCAAAAATATCTATTAAAAAAACCCTCTTTGGACATCCTCATCCGCTATAATTTATTGCTTTTGTTTCATGGAGTTTGAAATAATAAAAAGGTTAAAAATCGGTCTCCTTCCCTGTTGTTTTGTAGGAGCGTGGAACATGAGCGCCAGCACGAATCCCGGACCTCCAATGGACTCTGCCATGAACGGCCCGAACTCGAGGCCAAACGGGCCCGTCCCGCCCGCGGCCTACGACCCGGGCGCCCTGCCGGACCCCGAGGACCTGGAGGACGACCCCATGGCCTCCTTGACGAACGTGTCCCAAATGTGGACGAAGTTCGGGAAAACCTTCCTGGTGATCTTGCCCATCTACGTCCTGGGCTACTTCGGGTTCAGTTTCAGCTGGGTCCTCGTGGGACTCGCCGCGTTGTTCTACTGGAAGAGGAACCACAGCGCGCAGGACAACCACATCAACCGGGCGCTCCGGTTTCTGGACGACGAGGAGAAAGTCACAAAAAGAAACGCGGCGACGTCCCAGCTGCCCCCGTGGGTAAGTCGCGTCTGTGGAGCGGTGCCTCCCAAAGTGGGGTCGTGAGATTATCCTCCTCTGTGTGTCGACGAGCCGCTTTCTGTCCAATAGAGAAGAGGAGGAAGTGAGAATGGCTGGCCCGGCTAGCCTTGGGTCACCAAGTGGGGGTCGCAAGATCAAGACACAAAAAAGAAAGATATTTAATGAAAAAGGTCAAAGTAAACTATGCAAATTCCTATTATTAATGGGCTGTATGCACGCAAGCATCACGTGACCTCCGAGTGCATTCTAAGTAGCCGTTTGCGTTTCCTGTCTCCGTTATTTCCCTATGAGGTCTTGTCTAAAAAAATAAACAGCTGAAGATCCCATGGTGGACAGTGAGTTACTGGTGGAGTCACAGCATCAGGTTAAAAACATGGCGTCAGGAGCAAAAAATTCACTAGAAGAAACGTCCGTGCTCATCACAGGAAGTGTTTTTGTCTCGAAGCTAACGGCTAACGGCTAACACGAATTAAAAATGAAACTAGCTACACGATTTTAAACGAGCTGCTCAAAATATAATCTGCCTGTCGTTAGTGTAAATACTTTCTAGACGTTTCATTTGTGTGGTGGTGTTTTTTGATGCTAGCCGTTAGCGCTGAGATAAAAGTCCTACCTCAAAAAACACAGACGTTTCCTGCAGTCGAGACTTTACATCTAACGTAATGTTTTTAACACGAGTCACTTCGGATCAGGATCTCACTGATGTTTCCTTCAACTATACATGTTTTAGACACGACCTCACAGGGAAATAACGGAGACAGGACACGGAAGCACCGACTTAGATCCACTTGGAAGCTCATTAGCATAGAGCCTATTCAGATTTTTTAAGTTTTGCTGCTAAATCTTGTTACACTGTCATATTCCACCAACATCTTTCACTGAGGATGGGAGAGTGAGACCACTGCACAAAGCCTTCTCCAGCACATCCCAAAAGACTCTCAATGGGGTTAAGATCTGGACTCTGTGGTGGTTGATCCATCTCATGCTCCCTGATCCACTCTTTCACAACGTACGCCCCATGAATCTTGAATTCGTCTGTGCGATCAGGGAAGAACAAACCCCATGATGGAATAACTGATCACACCTTAGACCTGCAGCCCCAGATCAGTTACATTCACCTTTTTGATTCAGGCAGTGTATTATATTTCTAAGCGCCGAAATCTCTTTAAAGTGGGGGTCCCATAATGTTTGCATGGTCATTTAGGGGGTCGTGGTCTGAAAGGTTTTTTGGAGCCACTGCTATAGAAACTCAGAGGCCATTTTGTGATGTCAATACTGGGGCAATTTTCACACAAACATTTAATTGTGATTTTTCAAAAAAAGTCTTCCAAATGGGATTAGAATTCATTTATGTTTTTACTACAAGATTCCAAACGTGTGAGAAAAGAGTGAAACATGAACTTATAAACAAATACATGAACCAAATGCATATCAGGACAGGCTTGTAGAGCTCTATACAGAATAGCTCCGGGATGTTTTGTTTAGAGTCATCTCGTTAATGTTTGTTAATCAGGATGTGTGGGTTGTGCTTTCCAAGGCTGTACATTCTGCAGAAGTTTTCAAATACTGGACATACTTTATTTTCTTCCGAGGTCTGACGAGATTTGGAGGTGGCATGGCGGAAGTCGAACTTGGCAATTATGGCAAATTTGATGAAGCCATGTTGCTCGAGCTCTTTGTGGTTTTGGGGAGTGCCCTGTTGATACTATGAGAGCTATTCACCACTATTGTTGTTTTACATCACTTTCATTGTGTGTGGGGACAAAGCACACTGGCACTGACCTACTCACCTAAAGAATGGAAGAACTGTCACAATAATACGTTTATTTCAAATCAAAATGTCACTGAATCAATGTCAAATCTCAACATTATCGGTGGCTTTGTAATGCACAGGTCCACTGCATCCTGGGACAGCAGCAGGTGTGGAGGTAGAGGTGGAGTTGGAGAAAGCATTGTTTTAGAAGAGGCTTATTAAGAAAGTCCACTTTTGTTTATGAACCATATGTGTTTAGAAAATTGGAAGTGATCAATAGGAAGAAAATACATGTGGATTAATCTGAACTTTCCTCCAGAGATGAGACTAATGTGATTTTCATTGCACTAATCAGAGTTTCGTTTTGCTCATGTGATCTCTGCTTGTACAACTATGAAGACATGACGTCAATGCTTTAAATCATCTGCTGTTGCTTTGACAGATCATTAGGAATGCTGCGCGTGGTATAGATGTTGGTGAATCGGAGGCTTGGAAACCGACACTGACTTGTTCTGAGATTGGGCGGCAAATTGTAACGTGATTCTTGCATGAGTTAAGCCGTTCATATTCCAGTCGTCCTCTCACCGATGGATAAAAATGTGATTACAATCTCAATATTGTTTTTAGTTGTTTGATTGTAAATCGCACTGCCGCTGCTTTTCTTCTTAGATTCCCTACGTGGACGAACAGATGCTGTTGAATGTTTGCAGTAAGAGTCGGAGGAGGTCCGGAGCAGAGATGGAGAGGTCTCTGTTCACGAGGCAAGAGTGAATGTGTGATTTGTGTAGAGAAGTTTGAGGCGCTGCAAATGATGCGCCATCTGATGCTAACGTCAGGGGTCTAAGTTCATCCCTGATTGGTTCACTTTCCTCTATGTCTGTGAGATTATCACCAGCTCCTCAGTTTAAAGGTCCTGCTGATCTGCTGTCAAGGAAAATCACACAGGGCGACTAAATCTGTTTCCATTTTTGCAAAAACTATACATCATTTTGACAACTTTACTTGTAGCTGAGTTGTGTTGCCTTTTCTAGCCACTGTGGGGGGGGAGGGGGTTCAAATGTAAATGTATTTTCTAGCTCCATTTTAATCTGTTATGATGATTTTGCCGTTATTATTACATGTAGATTAATCGAATGGACCATCCCTGGAGGTTTAGTGACGGGGCCTACATCGCTCCGGCCTTGGAAAACAACCCTGGCGTTTTCTGTAAAACTCCTGACATGATTTTAACGTTCCAGAATTGTCTTGGCCTCGTTCTGCAGACGCTAACTACCTCCTGCTCGAGCTATTTGTGAACGAGCCACTGGTGTTCACTCAATTACAAGACCGCGAGGAGGTGACTGCGCTGTATCCAGGTTACCATCCTCGGCCGGACCAAAGCTGCAGGATGCAAACCTTCAGAGTTGTAGAGACTAAACCAGGACAAGACTATGAGGCGTAGAAGGATCTGATGTATTGTATAGAAATGTATCTTTTACCTCTATAATGGACTGGTTCCCCCGCTGGTGGTTCGCTGCAGGTGCATGTCAGCATTACTGTGTCCTCACAAATGGAATGAATGAATGGGTTTGTCCGTGATAGCTACGGTGTGAGCTGCAGCTGCAGGACTCGTATCTAAATAACTCTGTAGGTCTCAGTATATCTACAACACGGGTCAAAGTTTGTCATGAAAACTGCTGCTGTAGTAACTGAGGTGCAGAACCGTGAGTCCTCTGTGGCAGACTGATGGAGCTGTGACACTTGTTTAAGAAAGTCGAGAGCGTTATTGAAGAACCTTGAGTCATTCACACCTGGAGTTATGGATAGAAGGGTTTGGCATTTCCGCTCGATATGACGGTTTACTGTGAAGTTATATTGTAATGTTTAAAGCTGCCTTGATGTTTTTTAAAATGGCTTGAAATGACATAATTATCGCTGATCTTGATTTCACTTTTGCACATTTAAACGATGGAAATGTAGTAAAACAGAAAGGCATTTTCAAATACAGGGTTTCCGCGGGTCATTAAAAAGCGTTAACAACTTTACTGTTTAAGTTCACTGAAAATACCAAATGTTTTGTCCAAATCTCTTTCCTAAGAAATTAAATATACAGCAATTTTTTTTCTACGTTTGTGGCATTAAAATCGAGTATTTGGGAAGGTGAAGCGCTACTTGCCCTCTAACCGATTTGAAACAGTGGTCCATGCCCTTGTAACCAGTCGCTGGGACTACTGTAATTCACTTCATATTGGTCTGAACCAATCCTCCAGATGGTACAAAATGCAGCTGCACGACTGTGCTCAGGAACATCACGATATGACCACGTCACTCCTGTGCTTGATATCCCACAGTCAGAGCTCTGAGGTCTGCGAGACATTCCCAGGTCTAGAAGAGCCTTCGCTGTATCTGGCCCCAAGTTGTGGAATATTAGAACTGCCACATCTTTGAGAGTTTTAAGTGTTCCCTGAAGACTCACTTTTTGGCACAAGCTGAGCTGAATACTTGTACAGCACTTTGGGGCAGTGTCTGCTGTTTGTAAATGTGCTTTATAAATACATTTGACCTTGACCTTTTAAATCCCAGTAAAACAGCCCGCTCTGTTGTGGAGATCTAAAATAATCTTGTGTTTGCTTCGTCCAGACAAACCTTTTTTCCTGCTTTACAAATGCATGTTGCCTGTGAACTCCACTCCAGCGTCTGATTGTAAACACTCTGTTCGCCGCTGTGACCTGCTTGTTTCGGGTGTAGTCTCGCTCTCTATCAAACGTGCCAAAAATCTGTTGCTATTGTGAAACACTTACCGCTCCTCTCCCTTGTTACTCACGGCTTCATAAACCGAGTAGGACCAGCCTGACTCTCACGTTTGAGGAGGTTTATTCACAGTAAAGTTTATCGTTGGCGTTTTAGTGGCTGAACACTTCAATTACCTGGAGAAGCATTCAAATCTATTCAAAGTGTAATCCTCCTCGAGGCCGACGCAAAAGGGTGAAATCCACAGTGGAAAAGCAAGAGATCGCTTCACATTAAACTCCGGCTCTGTTGGAAACGTGCCGAATCTTGAAATATCCCACCATGAGTCACAACTTACTTATTACATTAGAGAGTAGAATGTAAATAAATGTGCTGACGATCACTATTGAGCTGTCCTTTACTTTAACAATAAGTCGATATAGTGATTATCGTGACAGTCCTAACTGGGCTGTAGATTTAGGTAAAGTTCTGTCTTTTGCAGAGAGAGAAAAGCCCTTGTGTTTCCATTAGGTCTTATTGTGTCTCGAAGCCGCTGACCGTGTTGTTTATACAGCGCGGTGGTTAGCGCTCGTACTTCACAGCACAGAACATCCTCTGCTGGGCCTTCTTGATGAGGGAGCTGATGGTCGGCTCCCATTTGAGGTCCTGGGTGATGGTGGTGCCCAGGAAGCAGAGGTGGCTGGGTTCTCTGGAGTCTCTGGAGTGTGAGGAGCTGATGGGCGTTCATGGCGGCAGTAGTGTGTGTTCAGACCCTGGGCGAGGGACAGGTCGTTCAGACACCGGGGGGCCTTGGGCTTATAGTTTGTGACGGCCTTAAGCCCCCTCCACACTGCTCCCGGGCCGTTTGAGGAGAATTGCTGTTGGAGACGGGCTGAATATACAGATTTGGCATTTCCCACTTCCCTTCTACAGTGGTATTTTGCCTGTCTGTATCGGGCTTTGTCCCCGTTTCTGTGTGCCGCCTCTTTCTCCTTGCGAAGCTGCCGGAGTTTGGGTGTGAACCAGGGCTTATCATTCTCATAACAACATGTACAATAAGCCGGGATGAATGTGTGGGACGACAGATGCAAACTGGCCCACGGCTACACTTTGTGGCGTGTTCATTAACATGCACTACTCCAGCTGTGTGACTTTTTTTCAAGATGGCTGCCTAACCGCTTTGCTGGGGGTGATCTCTCCATACAAAACGCTAATTTACTTGGAATAATCAACAAACTAGAGCGGTTTTGTGAGATATTTTTCTGATGAAACGTCTGTCAAGGCTTTAAGCCCAGAGATATGGCTGATAACACCCGAACCCGTAAATTAAAAGAGGTAGAACCTGAGAGTGGCAACATGGCACTCATGAGTGAAATTAAATCTTTGAGCGCAAAGATGGACAATGTGCAAACGGCTCTGGAAGCACAGATAAACAATAAATTTCACAGTCTAAATGAACGTATGAGAGAACTTATTGAAGAAAGCCAAGCCAATATGAAGGCTGAGCTGGAGAAAACTGCGGTGGAATTGCGTGCCAATTTGGATATGGAGGTTGGGATTGTTGCCTCTAGAATGGAGCGAATGGAGGCAAAAATCGCCGCTAAGTGTGCAAAACCCAACTTTGATCCAAATGTTTCCATCATTATTGTGGGGCTGCAACAAGAAGATGGTGAAGATCTAATGGCAAAAGTGTTGAATCTGCTGCGCGAGGGCCTCAGGTGTGAACCAGTGCCTACCCCGGCAGCAGTAGAGCGCGTCCGCGCACGAGGCACTAAACCCGGCCTGGTTAAAGTGGAGCTGCAGTCAGTGGAGGAGAAAGTGGCGGTGCTACGAAGGAAAGCCAAGCTAAAGGATCATGACCGCTTTCAGAGGGTGTTTGTGTCTTCAGCAAAGTCTCATGCAGAGAGACTGGTGGATCTGAACTTTAGGACTTTCCTGAGAGAAACTTCATTCGGAAAAGACTTTTATCTGGCCGCAAATGGACGCTTGGCTAAGCGCACCGGAGAACAGCCACGGCAAGGATTTGCGTGAGAAAGATGTGCCCAGTCCGTAAGTACAGACTTTTTACTGGTGCATTGGAATATTAATGGATGGACAGCAACAAACTGTGACTTGAGAAAGGTGATTCTTTTTTATTTGAACCCTGATTTTGTGTGTTTAAATGAGACGCACCTGTCGCGTTTAAACATTGAGCTGTTTGGGTACACATGGTTTGGACACAATCGCGTTGCGCACAGGAAAGCTGTCAAGGCATCAGGCGGTGTGGGGATGTTTGTTAAAAACTCTGTCCTTGACATATTTTGTGTTAATATTGTTGACAAGTCAACGGATGGAATAATGTGTTTGCGTTTTGAGAATCGAATTACGCAACAGTGTTTTGTTCTAATATGCTGTTATTTGTCACCTGAAACTTCTACCTGGGGGAGGAACGCAGATTATTTTTTTGGACACTTGCTGTCTCTCTTGTATAGACTTGATGTTGACTCTGTTTATATATGTGGCGACTTTAATGCCCGTATTTCTGATTTGAAAGATTATATTGATACGGATGATATTTCTTCCAGAGTTGCGCTTGACTTAAATTCCAACAAACATGGAGAAGCGTTTATTGAGTTTCTTAAAGATTCAAAATGTTGCGTGCTTAATGGGAGATTAAATCCCCAAGCTGATAATTTTACGTCTGTCTCAGTGAGGGGGAGGGCTGTTGTTGATTATATCATAACGCCACATAATGATTTGAAGTCATGCCTTGATTTTAATGTTTACACAACATCTGAGCTTGTGGAGGACCTAGGCTCAGAAGGCCTAAGTCTAATCGGTAATCACTCTAGACTCCCTGATCACTCCATATTATCTCTTAAATTCCGAATGGGAGAGTTTACTAGGCCCAGCAGTAATGTTGATTTAAATTTGTCAATGAAAATTATTAAAAGACAATTTCCTTCTACGTTTTTGTCCTCCTGTGACTGTACAAAGACCTTGCAAAATATACAATTGTGTGTGGGAAAAGAGGTTAATACTCAGCAGAATATGGACAAGGTCTATGAAATGTTTTGTGACGTTCTACATAAAGAAATGGGTTGCCGTGACAGGAAAATTGGACATAGGCCAAGATCTAAAATAAATCAACCATATTGGAATACTGAGCTTTATACTCTTTGGGCTAAAGCAAGATTAGCTGAAAAACTATATCTTAAAGCAAAGGAATCAAATGAAAAAAATATTTTAAGAAATAAGTTAAAAAAAGATCAGCAGGATTTTGATAAAAAGCTGCGCTTTTTTAAAAGGCGGTTTAGAAGAGGACAAAGTCTCCAACTGCAGCATTTACAGTCCAACTCAAAATACTTTTGGAAGGAAATAAATAAACTGGGGCCCCAAAAAAGTAAATCCATTCCTATGGAGATTATTACGGACAATGGTGAGGTATGTTTTGAAAAGGATATGGTACTGCTGAAATGGGAACATGATTACAGTGCCCTCTATGGTGGTGACGGATTATCATTTAATGAAGCCTTTTTAAAGCAAACTACTTTATTGAAAAATACATTAGAAATTGAGATGCCACAGTCAGAAATGAGCCAAAATGAGTTTTTAAACCCTGACATCACTATTGAAGAGGTACAAAAAGCCATAAACTCAGCCAAATCTAATAAAGCTGTGGGCATTGAGCAGGTCCCGAATGAGGCGCTTAAGGCCCCTTCTTTAGTCAATGTTTTGCACTGCCTTTTTCAGACCTGTTTTGATAAGGCTATTATCCCATCAATCTGGTCTCATTCCATTATAAAGCCAATTCCAAAATCATCTAAACTTGACCCGAGAGTTCCACTGAATTATAGAGGTATCAGTCTAATTAGCACAGTGTACAAACTCTATTCTGCAATCCTTAATAACAGACTGAATGACTATGTGGAAACGTATAATATTTTGGCTGATGAGCAGAACGGCTTTAGAAAAGGCAGGGCCTGCATTGACCATATTTATGTTTTATCGTCTGTGGTGAGGGCTCGGCTCCAACAGGGACAGTCTACGTTTGTCTGCTTTATTGATTTTCAGAAGGCATTTGACCGGGTGAACAGAAATCTCTTACAGTACAAATTATTGAGGTATGGTATAAATGGCAGATTTTATAATGCAATTAAGTCACTGTATGAACACCCTGTTGCGTGTGTGCAGATTAATAGTTTAAAAACCGGCTGGTTCCCTACTCCTTTTGGGGTAAAGCAGGGCGATGTACTGTCACCCACCCTTTTCTCTATATATATTAATGACCTGGTAGACAAAATTAATGAAGGAAACCTTGGTATTCATATTAATGATATGAATTTAAGTCTTTTGATGTATGCTGATGACATTATTTTGTTAGCGGAGTCTGAATCAAATTTACAACAAATGATAAGTATCCTATGTGCATGGTGTGAAAAATGGCGTTTGGCCATAAATAAAGATAAAACACAGATCATGCACTGTAGAAAAAGCAATGAATTGAGAAGCAATTATAGTTTTATGTTTGGTCTGTCTCGTTTAGATTACACATGTTCATATAAATATCTAGGTTTGATCTTTAATGAGACCATGAGTTTTGCTGAGGGAATTAAGTCCCTCTCTGAGTCTGCAGGGAGGGCTTTAGGCTCTGTAGTGAATAAGATGAAAATTGTACCTGACCTAACTTTTTCGGTATTTACAAAATTATTTAATTCTATGGTTGGTTCAGTTCTGTTTTATGTGGCGGGTGTGTGGGGCTTTAAGGAAAGTGTATGTATTAATGCTCTTCAGAATAGGGCAATTCGAATTTTCCTTGGTTTGCATAAGTTTACTACTAAACTAGCGCTTGAGGGGGATATGGGATGGGATCCATGCTTTATAAAGCAGAGAGTTGAAATGATGCGTCTGTGGAACCGCCTCACTCAGCTGCCAGAGCACAGATTGACAAAAAAGGTCTTTATGTGGGACTGTTCAAATCAATATCCTTGGGCCAAAGAAATGGCAATAATATTTTCAAACTGTGATCTAAATTACATTTATAGAAATAAACTGCTTTGTAATCTAAAATCATTAAATGAAAAGTTGTTAACTGATTTTACAATGCAATGGAAATATGATATATGTAGAAAACCAAAATTAAGACATTATATTCAGTTTAAGGACAAATATGAAACTGAATCATACATTATCTTAAATCTCAGTAGAAAACAAAGGTCCCTCTGTGCCCAACTGAGAACTGGCACTTTGCCTCTGGCAGTGGAGGTGGGCAGGTTCAAAGGTCTTCCTGAGGAGGAGAGGTTTTGTACTTTGTGTGATTTAAAAGTGGTGGAAGATGAGTTTCATTTTGTTTTGTATTGTCCACTTTATTCTGATTTGCGTGAGATTTTGTTCCGACAGGTGCAACATGAGAATCCTGATGTGTTTTGGTTTCCGCATGATAAAATTTTGAGGCATCTTTTTGAAAGACACGTTTTTGCTTTAGGCCACTATATCTCCAAAGCTTGGGATCGAAGACAAATTAATTTGTATCCCCCTGTGTGATGTGGATGTTGTTCTGTTAAGATTGATTGTACAGTTTTTGTGAATTTATTATGGCAGTCATCTGAATTCTGTTTTGATGTGTCTTATAAGCCCATGAGGGCTGGGCACTAATGTGCAAGACACAATAATAAAAAAAAAAAAAAAAAACTCCAACTAAATAAACCAATAAATACTTAAACAATTCAGAGTCGATGCTCCTGGGCGTGTTTGAAATGCACTCTGTAATCTGATTGTGGATTAATTTAAACACAAAACCTGAAATCTACGTGCCAGAAAAGATTAGAGATACCGGTTTCTTTCATTAATTTAGATTCCTTTATTCAGCGTTTCTTTAGACATAAAGAAAGGCTTGAGGCCTGGTTTCAGGTATGTCTCTAACCCAGCAACCAGGATTTAACCACGACATTGAAACGACCCGGATTCCTGCGTGTGAAACTGGTTCTGTCGTCGCCTTCCCACCACCGAGTATGGAGTGAATGTACAAGTGTGTCTGTGAAAGATAAATAAAGATCTTCTTCTCCTTCCACTCTCCTCAGGCCAGATCTGTGGGACGTCTGTGAACGCTGGATTTGAATTCGGGTTTAGTTTTTAGATTATGATGAAAGGACCTGGACATCTGCACCTGCTGTTTGCTCCATTTCAGTGGAACGATATCATAACATAAAACCCACAAGTATTGATCCTTATCGAGCTTCATGTCCGTGATTGAATAATGTACTGTTGTGAGAACTTATTTAACATTGTTTATGCCGATGCTGTCGTTTCATGTGTATAGCGTCTTTTTACCAGATTAATCGCAGCCGCCCACTGTCCCACATTCACAAAGCACACTTTCCTTCTGGCCTCACAGGGAAACTTTCCGTTTTCTTTCCGACCAGCGGCTTGTGCTACTTCACTTTCATTATTAATCACCTGCATCTGCCCCATATACACTCGCCCTTTCTATTCGTGTGGCTGTGGTTTAACGTGAAGCTCTTCTGTCTCCCTCAGGTCCACTACCCAGACGTGGAGAGGGTGGAGTGGCTGAACAAGGTAAACTGCCCGTGTGTGTGTTTTAGTGTGGTCGGAGATGCCATAGATTTGAACACAATGCTCTGAAGCAGAACGTCCCTGGAGAGAAGTGCTGGATTTGAGGTTGAAGTTAATTGGGTTATTATTAATAGTGGACGTGAATGAGAGTGTTTTTTATAGCATTCCAGGCTAAACTCCATCCATTTTCTTCCACTTTTTCCGTTTCCGGGTTTTGGAGTTTCCCAAATCCCATTGCACCAGCCCCTATAGCGCCCCCTGCAGGTGGTGGGTCCACAGAAGGACGGCCTCACGGTTCTAACCGGGCCTGTTGGTCTCTCATAAGGGGCTTCTGAACCGCTCTTTGTCTGACCCGTCACCTAGGACCTGTTTGCCCTGGGAGACCCTACCAGGGGCACGAAGCCCCCGACAACAGAGCTCCAGGATCATTCAGGTCAAACCCTCCCCCACGTTAAGGGGGCGGCTCCAGGAGAGGTCCCGGCTAAACCGTCATGGAATTAAAATAAACAATCTTTAGACTTTATTTAGAGAATGAATGCATGTACGTAGGGCTGGGCACTGTCAGTTTTTTCTATAACGATACTTTGTTTTCGATACCGATACTAAATTATTTCTCATATAAAACATACAACAGATTTATAATGTTAATGTATTCCTTTTCCTTCCATTTGTTTTCTTTTGCATTTGTAATATTTGCTTTAGGTGAAACAACCAAGAAACGTCCTTTAACTACACAAAGGCAGTTTTTCTTATTGTTTTACCTAATTTTTAACCAATTTGCTCCAATAAAAAAATAATAAATTTATTTTTACACATTTTCTTTCCTCAAATTTGTCCAAATGTTCAAATTTTTCCCCCCATGAAATTATAAATGTTCCACTTGTTTTTTCCCCCCACACTGTTTTCTAAACATTTTTTCTCAACTTTGTGTTTCACTTATTCTTTTCTTTTAAATTTTGATGAACAACAGCATCAAAACTTGAATATAAAGAGCTTATATTTCTTTTAATGTTTCGATACCAGTGCTTGGTGTTACAGTTGTGTGGTTTGTTCTCTGCTCAGACCGTGAAGCAGATGTGGCCGTTCATCTCACAGTTCGTGGAGAAACTCTTCAGAGACACCATCGAACCGGCCGTGCAGAACGCCACGCCGTACCTCAGCTCCTTCTGCTTCGCCAAGATCGACCTGGGAGACAAGGTGAAGGTCCACGTTCCCTCAGCCGCTGTGATGTCATGTGGCTGTTTTTAAAGTAGATTTTAGAGATGATTATGTTGTGTATGTCGGTTATCTCCTCATTTATTTTGATATCATGTTCTTGTGTGGGACCTGATTTAGCCCTGGGTTAGTCTTACATTCCAGTTTTTCATGTTTCTTTTTCCCCTCGTGTGTGTGCAGCCTCTGAGGGTGAACGGCGTGAAGGTTTACACTGAAAACGTGGATAAGAGACAGGTGATCATGGACCTGGAGGTCAGGTGGGTGAAGCGGCACGAGTATCTCACCAGAGCTTCATTAAAGCAGGATTATGGAGCACACTGACCGTCCTGACTGAAACATGTGTCTGTTTCAGTTTTGTGGGCAACACGGAGATCGACATAGACATAAAGAAGTTCTACTGCCGAGCGGGCATTAAAAGCATACAGGTAAACAATGGTGAGCTGTAAGTCTGTGCCTCACAGCGCAGAGAGGACCTGCTCGCTGTGAGAGAGTCTGACTGGCTCTGTTAAAAGCAGCATCACAATACTTCTATGGGACACTTTGAATCATTAATGCTTCTCTCATTTACGCTTTTCAAAATGTTTGAATCAATACCAGACCAACTCAAATTTCACTTTCTTATTTAATTCCTTTGGAGTTTGTTATAATAAAAAATCATACATTTAATGCTTTGTACATTGGAATATGATCTATTGTGTCGCAGTATCAGGTAGTCAGTGCCATGTCACAGCTCGAGGTCGGCCGGTCGGCCGGTCTGCTGTACAGTGTGTAATTTACTTAAACTAGCGAGGGAAAAATGTCTCATGCATACATCTCTAAATGAGTATTTAGCTCTTGTACTTTTCACAACATGTTGTATTTGCTCCAACACAAAGTCTCCTGATCCCTCGGAGCTTAATCTATGCAGAAACATAAGGGTAAAGTGTAGAAACCTATGAGTAAAGTGTAGAAACCTATGAGTAAAGTGCAGTCCTGCTCTGCCCTTTACATAATGGCCTGATGCAGACGCAGTGTCCACTCACAGACCGACTCCATCGGACCATGTTTACAGAAGGAGTTCAAAGGTCACGGACTCACAGGCTGCACTGGAGCAGAGCTGTAGCTTTTTCACCTCCTCAAAGGCCCTCCACCCAGTCACTCTTCATGCCCCCTGTTACAGATTAGCTCGTGCTTCTGATCGCTGACGGCTGTGGAGCATAAACCCGTCAGGTCCTGGGCCGTGGTTCGGTCTCCCCCGTGTCCAGCGGCTGGAATAAACATTTGTATGAACAGTTCCCATTGCTCTGAGTTAATCGCCCCCTCATGACCTCCGGCTCCGTCCTGTTGTTTTTATCTGTGAAATCGGGACATTTATGGGATTACTCAGAGACACTGGAGCGAGTCCGGCCAGAGAGGAACATGCCCCAACTCTGAGTCACTCACTTTCTCCAAACACAGGGAGAAGCCGTTACATGATGCAGCTGATCCTTCATCTCTCAGGGTGCAGGACGTAAGGGGAAAAACGACTCCTGTCTCTGACAAGTATTAGCACATCAATCCTTTTAAACACGGAGGAGCAGTAACGTTTAGGACTGAAATATGAACTGCTAAGTGATTATGACTAAACCACAGTGTGGGCAGGTTTATGAAGCTATTAAATCTCAATGGAGACAGATGTATTTGAGAACATTATATTACCTACATAATTGCCCTAATAATCCTAAGCTTTGATTCAGAAACCTTCATGGAGGTGTGTTCCTCCTCCTGCTCTCTCCCTCAGTAAAACTAAGTCATGAAAAGAGCATAATGACTATTTTCTGATCAATTTTTAATTAAACATCTGATCAAATTAAACATCACGTGTTTCCGCATAAATGCAGCGTTTGTAAATGAGCTCCATAAACAAACTGGTCCAGTTACATCCTGAAGATATGAAGATCTGCCCGAACGTTTCACCAACGACACAGCTGACCGGCCTCTCGCTGTGTTCATTTAGACAACATGATAATAATGCATCGGTTTATATCGCGCTTTCCTGGACACTCAAAGACGCTTTACATTTGCATTATTCATTCAGTCCAGACTCGGTGATGGTAAGCTACTATTGTAGCCACAGCTGCCCTGGGGTAGACTGATGGAAGCAAGGCTGCCAGTCTGCGCCATCGGCCCCTTCGATCACCACCACCCACTCAGGCTCTACCTTCCCCCCAGGCTTCCTGGTGTTTCCAAACGGTCTCCCATCCAAATACTGACCAGGCTCTTCCTGCTTAGCTTCCCAGGGCTGACGGGATCGGGCAGAGCAACGGCGGGACGACCACATAGTTTAGTTTTTTGACGAAAATGTCCTTTAATTTTAATTGAGATTTAGTCAAATAATTTTCTTCAATTTTAGTCTAGTTTTAGTCGACTTTATATTTATAATATTTATTATAATCCTATCTAATCAAGGTCCTCAGAGCTGTTCCTGTGGGCGTGAATTTACATGATAAGAGGTTCTTTCAAACTCGTATCATTTATTGGAAGTTTGGATGATTTTAGTCTCTTCATTCTTATTAAGTCACATTTTAGTCACAGTTTTAGTCTCGTAAAAAACGTTTAGTTTTAGTCACAAAAATATTACTTCGACTGAAATTATGACTAAATATTTGAGTTGATGAAATGAACACGGCTCTCCAAGCCTAAGGCACCCACAGCACAGCAGGAGCAACATTTAGCTCGAAGACGCTCTGAACTCTGCAAATGTAAAAGCTCAGAAAGGAGAAGGTGTGAAATATTGGTGGGGACATGTCCACCAGTCCTTGAGGAGGTCACGCCCATGTCCTCCTTTCACTAAAGAGTAAACACCATAAACATCTCTGTAAGTGACTGATCTCTGTCCTCCAGCTCCACGGCGTGATGCGAGTGGTGATGGAGCCGCTGCTCGGGGACATGCCGCTCATCGGAGCCGTGTCCATCTTCTTCCTCAAGAGACCCGTGAGTCCTCAATCACACATCTGAACCTGAAGATATACCCCGCTGTGAATAATATCGTGCTGTGACTTCCCTAAGAAGTGCAGGCAGATGAAGTGTTCTGTAGAGGACATGCATGTTCTCCGCCCTCTGCGCCCACAGCTCTGAAGGAAACCATAAACCACTGTGGCACCGGAAACACAGACAGGCCTCGGACAAAGCACAGGAAGTCACCAACGTGCCTTTTCTGCTGAAATGTATTGACTCCAATAAGAATAGTGTGAACATATGTGTTGAGTGGGATCTGAGGATAAAAAGATGCTGTGAACGTACACACAGATAAGACACCTGTTCAAATCTAAAAGCTTCTCGACTGGAGCCCAAATAACTCAGAGCAACTAAAGATTGTTTTGGTAGTTGATTAATTTGCCGATTAGTCGATTCATTGCTTGGCTGTCAAAGGCGAATGAAAAAGTTGTTTTCAGGACGTGTTGTTGGAGTAAATTAAAGTGAATGATTGTAGGAGGTTCTTAGTCTGAACTCGGTTTGCTCAAAACAAACATCAGTCTGTCCTGGGACGCCCTGTACAAGCATCCCTCCTTTCTGAGGTTAATGTATGTTGTAATGTGCACTGGCCCCGTTCAAATAAATAAATGCAACAAAATAAACTAAAATCAGGGACAGAGCTGGAACTGAGGACGTTTAAATCTATACGATCTGGCAACAATAAGAGTGGGGGTTAATTTAACTTCTGATTCGAGATTTGTCCCGAGGCACAGACGGTTTATGGAATGTATAATCTACAAAACACACCACACGCCCAAAGTAGTTTTTTTAATGCGTTTTCATCACTCTTTAGGTGTTCTTATACGAGACTCTTTTCCATTGTGTTATTGTTGCTTTTCTGGCCCGTTTTGTCACTTTTGTTTATTGCGTTTTCATCCTCTTTTTTGTTTTTTCAAGAAGCTTTTAGATTTGGGTAAAGCCGAACTGGACAAACGATGCTCGGTTCTGGTGGTGTTATGAGATCAAGGCAGTGCTGTGGCCGTTTCTGTAGAAGCTCGAGCAAAACGAACTCCTCAGATGATTAAAGAGGCATCAGTCATGTTTGATGGGACTTCCTCCTGCTGAAGATAACGGTCCATTTCCTCTGGAGCTTTAATCACAGCAGAGTTTTCTAACGGGAACGACAGAGGAAGGAAGAGCTCTCTCTGGAGGCCTGAGCTGCTGACCACACACGCCATTAAAACGCTTCAGAGCTGCGGACGCTGGAGATCTTGGCGTTGACCTTTTGCAATGCTCGTTATCAGATCCAGATTCTGACTCGGGGCCTGGGTTAGAGTCGTTTACCTGTTGGCCTCGGGATAGTCCCATGTTGGCAGATTGTTTTGGTCGTGGAGACGAGGGCTTATGAACTAGAGATATTTTATTTAAAGGTCTCCTGTGTATGAAGCTTCTGAATTGTGAAATTCTTCATTAGAGGCTTAGGGAGGAGTTATTCAGGTCATGTGTAGAAGGTGCTTCAGAGAGAGCTCGTTAAAGAGTCAAAGATCAGCACGTTCAAAAACAAAACCAGTCTCTATCTCTCATGGTTTTAACCTCTTAACCCCCACCTGCACATTTTCTCCAGTTTGTGAGACGTGTTGATTAAAATGCATTTTCCAAATTAATAAATAAATACTCCTGGCTTAGCATTGGGTGGCTGGTGTATTTGCATACTTTTAAATTCCTCAAGTTCTTAACATGTTAAACTAATACATGACATAGACTCATGGCATGTCAAGCCTTTGTTTTAATTTGGAAACTTATGGCTTACAGCTGATCAGAAGATTAGAATATTACATGAATATGAAGGACTGCCATGGCATGGATGCTCTCAGCCGGTGGCACTGCTGAGGTGTTATGGAAGACCAGATGATTCAGTAGCTCCATAAGCTCCTCTGTATTGTTCATGTTTTTACCAGCTCTGAGCCAAAATCATCAACATTAAAACAAACTGTTTGGGTGAAGCGTCAGTTTCACATGAAGTCACTGAAGTTAGTTCTGTTGGATTCTGTAGAAAGTCCAGAACACAGACTTATTACACGTGTCCTATTAGATCATAAACTGTGGAACTCACTGATAAATATTAAACAGGAATATGAGGAAAATCCAAACACCCACAGCCTTCATTAGGCTAATCTAATAATAGTATATTACATTCTCAAACTTTCTAAAACTTAGTATTGTTTCCTACATCATCAAAATGCTTTACAGTGACTTAAACGGAATTAATGATGTATCAGGAGTTCAAACCCCCGCCAAACCAGTAAACCTAGCGGAAACACTGAACTCACATTAAATCAAAATTTATTGGAAAACTATGACATCGCTCAACAATTTTTACTTTATAGGTTTATTGAAAATATTAAAATTAAAACGTATTGACCTGAAGTTTGGGCTGAAACTGACCACGTCTTCTATTTCCTCAAATGAAATGTGCACTGCTGTTTTTCCGAGACGTTAAAATGTAGTGTTTGGGCTTTAAAAATCATTACATTGGACTTTCTTCTGCCGTATAAACCCTGCTATTGCACTTATTGTCAAAAATATGTTTTGTCTTGATAGTTTTTATTTATTAATGAGAAAAAACAGCCCTGTGTAAAATCCTCCAGTCGCAGCCAGAGCGTCGGGAGGTGTTTCCGTTTGCTCTGAGGAATTACTGAAACACGGACTGAGGCGTCCGTACGGGTTTAAAGGGAGACTCCCAGGAGATGCTCATGACACTTTTAACTTCCAAGACCTCCATTCAGCCTTAAAACCAGGACTAAGCCCGAACTAAACCACGTCCACACACAGAAGTCCAAACTGTCTGACGTGGGATCTTCAGCTTCAGGATTTTAAAGTTTCTCTGTGTTTTTCAGTGGCTGGACATTAACTGGACCGGACTCACCAACATATTGGATATTCCCGGAGTCAAGTGAGTAAAAGCACCTAAGCCTTCTGTTCCATGCAAAGCCCAACAGGTGTCGTCTACAGGACGTGCACTTTACATAATGGCTTTACGTCCTCTGTGGAGAACCTTATTGTCCTGCACTGGAGCCTCGCTGCTACAACGCTCTGCAGCTCCGTGTATTATCGGCGCTGATGTCCGACAGTAGCTACATCCACATGTTGGTTGTGATGGGGAGCGAGGGGAGGCCTTTTGCAGCACAAGAGGTTTTGAATAAGCGGTTTTAGACAAATGTAAGATGGTGATGATGGAGGTCTTTGAAACGATCAGCAAACGCCAGAAAAAAGGAGATGCATTAACCATGGCTGCACGGCTAAAAGGTCCCGGGTTCAATTCCCACCTGGACGGGGCCTTTCTGTGGAGTTTGCATGTTCTCCCCGTGTCTGCGTAGGTTTCCTCCAGGTACTCTAGTTTCCCCTACCACTAAAAACATGTACAATAGACCAGGATGAATGAGAGTGTGTTTGCATGGCGGACGACGGATGGAAATGAGCCCATGTTTGTAGAGGGTTAGGGTTCTCTGGTTCTCTCGCTCAAACCTCCGTGCACATGAACGCTTTGCTCAATTACGGGTTTGTGAATGAAATGGCCCAGTGTTCATCCTGTGCCTCTGATTTAGAATAAATGAAGCTGTACTTTACGTTCCAAAGGGTGTATGTTTTATTGAAGGGATCCCGCCCCCCCCTCTCCGTGCTCCGTGTCGGTTAAACCCTCTCATTATTGCTTCATGTTTAGGTAAATCTCACTCATAGCTTACTTTGCATTGGCTTCTTCTAGTGGAACAGAGGGCGTGAGGACGGGTCACTGAAGACGAGATGTTTTCCTTCATAGGGGAAGTTTTTTATTATAGTAAGAATCTCTCGTACAGTTTCATAAACGAGACCCCTGGACAGAAGCTTTTAGTCAGACTCATCATGGAGACGCGGGACCTTTAGTTCTGCAGAGGATATTATTTTACCAAAATAATAGTAACCTCTTTGATTTTCTAATAACATTTTAATCCAGTGTTTATGACTAAACCAGAGCTGAACCAAACTCGATCTGAAGAGTCTGAGCTCCACTTCATGAAGAAAGTCCTGTCCCGCTGTGTATCTGTGTATATAAGTGTATATATATATATATAAGTTATAGTTTTTATGGTACAGTTTTAACCTCAGACCTGAACAAAGTGCCCTTTGTCCTGGGCCTAACTGGAGCCTGCTTTCCCTTTCAAATCCGGCGCATCCTCAGCACACGGCCGCCATGACACTCCATGATGTCATTTGTTATTCAAATCCCCGGGAGACGAGCTGGTGATTCATTTATCTGAGCATCTTCACAGGGAACGGGAGGGAAGGCCAGTAGGGGTTAGGCTAAAAGTAAATCACAGTCGCAAATGAAACGCTTGATGTCGTTGGTATTTCAGCTCTTTGTAGATGTAGACGTTTGGAGTTGGTGCAGATGTTTAACAGCTGTAACGAGGTTCTGAAGTCGCCTCAGCTGCTCCTCACAGAGCACATTATCTTTACAGAGACACTGTCAAGGTAAACAAGATCACAGTGAATATATTTTATTATTGAAATCAGAACATTTAGAGACGAACCTCACAGCCTCAGGGTTTCAGGCGGACATTAACAGCATTAAAACTCATTCCGTTAATTGTAGAGTTTGACCGATATATCGGGCCGATATATGGGTGTTTGACGATATCAGCTATCGGCCAAACAAAGGCCAAGAGCGATGGATACGTCCCAGTTTCCTCATTGGAAAGATCTCAGTCAGAGTTTAAAATGAACCTCCCACAACTTCCTCATCCTCAGGGGAACTGAGAAACATCACGATGAAAAGTTAACAGACTTTTGCTTTAGGAAATAAGAGACTTCACGTTCTGTTTTTGTCTGCTGGTTCAGGTGGGGGTTAAGAGGTTAAAGGCTTCAAATCCAGAAAACTGACATGATTTTCTTAAGTCTTTGTGATGTCTGGAGTTGGATTTAACCTAAAGCTTAAACAGGGACGTACTGAATAAATCAGCCCTATGCCCTTAAAGCTGGGGTACCTGATTTTTCATGTTCAAACAGTGACATTTTTTGTTTTGGCCCAAACTTGTTTCTAGCTCTCACACTCCCTCCTGTGTATTCAAATTGTTTAAAGAATGTAATTACATGCACATTTAATACCCGTATACAGCATTGAGTGTTGACAAAGTGATGCAGGGGCGGCCACCCCCAAGATAAATTCCAGTAATTTAGATTAAACTTCTATCATCCATTGCTCAATAAAACTTTAGGTGAAGACAATACTACAAGGTTTGTGTTTTGCTGTGTTTACCACATACTCTGAGTTGGCAAAAATAAAAGGGATTCTACCACACCAAAAAATAAGGTACCCCAGCTTTAATAAAGCGCCCCCTGCTGGCACAGTTCAACACCGACACATTGTAATGTTTAGAAGTAACAGTTTTATGGTCGAGACATGCGGGAAAATTGGCCAAAATTATGGGCTGTGCGTCTCGGCCTTAGAAAAACCCTCCTTAATCGTTATTTAAAAGCTGTAAATCTAAACTTCTCGGAACATCATGACTTCGGCTTCACTATTGTCCTGCGTTTGTGAAGAATCCAAACGTTCAGATGCAGTTGGGCTTTGACTTCCTGCTTCCTGTCCCGTTTGTTATTGTGGTCCCAGCAGCGCCTGACAGATCCCGCGTCACCGCTTTGGTATTTCTTCCCCGTTTAAAGAGAACTCCCCGTGGCGTCCTTAGCCCCGCCCCTCCGCCTGTTTGTTTCTCCGCCCCCTCCCGGGGAAATGCCGCGCTCCCGGTTTATCGGGTCGCTCCGGTTCTCGCGCTGAAGTCTCCACCCTCGGCGGCGGGTTCCTGTTGGAGATCAGAGATAATGTTGCAGTCGATGAGAGTAAAGTAAATAACAAAGAGCGATGGTCACTGTGTCCACTTAACGTTTAACACAAAATAACATTCGAGCTGGAAAAGGAGCAGGAGGAAGACGAGCTTATTGACACCCCGTTCATAAACTTAAATAATAATGTGTAGTCCGTATTGTCTCACATATTTACATCAAATGCATCAATGCGTTACATTAAGTCAACATTCACAGTATGTTACACTTTATAACAAGGGTATAATTGTGTTCATACCTTATTTATTACCATGTTAATGTTACTGTTATTCATCATCATCATCATCATCACATCCCACATAAGTTTTGTATCAAAGTGCGTTAATGACACAGAACATAATCCACATTAACTCATGAAAGGTAAAATAATAACAGACTGATTGATGCTCATGATAACTAGATTAAACTTAATGATGCGCGTTAGAGAATTGAGGTTCTTCTTTTTTCCTTCCTGTGTCTTCCTGTGTAAATACACGGTTATGTACATACATACACGGTTATGTACATGTTAGAGCTTCTAAGAATGTAATTCCTTTTCATTTCCATCAGCACCAATACCGCCGTCTGAATCCATTTAGTTTGGTTCTAAGAACAAGATATAGATTGTTATATATTAGTATAATGATGATAATGACACAATAACAATTACCCCACATAATCTATTCTTATACTAATATAGTCACATTATTGAGCCCCAGCTTTAGTATGAAAACAACAAAAACAAACAAGCCATATAGTTAATATAAGATATTACTAATAATATATATAGTCAGTTTCTCTTATTTCCTGAGTTATAGGTTCTGTCCTCTTACAATAATAATACTAATAGACTTCATCATGAGCTTCTGTCCTTTAAAGTATATAGCACTTTCTAACACCCATTAACAATCAAGTACTTATAAACAATACATTTTTGGAATAATATTTAGTAATATTTATCATCTGTGCATTTATTTACATATTTCTACTACTTTGTTTTCTCTCTACAGGCAGTGAGCAAACTGTAATGTCAACAAATCTACACATTTATATTTCCTCAAGACTCGTATCAAGAATATTAGAAGATTTTAAATTAAATTGGACTTTTGAGTAAAAAGGACGATAAATGTAGATAAATGCTTTAGAGTTCATTTATATCTCGATAATATTGTTTATTGCAATATTTTCCAGCCTCAATATATCAGACTCTGGGTTTCAAGACGACTTTCAGATGCAATTGAAAATATCCACACTTATTAAACAACATAATAAACCATTAAATGCCTTAATAAAACTTTTTTTTTGCAGTGGGGTCCCGGGTTGTTTTCAGCATTCTGGGAACCCATGTTTTAATCTATATCACCTTTTTTTTTATACCATTGAATAAACGACAAAAACATTTGCGGCAAAGTCGACCAGAGTTGAAATGATTGTACTGCCACCTACAGGCCGTGGTGTGTAACTTCATTATTGCAACAAGAACAACTTTTTACGTTTTAAACAGTTTTATTTAGACAAACACCAACAAAACTGTACAAAATGTGATGCATATTTTTTATTATTGAAGGATATCCGAGTTTTGCAGCAGCTTCTCATTCACACATAATAAAAAAGTACAGATGTTATTACTGAGCATCAGTGTTAATTTTGACCACATTATTTTAATTTTAAGTTTTAGTCTTTTGACGAAAATGCAATTCAATTTTAGTCGAGATTTAGTCGACTAAAATTAAGACACATTTAGTCGACTTTGTATTAATAATATTCATTATAATCATATTTAATGGAGGTCCTGCTTCATGGAGCTGCTCCTCATGAACAAAGCTCAGTGAAGTTACATGATATGAGGCTCTTTCAGACGGTCAATAGAAGTTTGGATGATTTTAGTCTCTCCTTTCCATTTTTATTTAGTCTTATTTTAGTCGACTAAAATATCTGGACATTTTAGTCATAGTTTTAGTCCCATGAAAAACTTTTAATTTAGTTTTAGTCCAATTTTAGTCGTCAGAAAAATCACTTTGACTAAAATTAAGACTAAATATTTTAGTCGACGAAATTAACACTGCCGAGCATTGAACTGTTTTATAGCCTCTTGAATTCCATAATGTTTTATAATCAGTGAATCCTTTATTTTATTTCTGTGAGATCAGTACGTGGTCTTCCTCTGGTAATTCACTTCCTCTCCGTTAACTTGTCTTGGTTCCAGCGGTCTGACGGATAACCTGATCCTGGACATCCTGTGCCAGCACCTGGTGATGCCCAACAAGATCAATATTCCTCTGGTGGGAGAAGCTCAGCTCGCCCAGCTCCGCTTCCCGGTGCCCAAGGCAAGTCCTCCGCATTCAATCATTTAAAAAAAAGTTACATGACTGAAAGCAGAAGGTGTGATGGTTGTTTCAGCTCAAATAAATGATACACAGTTAAAAGTAAATGGTCTCTTATGGAATACATTTACATTATAGTTCTGTTTTCTGCTTCTAGATGAGAGATATTTTAGTGTAAGTATTGATAAAGTATTGTTCAAGTCTCCGTATCGTAAACCAGGTATTGTTGAAGTACTGAAACCCAGCCCTACACTCGAATATTTTTCTATTCCCAATTATTCGCTCATAAGTTTCTCCAGTTTCCGAAAGAAGAAATTAAATGTGCATTAAGAATCTAGCGCCTGGACATTAGAAAGTATTAAAATGAACTGCTGGGAGAACCTTTCTATCAATGTCTCCGGTTGTGGGGGCTGATGGTTCTGCTGCTGCGGTGGGGGTTAGGCTGAAACAGCAGGACGATGGAGGGGAGAGAGAGTGTGTCTGTCTGAACATCTTCCTGCTTCGTGATGAACGTCTGCCGTTCCTCTCTCCTCCTCCAGGGCGTGCTGAGGATCCACTTCCTGGAGGCCGAGAATCTGGTGGGGAAGGACAAGTTCCTGGGGGGTCTGATCAAAGGCAAGTCCGACCCGTACGGAGTTCTCGAGGTCGGGACGCAGCAATTCAAAAGCAAAGTCATCCACGATACGGTCAACCCCAAATGGAACGAGGTCTACGAGGTACGTAGGCCCTCACGGAGAGATCCAGAACACAGCCCCAGATGAAGGACCTGTTTCTGACGCTGATGGAAACCTTTTCTTGTATCCATTACCGCACATTTTTCCTCCACTCTTTCATATTTTAAAAGGTAATGAATGACTTTGGTGGATCTGTTTCAGGCCCTGGTTTACGACGCCTCCTCGGTGGAGCAGCTGGACCTGACGCTGTTCGACGAGGACACGGACAAAGACGACTTCTTGGGAAGGTCCCTCCACAGACTTATTATGCTTTCATGAATAACACATAGTAAACTGTTTGTGATCTGATTTTATGATAACTGGTCTGTAGATCTTTATTTTCCATGCGCTTTGTTTTCAGTTTGACGATTGTTTTGGCCGAGCTGCAGAAGGAGCATAAAGTGGACTCGGTACAGTTCATTCAGATCATTGCTTTTTACACCTTCTGTTATTGACTCGTGAAGCACGTTTTTAATTTAAATGTGTGCTTGTGTTGCAGTGGTTTGAGCTGGAAGGGGTTTCCCAGGGGAAGCTGCACCTGAAGCTGGAGTGGTTGTCTCTGCTCCCCAAACCAGACAAACTGGACCAGGTACTGCTGTGATATGTGCTTTCAGAACACGAGATTACAGGGACATCGCAACATTTTTCTTCCTCAATATATCAGACGACTAAATGTTGTTATTGTGTCTGGTCTTCTGACACATTTCCTTTCAGGTGGACAAAACTGTAGAAAATATCTCACAATGCAGGGCTTAAAGTTCTCCGTCGCTACAGATTTCCGTCATTTTGAACAATTGACTCTGTGCATAACTTCAAATCATAACAACGCCGCCCGAGAAGTGACTTCCTGTTTCGATCCGGCACGCCAAAATAAAAGCACACAGCTCGTCTCATTGGTTAGTTCAGCAGGTACTTGCAGCATTACAAAAATATAATTAAATACACACAGTTTAAGTGGTTTGTCTGTTAATAGTCGGGCAGAAAGAAAGTGAATAAGATGGTGCTTTTATTTTGGCGTGCTGGATCGAAACAGGAAGTCACTTCTTGGGCGGCGTTGTTATGATTTGAAGTTAGGCACAGAGTCAATCTGTAAAGCACTTTGTGACACCTTTCGGTATGAAAGGTTTGATTTGATTTGTCCTTCCTCCTGGAGACGATAGAGCCCTGTCCTGCTCTCTGACCCTCAGGTGCTCTCTGACCCTCAGGTGGTCCTCAGGTGTTCTCTGACCCTCAGGTGGTCCTCAGGTGTTCTCTGACCCTCAGGTGCTCTCTGACCCTCAGGTGCTGTCTGAAATCAGAGCGGACCAGAGCAAAGCCAGCGACGGTCGGTCCTCCGCTGTGCTCGTCGTCTTTCTGGACTCGGCCCGAAATCTCCCCGTAAGTCCCTCCCCTTTTTCTCTCCCCCCCCCCCCCCCCCACCTCCCTGATTCTGCACCGTCAATGATTCAAACGCTCAAATGTCAAATCATAAATCTCAGTTTGGATTGTGATACCGTAATGATCTGACCTGCATGTCTTTGTGTTGTGTTCGATGTTGTTCATATATATATATATATATATATATATATATAATCCTCTGTCTCACAAACACCTGCAGTTGTTAAGCATAATATAGTTTTATGGCAAAAACTATCAAGTAGAACTTTTACCTTCCTCTTTCATCCTGTTTTCTCTCCCTGTCCTTTGTCCTGGTTTTCCTCGGTCTCTCTCGGTGCTGTGTTTCCGCTCTCTGTCTCCCCCTGGTGTTGAAGTCTGTGTTTGAGGGCAGTCTGACTTGTGGCGAGGTGGTGGAGCGCAGCAGAGGCTGTGGATTCGAGAACACGGCGTCGCTCGATAGAAGTCTCTTTGTGAGTGACGGATCCCTCTGTCGTGTCAGTCCAGACATCAGCCGAGCATCTGTAGCTCTATTATTATATATATTATAGATATTATATATATTATATATATTACAGTCTCATATTATTGCACGTGTCGCCAGAACCGTTCAGAGACGTTTTTGCCTCAACATCGTCCTAATTGTATAATTTTACTATTTTTATTTCTTATGGGAATGCCCCGACCTCTGTTAACGGCTACAGCAATAAAACTCACCTCCGCAGCTGGACCGTAGTTTGTGATCAAAACATATGATATTAATCTGTTTGTTATTTACCTTTTAGTTAATAATGAGTAAAGCATAACCTTTACCTCCCTGTACATGAACAAGTGAGTTTCAGGAACACGAGTGTAAACCTGGTGGTGTTTCTGAAGCTCCTGCAGTTTTTTAGTCACTTGTAATTTAATGATCGCCTTCAGACGCCGTTTGTATTTGCTCAGTCAGTGACCGAGCGGCACAACTTTAAAGTGTCTTTTTTATTCCTTTAAAACCATATTATTTTCAGAATCATCTTTAATCGTCCTTCACGGCCATCCTAACCTCAGCACCTTTTATCTGCGATCATCTCACACTCTTAAAGGGGCAGTTCAGAAACAGAGTCTGCAGCAAAACTAAAACTTATGGAACATGAACCAGCACTAAGGAACATTTGATGCTTGTAGCGTCGCCCCCTGGTGGACGGGTATGGAACAGGACACTTTAAGCAGCAGAAGTGGTTCTACCTGGACTCTGGCTTTTACCGTGTCACCTGCACTGAGGGTTAGACGGGCCAAGACATCCACCAATTCAGTGTCCTCGAATCAGAATCATAAACATATAATCCACTGACCTGTCCCCTTTAAGATTTGTTGTTTAATATCAGTGTTGTCACTAACTGGATCAGCTGTGTGTTCTCGGTGTTGGGACGTCCTGCCTCTCTGCACTGATTAACCCTTTGTGTGTGTGTGTGTGTGTGTCTGACCCGGGCTCACCTGAAGACGGCCTCGGTCAGTAAGGTCCTAAAGGTAACCAGCCGCTAACGCTAACGCCATTAGCAGGAGCGCCATGTTCACCCACTCACTGTGTCAAAGACGCTCTGCCACAGCCACAGAAGAGCAAAGTGTCTGTGGCGGGATTTGACAAAAAGATTCACGTGTCGAGTTTGATGCAGTGAATGTGGCGAATAAAGCTAAAGAAAGCCCAGATTCCTGAGCGTCGACATGCTAACAAACCAATCACGATCATCAAACTCGATATATTTAAGAAACATCTCATTCTTTGATTCACTCTGATTTCTTCACGTTTGGGGAAATGTTCTTTCTTTTGTTTTTTTATTTCTGTCACGCCCCTTCCTATTCTTGTACAAATAAAAGCAAAAATAAATCTCGAATCACATTTTTAATCTGTGCATTTTGATTCGTAATCTGTAATTGTAATCTCGTAGAATTGGCGCAGAGTTTCCTGGTGACGGTTTGTCCCGATTATCGCGGTGTTTAACTCGCCCTTCTCTTCTCAGCCGGCTAAAAAGGTGACGAGTGATCCCAGTCCGTTCGTGCAGTTCAGAGTCGACTCCAAGAACTTCGACAGCACGGTCAGTCCACAATAAAAGGACACTCTGAAATGGTCAGTTTTACACACAGAATGTTGAGTTCAGGGAGGACAGAAGGTCGAGTGGTGAGCGGTGTGGATGGAGTCGTCCCGTGGCGGCGGTGGGACTGTGTGGTATGGGCAGAGGCACAGAGACACCACGACCATCACCTCATGTTGGGGCTGAACGATTAATTTTATCTCGATATTACACAACGTGATTTCGTAATCTCAGGGCACGCAATTTTGGAAGTGAATGGAGCAGCGAGATATGGCGGCAAAGTCCGCGCCGCCGCGAGCTTTTGTTTACGTCTAGTTCAGGAGCGGTAGAGCGTTTATCCTGCAGCCACCGCGAAGGACTATTGCTTTTTCTCCGTTAGCATTGCGTTAGCCGCAGTGCTAATCACGCCATTCCCTCGCTGCTGCTACACGCTCTGATGACAGAGAGACTCCCTCAGCTCCGGACTCGCACGTCTCTGCCTCCACAGAGAGACAGCTGAGCCTGAGCTGCTGGTAAAGAGTTTAGGAGGTTTATGTTTGGGAATGTTGTGGATAAAGAACTTATCTCAAAAGCATAATGACGGTTCATGACCATTAAGTATCCGGATACTGTGCCTTTATTTACCTTTGCATCTCCTGCATCTGCTCCGTAGGTACAGACGCCAGATATAAACACTAAACTGCTGTATGAACAGGGTTGGAAACTCCGATCCGAGACAGGAGTCCGTGTCTTATTTTGCTGAGGTGCCGTTTAAGCTGAAATGTCACTAAATGGCTGCGAGTCAAAGTGAAAGTAAAACGTGTCCGTCTCCTTCTTCTTTCTTCATATTGTCCAAAGTTAAATCCCTAAACCAAAATGCTGTTCCTAATTCCTCTGTGTTTTGGCGTGTGCTCCATCTGGCCTCTCCGTGTCCATCGATAACGCGCATCTGAAGCAACTACGAGTCGCAATTTGATTATTTCCCCAAATCGTTCAGCCCTACCTCGTGTTGCCCCGTGTTGCGCTCACCGGACATTGATTATGTTTGGGATGCTCTGGGTCGGCGTGTTCCAGCGCCAGCTTTGCACAACCATTAAAGAGGCCCGACCCACTCCTGAGGACACGTGCTGCTCTGCGTGAGGTCTTCTGCATCCTGACCTGCCACCCCAGAGGAGACGTGCTCACGAACACACAGAAATGGGTCTGCTGCATCTACAGTAGAACGTTGTGTGTCTTTGAGTTCCCGCCATCAAAAATGAGAGCAAAAACAAAAGTGTTATTAAGATTGTTACTGTGTATAATCTGGTGTTTGTGAAACGTGTCGTTCATCTGATATTTTGTGCTCGTTTCTTTTCGCCAGGTACGTTATAAAACCAGCGAGCCGGTCTGGGAGGAGGCCTTCACGTTCCTGATCCAAAACCCCAAATGTCAGGAGCTGCAAGTCGAGGTACGAACCTGCGAAACTGCAGCCTCTGCGTTTCTAATGTGGAGATACTCACGGCTATTGCCCCGGGACATCAAGGAGAGAACGAGGGAACATGTCCGCCGCTAAAATCTGATGTTTAGTCGATTTGATTTGTGTAAAATATTCATTTGCACCAACACGTCAACACTGTTTCTCTGCGTGGCCTAACATCTGCTTCTCTTGACTCCGTCCTATGTTCACTGATAGGAATGAAGGGAACTACGGGAATAAGGTGAATGTTCTCTGCTGTATTCCAGGTGAAGGATGCTAAACACGAGTCCTCGCTGGGGACCCTGACTGTCCCGCTGAAGACTCTGTTGGAGGCCAAGAACATGACTCAGGTCAAGAGTCATGTTTTGAGGACCACGGGGCCCAGCTCCACGCTCAAGATGAAGATGGCTCTCTGGGTAAACGCTTCATTGAATGTTATGTGACCGCTTTTACCAGGCTTTGTCTCCACCACCATCGTCTGAACTGAACCAAAACCCTTCACACGGGGTCGGGAGAAGAACGCCTTCAACTTACGTTCATGTGAAATATAATGTGACAGTTCTGTTTTCAGTTCTGTTTGAATCCTAATCCTTTAAAAGTGTAAAGTGATTTTTGTGTCCGTGCAGGTCCTGTCTGTGGACAAAGACTCCGGTTCAGACCCCGCCCCCCCCTCAGCGCAGACCCGTAAGTCCAGTTCCTCGACGCCCCGCCCCTCCAGCTCCTCAGACTCCGCCCTCAAAACCTCGTCGGTGTCGGACGCTCAGGACCAGCCCCCACGCACTCCCGGGGCGGTCTCCAACGGGGGCAACGTGTTCGGGTCGGGCCTGTCCCAGTCCAGCCTCACCATCTCCGGGTCACAGCTGCACCTGCCGGGCGGCAAGGAGGCCACGCCCTCCATTGCCTCGGACATTTCAGACCCCTTCGCCGAGCAGGAGCTGCAGTACAGGGTCTCCCAGAAACACGAGTACGTTTACTACTGCAGTATTAGTACGAGTACGTTTACTACTGCAGTATTAGTACGAGTACGTGTACTACTGCAGTATTAGTACGAGTACGTGTACTACTGCAGTATTAGTACTTTAAACCCCTCACTGAGCAGGAGCTGCAGTACAGGGTCTCCCAGAAACACGAGTACGTTTACTACTGCAGTATTAGTACGAGTACGTTTACTACTGCAGTATTAGTACGAGTACGTGTACTACTGCAGTATTAGTACGAGTACGTGTACTACTGCAGTATTAGTACTTTAAACCCCTCACTGAGCAGGAGCTGCAGTACAGGGTCTCCCAGAAACACGAGTACGTTTACTACTGCAGTATTAGTACGAGTACGTTTACTACTGCAGTATTAGTACGAGTACGTGTACTACTGCAGTATTAGTACTTTAAACCCCTCACTGAGCAGGAGCTGCAGTACAGGGTCTCCCAGAAACACGAGTACGTTTACTACTGCAGTATTAGTACTTTTAGGAGGTGATTTGCAGTGATAGGCCAAGGACGTTTAGACCGATATAGCTTTTCCTGGCAAACATTGTAGAATAAGGATCAAGACGTGTTTATTATTATTTATAATACCGGCTTTAACATTTTCCACCTCAGTTACGTGGGAGGTGACCCGAGTGTGAGCTCCACTGTCCCCGATCAAACGTGTTTTATATTTTACACTAAACTGACTCATGTACATGTGTTCCTGGCCCATCCTTGAACACCTGAATAATAATATTTCCTTGTCCCGTTGTGCTGCAGCGGCAGTCTGGGCGAGATCCAGCTCACCATCCGACACAGCTCCCAGAGGAACAAGCTCATCGTGGTCGTGCACGCCTGCAGGTACCCGAGCACCTGCTGCTACTGTGGCTACGGCTCTTTATTAGATAACGTGTCAGAAGCATGAGGAGCAGGCCCTTTAGAAACGCGGGACTGATTTAAAATGGATATTGATATTTTAACAATGTTACAAAGTCGCTCTCTTATCAAAAACAGACCTGGACTTCCTACGTATCCAGGAAATGCTCTCCTCACCCCCATCTCTGCCAAAACACTTTCCATACTAAGCGACTTGTTCAATAAATGACAGATAAACAATACATTTTTAGCTCAATATTTATCACTTGTAAAAAAAAGTTCATTGTATTTCATGTTTGTTGTCGGATATTTGAAGAGAAAGGACTTTTTGTGTGAAACTAGTGGATCTTTAGTTTTAGATCAATATTTCATTCATTCATTTCGTAGTGTTGAGGTTATGTCTGATATTATTGGTGAAACCCGCTCTTTAAACAAGTCTGTGTTTGGAGGAACCTGATGGCGCTGACGGACCACGGCTCGGACCCGTACGTGCGCCTGTATCTGCTCCCGGACAAACGCCGGTCGGGCCGCAGGAAAACCAGCACCTTCAAGAAGAACCTCAACCCGGTTTACGACCAGACGTGAGGGAATATGAATACACGTTATAAAAGGCGGTGGGTTAAGCTTTGTGTCTGTGTAGGTTCGAGTTCAACGTCTCCGTGGTGGAGCTGCACAGACGCACCCTGGACGTGGCGGTGAAGAACGGAGGAGGGCTGCTCTCCAAACACAGAGGGCTGCTGGGAAAGGTGATATGATACACCGGGATAAATCTACTTCCTGGTGACAGTGAACGTCATTCATCGTCTGGGATCATTTGTAGCACTTTTAGAACACATGCTTTCATTCCCAGGTTTGGGTGGATCTGACCAACAACGACATGGCTAAAGGATTTACGCAGTGGTGAGTTTTTCCTTTTTACATTCCCTGTAGTCCGTGTCACTGTTTGCAGATGAGACTAATCATTCTCAACAGCGCACACAAATAATGGCTAGTGTTTAAAAGCACTGGCTGTTATTAGTTTCCAGATTTATGCATCGCCTTCACTTCCCCTCCGTGCCTGCGCTGACCTTCAAGAAAGAACTCAAAACCCTCCCAAAAAAGGCTTAATGTCCAGTAATTGCCCTCTGATTTTATTATTGTATTTCTGTGAAGCTTCTTTAAGTGTCTAGAAAAGTGCTATACAATTAACATGTATATTATTAGGGGTAAATATCGATCCGCCGATATATCGCGATATTACGTCGCGCGATTCTCGTATCGATACAAAAAGCGCCGTATCGATATTTAAACATCTATTTTGGGGGAAATATTAATTTCAGCGTCTCTCTTTGGTCCTGCACTTTTACTCCCGCCCACTAGATGGCAGCACAGCCACTTGAGTAACACTAGAATCTAGTGAGAGTTAGAAACACAGGAAGAGTTTACCGTAAAGCTATGAGACGCTCCGGGCTCTTTTAAAACTCTACATTCGGCCTCACTTTGGCTTTTACAGCAAAGACAGAGACCTGGATCATCACGAGAGCCACAGCTGTGGGCAGATGTGGCTGAGTGTGTCGCCGCTGCGTTTGGAGAGGATTTATCTTCATTTTATTACGGAATTAAACGAAGCCGAGGGGAAACTAAACACAGCAGGCTCATGTTAAACTTGTGTCTCGCCACTGCAGTTACGACACACGTTTAAAAAGAGCCTGCTGTGTTTAGTTTCCCCTCGACTTCGTTTGTGCTAATGCTAACACAAACATAATGAAGAGATGAAGCGCTGTCGTCACGGTGATGCCCGTGTTGTCATTCCCTGATCTACGAGTGAAGCCCAATGTGGAGCAGATAAGGTTTTAAATGCCCCGTCTGAGTTATTGTATATTTTAATGAATGAAACCCATAATAGTTATTACTGTAATAACCGTCTAATACTTCAATATCGGGATGAGTATCGTATCGCCTGAGACTATACACACCCTATATATTATTATTCTTATAAATAAATATTTAAATATCGGCATCACTGTCTCTTTTGTGACACACACAGACTTAAGGTTAATTAAATTGGTACAAAATATTCTGACATGATGAAGTTAATCCTGAAGGTGCGTCATCTGGTGTTTAATCATTTTAAATTATTGAACTTTTTATTGTGAAACGGAAGAAACAGAATGACTTTAGTGAAGTTCGATTCCGTTCGGCCTGAGCGATATTGACACAAATGAATATCTCCATATTTGTTTTTGCAAGCATTAGAAATTATGCAAAAATGTGCTGCAAATTATATTTTCTCCAGTTCGGCTTTACCCAAATGTAAAGCTAAGACTGACTGAAGTGATAATAACTTTTTTTGTCACTTTTTGGCAGATTTTTGTTGCTTTTTCTGTCGTGCTTTTGCCACGTTTTTATGTCACATTGTCATTTATTTTTTCATTACATTTTTTGTTGCTTTTTCATCCTATTTTAATGCTTCTTTTTTTTTCCTTTTTAGCATTTAGATTTGGATAAAGCCAAACTGGAGACATTGTGCTCCATTCAGGGTTAAGACGTTAATAGGGCATCAGTTTTCTCCATTTTCTCCATCCCTATGTTTTTTAAATGTATTTGCTTTCCACAGTTCCTTCCCCATATTTTTTTTTTACATCTTTTTCTCCAGATTAAACAAGGAAAATAATCCCCCCGAACGTTTCCGTGACGACCTCGATATCGTATTTCCTGGTTGTTCTGTGGCTCACGTTGATCTCGTCTCCTGCAGGTTCGAGCTGAGCGCAGACAAGGCGAGGAAGACGCAGCTCATCTGAACCTCCGCCCGCAGACCTTCGTCCTCTCACTACGGCGTATTCAGAAGCATTTCCCGCTCGCCAGTCGCTCACCCCTTTAAGACGCGTAAAGGGACTTTGTTTTTTATTCCGATGCAATGACCATGTAGACTTTTGTAAATATGTACAGTGAGAACGGAGAGGTTTGTGTGTTCACGGCCAAAAGCTACTGCTGTGTTTCTCTCTTCCCACTCGTTTTTATTCCAAAGCTGAGGAAGCAGCCGGCTCTCCAAAGAAATCATTGGCCCTTCGCAAACTGACTGGAGCGTTCTTGTGTCTTGCAGGTCAGGTACACGCGACTAGTCAGGAACACGAAACCTATTTTCTTACATTTGTCGACCAAAAAGGAGATCATTCCACGTGCGACGTTCAGAATCAGAAACGGTATTAACGGGATTCACTGAATGTTTTCTCGCTCTCGTGGCCACATCCAGTTTACATAGTATTTAAACGCTGAAATAAGTCCAGGTCGAGCGCTTCAATGTCGGTGGTGATTGCTTTTCATTTGCACTAGAGGGCGCTGGAGACCTTCCACTGTCCACTGTCTAGCGTAAAACAGAATGTATTCGAGGAGCTTTTAGTGTCTGTAAGAAAGCCATATCTATAGTTAGATGAATCAGCCAATACATTACGACGTCTGGCTCCGTATAGTGCGGGGGATTTTAGCTCCTCATAAATGCAGAACGAATTGAGAAGAGTTTATTCCTTGTTTAGAGCTTTTGATTCAGTCTGCAGGCCAGGGCTCCGTGTCAAGAGCGGTCCAAGGAATAAACTTATTATCATTGCATTTTGGGGGTTTGTCGGCAGGTGACTAGGGAGGCTTTTTAAATGTAGAGATATAAATTTGAATCAGATCACAGACATACATATGACGAATACATGTATTGCAAGTTTTCTGTCATTTCAGGTTTTCCTATAAAAAAAAAAGGACAACATCAGCAACATCATCTGAATAATGGAGTTGGGTTAAATGTATGGTTTATTACTGGAAAAATCTGCACAAATTTAAATGTCGCCTTGTTTTCTGAAATATAAAACTTCATAAATCAGGTTAGGTATTAAAAAATCCGTTCAAATTATTGTTAGTCCAAGACTGGAACGTTTGAAGTCTGTACACTGCAAAAAGTCATCTTGAAATAAGTAATTTTGTCTAATGTCAAGAAATCTGTCCATGGGGCAAATTATTTACACTTAGATTAAGATAAAAGAAATCACTGCACTCCAAACAAGATAAAAAAAAATTATAATAATAATAATTTACTTGAAATAAAACTGTCGTAGTTGTTTTATCTTCATTTAAGTGTAAATATCTTGCCCCGTGGACAGATTTCTTGAAATGAAACTCACAAATATAGTTATTTTAAGGAAGGTTCACTTATTTCAAGATTGCTTTTTGCAGCGGAGGAGCTGCTAAAGTGGAGATGATGTCGCCCCCATGTGAGAAAAATGCACTTTGAGAAAATGGCCTTGAAAGGACAGTTTCCCAAATAAATCTGTGGAGAAACATTGAATCAATGCAATAGTTCAACATGTTATTATGAAGATTTTTTATTTCTTTTTTTTGTTTCCAGATGAAAGTTTATATGTTAAGAAACAAATTTGGCCAAAAGCATTTTACCTGTAGAGTCTCACCCCTTAACAATCCTCCATGCGGACCAAAACGAGGCACTTTTTCCATTGTGTGTTTGTCTTAAGTTGTGTTAGTCAGATTTTGTGATTGTGTTGTGGCTTCCTGTGACGAGGCAGGTGGTCGTAATGTTTTGGCTGATCTCTGTTGGACTCCAGTGGATATTTATATACGATACATATTTTCTTAGCATAGTTTGTCAGTTTGAGGAGAAGCTGTGGCTCTTCGAGGCTCGACGTGTTTATTTTAATCTGTACACAGACGATCATTGTCATCTCGTATAAGGGACAGATCTATATTTAGGGAAGCTTAGATTTAATACTAAAACGCTGGCAGCGAAGTGAACTGTTGATAAACGTGGCTGTAGTGGCCGATAGTGCAGCATAGAGTTAATATATCTATTTCTGTTTATTAATGATATGTTTTGATGAAGCTTGGCCTCTGGGACGTCGCCTTCTTTTTAACTTGTGCCTTAAAAACTACCCAGAGTTGTTCCTTTGTAAAGTCATGAATAATGTCTTGTATTTTTAATTAAAGCGCTTTGTTCGGCTATGCAACACCAGCCCGTGTCCAGTTACTGAGTCCACTTACTGACCACATTCATGCAAACGATCCACATTTCATTTAATTGTTAGAATATTTGATACGTTAGAGTTTCCTCCACAAAGGCCTGGATGCTCCCGGTGCTCACCAGGAGCTGTGGAAGTGTCTGGGGAGAGGGAAGTCTGAGCATATCTCTGACCTGTCCCCATTTTAAGTCATGCATGGGGGTAATTTATTTTACTTTATAGTTTTCATTGAAGAAACATCAGTTACATGAGGCAAGTGCAAAGTTAAATGTGTCAAAATTAAATGACCTAAATGTAAAAACACCTGCAAAACAACATACGTGATGGTAGAGCACAATTCATACACAAGGCAATTCAAAGTGCTTCACAGTTGCATAAAGAAACAGATCAAATCAATAAAACATCAACATAAAAATTAATCAATGACAGTAAAAGGCCAGAGTGCAGATAAAATACTTTCAGTTTTCATCTGCTCGGGTAAAAAGAGCTGTTTTCAGCCTGGATTTGAACATTGTCAGAGTTGAGGCCTGTCTCACATCCTCATGAAGACTGTTCCAGATTTTAGCTTTAGCCTCAGCGTGTTTAGTCCTGACTCTGGGAACCACCAGGAGACCCCTCCCTGAAGTTCTCAGGGCCCGAGATGGTTCATACGGCTCTAACATGTCAGAGATGGACTTTGGTGCTAAACCATGAAGAGACTTGTACACAAGCAGAGCTGTTTTAAATTCTATTCTCTGAGTGACAGGAAGCCAGTGCAGAGACCGGAGCACTGGACTAATATGGTGGTATTTCCTGGTTCTTGTCAGGACTCGAGCAGCAGCGTTCTGGATGTTCTGCAGCTCTAACAGCTCGTTTGGAAAGGCCAGTGAGCAGCCGTTACAGTCGTCTAACCTGCTGGAGACAAACGCATGGCTCAGTAAAATGGTCTGTAGTCTGGACTTGAACAGTGACGACGAGGAGCAAGTTCCACAGTTTGAGCCCTGACTCCACAAAAGCAGGATCGCTCCACCTAGACTTGGGTACATCCCAAACCATCTGAAAAGAGGAGCACAGGGCTCCTCTAAACACAACAATGTTTTATTTATTCATTGGTTTTCTCAAAGCGCTGCACTGTCATCATTATTCATTCACTCCATACTCAGTGGTGGTAAGCTACTGTTGTAGCCACAGCTGCCCTGGGGTAGACTGACAAAAGTGAGGCTGTGCCATCGGCCCCTCTGACCACCAACCTCACTGCATTCACCCTGGTGTTTCCAAACGGTCTCCCATCCAAGTACCGACCGGGCCCTTCCTGCGGAGCTTCAGGTCTGACGGGATCGGGCAGAGCGAAGGCGGGACGTCCATTACCCGGACATGTACTGAGCGAAGGACGACGGAAACATCTATATTGTCATTTATTTCAGGGCTGGTCGTGCTTCACTTTGCCACCGCTCAAAGCCAGTGTGAAACGTACACTTCAGATGTGCAGGAGGGATTGTGAGAGCTAGAAACAAGTATGGGCCAAAACTAACCCATGAAGAAGCTCATTTTCTATTCAAATGGTTGAAATTAGGAAGCGGGGGCCCATGTAGAACCGGGCCCCTGAGAGTCTAGCGACGGCCCTGATTAAACCTGTTAAAAGTTTGGCACCTGCACCTGTCAGCTATTTGATTAGAACTTCATTTGTGTCCAAACAGCAAAGAAATACAAGTTTAAAATAAATAAACTTGTAATATATACAGTGGGGGAAAAAAGTATTTTGCCGAAATCCAATAGAAAGTCTATGGGGAACTGACCAAATACTTCCCCCCCCCCCACTGTATATATATATATATATATATATTCCCGGATATAAAACTAGTCAAATATTTCCAGGGTGCATTATGTGTTGATCTTTCTAACAGACACGCGTGTTGTCCCGGTCTAAGGCGCGGACTGAACCGCTCGCAGCTCCAGTCTTTTATTTTGAAGGCCTGCCTCTCATTTCCTCCGCGTCCTGTTCCTCCTGCGGTGCCGCTGTGTGCGCGCAGCTGTAGCGGCAGATCACGCCCATCCTCCCCGCTCTCCGCGCGCCCTCCTCCGCTGTATCCTTTTCCTCCCACATCCACCACCAGCTCTGCATCCGACCCACCGCGCCCGTTCCCCGGCCTGGACGCCCCGCCGGACCCCGCGGCGTTTTAGCCTCCCGGAAATTAAACCCATTTATTTATAGTTTTTTACGCATCGTGCTGGATAAACATGCCTCTGCCTCCGCTCCACCTGCTCCTCCTGCTCCTCTGCTCCCACGGCTGCCTCCTGGTCTGCGCCGACAGAAGATTCGGTGAGTTTTTACGCATTCCCCCCCGTCCCCCCGTCGTGTCCCGCTCCCACCTTTCCATTTCCTGGAGATCAATGTGATGTTTCTGCCTTAACGCGTCGAAGCGGCGGATTCCGGTTTTACGCAGCGCTATATTTAGTCTCACGTATTCCCGAAGCCACAAGTCACTCCGGGTTCTTATTATTACGCTGCGTTATTGCGCATCTGCGGGTGAGAGTCGACATGAAGCGGCGCAGGCCCGGGGTTAAAGCGCGCGTGTTTACGTAGCTGGAGGATCTCTGAGCAAAATCACATGATCTTTATGTCCAGATACAGATCCTTGTTTTAGATCCAGACAGGAGGATCAATAACATCATGAGAACCATGAGGGAGTAACTGTCTGGTGTATCCTCACTCCTGCTCGTACCATAACAGCACATTTAACCTCTTAACCCCCGCCTGAACCAGTGTGTCTTTACCCAAATCTAACAGCAACAAAAACGAGAAGAAAACGCCACAAAAAGTGAGAAAAACTCCAGTCCAGAAGCTTTTAGATTTGGGTAAAGCCGACCTCGGTTAAGGCGGAGGTTCAGAGGTAAATTCAGCTCATTTGCATACAGATTTAAAGGAGTCATCTTCAGGCTCTTGCGTGGATTATATTTGTCCTCCCGGATGGAGAAAGCACAGACCTGTTCTCTTGGCAGTGGGTTTAAGTGTTTTGAGGAGCTGCCCCCCCCCCCCCCCCCCACCCCCCCTCATCTGTATTCCTCCCTGTGTTACATAACGCTCTCAGACTCCGCCGGGACTTCACCCTAAAAATGACCCGTCAGGATTATTTACAAGAAGAATGTTTCGATATCGCATTCTTCGATTTACTCGCTATTATTCTAGTTTTTTCAGTGTTTTATTCTGGAGAATCTTCTTCTCTCACAGGTTTGGTTTCCAGAATCCTGGATTTGCAAAGGGCGAACAATTCTGGATAAAGACATAGTATTATTGCATTTTTCTATTGAATAAACAATGAGTGACCCTATTATTCATGTTTTAGAGCCATCACACATTCATGTTGAGTGATGTCACACCTGTTGGTGGTTAGCGCTCGTGCTTCACAGCTAGAAGGTCCTGAGGCCTTTCTGTGGAGTTTGTTCTCGTGTCTGTGAAGGTTTCCTGTAGGTTCCCACTAAAACACCAGGGCTTTTGCAGTAACACAAAATATATCAGAAACTTCATACCACGGTCAGAGACGAGCCCAATGCTAACTAGCGTCTGGGTGAATTCTCCATTCTGATCGGCTGGAGGGGGATAATGTGCACTAATGGGGGGGTCATTGTCCCAGGTGGTTTGTGGTCATGGGGTCATTTTGTGGGAAAGTGGGGATTTCGATGTCATCAAATAAAAATCTTGTATCATTGATTAGCGTTTAGCCGAGCTAATCATTTTAAAGTGTTACCGTCTCAAAAGCTAAACGTTAGTTTGTCAGTTTAAAAAAAAAAAAATCAGAAACATTTACTTTTTTGCTAACGTTGATGTCATTTCACTCGCAATTGTGTTACTACGAGGACGACGACAGCGAACGCTAAATTAACAAAAGTAACAAAGCTCCATGTTGGACGAAGAACAGATCAGATGATTTCCGCCGTCAGGGGCAAAAGTCGTTCCACAGTTTTTTTTTTTTTCTGGGAACCAAACTGTATTTATTGTATACAGTAGTAAAAGACCACAAATAATGTACAAATCAGTAGAGAAACCAACAACATGAAAAACCTGGGCCCAGCTCTTGTATCTAATCTGAATTTAAATGCCGGCTCCATTTACCCAAACCCAGTATCTGTGTGTTTGCTTCTGGGAGACGTGACGTTCCCAATCCAGAAAGCTTTAGCCTACGGTATTTTAAAAAACATGGAAGATCAAATTTGTCTCAAACTTTGGTGGCATTTTGCAACCTACATATAAAGAACTGGGGGGGGGGGTTTGGATCCAATTTGGATTCAAAGACAGCTGACCAAAGTTCAGTCCAGGCAGAGACGGGACATACATGAGGACAACCCTCCACACCTCGATGGGAAGCCATGACAAACGAAGCTCAAAATAAGAAGAAGACGACGACGAAAGAAGTCGAGGAGCGATGGAGGACGGAGGTGGTCTGGAGGGGAGGAAGGGCTTAGCAGTGGCCACCTGTCTGCTGCTGGAAAACATCTCAGGTGTCTTCATCCTCCATCTCCAGCTGTGCCGGGGTGTCCGTGTCGTTTATTGGCTGCCCATCAAACCTGATCTGCTTTATTGAAAGACCCTGTCTTTCGCAGTAGGCCTTCATTCATTTGCTGAGAGGGGTTATGCCTTTTGAGTTTAAACTGGACCACGGATCCATCTTGTCCGGCCACTTTGAGGTTGATGTGGTCATTCTCGGTTTTGACTCCTTCCTTGGGCTTCTCCTCGGACATCGTTGGGCCGGTCCTGTGTGCTGTAGGTGAAGAATTGATGGGTTTTATTTGTCTTTCTGCCGCCTTCACGTGAATTCCCCAACTGGGGAAGTCGTTCACCCGAGTTCCCGAGGACCACATGAACGCACTGCAGCTGTTTCCATAGTAACGGTAAACAATTGAGCTGGAACTAGCTTTAAGTAAAACTGATTAAAAAGTAAAATAATTCCTAAAGCAAAGAAAAAAGCAAACCGGCCCAGATGAACAGTTTGTGGGACAGGGTGTGAGCGGATTAAACAATGAGGGCTTTGACCCTCCATTTCAGGGCCGGGTTGAATTCATCGATTATTGGATTTGAATCAGTTTTCCCGTGAACAGCCCGATATCGATAAACCTTACATCCATGAGGTCGTGTTTTAACGCATTCATTATGTTTATTTCAATCGAAAATAAGTCGGGAACTAAATGAGGTAGAACGTTCTTCTCTCAACTCGGGTTTTCTTATTAAGTTACAGTTTCTGCCAATGCTTGAACCCGATAGACCCGGGGTCACCAACGAGGCAGTTGTATTTGTATTTGTTGTATTTGTTGTATTATTGTCCTGATGTCTCTTCTGTTTATTCCCAGGCTGCCTGTTCGACACTGAGCTGTGTTCTCCGTACGAGATCTGCGTGAACGGTGAGAGTCCGTCTGTGAATCAGGATGAAGAAGATCTGAATGTTTGTTTGTGATATAGCTTCAGCCGCTCGTGCAGGGCAGGGTTCCTCCGTCTATATTTAGCTCCTCAGTTTGCAGCTCTATCCATCTCCCCGAGGTTTAGGGCATTTCCCGCTCCAGTCGGTGATGCAGAGGGTATTTATGGAGGAGGAGGAGGAGGAGGAGGAGGAGGAAGGTCAGGTGGTGAGAGGAGGCGGAGCAGCTGTGACATTTGGAGTTAAATCAGTCCCACTCCTGCAGAACGTCAGGGCTGTGTTCACACAAAGTCCAGCCGCTCCATCGGCCCATGACCTACAGTGAGACGCTCTCTGTCCATGAAGCAACACGTTCAGCAGATGTAAAAGAGAAGTTCTCTGCCCATTCACTTCAATGGACGAGCTGCTGTCTCACCCACAGGGGGCGCTCACCTTCTCAGTGACGCATGTTGCCTTTGCAGAGGTGTTGGTAACAAAGTAAATGAACTCCAGTAGGTTTTAGAAGGTCTGCGCTTTTACTCTGATCAATGAAATCCATTAAACTGTTCAAACTGAACCAGCGTAAAAACGATGCCCTGGATCTGGAGTCTCAGGTTCAGCTTCAGGAATTAACATCTCCGTTATTCTGTTAAACACTGACAAACACAACTCCACCGTTTTTATTCAGTCAGATTCACATGTTTGTTCCACTGGGCGTCATTAAATCCCAAAAGCACTTTCATCTACAGGGCGATGAAGCTGCTGCTGTTCAAACTGATCACACTAGAACAAAAGTCCGTCTGTAAAGGACAAATATACTGATGCTCAATGAGGTCGTATGTTTTGTATGAATTGTTATTTAGCTCTATTATTTCTAATTTAATTGAAATGTACTTTTACTCCACTGTATTTGAAAGACAAACACGTTCTGCTCCTCTACGTTCCTCTAAAGGCTCCTTAGTTAAAAGTCCAGTTGTGTGTTTGGTTCATGTTGAGATCAACCTGATAAATGGTAAATGGTCTCAACTTTCAACGCCGTATGGAGTATTTTCCACACACATACTTCAGAAATGGCCGCTCTGTTCTCTGCTCCGTTGGCTCCGTTCAGACGTCGGCCTCGTCGGTCTAAACGGCTCGTGTTTGTTTCTGCAGACGGGATGTTCGGAAGGTGCCTCTCTCCGCCTCTGCAGCAGCTCTACACCTTCGACGTGTCTCCATCGGTGGTGCAGCGCTTCAGACGGCTGCTGCAGAAGCTCTCCAGCCGAGGTCAGGACTGTCCCACACACGGAGCCCCTGAAGGCTCTGATGCTTCATCACTCACATCACTGACCCGTCACCTTTTCTGTCTCTGTCTGAACTCTCTCTGAACAGTCCGGTGCTTTATTCCACTTTTTTCCTCCATCCCTCTATTTTCTCCCTCAATGCTTTTATTAATTTACAGCAAAAGTTTCACATGTAAATCTCTTCTTTTCTCCCGTGCTGCTCCAACTTAAAGAGCTCCTTTTCTGTCATGTTGGATCAGGTGTAAGTGTTAGTGTGAGTTCATAATGTGTCCAGCAGGGGGAGACACAGACCTGTGGCTCAGGTTGAACTTCTCTCAGAAACGTTTAAATCTGAGGAAAAGGAGACGGCGGACTGAAGAGCTCTGTGTGCTTTTATTTCATTTATTTATTCATTCGTACAGAAGAATAAAACAAAACAATGTCGCTCAGAAGCAAAGCAAACCTCGCCCTCATCGCTCATTCATCTAAAATATCACCTGACAGACTTCCAGCACACGCTTTAGTTTATGCTTTAGTTTATATTTTTGTACAAACAACACGACAAAACGATAAAGATGTGTTGATACCGAGTTCCACCTCTAATGTTGAGATGATATTTCCAGACGAAGCTGATGATGAACTTTGTGCAGGTTTGACGTGGGAGGACGACACCACGCAGAGGGTCCTGTCCAAAGAGCTTTCCAAACTGAGGAGGGTCCCGCTCCGAGCCCAGGCCGGGTCTGAGGTCTTCAGCCCCGGCGGCCGCGCTCAGGTCCTGGACCCGCTGGAGCAGAGGGTGAGGCCGGTGGAGGAGGAGCTGAACAGGAACCTGCACATGTATCTGCAGAGACTGGGGCTGATGCCCAAGAGCCCCACGTCGCCCTCTGCTGCCAACGCCAAGGTATGACCGAGGATCAGAGAGGAGATAACGGGACAAAGGCTCATGTAGTTTAGAGCTGTGAGACATATGAATATATTATATTTTATATCTACACTTTAACCCTAATGCCGTGTGTGATCATGTGACTCACATCCAAGAGCCCAGTGACGGGATTCAACAGGCTTAATGCTAACGCTAATTATTACAATGTGCATTTAATGAACTTCACTGTCATTATACAATTGTACGATGAAGTTGTGTAGATCAGATGTTCGTCCTGAGCCGTTGTGGGCCGGCCTTAGCGTGGTTTTGGAGGTCGGGGAAACCTGTGCAGACACGGGGAGAACATGCAGTTCCAGACAGTCAGGTCCCACAGCTCGACCTCCTTCATGATGTTACACGGTGAAAAAATGAACCTACAGGGCTCCTTCCACCTCCACACGTCTGTGGCTTAGCTGTGAGTCTTGTCCGGATACCTCCTCGATTGTCCGTTTCCTTGTGACGCCTCCACTCTGCTGCAGGCGTGGGACCTCTTGGTGCCAGGATGTTTTTCAGACGATTTTACCCAAATCAAAACTCGCTGAAATGTTCAAATCTCCACTGGTTCAGTTCAGCAGAACTGCCTCTGGTCCTCAGAGCGAGACCCTCACACTAAACACACTAAACACACTAAACACACTAAAGGCAGAGTCTGTGTTTCAGCTGTAAATGTTGTTTTGGTGTCGTCTGGACTCAAACGTCTGGCCTTAAACGTCTGGACTCAAACGTCTGGACTCAAACGTCTGGACTCAAACGTCTGGACTCAAACGTCTGGACTCAAACGTCTGGACTCAAACGTCTGGACTCAAACGTCTGGACTCAGACGTCTCGACTCAAACGTCTGGCCTTAAACGTCTGGACTCAAACGTCTGGACTCAAACGTCTGGACTCAAACGTCTGGACTCAAACGTCTGGACTCAAACGTCTGGACTCAAACGTCTGGACTCAGACGTCTCGACTCAAACGTCTGGCCTTAAACGTCTGGACTCAAACGTCTCGACTCAGACGTCTGGACTCAAACGTCTCGACTCAGACGTCTGGACTCAGACGTCTGGCCTTAAACGTCTGGACTCAAACGTCTGGACTCAGACGTCTGGACTCAAACGTCTGGACTCAAACGTCTGGACTCAGACGTCTGGACTCAAACGTCTGGACTCAAACGTCTCGACTCAAACGTCTGGACTCAAACGTCTGGACTCAAACGTCTGGACTCAAACGTCTGGACTCAAACGTCTCGACTTAAACGCTGTTGTTCTTCCAGGCCGGTCGTCTGCGTCCTCAGAGTCTGTCTCCTCCTTCGGGACGTCTCCCCTCTGTGTCCCAGGCGGCAGACGAGGCGCTGCTGCTGGACGCTCTGAGGCGGTTCCTCTCCTCCAGGATGTCCCAGGCAGCTCCAGCCCGACACAGAGGAGCGTCCCGGGACCCCCTGACCTCTGTGGACGGTGAGGACAACACTCTCTCGCAGTAGCTTAGTGGTTCCCCTTTCCCCCGCTGACGTCCCTCCTGTCCTGTTGTGTCTCCAGAGCGTTTCATCCAGAACGTCCTGAAGAACGTCGGCCGTGAAAAGGTGAACGTGGACTCTCTGAACCAGCACGACCTGGACCAGCTGTCCTCCTTCATCGCCGACGCTCTGCAGGTGGTGGACCGCGACCAGAGCCACGTCCAGGGCCGGGACCTCAGCCAGGCCCAGAGCGAGGCCCAGAGCGAGGCCCAGGGGGAGCAGACCGGACCAGGACCCAGGGACCTGGAGGAGGGACAGGAGGCTCAGACGTCTCAGCCAGGTAACGAGCTTTGAATTAAATAAGACAGATGTTCCACTAATGAACATTATTTAAAAACTAAACAAGATCCAGAATCGTCTCTGAGAAAGTCTTTGTAACTAATAAGTCACAAAACAAGACATTTAAACCTGACTCTGTCCATTAATGAAAACATAAACTCGTGTCAGTAATCTGCTGGCCTGGCTAAAACACCTCATCCATGTTCTCGTAGGACAGGTGTGGTTTATTGGGTGAATGTCTCTCATACTCATTGTACCTGAGGAGGTTTTGAGCTAAACTATTTAGAACACGGTAAGGTTTGATGGAAACACGGCTTTGCTGCCGTCATGTTGGATCCATAAACAAAGTACTCGATCGTCTGCTGGGATTTTGTAAAGATCTAGAAATACAAATAGCTCTAATCCTAACCTTAAGGTTAACCATTTCCCTAAACTCAATCCATGATATCTCACGGTGTCACAGCAGACCATCTAGCCCTGACGTAAACCAACCTCCAGCTTCCGTCTGTCGAACTGAGCGTCTCCTCGTTCTGTGGTTGATCCAAATACGTGTGAAGATTTCAGCCTTTGGCCCCAGAGCCGTTTGAAATTATTCGAGCGCACACAGCAGCATGTGCAGGCTAGTCTGGGATCCCGGGCTAGTCCCAGGCTAGTCCCAGGCTAGTCCCAGGCTAGTCTGGGATCCAGGGCTAGTCCCAGGCTAGTCCCAGGCTAGTCTGGGATCCAGGGCTAGTCCCAGGCTAGTCCCAGGCTAGTCCCAGGCTAGTCTGGGATCCAGGGCTAGTCCCAGGCTAGTCCCAGGCTAGTCCCAGGCTAGTCTGGGATCCAGGGCTAGTCCCAGGCTAGTCCCAGGCTAGTCCCAGGCTAGTCCCAGGCTAGTCTGGGATCCCGGGCTAGTCCCAGGCTAGTCCCAGGCTAGTCTTCTACAGCAAACGCTCGTCCTTTCTGTTTAAAAGAAGAAGAGTCTGAGCAGCGGCTCCCAGTCGGTCCAATCACAGACGAGAGGCGGGACCTGTGACTGGACTCTTCCAAAACATTCGAGACGGCGTTTTCTTCTGTTTTAAATCATTTGGAAAATAAAACATCCCTAAAACAGGAGCGATAAACGGCGTTGGAAGAGTTCCTCGTGAAAAAGGACTTCCTGTCACGTGTTCCTGCGTCAGATCCAGCGTTTCTCTGATTGGCCGATCCCGTCTGTCAATCACGCCCACGCTCCCAGAACACATGTTTGAAAAAGGAACATTTAAAACGTTTCCCTGTTCAATTTGGAATGTGTTTTCAGAGGGATTTTTAATCTGATCAGTAGCACGTCAGCGTCTCCTCTTCAAATAAATAAATGTCTTACTTTATTTTCCACACGTTTTAGAATTGGACCTTGAGTAATAAATGTGTGTTTCTCCCACAGAGCGCCGCGCTGACGAACAGGAGCCGAGTGTGAAGGACAAGGTGAACTCTAAATACTGAGTGAATGAAACAAAAGGCCTCGATCGTCATGGAACGTTATATTGGGTTCAGATTGTGACTGTGTGAAGGTTTCTGGATGAATGAGGAAAGGTCGCCTGTTTATTAACCTGTTGAGGAAATGCTTCTCACTTTACTCACTCACTGACATATTCAAAGCAATAATCGAGGCCATACGCAAAACAATAACGGTATGAGCTGCAAAACCGAGCTGCATGTTGTTCGTGCCAAATTCAAGCTACGCCTCAAAGCTCTCGCTGCACCGAGAGAGTAAATCCTACACTGACAGGAAAGACAAAGGGACAGAGGGATCTCGTTCATCCAGTTACACGATGGAGATCATTGTTTTCACTCAAACGGCTGTAAATACTGTTTAAGAGGCGCTAGCCCGCAGTTAGCTTTGCCCGTTAGCCTGTTAGCCTCTTCTTCGTGATTCTATTAGTGTGTATTGGTGACTCCGACCCGGAGGCAGCAAAGTTGCAATTGTGGTTTTCTGACCAGAGACACCAGGGGGAGATGAAAGACCCCCCCAACCATCCCTTTAAAACTTGTATCACCCCCAGAGGGACGACGGAGAGGATTTATCAAGGTCAACAAGTTACTTAGTGCTGCTTTAAAAACAAGGTTGCTTCCATTGCATGACCAACCCTTAGGGCACATGAACAAAGAAAGCTCTTTGAATTTGAATCACATCTCTAGGTTATGTCTGTGTAAGTTCTCAGTCGTACAGGAGTTGTCCATCTTCAATGAAGGTACTTGATTTATCTTCTGGACTCAGTAGTTGAAGTCCTCGAACGTTTCGCCTCTCATCCAAAAGGCTTCGTCAGCGACTAAAGTCCCGCTCAGCCCGCAGCTTAGGTAAAGCCCACATGGGAGGAGTTAGGGTTGGCCCGGCTCCTCCCCTCTAATCACAGCTACTCTCACCTGTGGGTAAACACCTTTGAAGTAGAGCGTCTCTAACGATCTGCTCACCTCAGTATCGGTCAGTCTTGTCCTATTCATAGATGATCACTATCCAGTATCTGTCCTATTCATGGATGATCACTGCTAATTACCTGCCTATTGTTCTTTTGTTGGCTGAGATGCCGTCTCCTTGGGCTTGCCAAGCCTTTTTGGTTTCTACCGAAGGAGATTGGAGTAAAGTGACGGGAGATTAAATCTGAGCCCATTCCGGTTCAAGGAGGGATTTTCTTTCCTGACAAAAATAGCTTCTTTAACTCCTCTTTCAAATCAACGTTCTTCTTTAACTATTTTGACCTCCCCGTCCTCAAAGGAGTGGTTGGAGGCTTTGAGGTGGAGGTGCACCGCCGACTGAGGGCCGCTTGTGCTTTCTCTTCGGTGTTGATAAAGTCTCTTCTGTAAAACTTGTTTAGTTTCTCCAATATGAAGGTTATGTAAGTGTCACTGACTCTGGGGGGCGTTGCTGTGAGGGGCGGGTGCTTTCTTCGCTGCACAGACTTTTGGAGTCACACATACAAGCTCCCGCTGTAGATGATAACCTCTTAACCGAGTGTATGTCCTCCAGTTCAGCTTCGTCCAGGTCACTATAGACCAGAGTAACGGCTCATTTGAAAGACCTACAAAACTCTAGAAAAAGGATCTTCTTCCTCGCACTGTTGCTCACATTTAGAAAAAAAAATTTAATCACTTTTTTGTTGCGTTTCTGTCGCTTTTTTCAAGAAGACTTCAGATTTGGGTAAAGCCAAACTGGGGGAAAGGTGCTCGGTTCAGGCGGGGGTTAAGAGGTTAAAACTTATGTCAGAAACAAAGAAAAGCAAGAGACCGACGTTCCCTCTTTCCTCTTGTGTATTTCCCCCTCCAGCCTGAAGGGGAGCTGCAGCTGCTGAACAAGCTCCTGCTGTTCCTGGACCACACGGCGGCGCCCGACTCTAAGCCCGAGCGCTTTCGGGCCGTGGGGCAGGAGAACGTGCGCAGCAGGACGAGCGCGGCGTCCATGCAGAAGAAGGACACGCAGTCTGTGGAGGAGGTGTCCGAGGTGGAGGGCTGGGTCACGGAGTACGCCCCGCCCCCCGCCGCCGTGAGGGTCGACCCGCGCCCCGCCTCCGTGAGGGTCAACCCGCCACCCGCCGTCAGGGTCCACCCGCCCCCCGCCCTGCAGGTGCCCGAGCTGCAGCTGGACGTCCAGACCAACCGCAGGGGGCCCAACAAGGACGTGTTCGGATACGTCATCACCGACACCGAGTGAGTGAGACTTAAAGGAACATCTGATTCACTCGATGTTTGTTCTGTCCTCCTTTAGCATCTCAGACACTTGTGGGAAAAACACTGAAGCAATTTGATGAATGAATAATGAATGTGCAGGCGCTCAATAAAACGGAGTTATTATTATTATTATGAATGAGTCAAGTATGTGGCCTTTAGGCGGCGAAATCCCCAACACGGTTTTAGTTTTTTGCCCGATTGTGCTGTAATTGTCAGTCTTCTCAAGTCACAACAACTTTAGAGAGTCGTGTCTCGTGTGGGGTGAACGTCTGGACTCTGGTTGGAGCCGTGGGCCCCCAGTAAATCAAACATGTTTGTATTTTATGATTTTATTTTATTTTTTATTTTTTTTACAATTTTCTAATTTTCCCCCCCAATTCTTCAAAAATGTGTTGCAAATTTCCTCCCAATCTTTGAATCTCCTTCCCCCCCCCCACCCCCCTGCGCCGGAACCGAGCGCATTTTCTCCAGTACGGCTTTACCCAAATCTAAAAGCTTCTCGACTGGAGAGCAACGGTGTAACGCCTCATTTGAAAGCTAAGACCTACAAAAGTTATCGTTTTCATCATTGTTTTCGTCGCCATTTTGATGCTTCTTTTTAAGCTTTTATATTTGGGTAAACTGGAGAAAATGTGCTCAGTTCAGGTGGAAGGTTAGGGTTAGTAAAATGTTCTCCCCTTTTTTTTCTTTTTCTTTATTTACAGCATTTTTCCTCCACCTTTCTTCACATTGGAGATGCACTCGATATTGTAAATGTAGTTTCAATATTATCTTATTGCTCTAATATCAAAGGTCTTAAAGTGCTTTCAGAATTCAATGGAGTGAAAACAGCCTGGAAAGTTATAATTAAACTCTTCCTAAATGAGCTCGGATTCACAAAGACATTAATGGCATAAACTTCCTGTCTCGATATTTTGATTATGTGTGAAGACTTTTCGTGACAAGAATGGCCTCGGCGATAAAGTTCTAAAGTTCTAAAGTTCTAAGTTATTGTGCGAGTCCGAATACGGAGGTAGAAGTCATGAAGATGAAACGGTGAGACGACCTTGGTGTCAGATTCCTGTTCAAACCAGTCACAGTTCAAAGCATCCGTCGACATTTCTGACTCGGCTTTGAGCTTCTGAAGATCAGACGTTGACACTTGACTCTGTGGAGACGGACTTAGCAGGACCAGGACGCGAGGGACGAACAGTCAGGGCTTCACTGTGGAGGAGAAACCGAACCCTATATAGAACAAGCGGTTAGGAGGAGAAACTAATATTAACGCTCTTCTGTGTGTGTCAGTGGTCTGCAGACGGACTCTAATGTCATATTAACGCTCCTCTGTGTGTGTCAGTGGTCTGCAGACGGACTCTAATGTCATATTAACGCTCCTCTGTGTGTGTCAGTGGTCTGCAGACGGACTCTAATGTCATATTAACGCTCCTCTGTGTGTGTCAGTGGTCTGCAGACGGACTCTAATGTCATATTAACGCTCCTCTGTGTGTGTCAGTGGTCTGCAGACGGACTCTAATGTCATATTAACGCTCCTCTGTGTGTCAGTGGTCTGCAGACGGACTCTAATGACATATTAACGCTCCTCTGTGTGTGTCAGTGGTCTGCAGACGGACTCTAATGTCATATTAACGCTCCTCTGTGTGTCAGTGGTCTGCAGACGGACTCTAATGACATATTAACGCTCCTCTGTGTGTGTCAGTGGTCTGCAGACGGACTCTAATGTCATATTAACGCTCCTCTGTGTGTCAGTGGTCTGCAGACGGACTCTAATGACATATTAACGCTCCTCTGTGTGTGTCAGTGGTCTGCAGACGGACTCTAATGACATATTAACGCTCCTCTGTGTGTGTCAGTGGTCTGCAGACGGACTCTAATGACATATTAACGCTCCTCTGTGTGTGTCAGTGGTCTGCAGACGGACTCTAATGACATATTAACGCTCCTCTGTGTGTGTCAGTGGTCTGCAGACGGACTCTAATGACATATTAACGCTCCTCTGTGTGTGTCAGTGGTCTGCAGACGGACTCTAATGTCATATTAACGCTCCTCTGTGTGTGTCAGTGGTCTGCAGACGGACTCTAATGTCATATTAACGCTCCTCTGTGTGTCAGTGGTCTGCAGACGGACTCTAATGTCATATTAACGCTCCTCTGTGTGTCAGTGGTCTGCAGACGGACTCTAATGTCATATTAACGCTCCTCTGTGTGTCAGTGGTCTGCAGACGGACTCTAATGTCATATTAACGCTCCTCTGTGTGTGTCAGTGGTCTGCAGACGGACTCTAATGTCATATTAACGCTCCTCTGTGTGTCAGTGGTCTGCAGACGGACTCTAATGTCATATTAACGCTCCTCTGTGTGTCAGTGGTCTGCAGACGGACTCTAATGTCATATTAACACTCCTCTGTGTGTCAGTGGTCTGCAGACGGACTCTAATGTCATATTAACGCTCCTCTGTGTGTGTCAGTGGTCTGCAGACGGACTCTAATGTCATATTAACACTCCTCTGTGTGTCAGTGGTCTGCAGACGGACTCTAATGTCATATTAACGCTCCTCTGTGTGTATGTCAGTGGTCTGCAGACGGACTCTAATGTCACATTAACGCTCCTCTGTGTGTCAGTGGTCTGCAGACGGACTCTAATGTCATATTAACGCTCCTCTGTGTGTGTCAGTGGTCTGCAGACGGACTCTAATGTCATATTAACGCTCCTCTGTGTGTGTCAGTGGTCTGCAGACGGACTCTAATGTCATATTAACGCTCCTCTGTGTGTGTCAGTGGTCTGCAGACGGACTCTAATGTCATATTAACGCTCCTCTGTGTGTGTCAGTGGTCTGCAGACGGACGAGGGGCTCCACCTGATGGAGGTTCTGGCTCACATGTCCAACATCCAGATGGCAAACTTCGCAGAGCTCTCGTGAGTACAGACCAGATACATGAGTCACGTTCAGTCATGGGTTCTCCCTTTGACTTCATATGTGTCGACTCACTCACTGTTGTGTCACTTTCTTCAGTAAAAACACATATTTGTGACATTATATGCGACGAGTCACGTTTTCATCCTGAGGACGAGGGGCGTCATTAAGGATTTATCGATCCGGTACTTTAAAAGGAAAAAAGAGTTAGCTAGAGGCTACTGTATTAGTAGGCATTACACCTCGGCATTTATTTTGTATTATTTTGTATTATTCTACATTTTATTTCCGATTTGCGCGTACATCATATGGGAGTTAAAATAGGTCTACAGACTCGTGACCGATATTCATCACCAAGTTGTGGAAGTCCCGGGTCGATCGGGTTTTTATCAACAGTAAAGCAGCCAATGTTGTAAAATACCCAAATACCGGCCTCTAGTTTTGCCTTAAATGTTCTTAAAACAGTAAATTGAATCCACTCTGGCATCAAAAAATACCGAAATGATGATCTAGAACTCATTCAGCTGCAGTTTGCTTTGGAATATCAGCCCCTCCCTCAGTGCTTGGCCCCTCCCTCAGTGCTTGAACGTTTGTATGGACAGATTAGCTGTCCGTGGTCATACAGGTTTAGTTTGGGACATTTAAACGGCCTCGGGGCTTCCTTTCCCTCCACTGTGGAGCGTTTCATTATTCCGTCCCGTCACCAAACTGATGCTTTAGTCTGTGTTTGGGACGCTCGGGCTCGGGGTGGGGGGGCTTCACACGCCCACGCCTCGCTTTGATGCCCTCCTGTGTGGCCCCGCATCACTGTGCTCCGCCTTTGTCCCGTCCAATGAAGGCGCCGGGGCTAAACGCCGCCGCGGAGGTGATGGATGTGAGAGGGGGGGGGGGGGGGACCACCGATGAGCCCTGTGAGCGCGGTCAAAGCCCAGCAGGGGGCGGTAATCTGTCAGCGGTGTCACGCTCTTTGTCCCACAGCGGAGGCGCGGAGTTCAGGCAAAGAGGGAAACGCTTCCATAGCTTCCTTAGCTTTCAAATGAGGCGTGACTCTGGCCTACAGGCTGTAAACTCTCCAGTCGAGGAGCTTTTAGATTTGGGTAAAACTGGGGATATTGTGCTCGGTTTAGGCGGGGGTTAAGGGGTTAAAATGCTGGAAATACTTTATTTTTATTTGTGTGATATTTATTATAATAATCGTCCCGTAAGTGCAGACGGGGACAATAACACGCTCAGAAACGGGACGTCCCGTATCGCTCCATAATGATCTGAAACCTTGAGCTGATTCCACGGCTCAGATCAGAGGTTTTAGAGCCAGTAGTTCTGTGATCTGACTGTTTAATATTATTCATATGAAGCGTTTCCTGAAAAAACACAGAATCCTGAAGAACAAATGTTTCACCGATGTTAACTCTCCTAAAAAAGGTTTTAGACAATCAGGAAATGACACGACTGTAAGCGAGTGATAAAGACGTGTCTTACGTTATCACCAAACTCCTGCTGAAAGTGAGAGACTGCGTCATGTGACTGGTACCATGTGACTGGTACCATGTGACCGGTACCATGTGACTGGTACCATGTGACCGGTACCATGTGACCGGTACCATGTGACTGGTGTCATGTGACTGGTACCATGTGACCGGTACCATGTGACTGGTGTCATGTGACTGCATCTTGTGACTGGTACCATGTGACTGGTACCATGTGACTGGTACCATGTGACTGGTACCATGTGACCGGTACCATGTGACTGCTGTCTTGTGACTGGTACCATGTGACTGGTATCATGTGACTGGTATCATGTGACTGGTACCATGTGACTTGTACCATGTGACTGGTACCATGTGACTGGTACCATGTGACTGGTATCATGTGACTGGTACCATGTGACTGGTACCATGTGACCGGTACCATGTGACTGGTACCATGTGACTGGTGTCATGTGACTGCTGTCTTGTGACTGGTACCATGTGACTGGTGTCATGTGACTGCTGTCTTGTGACTGGTACCATGTGACTGGTATCATGTGACTGGTATCATGTGACTGGTACCATGTGACTGGTACCATGTGACTGGTACCATGTGACTGGTACCATGTGACTGGTGTCATGTGACTGGTGTCATGTGACTGGTATCATGTGACTGGTACCATGTGACTGGTATCATGTGACTGGTATCATGTGACTGGCGCCATGTGACTGGTGTCATGTGACTGGTGTCATGTGACTGGTACCATGTGACTGGTACCATGTGACTGGTATCATGTGACTGGTGTCATGTGACTGGTACCATGTGACTGGTACCATGTGACTGGTACCATGTGACTGGTACCATGTGACTGGTACCATGTGACTGGTATCATGTGACTGGTGTCATGTGACTGGTGCCATGTGACCGGTACCATGTGACTGGTGTCATGTGACTGATGCAGATGTGTGTGTTTGCAGTGTGGTCGGCCCCGCCGTGACCTTCAAAGTCAGCCCTAACCCTCAGAACGTGTCCACGGCGGACGTGGCCAACGTGGCAGGTACGTTCCAGTTCACACACGGGTCAGACTCTCGCGGTGACAGTGAAGGAGGCGGCCATTACTGCTGAGGTCTGCACCACCTGAGCCCCGCGCCGGGACCTTCACCAAACGCTCTCAGACTCAGGGAAACGGGAGAGTTCAGCCTCCATCTGAAACTGAGCCGCTAAAGTTATTCAGGAATCTTCTGCTTTTCAGATCAGCTTTATGATACGTCACGGCAGAGCTGCACGACTAACCTCCATCCTGTTAAAATCAAGGTTTGAGTTGCTACGGTAACTGAACCTCAAGGAGCTGAGGTCTTGGTCTCCTGCCGTCACCGTTTGAGCGACAGACATGTTTCAAATCAGAATCATGTCCTGCAGTCGCTCAAAACAAACTCCACATGTGACTTTAGATACCAGACTGGTATGGTTTAATGGTCCCCAGCCCGACTAGTAACATGAACGACTTTTGCAAACAGATCAGAATAGAAGCTCCGGATCTTCAGACCTGCATCTGAACCGTAGTGTTTCCTTTCTCTCCACGTCTGAGCTTGGTGCTGGTCTTTGCCTTCAGGTCTCGGGACTTTAAAATCAACAATTAGAGCAAACCGAGCTCGTACCAGACGGGACGGGGGGAGAGTTTATGAGCCCAATGGTTCTGGAGATCCAGGAGGATGCCCCAGGCCTCTGTGTGGTTCTGCGGCTTTGTGCTCTGGGGGCCACCGGGGGCAGCGTGTGTGTATGTATGTGTGTGGGGGGGGGGGGGACCAGGCATTGTCCCGGAGGTTTGGGGGAAGGGGGGTCCGATCGGGGGGAAGGGCCTGGGGGAAGGGGGTTCTGAATGGGCCGAGGTCAGGGTCACCAGCCCCTGTTTGTGCGACCGGGCTAATTACCATCACATCCACAGAGGCGAGACCGCGGTCACGAGTTTAAGTCCTGTAACTCTGAGGAACCTCTGGATCTTTGTGTCTTTAGGTTTAGGCGAGACGCTGCGGCTGAACTCTCGTCCCCCGAACCAGAACCAGGGATGTTTTATATTAACTGCGCTACTCGGAGCAGAAAACCTGCACCAGAAGAACACGGTGCAGGACATTTACTCATCACTTATGGTTTCTGTCGCCAGCGTGTTTTTGGAGGTGGGGGAAGGCAGAGCACCCGGAGGAACCCCGCTCAGGCACGGGGAGAACATGCAAACGCTCCAGACAATCAGGTCTCACAGCGGGACGTCCTCCACCATGAAGCGTCCAGCTGTCACGGCGACACTGAAACGCTCTGAGGAGACGCTGTGACCGAACCACGACTCGCAGTGAAGGACCTATCTCCCCGGAGGTCACGGAGATGTCTCTGAGATGTCCCCTGGAGATGAGGCGAGTCTCCAGGTAGTCTTGGTGAAAACGAACAGGTTCAAATGTCCACATGGTCTCTGAGGGGTCTCTGTGGTCTCGAGCTGTTGTGTCCCGAACCTTATTTGTGGTCCTCAACCTGTGGGACGTTTCTGTGACGTCCCTGCAATGTCTCTGAGACCTGTCGGACACACATCTCAAAGAGTCATATGGAGATCTCCCGACAAGTCTCAGAGACATTGCAGGGACGTCACAGAAACGTCTCACAGGTTGAGGACCACAAATAGTGTTCGGGACACAACAGCCCACGGGTTTGTTTTCACCAAGACCTGGAGCTTTTTCTCCAGGGGACGTCTCAGAGACATCTCTGTGACCGGCGGCAACTGCAGTCTCCAACTAGTCTCCAGAACAGTGAGATCGGCCCTTTAGTCACGTGAGCAGCTGTAAATAACATGAAGCAGATGTGCTTTTCCTATACGTATAGTCTGGAACCGGCGTGATTCCTACGAGTTCCTTTTCTTGACAGTCATATTAAAGGAAGTGAGTACGGAAACACGAATGTGCAGCCACTGAACCCGAATCATTTTCCTTTTCTTTTGAAGGAACATTTACAAACCTTAAAGGGATATTTCAGGATTTTTGACATCGGGCCTCATTTCCTAGTTATCCAGAGTGTTGGTGATGTCTGGAGATATTTTTTTCTTAAATTCCTGCAGTTCTTATATTTGAAGAGCTTAGTGGCGCTAGGCTAATGCTAGGCTAAAGCATGTCTATGGTATCAGTTAGCCTGCATTAAAACCAGTCTGACCCGCTCCACAGTGCACCTCAGGTAAATCACTTAGAACACCAGACTAACCATATGTTAATAAAATAATATTTGAAATATAACTGACCTTGTATCACATGAATTACCACATTTTGAGGGACTATTTTCTCGCAGATCACTCCGCCGCTGCGTAGCTTACAGCCACGAAGCTGATGCTGCTCAAATATAAGTTATTTTAAATGCAAAATGGTTATAATTATTCTATTAACACAGACAATTATATGGTTAGTCTGGCGTTATGAGTGATTTACCTCAGGTGCTCTGTGGAGCGGGTCAGACTGTTTTTAATGCAGCCTAACTGATACCATAGAAATGCTTTAGCCTAGCATTAGCCTAGCGCCACTAAGCTCTTCAAATATAAGGACTGCATGAATTTAAGAAAAAAATATCTCCAGACATCAACAACACTCTGGATAACTAGGAAATGAGGCCCAATGTCAATATGTGAAATATCGCTTTAACAAATGAAACACAGATTCTTTCATTAAAACGGTCTGATGTTGGTGTTAAATGTGGTTAGAGCGTCAGAGCGTCGGCTGCTGCCGGTGGGAGCTTTCAGAGCTGCTTCTGTCCGTGTGGAGGTGAGTCTCCGCCGTCGTCTGAGGAAAATGGCCTCAGTCTCGACTCTGATTGCAACGATTCAAGAGCTCCGAGTCTGATTAGACGAGCTCTCGAGTGCCTCCTCCTCCTCCTCTTCATCACTCCATCCTTCTGTCTCTGCGGCTCCTCTCTGAAGGCCAGACGCTGCAGGTGAATAAGGAAACTGTTACTGTGGTGAATGATGTACTGCAAGTTTCCTCGTCTTTACCCGTTTGAAAATAAGATCTAAACAATGGGCAGCGCCGGGTTTATTTTATGATATATTAGTTAAAAGATTTGCTCAGAGGGATTTTGGATCTCGTTTAGTTTTTGAATAAACTACTCAAATTCCTCCTTGTTTGGTTGGAAGCTCATTAAATCCATCAGGAATTAGATCTGTGAAAACCTTTGTGTGTGAAAACCTTCCAAATGTGGCCTCGCTGTGCAGATGCTGTTAAAGAGTGGAATGAAAACGGCCCTAAAGTTTAGTCCCTTTGTCTGCACATGTGTTTGTTCCTCCCGTCCTTAGCCGCTCTGTCTCCCACAAAGGAAATGACCATATTTGGATTACAGCGTCATCTCGGTCACAGCCTTTCCTGCTACACGTGGATACCAAACATGTATCTGTTAAATCACTATTGACACATCTAGAAACAAAGTCTAACCCTAACCCTTGATTTACTGATGCCATGTTTATTTGTGATTTTATGTGTACAATTGTAACTTGTGTGTAAACTCTTGCATCTTGAAAAAGACATTTTTAGTCTCAACGAGTTTTATCCTGGATAAATAAACGTCAAATAAAATAAAATGTCAGTATTAGTGAATGAAGGAGTCTGAAAGACCAGGGAGTGACACAGCCATGTTGGAGGACATTTTGCAAACCGTTCCAAACTGTTTCAATTGTTTTTTCTAATTTTGCTAAATGTCTGTGTAAGCTCTCAGTCGTACAGGAGTCGTCCATCTTCAATGAAGGTACTTGATTCATCTTCTGTGCTCAGTAGTTGAAGTCTTCGCCTCTCATCCATGTAAAACGTTTTCCTAAATGTTTTCCAAACCTTCAAAAAAATAAATTCACAATTTTTCCGACATTTTCCCACAAAGAAAATGACCATATTTGGAGCTACAGCCTTTCGTGCCACACGTGGATACCAAACATGTCGGTATTGGTGAATGAATGAGCGTGACCCTCTCCTCTTCCACTCCATCCATAAACCCTCCTGTCTCCTGCAGCTCCGACCTGCTGCTTACATCTGCTCAGAAGTTGGAAGTAAAACTCTGTGGGTGTGAGTCCGAGGCCGAGCTCATTAATTATGCAGAAAGACTTTGAAGACTCCGAGCTAAAAATGTCACACTTTTTAACTTTGCCTTTGTCTAAAAACCTCCTCAACTGGAGCATAAAGTAAAGGCTGTGATTATTCATGTTTACAATGAAGAACAATGGACTCATCCAGAGGCGGCTTCGGAAACAAAGTCCGTTTTACGAATAAAATGAGAACGGCAGAATTAAAAAGTTTCAAACAGATTTATTAAACACTTTTTTAACAATGAGCCGAGAAAAGTTTGGTCAGAGGAGTTTTGTGTCTTTGAGTCGGAGATTCATCCAGGAAGTGACTCCAACATGTCTGTGTGCCACGCTTCTTCATTCACTTATACTGACAGGTTTGGTATCCACGTGTAGCAGGCTGTGACCGAGATGACGCTGTAATCCAAATATGGTCATTTCCTTTGTGGGAGAAGCAGTGGCTAAAGACGGGAGGAATAAACACAGGGACTAAACTTGAACATCTGCACCATCAGACTCTGTTCACCTGCAGCGTTTTGCCTTAAAACGTTCAAACGTCCTCGGTTTATAGAATAGTTGCAACATTGACTGAGCACAAACTCATAGATCTGTATCTGGACCTGAACATGGCTCTGGTCTCAGCGCGTCTTGTTTGGCACATCGAGGACAAGTGTTGCATTAGCACCTCCATGTTATTGTTCCCAGACCTGGAGACGTGAAGGAGGGAATCCCACAGGAACTGAGCTCAAACCTGGACTAAACCAGGTCTAAACCAGGACTAAACCAGGACTATACCAGGGCTAAACCAGGACTAAACCAGGACTAAACCAGGACTAAACCAGGACTAAACCAGGACTATACCAGGACTAAACCAGGACTATACCAGGGCTAAACCAGGGCTATACCAGGACTATACCCGGACTAAACCTGGACTAAACCTGGACTAAACCTGGACTAAACCAGGACTATACCAGGACTATACCAGGACTATACCAGGACTATATCAGGACTAAACCAGGACTATACCAGGACTATACCAGGACTATACCAGGACTATACCAGGACTATACCAGGACTATACCAGGACTAAACCTGGACTAAACCTGGACTAAACCTGGACTAGACTAGGACTAAACCAGGACTAAACCAGGACTAAACTTGGACTATACCAGGACTATACCAGGACTAAACCTGGACTAAACCAGGACTATACCAGGACTAGACTAGGACTAAACCAGGTGTAAACCAGGACTAAACCTGGACTAAACCAGGACTATACCAGGACTAGACTAGGACTAAACCAGGACTAAGACTGGTCTAACCCAGGTCTAACCCGGGTCTATACGCTAACGCTGACCCACTTCTTCTGACGTATGAAACATCTTTAGAACCACTTGTGTGAAAGAGCTTCATAGTTGTACGAAGCCTCTCCTGCACCATCACTGTGATACAAATGAAATGTCCACTTGTGAGTCTGGAAAACCTGATCCAACCCAGATATCCAGAGTCCAGTGGTTACGCACACGCAGAAGAAGAGATTCAATATTTCACAAACACATCACAGTCTTTCAGTCCCAACAGTTCAGACAAATCCAGAGAAACAATAATGAAATAAAGCACATTTCAAATGGTCTGTTTAATAAACACACTCCCTTCAAAACGAGAGAATCTAGATCTGACCTCAGAGGAACTGATCTGCTACAAACCCCACGGCGAGGATACAAAGTGTTTATCAGTTAAAGGAGTTGATCTATGGAACGGTTTAATCCAACATTATGGAGAAGTATAGAACACTAATATGATGATCTTTAGAAAATAGTGGAAGTTTTGTGCTTATGTGTTTCCATCGTTGGTTTTCTGCATCTTTGGACGTAGTGTCACGTTGTAAACGAGGTTCGGCAGAACAAGTCTCGGCTTCAGCCTAAACCCCTTTGGCTCAGGCGTCATATAGCTCTCACAATACTTCTCACTGTAGAGAGTATACGATCTTTGGAAAACGTGTGACTTTTGATCCAAGTGTTTATAATGACTGAAGAAAATAAACTACTAGAATTGAACAGTCCAGTGGCAGACGGGACAGTAGAGTTGGAGAAACTGTTTGGTTTCCACGAGGAAACATAAAAACGATTCCATGGTCTGACGGGGTCGGGCAGAGCGAAGGCGGGACGGCCTCTTTGTTTGACTCCAATGACTTTAGAGCAGGTTTGGTTTTTATCTTTCATAGACAAACAAATGAAACGAGGTTCTCTATGAAACGGCAGTAAACGTTCACGCCATGTTCTAGTCAAAGAGCTCGTCGCTGTTACGTTAGCGTCATTAAAAAGAGTCTAGAGCTGATATTGTTTTAGTTTTTAGCTCCTCAGCGATATTACGATTCACGCTGTGTCCAAACGTTACACACGATCTGACCAAACCTGAACCTCACCAGTGTCTTTGTTTATTGTCCTGATCAAATCAAAGTCTTACCCAGGACTTAACCCGGACTAAGGCGAGTCTAATCCAGGACTGACCCTCTTCTTCTCAGAGACTGTCCCCTTCGCAGACTGAGACTTTTGTCCTTTCAGAATAAAAGCCTCTGAAAGCACCACCTGCCTCGGTATCTGCTGATGATTAGCGTTTTATTTGTGGAGGTGTAATATCCTGCCGTGGCCCCGGTGTTTGCGCCCGTGAAAGAGGGGCTTTGATATTCTGATGAGCTGGACCGGGACAGTTCTGGGGGACGGTGCGGCGCGAGGCGCTTGTTTCGCCGCCGATCGATGCGGCTTCTACCTGGGCGCTAATTAAAAAGATAAGAGCGGTTTGAAGGCGCTCTCACGGCCGCGGAATATTAAACACGTCCCCGTGATGTGGCACAGTCGCCTTCTGTGGGTTTACACATGAACCTCCTCCTGGGGTTCAGTTTTATTCACACGGAACTCACTTAATCCCAGTCCCAGGTTATTCCAGGTTTAATTCAATGCTTTTGTCTAAACAATCCGGATCATAATTCTAACCATCACCACTCCTGCAACCAGCACTTCCTTCAGATGAGGTGCATGGACTTATTCAGAGCCACAAAACTGGAGAAAAGAAGCAGCTAAAGCTACATGCTAAAGTTGAGCTAACAGCGGCTAAATCTCGTATCTCTGAGGAGAATTTCAATGGATGAGCGATTTACTTTGCAATCTCAACATTACAATGAAAACAAGACACGCCGGTGCTGAAATACAGACGTGAGAGTCGGACCTTCTCGAATCAAAAGGAAAATCGACGACAAGCAACAGAAATGTGGCTCCTACGGCGCAGGATGAGAATCCACAACCAATGAACTCCCGGAGCAGATTCGGAAACAACAACTAGACTTTCTGGGACACTGCGTAAGGAAGGAAGGGTTGGAATTGTTTTTTCCTCACGGGTAAAATCAATGTGAAGCGAGACAGAGAACTTTCCTTCTGAACATCTGCCTGGACTGAGCGTTAAGCTCTTGACGAGAGACGATTGGCCCGCCACGCTCACCTGCGTCACATGACCCGGCCCTGCGAGAGAGCGATGACCTGCCTGTGTTGGTGAGGGCGGTGACCGGTCAAAGGTCAGCGCTTTGGCCCATGGTCCTGGACGGGTCGACCTGGCGCTGGGCTGGGCGGGGGCGGGGCGTGCCAGTGGAAAAGGGGCGTTAGAGAGTGTCTTTAACCCCGCCTACGCGTGATGGCGCTGAAGACCAAAGCCCGCCCACTTTTGTAGTTGCGGACCGTGGGGGGGAAGTGGGAGGAGCAAGTGCTAATGACAAACCCACCTGAGGCTTTGTGGCGGTAACACAGAAAACCCACACTTCCTGTTTCGCTGGGCGTGGTCGCAGAAGGATCCGATCGCTGTGAGGTCATGACGCGGAGTTCTACTTCTACAGGAGCGTCTAATTGCATTGACTTTTAACCTCTTAACCCCCGCCTTAATCGAGGTCATTCTCTCACCGCCTACGGGCTCATCTGAAAGGGTCACTTTTCTGTTGCTCTTTTGTTGCATTATCATCCTCGTTTTCATCTCGCTTTTATAACACTTTATTTCAAGAAACTTTTAGATTTAAAGCCAAAACAGGAAAGAATGTGCTCGGTTCAGGTGAGAGTTCAGAGGTTAACCATGAGGGGGCAGCACACGGTTTTAGATCTGGTATCCGGAGTGATTTCCTCGAATTACCGATGGGCGTATTAACCAATCAGAGAAAACAAACATGCTTCCATTCCAGAGTCTATTCATACTCGGGTTTTAAAGCGCGGTGTCCCCTGGGCTGAGAGGTTGAGCCGCACACAGGACATCAGCGCTCAGAGTCTCATATTTATGCAGGTCTGCGGCGCCTTCACAGTGTCCCAGAGCGGTTTGTGTTTGGACAGAGAAACCGACTGAACGGAGATGTAGGAGGACGTGACTCACAGCCAATAAACAATAAATCCGCGCTAACCGCTGCGCCACCATTAAACATGATCTGATACGACGTTAATGATGGACAAACCCCAGAAATGATATAAATGCCATGAAACAAAACAAAAGACCTTGAATAAGCCGTTTTAGATCAAGACGTGTTTGAAATGATCAGCAAATCTCAGAAAGTGTAAAGAGCTCGTCGTCTCTGCAGCACAAATGGACTCGTATGAAAGGTTCTCTCTGAAATGTTGTGATTACATAAGGCCAAACACCTCCCAGCCTTTTGTCCATTTCCATACGATCTGTTTGTTTACGTGAGCGCCGCCGGGGCCTGGTGGCGTCCATTAGCCGCTGGAGACGGGTTTGTGCGGCGAGGCGGGGTCAGTAATGGCCCTCTGTGGGCGGCTGATATTTTCAATAATGTGACAAACGAGCGGAGCGCGAGCACCGAGCTAAATGCCGTTAATTAAAACTAGGACGGCTTCAGAAGCAAAAGAGACGGGACGTGTTCATCAGAGGATTCTGGAGGACGGGGGAGATGTAGCTCCTTTCCTCGTTATCCAGAGTGTTGTTGATTTCTGGAGATACACACATGTATACATATATATACACATATACACTTACACACAATATTTTATTAGGACCAAATAAATAGATGTGAGTTAAAAGCTAAGCTCTTAAAAACATGAACGTTCTCTGTGGACCTGAGCTCCTCCTCAGGTCGTTCCAGAGGTGAGGGCCATAATATTGGAAAGTCTTTCTGTTGACTTTAGGAATAACTAGGAGACCCTGCCAGAGGAGCGAAGGGGCCGTGAAGGTTCATAAGGTAAAAGCAGTTCTGAAAGATAAGAAGGACCAAGACCATTAAGACATTTAAAAACCATTAAAAGAACTTTAAAATCGATCCTGAAACACACGGGGAGCCAATGCAGCGACTCTAAAACCGGTGGTCCCGCCTCCTGGTCTTCGTCAGGACACAGACTTACAGACTCCACTTCATTAGATCTGCACACAACGTCTAGTTCCTGACAGATTTATGGAGCTTTGAACCAAAAAACACGAAGGAATTTTAATTTTGAAAGATTTTTTTGTTTATTAAAAAATATCCCAAATCCCTCTGAGCAAATCTTTATAACTAATACGTCACAAGGTGAAACTGAATTTAAACCTGACATTGTCCATGATCTAGATTTCATCGCTGGAAATATCAGCAATTTCCGCCATTTTTTGCAGAATCTGAGAAGCTGAAATGAGGAAAGAGCCGTTCCCTCCGGCGCTGTGGGGGGCTTGGCGGGTTCGTGTTTGAGCCTCCCTTTGTGAGCGCTGAGAAACGAGGCGCTGTTTGTGTGGCCCGCCCCCCTCCCGGCCCCTCGGACTCTCGCTGACAAATGAAGCGCCCGCTCGGGTTTTGGAGGAAAGAGAAAAACGTCCCGCGGTCAATGGGCCAGTGTTTTAGTCCCAAGATGTGACTTTGACTGAAATGACGACGACATATTTCAGTCGGCAAAACCGGCCTGGCCCGTGTCCTCCTCAAAGATATTGTAATCTCACTGGTTCCTACGAGAGGTGGGCGATATATCGACTAGTGTACGAGTTTATTTCCAATCTCAAGAAATGTGGAGAAAAAAGAAAACAGACTGAAAAAGAAATGATTATTTATTATTTTTATGAAGAAAAAATATCCATCTCCTTCTCAAAAACTCAACACAGAAGAGTTTGTGTGATTTGTTCGTTCTGAAGTTTTTTATTTTATTTATTGGTTTATTTGGGGCGACGGTGGCACAGATGGTAGAGCGGGTCGTCTCATGATTGGAAGGTCGGGGTTTCGAATTCCGCCTCCTGAAGGTGCACATTGTCGTTGTGTCCTTGGGCAAGACACTTCACCCTCCAGTGTCTGCGCACACTGGTGTATGAATGAGAGAGTGAATGGGTCCCTTCTGAGAGACCAACAGGCCCGGTTAGAACCATGAGGCCGACCTTCTGTGGACCCACCACCTGCAGGGGGCGCTATAGGGGCTGGTGCAGCTCCAACAGTTGCCCCCACGACCCGGCAACGGACAAGTGGAAGAAAATGGATGGGTTTATTTGGTCGGGACAGTGCATGTTAATGAACATACATGGGTCTCATGCATGTAAACAAGCCACATGGGATTGCCTTGTGCTCATTTCCATCTGTTGTCCCCCATGCACACTCTCAAACACACTCTCACTCATCCTGGCCTTTTGTACATGTTTTTAGTGGTAGGGGAAACCGGAAACTCCACACAGAAAGGCCCCGTCCAGGTGGGAATCGAACCCAGGATCTTCTAGCCGTGAAGCACGAGCTCTAACCGCTGCGCCACCGTACCGTCCATAATCACTGAAATATAGAGCCACGTAATTTATCCCAAACAAATCGGAAATGCAACTTGAATAGTTGAGCCTAAAATGTGACGTTACTAATTAAAGGATCATTTAGATGTTGATGACGTGTTGCCAGTGGGATCCTGAGCCGAGCACTTCCTGGTCCTGCAGATCTTCTCATTAGTGTTCAGATGTTTTCGATCATTAACGTTCTTCCTGGTCCTGCAGATCTTCTCATTAGTGTTCAGATGTTTTCGATCATTAACGTTCTTCCTGGTCCTGCAGATCCTCTCATTAGTGTTCAGATGTTTTCGATCATTAACGTTCTTCCTGGTCTTGCAGAGGCCGAGGCGTATTTAAAGTCTTCTCTCACTGCGGCGGCCGGGCCGTGGATCTGAAACGCCGGGCACATCCGCAGCTCCAGACTTTGCTATTTGCTCAGAGCAGACGGGATGTGACCTGCTTTCAGATGGAGCACCAGCTGGTTTGATGTTTGAGCGCCCAGCGTGCACCGGGGCGCGGGCTGGAATCAGGAACTCTCCGAGCGGCTTCTGCTGAGGAGTTATTTTACCATGAAACTGAATCATCTTTATTTAGTTTAGCTTCCAAAAGGCGAGACGCTGCAGGGGGAATGACCCTGGAATCCAAATATGGGCATTTCCTTTGTGGGACAAAAGACGGTTTGGAAAAGTTTTGAACATAATAATAATATTCTCCCTGGTCCACGCTTAAACGCATGGACCAGATACTTAACTTGAACCTATTCACCTGCAGCGTTTCACTTTAATATAAAAATGGGCTTGTTCTGGAGCAGCGAGAATCCAAGGCCATTTTCAAGAGGAAACTTGGTCCAAACAGTAAAACAAATAAGAGACATCTGGGACGTGCTGTGGGATTAAATACTTGCTCTGCCAGACGATGGCCGGTCCATCCCACACTGGGACGTCCGTCTGGTCACGGAGGAGTCCCGTAGATTAGTTTTGGCGACTAACTTCTGCACGTGTCACCGTTGTCATAGCGAGTAGCCTTGCCAGTGGGTTCACGCGACATCACGATCCTCGAAAGAGCCCGTAGTTTAACATTGAGGCGATAACTATGGTAACCATGGTAACTGGTGAACTGCAGATGCTTTCGGGTTAGTATCTCAGTCATTGGAAGAATCCACATGAAACCTGTATCAGAGTTCAGTGTCTCCTCTGTCAGCTCGTATGAACTAATGTCTAGTTACAGTACGAGGGACCGTCAGAAATAAAAATAACATGTCAGGTTTGTGAATACAACCACTAACTAATACTGGTGAGGAAAATCAATCCTCAACTTTCGTTTTGGAGATTTCTTTAAAACTGTATTCCTCCCATAGAATCGTATTGGCTCCTGCTCCACCTGACATTATGACATCATCACATTCACAATCGCCTGTTCTCCAGACCCACCTTCTTTCACGCGGAGAAGAAGTGGGTGTGATTTTCCTGAGTTGTAATATTTGTTGGAGAAATCACAAGTAGATGTTTTTCAAAGAGTTTTCGAGCCCCACTTTTTGACTTTTGGAATTAATAAAATGAAACAAATCAATGAGATACATTTAGTTCTATCACTTATCTTTCGATGTTTGTTTGTTGGTTTCCAGTGGAGCAGAAGGAGACGCTGGAGCGAGAGACCAAGTTCAAGATCCTGGAGGCCGGCGTCGCTGATGTGAGTCGAGGTTTTTTTCTGGATTTAGAGCTTCTCGCTGGCTGTTGACATTAACGACATGATCCGAGCTCAGACTTGTTTATGACTCCAATAATGATCTAACACTGGTCTAATGGTTGAAGCACCTTGAGCTTATTGCTGCTCTGCTTCATGTGACTGTGAGTGATGGATTTTAATTCTCTCCTTGTGGAATTATGCAAACAGCGTCTGGTTTCAGTCCCATCACCTCCAAACCCTGTGATGCATTGTGGGAACGGGACAGTTTTCACACCAGTGCTTTAGGAGTTAGTCTAAACCTGGACAAGGAGCTGAGACCGTGTGGGGCAGAGTTCACTGTCGCACATCAGAGCTCATTTGTCCTCGGGTTTAGCTGAATGTGTAGCGGGGCAGTATTCGCCAATCACATGGTGCGTGTCTGAGACCTGCTCTTCACGCCTTACCTTCATGCACCTCCTCCTCTCTCTCTGTCCTTCACATTAAGTCGGGCTCTCAGCTCTGGTGTGAGCGTGCCTCATGTCAGAACCATCGCATCAGTGAAAGGCTGTTTATTTTCCGTGGGAAATGCAAAGCTAAACCTCGCGGCTCCACCCTGATGCAGCTGCTGTAGTGAGAGCGCAGACTTTCATTATGGTGCCACTTCATGACGATCTTTCAGTCAAAGCTAAACATGTTCCGAAAATGACGGGGAATTTCCGGTTAATGTGACCTCCGGTCCACACGACACGACTGAATTCAGCGCGATTACAGAACGACTGGGGGTTGTTGTGCAGTTTGAGAAAATGTTCAAACGTTTGATTTCCTGAGACTGGGTCTAGTCACGTCTTTCTACTCCACATTACACGAGTCGAGACATGATTCTCTGAAACTGCCTTAAACCCGTAACAGCTCAGGAAACTCACGGCCAGGGCTTGAACGACGACCTTTAACGGTCGGTTTATTTGTCAAAATAGTCGAGTCGTTTGGTGACGTCATCATCATAACGGCAGAGGAATAACGCCTCATTTACAAGTGCATGAGGTCCAAATCCATCCATCCATCCATCTTCTTCCACTTGTCCGTTGCCGGGTCGTGGGGGCAGCTGTTGGAGCTGCTCCAGCCCCTATAGCGCCCCCTGCAGGTGGTGGGTCCACAGAAGGACGGCCTCATGGTTCTAACCGGGCCTGTTGGTCTCTCATAAGGGGCTTCTGAACCGCTCTTTGTCTGACCCGTCACCTAGGACCTGTTTGCCCTGGGAGACCCTACCAGGGGCACGAAGCCCCCGACAACAGAGCTCCAGGACCATTCAGACTCAAACCCTCCCCACGTTAAGGAGGCGGCTCCAGGAGGGGACGTCCAAATCCATCCATCCATTTTCTTCCACTTTATCCGGGGCCGGGTCATGGAGGCAGCGTCTGTGCAGACGTCCCGGTCCACGCAGACCTCCTCCAGCTGCCCTGGGGGGACTCCGAGGCGACACCAGGCCATAGAGACGTAGTCCCTCCAGCGTGTCCTGGGTCTGGGCCTCCTCCCAACAGTAAATGCTTGGAACCCCTCCTGGCGGAGGCGACCAGGAAGCATCGAGCCACCTCAGCTGCTCCATTCGACGTGAAGGACCTGCGACTCTACTCCGAGCTCCTCCCGGGAAACTGAGCTCCTCACCCGATCTCGAAGGGTGCGCCCGGCCACCCTGCCTTCGGCCGCTTGTATCCGCGATCTTAATAATAATAATGCCTCACACTTATATTGCGCTTTACAAGCCTGTATTACCAAGTTTCTCAAGCACTACACTGTCGTCATTATTCATTCACGCCAGACTCAGTGGTGGTAAACTACTGTTGTAGCCACAGCTGCCCTGGGGTAGACTGACGAAAGTGAGGCAACCAGTCTGTGCCCTCGGCCCCTCCGACCACCACCAACCACTCAAACGGTCTCCCATCTCTTCCTTCCGGTCGTTACCCAGATCTCATGACCATAGGTGAGGGTGGGATGACCATAGGTGAGGGTGGGATGACCATAGGTGAGGGTGGGATGACCATAGGTGACTGTGGGATGACCATAGGTGAGGGTGGGATGACCATGAGTGAGGGTGGGATGACCATAGGTGAGGGTGGGATGACCATGAGTGAGGGTGGGATGACCATAGGTGAGGGTGGGAACGTAGATCGATCGGTAAATCGAGAGCTTTGCCTCAGACTCAGCTCCCTCTTCACCACAACAGTCCGATACAGCGACCGCATCACTGCTGACGCCGCACCGATCCGTCTATCCATCTCACGCTCCATCCGTCCCTCACTGAGAACATGACCCCGAGATACTTGAACTCCTCCACTTGGGGCACGGACTCCCCACCGACCTGAAGAGTGGAAGCACCGTTTTCCGGTGGAGAACCGTGGCCTCAGATTTGGAGGTGCTGATCCTCATCCCGGCCGCTTCACACTCGGCTGCAAACCGCCCCAGTGCCCTAATGTCCAAATCTGTCCTGTAATAATGAAGGCTCGCATAAGTAATGCCGCTTATTTCCATTTCCGAGGTTTGAACTTTGTTTTGAGGCAATGCTCAGTGTTTGCCTTTCGCCTTCATAACATCACATAGATCTGCGTCCTCTCTCCATCTCTCCTTCTCCATTAACCGGCAAAAACAATGGCGGCCAGTTGGTAACTAGGTGTAACACTGTTTATTGTCCCACTGAAACACAGAAAAAGGGTTCCGCCTTGACATGAATGTTAAAACTAGGCAGAGAGAGATTAACACACGACTAGTTTTACAGTTAAACTAAAGACTAAAAACCAGGACAAAAAGTGTCTCTCCAGAACCACCGGCAGCTTTTGCGTTTCTTTGCTCTCCATAATGCGAGCGTTCCCCAGCCGTGTCCAGAGTCCCGTGAGTCTCTGAGGTCGGACAGAACTCAGCACTTTCTCCACTTTGTCCAATTAAAGCCGAGTCCGAGGCCGTGATGAAGTCCCGGCCGGAGCCGCTAATTGTCCAAGAGCTTCTCCTCCTCCGCTCGCTCTCCTTTCTTTATTCGGCTCGAATCATGGCTCCGCTGCTCCGTCTCTGAAGGGGGCCCTACAAACGGGCGAGGGCGGTGCAAATGAAACACTCGCCGTCTCATCACAGAGATCGTTTTTTTTCTCATTCCACTTCTTCTTGTTTTTGCTCAAGACGAGACCAGGTTTTTTTCCTTCTTCACTGGTGGCGTTTTCCAAGATGAGCTCATGTAGTGAAAGAGTGGATCAGGGAGAATGAGGTGACATGAATACAAGAGTGTGATGAGAAATGAATAACAGTCTGGATCGTTGGACTTTTTTGTGATATATAGATGCTGTTAGTTTTAGTCACGATTTAGTCATTTCTGAATGTGAAGGTTTTAGTCCGTTTTCTTATTGTCACACAACCACAAGACATCACATCAGAAACCCCTCCTCTCTCAAACACATCAGAAACCCCTCCTCTCTCAAACACATCAGAAACCCCTCCTCTCTCAAACACATCAGAAACCCCTCCTCTCTCAAACACATCAGAAACCCCTCCTCTCTCAAACACATCAGAAACTCCTCCTCTCTCAAACACATCAGAAACCCCTCCTCTCTCAAACACATCAGAAACCCCTCCTCTCTCAAACACATCAGAAACTCCTCCTCTCTCAAACACATCAGAAACCCCTCCTCTCTCAAACACATCAGAAACCCCTCCTCTCTCAAACACATCAGAAACCCCTCCTCTCTCAAACACATCAGAAACCCCTCCTCTCTCAAACACATCAGAAACCCCTCCTCTCTCAAACACATCAGAAACCCCTCCTCTCTCAAACACATCAGAAACTCCTCCTCTCTCAAACACATCAGAAACCCCTCCTCTCTCAAACACATCAGAAACCCCTCCTCTCTCAAACACATCAGAAACTCCTCCTCTCTCAAACACATCAGAAACCCCTCCTCTCTCAAACACATCAGAAACCCCTCCTCTCTCAAACACATCAGAAACCCCTCCTCTCTCAAACACATCAGAAACCCCTCCTCTCTCAAACACAGAGACAAACTCCTCTCACAGTTAGACACAAATACACACAGACCAATCTGCATGATGAGCCATAACTGCCCTTAATATGAAACAACCAGAAAAACAAACCGGCAACATTAAACTCACACTTTCCTTTTCACAGCAGCAGACGTTTTGGCGACTATGAAAAGAACTCAAACAGTTTTTTAAGTAGTTGTATCTTCAGTAAAACAGATCTGTATCGTCTGTTCTATGACAAAGGTGAAAAGTGGGCGAAGCAAACGACACCTGTGAGTTCAGTTCACACTCGTCTGATAAAACGAGAACGAGCTGCTCCGCGGAGGAGACGACGCTCGGTCTCCTAGAAGTTTATCTGTCAGATTTGAGCCACATGAGGTCCAGCAGCAGTAACAGACTTGGAGACACTCATCCATGCGTTTGTCTCCAGCAGGTTAGACGACTGTAACGGCTGCTCACTGGCCTTTCTAAACGAGCTGTTAGAGCTGCAGAACATCCAGAACGCTGCTGCTCCAGTCCTGACAAGAACCAGGAAATACCACCATATTAGTCCAGTGCTCCGGTCTCTGCACTGGCTTCCTGTCACTCAGAGAATAGAATTTAAAACAGCTCTGCTTGTGTACAAGTCTTTTCATGGTTTAGCACCAAAGTCCATCTCTGACATGTTAGAGCCGTATGAACCATCTCGGGCCCTGAGAACTTCAGGGAGGGGTCTCCTGGTGGTTCCCAGAGTCAGGACTAAACACGCTGAGGCTAAAGCTAAAATCTGGAACAGTCTTCATGAGGATGTGAGACAGGCCTCAACTCTGACAATGTTCAAATCCAGGCTGAAAACAGCTCTTTTTACCCGAGCAGATGAAAACTGAAAGTATTTTATCTGCACTCTTGCCTTTTACTGTATTTGATTAACTTTATGTTGATGTTTTAATGATTGATTTGATCTGTTTTATTGTAACTTTATGCAACTGTGAAGCACTTTGAATTGTGCTCTACAAATAAACTTGCCTTGCCTAATGAGACCGAGGAGAAGGAGTGAAGTCCGACCTGAGGCTGAGTGAGAGGCGAGTTTGCTTAATGTCGTGTTGCCATCGTGATGTCCCGTCCTCTCCTCTTTAGCTACACCCCTCGCGGTCCACCTGGAACCCGTCTGCGGTCGACCCGTAGACACGGGGTCTCTGCAGAGGACCTCCCTAACTCTGTCCGATCGTAGCGAGAGACCGTCCACGCCTTCCCAGAGTTTGTCCGTTGTCCTCCTGCGTCTGGTCGCTCTTCACCGGGGACCTTCTCTGCGGGTGAACGGCGTTTGTGATCAGGAAGCCGCGCCGTTATCTGCTGATGACCGCGAGCCGCCGCCGCCGCCTTTGCCCGAAGCCGCGGTGAAAACAGATGGAGACGATGGTTACTGTGGATCAGGATTGGATCAGGTCACGGGGAAGGGCATCTGGTACAGGAGAGATTCAGGGCAGTTCAGGCCTGGGTTTTGATCCAATTGAAATCTGAGTTTGATGAAGCGTCGGTCGATTGTCCCGGGAGGTTTTCCTACTTTCGCGGTGGATTCAAGAGGAAATAAAGTCTCCAAACACACAGGATTGACCTTCTTCTCTCCTGGTTAGATCCTCTTCTTCACACAGACGTTTCTCTGGATCAGGGTGGAGTTCTGATGGTGAGGTCGTTTTCTCACATGGAGCTTTAAGTTTGTGAAGACTCTCATTCATCCAGGGAGTATCCATCGTAGAAAAGTGAAATCATCGACTGGACTGGGTTTTGGTAAAGATGACGATGTTTCGCTTCTAGTCACAGACGCTTCTTTAGGTCAGAACATTATTATTATTACCCAAACTGGAGCTGAGTCTCAATAAGACCCAGGAGGAGGAACCAGAAATGTTTTGGCAGTTTTGGGAGGAGCCTGGGTTTTATTTAGGCTTCGCTCCAGTTTGGGTAATAGTGTCTCTAGTGTCGCTTTATAAACGAGGCTTTATAAACGAGGCTTTATAAACGAGGCTTTATAAACGAGGCTTTATAAACGAGGCTTTATAAACGAGGCTTTATAAAGGGTTCCCTCCTGTTTTTCACCTGCTCAGATGAAGCTGTTCAGTGTGAACGTTCGGAGCCCAGATGTGGCGGTGGTTTACTGTCACTGTTAGATTTATGAGCTGAACGTGTCACGCTCAGGGGCCACTATCGCACACGAGGAGGGCCCCATTGTCCCGGGACAGAGAGGGGGAGGGGGCTAACACACTGTACTGAAGGAGATCTGCGCTTTACTCCAGTTGGATTTGTGAAGAGAACTTTACACTTTTATTCCACTACATTTGAAAGATGATAATGTTTTTTAATGAAATTGTATTCCTTTTAAATGGTATGTTTTATTGTGAAGGGTCAGTCACAGTCGGGCGTCTGCAGGAGCGACCGCTACTGACCTCATGAGAAGGTGTGAATCTCAGCTGGATCCTCAGTGTAAATATGAATATACTGAATAAAGCCACAGCTGCTACGGGCGCGAGAATGGTGAGAGGCTGGTGAGAGGCTGGTGAGAGGCTGGTGAGAGGCTGGTGAGAGGCTGGTGAGAGGCCGGTGAGAGGCTGGTGAGAGGCTGGTGAGAGGCCGGTGAGAGGCCGGTGAGAGGCCGGTGAGGGGCTGGTGAGCGCCGGGATCAGTCTCGTGCGATTCCTGCTGTAGGTTTATAGAGTTCCCCCGTTTGGTCTTCACTCTGGCTTTGGCGAGTACCTTTACTTTGGCGGCGTTGGTCTTCCTGGGCGCCATCTTGTCGACTTGTCCCTTCCAAATTTAGCGTGGAAGACGAGGAGGACGTCTGTGCTCTCTTAGACACGACCGGGAGCCCCACAATCTGTGGCCCCACAATCTCACCGGCCTCTCACCAGCCCCTCACCAGCCTCTCACCGGCCTCTCACCAGCCTCTCACCGGCCTCTCACCAGCCGAGGGGGAAAAGAAAATCTTTTGGGAAACACAATATTCCACTTTCAGCCATTTTCTATCACACATAAATAAAGTCAAGTCTAAATCGTGTCCATGTGGATATTTGTTCATTTATTTTGAGTTTTTCTTCTTCCGTTCTGCCCAATGGGCGAGGAACGTGCTTCTCTATGGTCCTCATGGCGGGAGCTGACATTGCTGTAATACCACCCCCTGGTGGCCAGGAGGAGACACATGGGAGCATTGATTCTGATGAGACTTCCGACCTCCATGAACGGCTTCGAAGTCTGGCTCCAAAGAGTTTTTCTTGCTTTAAACTCGCTGTGACCCATGTGACCGCGCTGGGGTGAAATATCTTTAACCACGTTGGTTTTTGTGGAATCCTGTTCTGTGACTCCAGAGCTTGATCGACAGGCTCCGCCCACCCCGTGAGTGCAGGGCCTCCCACCTTTCTGCCCTTTTAAGGAACAGGCTGAGTAGGAGGAGCCTGAGCGGCCATGTAAGTTCCACACATGACCCGGGACCTTTACGATGAACGGGGCTGAACAGACATTACTCTATCTCTCATTATTATTATTATTATTATTATTATTATTATTATATCGATGGCTCTGCCTCAGACTCACCGGGCGTCAGAACGAGCCTCATTACTTCAGTTTTATTCCAAACTGGTTTCCTTCTTTGCCCCTGGAGATCTGCTGAATCCTGTGCTGCCGTTTCCTCTCAGGGTTCCTCGCAGCCGCCGCCTGCAGATGCCGTGTCGGGACAAAGGCGTGTGCTCGGGGGGGTGGGGGGGGGGGGGCGTGAGTGTGAATGAGAACAAAACAACCCAAAGCCCCTCTGTCTGTCCCGCGGCGGCTCAGAGCGACGCCATGAGAGGAGAGAGTTCAACTGAGCTGCTTTAGTATCACCACACAGAGCTGACACATGTTCTCTGGAAATACAAGGTCTTAGCTTTCAAATCAGGCAAGACACTGGCCTAAAGGTGGTAACAATAGAGCGACAAAAGAGCGAGGAAAAGAGACGAAAACGCGAGAAAAAGCAGTGAATATGCAACAAAACCATGAAAACAAAACAGACACATTTGAGCAACAATAAAAAGCTCCAAAAACACACAAAAAGTGACAGAAACGTGCTGGAAAATCATCAAAAACACGAATAAAAAGCGTAAAGCAAGTTTTAACATTTTGTATTGATCCAACGGCAGAACGTGAGACTCGTAGTTTGTGATCGGTTTATTAGTTTTGTTTTCTCCATTCATTCAGGGTTCAGTCATTTGGCAAACCCGTCCATTACTGATGTTTTATTATTTGTGTCACTGATCGACAGTAAAATCTCTACATTTCATTTCAGCGTCTCAGCTTCAGCGGTTTTCCTGCTTTAGACACATTCAGTTGTTCGGTTTATTCCAGAGGCTTTTAGACCTTATTTTGACATTTTGACTGTTCTTTTTTTCAATACCAGTATTTGAACCATACTTGGTTTTTTATACCGATTCCTGAACTTCCTTCAGTACCGATACTAAAACATGTGTCATCTAGAACCATAAAACAGATGAATGAATAATTTATTGCTTTCCCTTCATTTCTTATATATTTGTTTCATTTGTTTGAGGTGAAACAACCAAGAAACTTCCTTTAACGACAAAAGGCCATTTTCTAAATTGTTTCCACATTTTTCAACATGTTTTTCCCAAAATTATAAATGTTTTCCCAGTTTATTAAAACATTTTTTTCAACATTTATTTTTTCAATTTCGCCTATTTTCAAATGTTCCGAAATATTCCTAAATGTTTCCACTTGTTTTGCCATTTTTTTGCCAAAATTTTTACATTTTTCAAAATGTTTCAAAATGTTTTTTTTTCTCCCAATATTCCTAAAAGTTTTATTTTTCACACGTTTTCCCCCCCATTGTTTTTCAAAATTTCCCCCCAATTCTCCACTTATTTTTCCCAATTGTGTTTGACTTTTTCTTTTCTTTTAAATGTGGATGACCAAGAGCATTTGATATTTCATATTTGATATTTCTGCTTTTATTGTTGAACAGTACCCGGCCCTCCCCAAGCCTGGATAAAAGGCCGGAGCTGTTGTGAGGCAACTCCCTTCAGTCTCACTCTCTTTTCTCTCTTTCACGCGGTTGCCGTGGCGACGGCGAGGGGGGGGGAGGGGGGTGGGGCGTGCGCTGGATAAAAGCGGCGGCGTCTCTGGGCCTCCTCCACTCGTCGTCTGTTCTCTCTCTCGTCTCCGTGGCTCCTCGCCGTTTCCACGACGACATGGAGTATTTTCACGGCGGGATTAAGGCCGGGTCTTGGCGCGGGCGACGCTCGGATGGAGGACGCTGCCCCGCCGCCGCCGCCTTACGGATTTGGGGTAGGACCTTTCGCCGTTTCGCTGGAGGGATATTCTCCGTCACAGGATTCAGGAGCTTCTTCTCAGAGCGGATCCTTCCCGTCGACACCGCGCTCTGAAAACTGTTTTAGGAAACCATTTTAGAAGCGCAGTGTTTTAGAAAGGGACGAGTGTTTTCTTAATCCACTACAGTCATCCATTTAGAGCATCCAGTTCGGCTTTACCCAAATCTAAACGCTTCTTGAATTACGACAAAAACAAGGATGAAAATGTGACGAAATCTGATGAAAATGCAACAAAAAAGCCACAAAACAGCGGAGACAAACGTGACTAAAATTTGAGGAAAAAGTGTAAAAAATTTGAGAAAAATTTGAGAAAAAAAGTGACAAAAATGTGACAAAAATGTGACGAAAAAGTGACAAAAATGTGAGAAAAAAGTGACAAAAAAGTGACAAAAATGTGAGAAAAAAGTGACAAAAAAGTGACGAAAAAGTGACGAAAAAGTGACAAAAATTTGAAAAAAATGTGACGGAAATGTGACAAAAATGTGACAAAAAAATGAGAAAAATTTGAGAAAAATTTGAGAAAAAAATTTGAGAAATAAAGGTTAAAAAAAAGTGACACATAGTGAGGAAAATGATCTGTTTCGATCAGGTTTGTAGGTCTTAGCTTTCAAATGAGGCGCCACACTGACCTAAAAAAGCTCCAGTGGAGAAGCTTTTAGATTTGGGTAAAGCTAAACTGGAGTTAATGCCGCCCGTACAGCAAGATATAAATATATATTGGCACAAAGACGCTTTAAATCGACGCTGCCCTTATTAAAACATGACTCGATTGTGCCGTTGGCAGATTTAGCCTAAAGGTCAAAATCAGGGGAAATGTTATTTTCCAAATTACCGACAGATTCACCAAAACTCCGAGGACGTCGGTAATATTCACTCTTAAAGTCTGAGCTTTTTCTATTATCTATTATTAAACTGTAAACACATGAACTCACTGCAGAGGTAAAGGAAGTGACATCACTCATAAAAAGGAAGTTTCATCCAGAGGAGGGGGGGGGGGGGGGGTCTGCGGAGGAGGGGGTTCTGAAGGACCGAGGGTGAAAGTAGTTATATTTTTACTGACTAGAAACAAATACATAAAAAGCAGAGATGATGAAACTGATCTGAAAATACAAAATAAAACTGGAAAGGAGGACGATTTCATTCAATGAAACAAATCAAGTCCTTTGTGAAGCGGTGATGTTTGCTTTCATGTTTGAATTCATACATTTCAAAAAAGTGATGAATATGTGACGAAAATCCAGCAAAAAAAGCGATGGAAAAAATGTCCAAAAAAATGGGCGACAACGCGAGGAAAAAGCTCCATTTAGATCCATTTTGCAGGTCTTAGCTTTCAAATGTGGGCGTTACACTGGCCTGTGACCGTATGGATTTGGGTGAAACTGAACTGGAGGAAAGGCACTCGGTTCAGGCGGGTTATGAGGTTTTTCTTTCTTTTTTTTTAGGAGCCGTGGTGCATTATGGGTGAGTTTGGCTTTGATTAGCTAACGTTAGCATGCTGCTGCTCGCTAACGTATAACAGCACGCTACTTTTGCCGATACGATACGATAAAAGTATCGTATAATATGCCGATACTTTTTCCTGTATCGGCTCCGATCTCAGATACCAGTATGAGGAGGTTTGTTCGTCCTCTGTCTGAAAAGAAACATAAATCTTGGAATATTTTTAAAAACATTTGCTGAGATTGTTTGGTTTATCGCTGGGTTGCAGGTTCTTGACTGCTGATGATGTCACATGACCCAGTGGGGGCGGAGCCAGTTTTTCCTATTAACAACGTTACACTTTCACAAGTCGTAGCTCAAAAGAAAATGTATGAATTACAGAAAATGATCATTAATATCCGTCACTGGGTCCAAGATCTCTCTGAACAAGACCAAACATGTCCTCAAAAACTAAATAATGTTCCTCCATATCATAGTATTGGCCTCCAGAGCGCTGTGGAGTGACCTGAAACCCAGCAATAGGCTCAAAATGCAGATTCCTAGTCTCAAATCATTGCTGATTTCTCTGATTTCTCTGTTCTCATATGAACACGTGTCTAATTATTCCCTCACAATATCCAAAAACATGTGCTTGATGTTGCCAGTAGGAAGGACTTTCACACGTCAGGTTTGTGGGTCCAGGTCACATGACGATCAGAGAAAACATTTGGACATTTTCTTTCAAAAACGGTTTCTCTCCCATCGAGTTGAATCGGCACCGGCTCCGACTGAAACAGAATTGTACAACGTGAACGTGACCTGGACGTGTTTGAAGACTCTCTGGTCTGCACGATGTCGGACCAGACTTTGCCTTCGCTCAGCTCTGGATATTTAAAAGAAATGACTCAAAAGTTCTTGAGTTACGGTGAATTTGTGCTGATTTGGAGCCGGTTCTTCCACTCCCAATGGAACCAGAAGGACGTTTCTGGCTTTGCTCAAACCAGCTGGAGCCTCTTTAAAACCTTCACGCTCAGTTTCTCCTTGAACTCGTCCTCGAGCGGCGTCGCTTTGGCTTCATGAGACAAACATGTGAACACGTATCATGTCCGACACACGTATGACCAGGATCACGTCTGATGATTCGGGCTCTCTCTGTGTCTGTGGCAGAGCTGCATCTGCACTCACAGCTTCACACAGAGACGACCCGGTTACCACAGGGTCGCCGGGTCGAGCTGTGCCACCAACATTATGCTTTTCTTATGTTGTATTCCTCAGTTGTGCCGGATAAGGAGAGACTCTGCAGGCGAATGGGGAACAAATGAAATGTAAATATTAGTTTGGTTTTCAATGAAGGTACTCGAGTCTTCTTCTGTGCTCAGTAGTTGAAGTCCTTCTGGGAAACCACATGAACAATCAATGTTTTCCCCTTAAAGAACTCCCCATCTTGAAACACATGTACGACAGTCTCGCGTTTCGCTGCTTCACCGACGCAAAACATCGATAAAAGGACGAAACTCTTCAAAGTCTTCGAATACTGAAAAGCAGCTGGAGGAAAATAAAGCTTTGAATGAAAAACCCGTTCAGAATAATGAAGATCTGAAGCTCCGACAAAACCAACTGTTCACACGAACACCTCATCCAATAATAATGTCTGTAATGATCTGTAAGGAGGAAAACCAAACAGGTTTATGTTTGTATGAGCAGAGCTTTGTCCTGCGAGGAAACAGTACTGTTGCCAGTGATGCTCAAAGTACTTGCCTAAAAGTACTGAAGTATTTGCTGCAGAAAGTAGAAAGTACAAATCCGTTTAAATAAGTACTAGCAATAATTCAAATGGAGCCTTCATAGTGATATACTCTACGCTTCTTTTACGTATTGCTTTTCCAAGACTCTCACTAAAGGCATTAAACTATGAATGAACTCGTGCAAAAAAGGTGAAATAGATTCTTCCAAATATTCTCATTTGGACATTTTCTCAGTGAGCTTCACGACTTCATGAAGCTCACTGAGAAAAGGCCAAGAATAAAGGGAATAGTTTGAGGTATTTCACCCATTTTTGTTTCTGACATAAACCTGTTTGTTCATCCAGAGGTTAACGTCTTCACTGGGGTCGACCGATCTGGGTTTTTCTATACGGCCGATACCGATATGTACGATCGATGTTTTTGGCAGATTTCTTTTTTAATGTCTCGTCTATAATCTTGTGTATGAAGCTTCTGAACTCTATAATGTGTCAGTGTTGAACCGGGACAGCAGGGGGCGCTTTCATAGAGGCTGAGGTATCCATGGCCTGTCCGTCCATGGGAGTGGATCTCTCCTCCTGTGGTTCTCCCTGAGGTTTCTCTTTTCTCCCGCTGGGTTTTTGGGTTTTCCTCACCGTGTCGGAGAGTCTAAGGACGGGGGACACGCGGCTCGTCACCACCGGCTGACACTTTACTAGGACTCATGTTTGCCTGGACTTCACAGTGTCTTATTTCATTGCTTTAACCTTTGAGATATTGGGCTGTACAAAACCATTGATTGATTGATGACCTTCATGTTTATTTGGTTCTTTAGAGAGATCTTATTTAATCAGCAGATTCTAAAACGGTCTCTTCCTCTTATGGTTCTGAAATGAGAAGCAAAAGTCTGAGACATAAATGATATGAAATCGGATCCGAGGTTTTCTTCAGGCAGCGACGTTTCTCAGCCTGAGGCCCGGGAAGTTGTGGGAGAACTCAATGTAAAGCTTTGACTGAGCTCTTTCCAATACAAAAAAAATCTCTATCACTTTCACTTTGTAGATATCGGCCTTTTATCAGCATTATATCGGCTGACAAAAGGCCGATATTGTAAAATATCCAAACATCGGCCCGATATATCGGCCGACCGCTTGTCTTTCATGAGAATCACACATGTGAATAGTGTTGAATTGAAAATAAAGAAACACCAATACATAAAAGTGTTTCCTTTGGAGCGGGGCTGTGGTAGAGCAGAGAGTGGATCAAAAGTAACAGTAACACAAATACTACTCGAGTAAAGTACAGCTCCTCAGTACTGTAGTGAATGTAGTTACGGACAGCTCCCCCTGGCCTCCTCCTGCAGCCGCTTTTGTGGCTCCGTCCCGCTCTTTATCTTTATCCGGCGGGGGGGCGGCCATCTTGGATCTCCCGGTGGTCCGTGCGAGGGGACAGGGTGGTCCCGCGCTCCTCGGGCTCTGGATGAATCCCCTCCGGAGCTTTTCTTTACCGTTACTTCACAGCAGCTCACGATCTGTGTGGTCCCGGGCCAAAAGAGGAACGCGCTTTTAAACGGTCGCAATTATCGCCCGCAGTTACTCAAGTCCCACAATGTCTGAGAATACACTGAGCGGACTGTCCCACGATGAAGGCCTGGGGTGCAAATGAGTGGCTCAGGTGAAAGATTATTGATACATGTGAAAGTTAGTTTGAGAAAACACAAACCGCTTTATTCTCCAGAGAGTTTCAGTGACGGCATCGGACGGGCTTTAGAAGATTCTGTTACTGCTCCTTATTTTGCTAAGAAGGACTTCCTGGTTAAAGAACTGGGGCTTGAACTAAAGCGAAGTCACAGACGTCCCAGGGCAAAGACAACGTGGTTTGATTGTGTCCATGTTGGATTAGACGTTATTTACCGTGGTGGTATTTCCGTTACCATTGTTCCCTGTGGTTATATCAGTATATATTATGAGTTGTATGTGTGGTTTTGTAATTATAATACTGTTTCTTAATGAGGTATTTTTTGAGATAATTGAATAATGAAGCAGCTATTTTGTTTGTATAAACCATAGACTGTATACAGAATAGACTCCTCCTCCTCACTCCTCCCCGTTTACCGCAATGACCACGTTCGAGGGGGAAATCATGGCGGATTTACAGGCTCCTCCTCTCATGTTCCTAAAAAGGGCATAAGGGCGGGATCTTGACTGTAGACCCGGCCCTGCTTGGCGTGTAATGGGCGTGTATTTCTGTTGTAATCGCGCCCATGGCCAGGCAGCGACGTAAACAGCCTGTCAATCAAAGTCAGGCCCTCATTAATTATGCAAGATTTCTCAAATGTAAACTACGATAACCAGCCCGGTGCCCCAGATTGTTTTTAACCCAGCGTAATCACAGGAGGAATATCCAGCTCTAGCCACTTCTAAACATAAAGTCCAATGCATTCCAATGGGGGAATAGCGGTCATATGGAGGAACTACAGCAAAGGTGGAGCAATGGCGGCCTCCAGTGTCGTAGTCACAAAGCAGAGCAGTCAGCGGCCATTGGTATAAACTCTTCGACAGATCGGGGTTTTACTCTATTATTATTGTGTATCCTTTCTGTTTTGTTCTTGGCACTCTCTTTGCTTGAAATACATAAATAAATAAAATTCAATGAAAGAGGGGAATGTGATGGTCAACCACACTCTGCACCGAAACAAAGATCTAAGTCGGTACTTTACTGGAAAGCAAAGTATTTTATTGTAGGTTTATCTGTAACTTTTGAATCGGCAAATCAGGAAACGGTTCTTTCATGGCGTTTTGAAATATTTAAAACATCCCGAAAATGAATTGCAACTTTCCACTTTATAAATATAACTGATAATATAACGTTTCTTATTTTGTTTTTGTCTTTGGCATTGTGTTTCCAGCCATTTCTCTGCCCGATTTCATAGATGTTTCGTTGGCGTGATGTATTTAGTTCCAGTTCCCCGTGTGGAATGGGACGGTCCTAGAGTCTATAACCATGTCATTTTAACTCCGATATTTGACCGAACCCTCTTTGTTTCAGGAGACCCAGATAAACCAGATCCCGACCAAGTACAGCCAGGCGGAGTCCACCAAGTTCCTGGTGCTGACCGTGGTGTCCATCCTGTGCATCGTGGGCGTGCTCCTCGCCTCCACCGTCATCTACTGCCTCCGGAACCGCTCCCACCACAAGCTCAAGGAGAAGCTCACCAACCTGGGCCAGGAGAGCAGCGCCGACCCCACCTCGGCCTACCAGGTGAGCCCCCACCCCACCCTGACCCCACCTCGGCCTCCCAGGTGAGCCCCAACCCCACCCTGACCCCACCTCGGCCTACCAGGTGAGCCCCAACCCCACCCTGACCCCACCTCGGCCTACCAGGTGAGCCCCGACACCGCCATTATCCTGCCCCGACCTCACCTCGGCCTACCAGGTGAGCCCCAACCCCACCTCGGCCTACCAGGTGAGCCCCGACACCGCCATTATCCTGCCCCGACCTCACCTCGGCCTCCCAGGTGAGCCCCCACCCCCAGCCTGACCCCACCTCCGCCTCCCAGGTGAGCCCCAACCCCACCCTGACCCCACCTCGGCCCCCCAGGTGAGCCCCCACCCCACCCTGACCCCACCTCTGCCTACCAGGTGAGCCCCCACCCCACCCTGACCCCACCTCGGCCTACCAGGTAAGCCCTGACACCGCCCTGACCCCACCCTGACCCCACCTCTGCCTACCAGGTGAGCCCCAACCCCACCCTGACCCCACCTCCGCCTCCCAGGTGAGCCCCAACCCCATCCTGACCCCACCTCCGCCTACCAGGTGAGCCCCAACCCCACCCTGACCCCACCTCGGCCTACCAGGTAAGCCCTGACACCGCCCTGACCCCACCCTGACCCCACCTCTGCCTACCAGGTGAGCCCCAACCCCACCCTGACCCCACCTCCGCCTCCCAGGTGAGCCCCGACCCCATCCTGACCCCACCTCCGCCTACCAGGTGAGCCCCAACCCCACCATGACCCCACCTCGGCCTACCAGGTGAGCCCCCACCCCACCCTGACCCCACCTCGGCCTACCAGGTGAGCCCCCACCCCACCCTGACCCCACCTCAGCCTACCAGGCCACATGGTAGGCCGAGGTGGGGTCAGCGTGGGGGGCCACCGGGCTGCCAGTGCCCTCCCCTCAGGGGGGCTGAGGAAGAATATTTGTGGCAGTGTTTCCTCATTAACAAACCCCTCCCCCACCTGCAGCTCTAATCACTGACAAAACCAAATGAATATTAAGCTTTAATGAACTTTTACTGTCACTGAGCAAAACATAATAATGACACTGTGTAGGAAACACAATCCAGCCCGTTTGGTTGGCGTTCGTTGGTTTAGTTTGGTGATGGCGTTGGCGTTCGTTGGCGTTGGCTTTGGCGTTGGTTTTCGTTGGTGGAGGCACAGCTTGGATCCAGAGCTCTGATGACCACATGATGACCAACATTAGGAGGAGAAGCTTCTCAGTCTCTCCCTGGACCCGTCCCTCTGCATGACCCCATTTGAAACCTCTGACCCGACGTCTCTCCATCTCGGCTCTTTCTGGTGATGTGCGTTTTCGTTTTGTGCTCGGCTCCGGCGGGTCCTTCACCTCCATCATCATCACCATCAGCGTCACCTCCTCCGATCGCCTCGGGCTGTTCTCGCGGTTTAATCCGCTCCGTCCCGCATTAAGGGCAGAGCTGGGCGACGTGTTCCCGCGCCTGACCTTCTCCCGGCCGTGTTGGAAGACGAGCGGAGATGATTGATTTTATAATGAGTCTGGTCAGGAGCTCCAGGGACGTCTCCAGGGACGAGACGCCTGGATTTAAGAGACTGTGCGGAGACGAGCGGCTCATCCACAGGTTTCACACACGAGACGGGGAATCTGAAGAAGCAGAAATAGGTTTATTTATAGTGTTTACTTTTTGGACTGGTTTATGGTCAATCGATTCAAATATTTAATCGCAATTAATCTCATGAATGTCATAGTTTACACACTTTTCTAAACATCTGTCATTTTGATCCTCTGTGGGAAAGTGGATGAGCTGCTTTGTGCTGTAGCAGCTCAGAACAATGTAGCTATAATGTTCAGTCTTCCCGAGTGTTGACGAGTTGAAGGCCGTGGAGTCTCGTGGGGGGTCACGACTGGACCCAGCGTTCGAATCTGTTCAACCACAGGGTTCAGCGGCTCTGTCATGGCGGAGCTCCGTCTCCTGTTCTTATTAAATCCACTCCGTCCTGTTTCGTGGTCGCTCTTACGTTATGTGTGAAGCACCAGTCGCTTCATCCACCTGCTTTCCTGGAATCATCTAGAAACGTTCCTGTGAGACGCTGGAAGACGCTCAGAGCCGGTGGATTCCAGTGGATTCCAGAGTTTTCGTTTCACATTGCGGTTTATTTCAACATTTCAAGATGATTTTCCAAACGATGGACCTCTGTAACCTCTGAAAACATGTCCTCAGCTCAGGAACATGTTTCACTGTTCGAGGCTGGATTAAAAACCGGAGAACATGCTCCTGGACTAAAGCTGGCTCTCACGAGGTGTTTAACTGTGAAGAGCGAGAACACACGGCTGACCTGCTCCCACTGGACAGGGAACTGAGAAGATAGTGGAGAACATGTGACCAACACGCCCGGCGCCCATGGGTCAGAAAACTCTTGGACGGTGCGGGTTCATGTTTACGTCTCTAAAGCGCCCACTATGGCCCGCCCATAGCGAGGATAACGGCGCTAAATCCAGCCGTGTGGAACCCCCCCCCTCGTCTGTGCTGAGCTTCAGTAAATGATGTTAGATCCTCATTAAGTATCGCTGTATTCGCTGATGGAAACTGATGTGGCGGTGCAGATGTGGATGTGGCGGTGCAGATGTGGAGCGGCTCAGACCGGCACCTCTGGTCTACTGCGTCCACACGGTGAGGTCAGAGGTTCATGTCCCGACACGCCTCGCTCTGTTGTCTTTAAAAAGGGGGGAGGAGGGAGGGGGGGCCACAGACGGGCACACTTCTGCACAGGGTTACATTAGGGACGGTGCCGCGTGCCAAGTCCTCAGCCTGGCACGGCGCCCGACACCAGATCCCCCCAAAGACACGGCCGCGGAGTAATCCCCGCGGAGTAATCCCCGCGGAGTAATCCCTCTGATCAGAGTATTCATCATTGGTATTGTTTTACCTTTGTGCCGGTTGACCTCGTCCTCCCGCTGTGGTCTCTCTTTACGATGTTCTGTATTCTGTCTGTGGTAAAGTTATTGTTGGTGCCAGTTCAGTTTAACCCTTGACCCCGACCTGAACCGAGCACGTTTTCTCCAGGTCGACTTTAACCAAATCTAAAAGCTTCTTGAAAAAACCGTCAAAATCGTGACAAAGATTCAAGGCGATAGCTTTAAGATTTGCATGAAGCCGAACTGGACAAAGTGTTTGTGATTTGTGTGTCTGACCCTGCGCTGCCCCCTGCAGGAGCTGTGCCGTCAGCGCATGTCGGTGAAGCCTCCCGCCGAGCGCTCTGACTCTCTGTCCTCGAGGATCGCAGAGCCCCTGACCTCCAGGCTGAACAGCGCCTCCTCTCAGTACGGAGAAGGTACTGCAGCCGTCAGCCCGTCAGCGCGAGCCAGCCTGTCGTCCTGGAGCGAAGAGCCCACGGCCTCCAGCATCGACATCTCCACGGGTCACATGATCCTGGTGAGTCACGCACATCTGCACCGGTCACATGATCCTGGTACGTCTCACACATCTGCACCGGTCACATGATCCTGGTACGTCACGCACATCTGCACCGGTCACATGATCCTGGTACGTCACGCACATCTGCACCGGTCACATGATCCTGGTACGTCACGCACATCTGCACCGGTCACATGATCCTGGTACGTCACGCACATCTGCACCGGTGTCACATGATCCTGGTACGTCTCACACATCTGCACTGGTCACATGATCCTGGTACGTCTCGCACATCTGCACCGGTCACATGATCCTGGTACGTCACGCACATCTGCACCGGTGTCACATGATCCTGGTACGTCTCACACATCTGCACTGGTCACATGATCCTGGTACGTCTCACACATCTGCACCGGTCACATGATCCTGGTGAGTCACGCACATCTGCACCGGTCACATGATCCTGGTGAGTCACGCACATCTGCACGGGTCACATGATCCTGGTGAGTCACGCACATCTGCACGGGTCACATGATCCTGGTACGTCTCAGACACATCTGCACCGGTCACATGATCCTGGTACGTCTCACACATCTGCACCGGTCACATGATCCTGGTACGTCTCACACATCTGCACCGGTCACATGATCCCGGTGAGTCACGCACATCTGCACCGGTCACATGATCCCGGTACGTCTCAGACACATCTGCACTGGTCACATGATCCTGGTACGTCTCACACATCTGCACCGGTCACATGATCCTGGTGAGTCACGCACATCTGCACCGGTCACATGATCCTGGTGAGTCACGCACATCTGCACGGGTCACATGATCCTGGTGAGTCACGCACATCTGCACGGGTCACATGATCCTGGTACGTCTCAGACACATCTGCACCGGTCACATGATCCTGGTACGTCTCACACATCTGCACCGGTCACATGATCCTGGTACGTCTCACACATCTGCACCGGTCACATGATCCTGGTACGTCTCACACATCTGCACCGGTCACATGATCCTGGTACGTCACGCACATCTGCACCGGTCACATGATCCTGGTACGTCACGCACATCTGCACCGGTCACATGATCCTGGTACGTCACGCACATCTGCACCGGTCACATGATCCTGGTACGTCACGCACATCTGCACTGGTCACATGATCCTGGTACGTCTCGCACATCTGCACCGGTCACATGATCCTGGTACGTCACGCACATCTGCACCGGTGTCACATGATCCTGGTACGTCTCACACATCTGCACTGGTCACATGATCCTGGTACGTCTCGCACATCTGCACCGGTCACATGATCCTGGTACGTCACGCACATCTGCACCGGTGTCACATGATCCTGGTACGTCTCACACATCTGCACTGGTCACATGATCCTGGTACGTCTCACACATCTGCACCGGTCACATGATCCTGGTGAGTCACGCACATCTGCACCGGTCACATGATCCTGGTGAGTCACGCACATCTGCACCGGTCACATGATCCTGGTGAGTCACGCACATCTGCACCGGTCACATGATCCTGGTGAGTCACGCACATCTGCACGGGTCACATGATCCTGGTACGTCTCACACATCTGCACCGGTCACATGATCCTGGTACGTCACGCACATCTGCACCGGTCACATGATCCTGGTGAGTCACGCACATCTGCACGGGTCACATGATCCTGGTACGTCTCACACATCTGCACCGGTCACATGATCCTGGTACGTCACACACATCTGCACCGGTCACATGATCCTGGTACGTCTCAGACACATCTGCACCGGTCACATGATCCTGGTGAGTCACGCACATCTGCACCGGTCACATGATCCTGGTACGTCACACACATCTGCACCGGTCACATGATCCTGGTACGTCACACACATCTGCACCGGTCACATGATCCTGGTACGTCTCAGACACATCTGCACCGGTCACATGATCCTGGTGAGTCACGCACATCTGCACCGGTCACATGATCCTGGTACGTCACACACATCTGCACCGGTCACATGATCCTGGTACGTCTCAGACACATCTGCACCGGTCACATGATCCTGGTACGTCTCACACATCTGCACTGGTCACATGATCCTGGTACGTCTCACACATCTGCACTGGTCACATGATCCTGGTACGTCTCACACATCTGCACCGGTCACATGATCCTGGTGAGTCACGCACATCTGCACCGGTCACATGATCCTGGTGAGTCACGCACATCTGCACGGGTCACATGATCCTGGTACGTCTCAGACACATCTGCACCGGTCACATGATCCTGGTACGTCTCACACATCTGCACCGGTCACATGATCCTGGTACGTCTCACACATCTGCACCGGTCACATGATCCTGGTACGTCACGCACATCTGCACCGGTCACATGATCCTGGTACGTCTCACACATCTGCACCGGTCACATGATCCTGGTACGTCTCACACATCTGCACCGGTCACATGATCCTGGTACGTCACGCACATCTGCACCGGTCACATGATCCTGGTGAGTCACGCACATCTGCACCGGTCACATGATCCTGGTGAGTCACGCACATCTGCACGGGTCACATGATCCTGGTACGTCTCAGACACATCTGCACCGGTCACATGATCCTGGTACGTCTCACACATCTGCACCGGTCACATGATCCTGGTACGTCTCACACATCTGCACCGGTCACATGATCCTGGTACGTCTCACACATCTGCACCGGTCACATGATCCTGGTACGTCACACACATCTGCACCGGTCACATGATCCTGGTACGTCTCAGACACATCTGCACCGGTCACATGATCCTGGTACGTCACGCACATCTGCACCGGTCACATGATCCCGGTGAGTCACGCACATCTGCACCGGTCACATGATCCCGGTACGTCTCAGACACATCTGCACTGGTCACATGATCCTGGTACGTCTCACACATCTGCACCGGTCACATGATCCTGGTGAGTCACGCACATCTGCACCGGTCACATGATCCTGGTGAGTCACGCACATCTGCACCGGTCACATGATCCTGGTGAGTCACGCACATCTGCACGGGTCACATGATCCTGGTACGTCTCAGACACATCTGCACCGGTCACATGATCCTGGTACGTCTCACACATCTGCACCGGTCACATGATCCTGGTACGTCTCACACATCTGCACCGGTCACATGATCCTGGTACGTCTCACACATCTGCACCGGTCACATGATCCTGGTACGTCTCACACATCTGCACCGGTCACATGATCCTGGTGAGTCACGCACATCTGCACCGGTCACATGATCCTGGTACGTCTCGCACATCTGCACCGGTCACATGATCCTGGTACGTCTCACACATCTGCACCGGTCACATGATCCTGGTACGTCTCACACATCTGCACCGGTCACATGATCCTGGTACGTCACACACATCTGCACCGGTCACATGATCCTGGTACGTCTCAGACACATCTGCACCGGTCACATGATCCTGGTACGTCTCACACATCTGCACCGGTCACATGATCCCGGTACGTCTCACACATCTGCACCGGTCTTGTCGCTCTATATTTGATCCTTTTGTTCCACACTCTTTGTTCCACACTCGTCACATCCGCCCACGGCCTCCAGCGCCGCCGCCGGAAAACCGCCGCTCGCTCAAACGAGACTCACGTCCACTCAGGGAAGCGTCAAAGGTTATTCAGTTATTATCGGCAAAATGGCGTCCGGCGAGATGCGGCAGGTGAACGGGTGAAGATGAAACGTAGAGACATCCGTGTGGAACATCTGCTGAACATTATATATAAGAATAATACGTGTGAAAATGGCCAAAATCCTTTCAGGTGGAAACATTTAAATTATTCTTGTTTTTATGAGTTCAAAGCTCATGAATCAGACTAATGTGATACGAGACACTGAACTGAGTGAGGCAGACACATTAGTTCCTCTCGCGAGTTCCGACTCTCAGATTTGTTTGCGAGCTTTGCTTTAGAGTCAGAGCTGGATATTCAGCGCTGACGGGACGAGCCCTGTGTGAGCCACGGAGCCCGATACAAATGGCCGAGATCTTTATCGAAGTGAGTCTCTGGGAAAAGCCTGACACGGATTCTCTGCTCGAGGATCTGGGCCAGAGCTGTCAGAGACTAAGTACCTTTACTACAGTACTGCACTTGAAGGCCTTACGCTGGATTTGATCATCTCAAACAAAGAGGAGGTCTCTGATTGAGATGTTGGTCGGGTACAGACTCACACTGGTCACACAGACTCACACTGGTCACATCCCAACTCTTCACAGGGACACGTTTAAAGGCACAGTTCACGTTTCAGGGTCACGTTCACAAGACAGCTAGAAAACCATCTGCAAGTTAATGAAATTAAAACTTTATAATTAGATGCACAGTTTAAGTTTACAATATACATTTTATACTCGCTACTGCCACCTCAGGTCTTATCCGTAACTGCAGTCTCTATATTAAGCTCGTGCATGACGGCACTTCGAAACTGAAAGAACAGCTTTCTGACAGGGCTGGATTTTAGAGGCAGTTGTGGGGAGAGACCAACAGGCCCGGTTAGAACCATGAGGCCGTCCTTCTGTGGACCCACCACCTGCAGGGGGCGCTATAGGGGCTGGTGCAGCTCCAACAGCCCCCACGACCCGGCAACGGACAAGTGGGAGAAAATGGATGGATGTGGTGAAAAGGTCTGGGCTCATTCTACACATGAGGACATGGCTGAACATGTAGGAAAATACTCCGTGTAGTCCCTTTAAGGAGGTTCAGTCCGGTTCAGTCTGGTTCAGTCTGGTTCGGTCTGGTTCAGCCCGGTTTAGTCCGGTTCAGTCTGGTTTAGTCCGGTTCAGTCCGGTTTAGTCTGGTTCAGCCCGGTTCAGTCCGGTTTAGTCTGGTTCAGCCCGGTTCAGTCCGGTTCAGTCTGGTTCGGTCCGGTTTAGTCTGGTTCAGTCCGGTTTAGTCTGGTTCAGCCCGGTTCAGTCCGGTTCAGTCTGGTTCGGTCCGGTTTAGTCTGGTTCAGTCCGGTTTAGTCTGGTTCAGCCCGGTTTAGTCCGGTTCAGTCCGGTTCAGTCCGGTTCAGTCTGGTTCAGTCCGGTTAAGTCCGGTTCAGTCTGGTTTCGTGGTGTTTTCCTCATGTTTCCGTCGTCTAAAGTGCCGTTAGTGTCATGGCCGACGCTCGTGTCCCGTCTTTGTAAAAGGATTTGTCTGAATCCAATCAGGAGCTCAGTGTGAGTAATCCTCTCACCACAGGGGCCTCTGACACTGGCCCCGCGGCCGCCATTGTGGCTCTAATACCATCACACGGCGGCGGCGCGGGGGGCGGCCATGTTGGATCAGTGAAGCGTCGGCTCCGACCAAAGCTTCAGTCGATCCGTTTGAGGAGACGAACTTTAAATGACTCTGTAAACGTCAGAGGGCCCGATCGTCCAGCATTAGGGCAGAAGAGAGTGACATCATGTGCACGAACAAACGTGGGCGGGGTGAGGGGGCGGGGCTTAGAAAGACTGGGTCGACTGAGGCGTGTGGTCGTCTCACATTAACATCACATGTCTTCATGTACTTCCTTCAGCATTTAGGCTGCATCACTTTCAACATGATACAGGACAAACTTGATTCCACTGTGAGTTAAACACCGGCCGTGTCTTTAACGAGAACTCACCGAGTTTTTTTTATGTTAAATTTGAGTCGGTTTGAGCTGATCTGAGATCAGATAGAAACGCTAATGCCAATGGAACAAACCGAAATCCCACTAGAAATCAAACATACATTTTTCACTTGAAGGTGCAGAGGGAACATAAGACATTTAAAGAAAACACCTGAGGTACGACATAGGACAATAGAACCGGATATTACGCGGAAAAAAAGAAAAAAAAAGAAATACTTGTAATAAAAGAAAAAGGGGGAAACAAAAACGAAAACAAGCTACTTACTCGTACCACTAGCACCGCCATCAGCACCGCCACTAAAAAGACAAAAAAATATAAGAAACTCAGAGTAGGATCACGTAAATCCACAGAACAGAAAAGAAAAATAAATGGGTTTTATTAATTAGTTAATGAATAATTTGCAAAATAATCTGAAGAACAAACTTGTACTCCATTGGCAAGAATATGTTTTATCTGATCTAAGGCCAGACCAAACTTTAGACTTAATCTCTTAATTAAAATTTTTAAGTCATTTCTTCCAGGGGTGTCCAAAGTGCGGCCTGGGGGCCAAATGCGGCCCTCTGACCAATGTTTGGTGGCCCTCAGCCTTCTTCCTGAATGGGTGCACATCATCAGAGATGGTCCTTTTAATTTGAACTGTAATAATTCTACACATTTTAATCTAACATCTAACATGTTACTGTGAGTCAGAGCTGGCATGAAGGTTTTAACTAAAGCTCTGGGGCACAATTTAAACTTCTGCTCGTCGAAGGTTTCCCAGCACTGACCCCCCTGTGGCCCTTCACCCCCTGTACGCTTCAAAAAACGTTTGGACACCCCTGCTTTAGATTATTATTCTTTTATGATTATGGCCTAAAAGGGTATTTTAAGGAATTTACAGTATTTTTCATATTTCTAGAGCGCTTTAACAGGTATTTGATCTCTGATGTGGGTCATAATATTCCTCAAAATCATCTTGAGGGCCAGAGTTTGATGATGGAGGGCCGGTTTTCTCATGAGCGCATCAGAAGTACCAACACGAGCCCGAGGAAACGATTGACAATAGCTTTTTCATAGGAGCCTTTTTAAATCTACAATCTAAGACAAATTTGTTTTGCTCGGCTTTAGACGCCGATGTTTCGAGGTCCATCCGTTTCTCTCCTGCTCAGACCGAAAGACTTACAGAGGAGGTGATTCAGAACCTCGACTGTGTCCCGGTCCGTCCCTGGCGTTAATAGGATCTGGAGCTTTCCGCTTAATGAAGCCTCTGAAGTGTGAGATTAAACAGTTCCAACAAAAAACAGTCCGAGACCCGAGAGCCAGACCCGAGAGTCAGACCCGAGAGCCGGACCCGAGAGTCAGACCCGAGACCCGAGAGCCGGACCCGAGAGCCGGACCCGAGAGCCAGACCCGAGACCCGGACCCAAGAGTCAGACTCGAGAGCCAGACCCGAGAGTCAGACTCGAGAGCCAGACCCGAGAGCGAGCGTGTCGCCCCAAACTCTTTATTTTATTGTTTACTGTCAGGTTTTATTCATCTTTTCAGGCGTTTTAGTGCAAATTCCTGTCGTTTAAATCGTCCGAGTGAAGCCGCAGAACGATGAACTCATCGTGAGTCAAACTTATTCCATTAGCGGCGTTTACGGCGACTCTTCCTGACCCTGAGGTAATCAAATAGAGCCGGGGTCAAAGGTCGCCCGGAGGCTGCTGCGCTCGGCACAATTACAACTTTTAATTGAGATTATGAGACGACGAACACACGGAGAGAGTTTACTGAAGCAGAGCTGTCCGTGGTGCTGAAAATGTTTCCTGAGACTTTAGGAAGTTTAGTCCTTAACTTAGTTTAACGTCAGACTAAAAGAAAATATAGAACTCTCCGTTTTGTCACTTTGAGCCGGAGATTTATCCAGGAAGTGACTCCCACATGTCTGTGTCGCTCCCTGGTCTCCATCAGACTCACACTTTACAGACTCACACTTTACAGACTCACACTTTACAGACTCACACTTTACAGACTCACACTTTACAGACTCACACTTTACAGACTCACACTTTACAGACTCACACTTTACAGACTCACACTCTACAGACTCACACTTTACAGACTCACACTTTACAGACTCACACTTTACAGACTCACACTTTACAGACTCACACTTTACAGACTCACACTCTACAGACTCACACTTTACAGACTCACACTTCACAGACTCACACTCTACAGACTCACACTCTACAGACTCACACTTTACAGACTCACACTCTACAGACTCACACTTTACAGACTCACACTTCACAGACTCACACTCTACAGACTCACACTCTACAGACTCACACTTTACAGACTCACACTTCACAGACTCCACTCAAACACATCTGAGTTGAGTTGCCTCGTGTACGAAATGCGCAGTATAAATAAAGTTGCCTTGATTTACATTTGGAAGGATTTTTACAGATCTGATTCCCTCTGAGCAAATCTTGAATGAATAATTTTCCGGATTCACCGGCGGCTTAAGTAACAGACCTGAAGGTTTTCTTATTTCTGATTCCGAGATGCTGATATTCTGTCTGATTGTGGAAGTTAAAGCCTGGACTGGTCCTTCCTGTAAATTCTCATTACGTTCCTCTGATTAGTTTCCCGTCAGCGCGTTATGAATAGTGCATGATAACTAATGGTTTTCATTACGCAGAACATGTGTGACATGAGTCTAATAGACTTTAGATTAAAATGGTCTCAATAATATGAGCTCTGCAGAAGTCCCAGCGCTGCAGGTGAACAGGGGAAAGATTTAAACGTAGAGACGTCCTCAGGAAACTTCTGCTGTAGATCAGTGGCATCAACACTTTATGCATAAAAATATCTTTGTCCAAAAAACTCTACATGCTGAACAGAGCCAGGTCTAACCCGTCTGTGCCTCCTCTCCTCTGCAGTCGTACATGGAGGACCACCTGAAGAACAAGGACCGCCTGGAGAAGGAGTGGGAGGCTCTGTGCGCGTACCAGGCCGAGCCCAACAGCGCCACCGTCGGGCTGAGGGACGGCAACGCCAAGAAGAACCGCTCGGCCGCCGTGGTCGCCTGTAAGACCTCACTCACCGTTTAAATGTTCAGACGCACAACGGGACGTTCCTCCTGCTCGACCTGCGGGAAATGAGTCCTCACAGTTATTCAGCAAAAAGGCAAATGCGGTTCCACTTCTTTATTTCCAAATCGGCACAAAATACACGTCTGTTATGGCTGTAAAAGTTACACACATGAAGGGAAGCAGAGCTCGACCGATCGGGTTTTCCTCTGAGGCCGAATCTTTAAACATGTCTCAGCTATAATCCTGAAGCCTCTGAGCGGTCAGTGTTGAACTGTGACTGCAGGGGGCGCTTTAATCGAGGCATAGGGCAGATTTGTTTATGTTTAGTCGATTCTTCAGAGGGAGCTCCTTTGAAAGACAAAGTTCAGCAGATTCCAAAGCAAAAAACAGTCTCTGTCTCCTATGATTCTGAAATTATGAGCAAAAGTCTGCAACATAAAAAATATCCAAATCCGAGGAGTACGAACTTGTGACTTTCACCGCGATGTTCCTCAGTTTCCCCCGAGGACCAGGAAGTCTCTGACTGAGCTCGTTCTAATTTAAATAACGGAAAGTCTCACTTTCAGTTCCAGAGATCAGCCTTTGATCGGCGAGATATCGGCCGATCTTGTAAAACACCAGCTTGGATGAAAAACTGTAACAAAAAAGAAGATGTAAAAATGTTAAATAAAGTCATTTAAATAAGTAATTTAATAAAAGGTGTGTGAAAGATAATGTCAGTGAGTGGAAGTAAAAAGGTGAACATAGAGACTATTTGCAAATGTACAAAGGCAAACAAAACCAACAAACAAATGTAAATTAAACAAACCAAATCAAAGCACAAAAGTAAACAAATACAAACAAAGTCATGAACATAAATAAAAGGGCCACAGACAGACCCAGGAACACGCAGACGGGCGTGTCCTTAAACGGGCGTGGCCATTCCGGTGGAGACACAGGGTTGGTCAGTCACACAGCTGCTGCACCAATCAGGAGGCAGAAGGCAGGAGAGCACAAGGACCAATCGTAAGCCTCTAAATGTAAAGGAAGTGTAACTCTCATTTTGATGCTGCTTTTGTTTCCAGACGATCATTCCAGGATCACGCTGAAGGTGGAGAACAGCCAGGCCAACTCGGACTACATCAACGCCAGCCCCATCGTGAGTGCCCCGCCCCTAAACAGCCCCGCCCCTAAACAGCCCCGCCCCTAAATAGCCCCGCCTGTAACCGAATCAAATCGTCTCTTCTGTAGATCCATTGAGAAGTTTCACACGCGTGTTTTGTTCTTATTCATGTGCACGTGTGTATCTACAGTCTGTTTTCTTTGGTAGCGCCACACACAGGCCTGGCAGATGTATCGTGCCGCTTTCACAGACCTGAGTCAGTCCATGTGGACGCACACATGTACTGAGCTGCATAGGCGCCGATCCCGTGGGTGCTGCGGGGCTGGAGCACCCACTCAAATCTTTGGGCACCCAGGCGAATTTGCCCTGATTACAAAATGATTCAATAAATAATGCCTAGCCTGTAGAGCCGCAGACCCGGGTTGCTTATACAATTGATATACCTGCGTTTGCGGACGTTTGTTCCGCTCCGTAGGTAGAGCGCATGGCTCATATGGCCGGGGTCCCAACCACGAGAGTGCTGGTTCGATCTCGACCACGACTTTTATTTATTTATTTTTTTTGACTGGGCACCCACTGGGAAGAACATAAATCGGCGCCTATGCTGAGCTGGCTCCGTGTTTACAGAGAAAGTGTCTGAAGCGTTTGGTCTCCGTGTGGATATAGCCTCACATGTCTAATTCCTGCCTGATTTATTGAGCGTTGAACCAAAAACAAACAACAAGGGAACATTTAAAATCCCTCTGAGCAAATCTTCGTAACTGATATGTCCCGAAATAAAAGCAGACGTTTAAACCTGGCTCTGAACACTATTTAGAAATATCAGCAAAGTTCCCATGTTCCTGCTTAAAAGACCTACATTTTATATGAAACCATAAAATGTAATGCATGTTTTCCTCATATGTATATCAGGAATCTTTCACATTCATATCTCTACATTGAATACGTTTCACATTCACCGGCAGCGTGTCTTCTTCACGGCTGCAGCGTTGGAAGCGTTGTGGAGAACCTCCTCCTCGTCGCGGGGGCGGCTTCAGGAGCGTCTGATGTTTCAGCTTCGTTAGGACTCATTGTTGCCGGAGTTATTAAAAGCGCGGCGCTCTGCGAGGCCTTAATCGTCCTGAGCGGTTATTGCGTTTACGGTTCCATTTGCATGTTAAAGAGCCGCCGTGTCAGTCACCGCCTCCTCCGCCCACGCAGTCGCTTTAATGGAGCCTCGCCGTTTCCACCGGGAATAAACCGGGAGCTGATTTTAATCTGAGTCTCTCTTTAAGGCGCTGCAGGTGGAAAGTGGTCAATGTTGAGATCTGTGTCTACGTTTCCCCTCATAGTCACGTCAGTATCTACAGCAGACCTTTCTATGATTGATCTTTTCTCTGTTGTTCTGCAGCTTCGCCTAAACATGAGTCCGTTTCATCCTGAGGTTCTGCTCAAAACTCTGACATTTCCTTTGTTTTCACAGATGGACCATGATCCTCGGAGCCCCGCCTACATCTCCACCCAGGGCCCGCTGCCGTCCACTGTGGCCGACTTCTGGCAGGTACGGTGGCACAGCGGTTAGAGCTCGTGCATTACAGCTAGAAGGTCCCGGGTTCGATTCCCATCTGGACGGTGCCTTTCTGTGGAGTTAGCATGTTCTCCCCACGTCTGCGTAGGGTTCCTCTGGTTTCCCTACCACTAAAAACATGTACAATAGGCCAGGATGAATGGTGGATTGTTGGTGCAGTCGCTTCTGTCAGTCTTCCCAGGGAAACTGAAGCTACAAACGGAGCTTACCACCACCGAGTAACCCGACAGGACTAGGACAGGACTAGGACAGGACTAAGACGGGACTAAGACTGGACTAAGACTGGACTAAGTCAGGACTAAGACAGGATTAAGACAGGACTAAGACAGGATTAAGACAGGACTAAGACAGGACTAAGACAGGACTAAGACGGGACTAAGACTGGACTAAGACTGGACTAAGACTGGACTAAGACTGGACTAAAACAGGACTAGGACAGGACTAAGACTGGACTAAGACTGGACTAAAACAGGACTAGGACAGGACTAAGACGGGACTAAGACGGGACTAAGACGGGACTAAAACGGGACTAAAACGGGACTAAGACTGGACTAAGACTGGACTAAGACTGGACTAAGACCGGACTAAGACCGGACTAAGACTGGACTAAGACTGGACTAAGACGGGACTAAGACGGGACTAAGACGGGACTGAGACGGGACTGAGACGGGACTTAGACGGGACTTAGACGGGACTTAGACGGGACTAAAACGGGACTTAGACGGGACTTAGACGGGACTTAGACGGGACTAAGACGGGACTAAGACGGGACTAAGACGGGACTAAGACGGGACTAAGACGGGACTAAGACGGGACTGAGACAGGACTGAGACAGGACTAAGCCGAGTTTAAATGACCAGGTGTCAAAAGTACTTGAAGTTACAAATGTACTTAAAGGGACTAGATGCAAGTTGGTCATTTTTATACTCACTACTGCCCCCTCAGGTCTTGCGCGTAACTAGAGGCAGTTGTGGTGAACAGGTCTGGGCTCATTCTACACATGAGGACATGGCTGGAACATGTAGGGAGGAAAATACATCATTTTAAATTATTTAAACGCCACATAGTCCCTTTAAGTTAAAAGTAAAAACAGACGACGGTGGAACGTGATTTAAAATATTATCCAATTGGAAATGGCGTTACATTATAGGCTCTTATTTATATTTTAATCATGTTAAGCTTGTTCTAAAGAGCTGATTTACAAGTCACATGAAGCAGAGGATGGACTTCAGAGCCTTTATACAAATGCAGTCAAAGTAAAAAGTTCTGTCCGTGTCTGCACAGAAGTTTGTAGTAATCTCCTCCACATTGTTCCTCTCTGCAGACCGTGGTAATGAGGTTAAATTTAGCCGACGGAGCGAGTGGGAGAGTCGTCACGTCGTTAACACGTTTCTACAAAAGCGTTAAAACTCGGCTCCGTAATTAACTCCGAACAACGGCCGGATCCAGGAAACGTCTCCAAGTTTGGAGAAGAAAAAGGGCCGCGCTTTAGTCAAAGGTCAAGCGTGCAAATGTTTTTTACACAAGACTGGGATTAAGTCTGGCGGACATTTCTGCTCCTACTTCATCTCTCGGTTAGTTTAGTTTGTTCTTAACGATATGTTTGGAGTTTACTGGACACGGTATAAGTTGCTGTATATTTAGTAGTGAAGTTCTCCATTGTGAGATCAATAAAGAATCTTATCTTATTTCTGAAGCCTCTGTGTCGTTGCAGATGGTTTGGGAGAACGGCTGCGTGGTCATCGTGATGCTCACGCCGCTGGTGGAGAGCGGAGTCAAACAGTGCTACCACTACTGGCCTGACGAGGGCTCCAACCTCTACCACATCTACGAGGTACGTGTGCCAGAGGCTAACCCCTCTGCCACATCTACGAGGTACGTGTGCCAGAGGCTAACCCCTCTGCCACATCTACGAGGTACGTGTGCCAGAGGCTAACCCCTCTACCACATCTACGAGGTACGTGTGCTACAGGCTAACCCCTCTACCACATCTACGAGGTACGTGTGCTACAGGCTAACCCCTCTGCCACATCTACGAGGTACGTGTGCCACAGGCTAACCCCTCTGCCACATCTACGAGGTACGTGTGCTACAGGCTAACCCCTCTGCCACATCTACGAGGTACGTGTGCTACAGGCTAACCCCTCTGCCACATCTACGAGGTACGTGTGCCAGAGGCTAACCCCTCTGCCACATCTACGAGGTACGTGTGCTACAGGCTAACCCCTCTACCACATCTACGAGGTACGTGTGCTACAGGCTAACCCCTCTGCCACATCTACGAGGTACGTGTGCCACAGGCTAACCCCTCTAGCACATCTACGAGGTACGCGTACTACAGGCTAACCCCTCTACCACATCTACGAGGTACGTGTGCCACAGGCTAACCCCTCTGCCACATCTACGAGGTACGTGTGCCACAGGCTAACCACTCTACCACATCTACGAGGTACGTGTGCCAGAGGCTAACCCCTCTGCCACATCTACGAGGTACGTGTGCCACAGGCTAACCCCTCTGCCACATCTACGAGGTACGTGTGCCAGAGGCTAACCCCTCTGCCACATCTACGAGGTACGTGTGCCACAGGCTAACCCCTCTGCCACATCTACGAGGTACGTGTGCCAGAGGCTAACCCCTCTGCCACATCTACGAGGTACGTGTGCCAGAGGCTAACCACTCTACCACATCTACGAGGTACGTGTACCACAGGCTAACCTCTCTACCACATCAACGAGGTACGTGTGCCAGAGGCTAACCCCTCTACCACATCTACGAGGTACGTGTGCCAGAGGCTAACCCCTCTGCCACATCTACGAGGTACGTGTACCACAGGCTAACCCCTCTAGCACATCTACGAGGTACGTGTACTACAGGCTAACCCCTCTGCCACATCTACGAGGTACGTGTGCCACAGGCTAACCCCTCTGCCACATCTACGAGGTACGTGTGCCAGAGGCTAACCCCTCTAGCACATCTACGAGGTACGTGTGCCAGAGGCTAACCCCTCTAGCACATCTACGAGGTACGTGTGCCAGAGGCTAACCCCTCTACCACATCTACGAGGTACGTGTACCACAGGCTAACCCCTCTAGCACATCTACGAGGTACGTGTGCTACAGTAGAGCCCTGCACGGGCCTGATTTCTGGGCCCGAGCCCGGCCCGGCCCGACAGACTTTCAGAATTATCAGGCCCGGCCCGCGGCCCGGCTCTTCCCTCTCTCTCTCTTTCTCCCTTTCCAATATTTTCCAAATGCGTGATTAAACAGCGCTGCAACAGTTGACCTGTATTGTATGAATGAATAAACACTTCTATCTAAACGTAACATAAAGCACAGTGTTTATTTTTTATTGTTGGGAGGAACACGCGTGCATTTGTTTCCTGGAAACACTGCGAACACATACCGTCGATAGAAGCACTCCGCACGCGAACCGCTCCGTCCTCTCTCTCCATACCGCTTTGCAGAGGTTTGCCCACGCGGGGAAACCCCCCACGCCACAGCCCACATGGACGGCAGGTACATGTTTGTGGCAAGAGGTGGCGGGTCAAGACCATGGATGTTTTATAATTAACGACGGGGCGAGAGGACATCGATAGAAGCACATCCGCACGCGAACCGCCCGGTCCTCTCGCTCAATACGACCGCTTGGCAGAGCTGTACGCACGGCGAGGAAAACCCCCACGCCACGGTCCACGGGGAAGGCAGGTACATGTTTGTGTGGAGTTGGCGAGTCAAGACAAGACGAGGTGGGCAGGGAGAGAGGAGAGCGGGTGCTGCATTTAATGTCGCCATTTAAGTTGGTTAAAAAATAGCAGCACAACGCATTGGCAGGGGGGAAAAAACCAAGCCCGAGCCCGGCCCGTGTCCGACGCAATGATGCGGTAATGGGCCCGAAGCCCGGCCCGCGGGCCTTCGGGCCGTCGGGCCCCTCGGGCCTCGGGCTCAAATGCAGGGCTCTATGCTACAGGCTAACCCCTCTACCACATCTACGAGGTACGTGTGCCACAGGCTAACCCCTCTACCACATCTACGAGGTACGTGTGCCACAGGCTAACCCCTCTACCACATCTACGAGGTACGTGTGCCACAGGCTAACCCCTCTACCACATCTACAAGGTACGTGTGCCACAGGCTAACCCCTCTGCCACATCTACAAGGTACGTGTGCCACAGGCTAACCCCTCTACCACATCTACAAGGTACGTGTGCCACAGGCTAACCTCTCTGCCACATCTACAAGGTACGTGTGCCACAGGCTAACCCCTCTAGCACATCTACGAGATACGTGTACTACAGGCTAACCCCTCTACCACATCTACGAGGTACGCGTACTACAGGCTAACCCCTCTACCACATCTACAAGGTACGTGTGCCACAGGCTAACCCCTCTGCCACATCTACGAGGTACGTGTGCCACAGGCTAACCCCTCTAGCACATCTACGAGGTACGTGTACTACAGGCTAACCCCTCTACCACATCTACGAGGTACGCGTACTACAGGCTAACCCCTCTACCACATCTACAAGGTACGTGTGCCACAGGCAAAGGCAAAAGGATCAAATAGAATTACAAATCTTTTGCATTTGTGTCATAAAAAACATAGTATTTAGGCATTAAAATGGCATTAAAAAGCTTTATACAGATGTCACAGATTTCCTGTCCTGCAGGTGAACCTGGTGTCCGAACACATCTGGTGCGACGACTTCCTGGTGCGGAGCTTCTACCTGAAGAACATGCAGACCAACGAGACGCGCACCGTCACGCAGTTCCACTTCCTGACCTGGCTGAGCACGGGGGCGCCAGCGAGCAGCCGCACCCTGCTGGATTTCCGCAGGTAACGCAGGAAGTAATGCAGGAAATCCAGGTTCATCACTTTATCTCTGATTAATAACAGCCTGGAGTCGAGGGGAAGTGTCTGGGAGCAGGTGTAGCGCCCCCTGTGGCAGCTGTTAAATGGAGGGTTGTATAGTGGTATAGTGGTGTTTGTGTTGGCTCTCAATCATCCAGAAATGTTCGATTAACGATGTCTTCAGAGGCTTCTTCTTACCTCATCTGCCGCCTTATTGACATGCCTTAAAGAGGTCAAAGACTGGATGTCACTAAATTTTCTCAATTTGAATGAGAAAAAGACTGAAATCGTGTTTTTTGGTGAGGCTGACCTTACCAGCAGTGCTCTTGGTCCACTTGCGTCCCACTGCTGTTTATCCGCCAAAAGTCTTGGATTTCATATTGACAGTTCATTTCAGTTTGAAAAACAGATCAATGCAGTAGTCAAAACTAGTTTTTTCCAACTTAGGCTTCTAAGTAAGGTGAAGCGCTACTTACCTTTAAACCAGTTTGAACAGGTTGTCCATGCATTGATCACGACTCGTTTGGATTATTGTAATTCTTTGTATTTTGGTCTAAAGCAGTCATCAATTCACAGACTCCAAATGGTCCAAAACGCGGCTGCACGCCTGCTCACAGGAACCAAACGGCATGAACATATTACTCCTGTTCTGTCTTCTCTTCACTGGTTACCTGTTGCTTTTAGAATAGACTTCAAAATTCTATTACTTGTTTTTAAATCCATCCATGGACTGGCACCGCCTTATTTATCTGAATTGTTGTCTTTGCACGCCCCTGTCAGAGCTCTGCGATCCTCGGGCCAAAGTTTGCTGGATCGTCCAAGATCTCATTTAAAAACTAAAGGAGATAAAGCTTTTGCAGTAGCAGGCCCTAAACTGTGGAACTCCCTCCCTCTGAACATTAGACAGGCTACTTCAGTTGAGAGCTTCAAAACTCTGTTAAAGACTTACCTTTTTACGCAGGCTTTTAACACAAGATGAGCTGAGCATTTTTTCATATTTTTACAGTTTACATTTTTACTTTTCTTATCGTGTTATATTGTTGTGTTTTTGTAGTGTTGTATTATTGTACTGTGTACAGCACTTTAGGGCAGTGATGGCTGTTTTGTAAATGTGCTTTATAAATAAACTTGACCTTGACCTTGACCTTGACCTTCAGGCGACCCATTTGAGAAGAAACCTCTGAAGAAAGAGGCCAAGTCCATTTGAAGATAGTGTGTGTGTAGGTCGTGTAGCGTGTGTGTAGGTCGTGTAGCGTGTGTGTAGGTCGTGTAGCGTGTGTGTAGGTCATGTGTGTAGGTTGTGTAGCGTGTGTGTAGGTCGTGTAGCGTGTGTGTAGGTCGTGTAGCGTGTGTGTAGGTCATGTGTGTAGGTTGTGTAGCGTGTGTGTAGGTCGTGTGTGTAGGTTGTGTAGCTTGTGTGTAGGTTGTGTAGCGTGTGTGTAGGTCGTGTGTGTAGGTTGTGTAGCGTGCGTGTAGGTCGTGTGTGTAAGTTGTGTAGCGTGTGTGTAGGTTGTGTAGCGTGTGTGTAGAGTGTGTGTAGGTTGTGTAGCGTGTGTGTAGAGTGTGTGTAGGTTGTGTAGTGTGTGTAGGTCATGTGTGTAGGTCGTGTAGCGTGTGTGTAGCGTGTGTGTAGGTCGTGTAGCGTGTGTGTAGGTTGTGTAGCGTGTGTGTAGAGTGTGTGAAGGTCGTGTAGCGTGTGTGTAGAGTGTGTGTAGGTCATGTAGCGTGTGTGTAGGTTGTGTAGCGTGTGTGTAGGTTGTGTAGCGTGTGTGTAGGTTGTGTAGCGTGTGTGTAGAGTGTGTGTAGGTTGTGTAGTGTGTGTAGGTCATGTGTGTAGGTCGTGTAGCGTGTGTGTAGAGTGTGTGCAGGTCGTGTAGCGTGTGTGTAGGTTGTGTAGCGTGTGTGTAGGTCGTGTAGCGTGTGTGTAGAGTGTGTGTAGGTCGTGTAGCGTGTGTGTAGAGTGTGTGTAGGTTGTGTAGTGTGTGTAGGTCATGTGTGTAGGTCGTGTAGCGTGTGTGTAGAGTGTGTGCAGGTCGTGTAGCGTGTGTGTAGGTTGTGTAGCGTGTGTGTAGGTCGTGTAGCGTGTGTGTAGAGTGTGTGTAGGTCGTGTAGCGTGTGTGTAGAGTGTGTGTAGGTTGTGTAGTGTGTGTAGGTCATGTGTGTAGGTCGTGTAGCGTGTGTGTAGGTTGTGTAGCGTGTGTGTAGCGTGTGTGTAGGTCGTGTAGCGTGTGTGTAGGTTGTGTAGCGTGTGTGTAGAGTGTGTGTAGGTCGTGTAGCGTGTGTGTAGGTTGTGTAGCGTGTGTGTAGGTTGTGTAGCGTGTGTGTAGGTCGTGTAGCGTGTGTGTAGAGTGTGTGTAGGTCGTGTAGCGTGTGTGTAGGTTGTGTAGCGTGTGTGTAGAGTGTGTGTAGGTCGTGTAGCGTGTGTGTAGGTTGTGTAGCGTGTGTGTAGGTCGTGTAGCGTGTGTGTAGAGTGTGTGTAGGTCGTGTAGCGTGTGTGTAGAGTGTGTGTAGGTTGTGTAGTGTGTGTAGGTCATGTGTGTAGGTCGTGTAGCGTGTGTGTAGCGTGTGTGCAGGTCGTGTAGCGTGTGTGTAGGTTGTGTAGCGTGTGTGTAGAGTGTGTGTAGGTCGTGTAGCGTGTGTGTAGGTCGTGTAGCGTGTGTGTAGAGTGTGTGTAGGTCGTGTAGCGTGTGTGTAGCATGTGTGTAGGTCGTGTAGCGTGTGTGTAGGTCGTGTAGCGTGTGTGTAGAGTGTGTGTAGGTCGTGTAGCGTGTGTGTAGCATGTGTGTAGGTTGTGTAGCGTGTGTGTAGGTCGTGTAGCGTGTGTGTAGAGTGTGTGTAGGTCGTGTAGCGTGTGTGTAGCATGTGTGTAGGTCGTGTAGCGTGTGTGTAGGTTGTGTAGCGTGTGTGTAGAGTGTGTGTAGGTGCAACATTACAAGAATGTAATTAAATACACACATTTTAAGTGTTTTGTCTGTTAATAGTTGGGCCGAAAGAAAGTTGAACTAATGAAAAAGATGGTGCTTTTATTTTGGTGAGCTCTATCAAAACAGGAAGTCACTTCTTGGGCGGCGTTGTTATGATTTGAAGTTGTGAGTTAATTAACGGAAAAAAGTGTTTTGTGGCGCATTATCAAAAACAAGCAAACCATGAACACATTTCTGTTGTAGAGTCCGTAACGCTCTGATCAGCTCCTAATGTGGACGTCATATGTTCATAAAGGCTCCATACTTTTAGATTTCTGTAAACAGCACATTCTAAAGTTTAAGGAAATAACAATAACATCTCAAATTAAAAGATTTGGTTGATTTTTCATGTAAATGCAAATTTTGTGACACTTTGATTGTGGCCGCCCCACCATCAAATGATAATATCGTGACCCGACTCAGTTTACTCGTGCACCACTAGGGGCACCACAGAGTCTCCGCGAGGACTGGACGTTCACACTCGCTAATGCTCGTCCACCATTATTGAGAAAGTCCAGTTTCGCCCAGCCCTATCAGAGACACATTTGAACTGTCGCTGCCTTTTCTTTTCCCCATTGTCCCCGCCTCTCTCCTGCTGACTGACCTCTGACCCCGCCCCCCCCCCCCCTCTGACCCCGCCCCGTTTTTCCAGCTCTAACTAGCGCTTTCCAGTGTCATTTTTGTGATGTTGCAGCTAGTAATATGAGCCCAGTTGCATAGTCACAAAAGTGATCATTGGAGACCGCGCCTCTGCAACCAAAGACCCTCCCCCTTTTTTTCCACCCTTCTAACCCCGCCCTCACCTGTCCCAAGCCCCTCCTCCTCTCCCATGTCCGCCATAAACTCCTCCCACTGACCCGGAATGCCCCACCTGGTGCTTCGCTCATTGGTTGCTTGGGCCTCTTTCACCTTCGACTAAAACCGAGCCGTCGTTCAATGTGTCTTTTGGTTTGAGTTATTTCTTCATATAACCTCTTATACCCCCGCCCCCCGCCTTAATCGAGCGCATTTCCTCCAGTTCAGCTTTACCCAAATCTAAAAGCTTCTCGACTGGAGCCTATAGACCACCTCATTTGAAAGCTAAGACCTCCACAGCTGATCTAAACTGACCTTTTTTTCTTCGTCGTCGCCCTTTCTGTCACTTTCAAAATGTTTAATTTTTGTCATTTTTTCATCGCATTTTTGTTGCGTTTTCATCATTTAAGTCTCGTTTTGTCGCTATTTAGATGCTTGTTTTTTCAAGAACTTTTAGATTTGGGTAAAGCCAAACTGGAGAAAATGTGCTCGGTTCAGGTGGGGGTTAAGAGGTTAACCGGCTCATGTTTAGAAAATGTAAAAAAGAAACGGTGTACGTGTGCTTTAGATCTCCCCTGATCTGCGCTGAACCGGTTTGTGTCTGCTCCGTTACGAAGTCTCTCTCTCTCCTCCGTCGCTCTGTCTGCTGCTGTTGCCACGGTAACCTCGCATCTCTCCGACTCCAGCCGCTCTCTCCCTTCGATCGAGACCAGACCGAGCCACGGCACGTCGGCGGATTTCAAAAAACTAAACACGCTCCGTTCATCTGCATTCCTCCTCGGCCTGAGACTATTTTTAACATTTTTAATGCCGTGTCTCTGTCAGACGACGAAGGCGCCCGGGTTCTGACGCTGGGATCCAAATATGGTCATTTCCTTTGTGGGAGACAGCAGCGGCTAAAGACGGGAGACATGTACACAGGGACTAAACTTTAACAACATCTCAGATCTCTGTAGGAGCGACCGGTAGTCTCCACAACTCGGATAGATTGTGCCCCTTCAAAGGGCCTCTCTCACCGGCCTGGAGACTAGTTGGAGACTCGAGTTGCTGCTGCTCACAGAGATGTCTCCGAGACATCCCCTGGAGATAAGGCGAGTCTCCAGGTAGTCTCGGTGAAAACAAACAGGTTCGAGTTCAGCGGAGTCTCTCCATGGTCTCTGAGAGGTCTCTGTGGTCTCAAGACGTTGTGTCCCGAACACTATTTGTTGTCCTCAACCTGAGGTGAGATGTTTCTGTGACGTCCCTGCAATGTCTCTGACCTGACTTTGAAAATAAATGGCTGAGGTGTTTTGGAAACAGAGATGTATCTGCCAAGGAACCAAAGATCTTTGATGCTCAGGTACTGGAATCCTTCCCCTGGCCTTAGAAACCGGCAGCTTTACTCAGACCCTGAAGACGACAGACTCTGCAGATTGTGTGTCAGGAGAGGTTGATCTGAAGAATGAACTCACCTCCTCGTCTTTTCTGTACATCGTAAATCCACAAATCCGTTTCATTTTCACTGTGGTCACAGCGCCACACACAGGCCTGGTGGAGGAATCGCAGCATGTGGACGCTCACATTTACTGAGATGGCTCCGTCTTTATAGAGAACGTTATGTCTTCGTGTGGATATAGCCTAACACGTCACAAAATAAACCGCACATTTAAACCGTTATTTGGATTTTGTTGCTAAAAAAAATCTGCACTTTTACGCATAAAATGTCAAGTAATGTTCAGCAATAGTTTCACATTGATATCTCGAAATTATTATTATTTAGCAAAAATTCACCTGCAGCGTCTCACCTTAATACATCAAATCAACTATTGTGCATTCATGGCATTAGAAATATAGTATTCCAGATCCTGAATCTCTTTTCAGGGGAGTCTTGAACTGAGAAAGACCCATCGACCCGGGGCTCTTCTGCGGCGGAGAGAGTTTCCATTTTGATTTCTGGGTTTCTGAATGCTCCTCTTCGATCTTCGCTAACAAGTCAACTCTGTGTGTGTGTGTGTGTGTGTGTGTGTTGTTTTGCAGGAAAGTGAACAAGTGCTACCGAGGCCGTTCCTGCCCCATCATCGTCCACTGCAGGCAAGTCCCCCCCCCCCCCCCCCCCCCTCTCTCCTCCTGCTTATCCGGGCATCAGAGCTGAAATGAAGCGGCAGAAATGACAGATTTAATCTCTCTCTGTAATAACCTGCTCACGCTCACCTGCCTCCGGCTCCATCTGCACTCGGCTACGGGAATGTGTTTCAAATCCTTTGTTTAAAATCACACAAAAACAGCAACAAGTGAAGAGCAAGAAAATCTTAATATAGAAACAGACGGAGACGCGTCATACAAGGGGGCGTGGGACATTTAATTTCAAGATTGTGACCAAAATGCAAATAATAGGTTTGTAAACTTCACGCCCACATTTTACAGCAGAGCGATTAATTGTTCACATACTTTTTAAATCGATTAAGCCCATAGTGTTGATTAATCGATTAATCATGAACGTGCCTAATTTTACAATCAACTAAATAATGTAGCAAATCATCAGAGAGCACAGTAAGCGCTTGATGCCATAAGCCCGCGGTGGACGTTAGCAACATTAGCATTTCAAAGCAAATATTTATACAAAAAAGTATTTTCAGTTTAACCGTTAGCATTAACCTGTTCAATGTATTTTTCTTATAGCCATTAGTATTAGCCTGTTCAATATATTTTCCTTTGGCCGTTAGCATTAGCATGTTCTATGTATTTTTCCTATAGTAATTAGCATTAGCATGTTCAATGTATTTTTGCATTAGCCGTTAGTATTAGCCTGTTCAATGTATTTTTCTCTATAGCCGTTAGCTTTGGCCTGCTCAATGTATTTTCCTATAGCCGTTAGCATTATCCTGTTCAATGTATTTTTCCTTTATCCATTAGCATTAGCCTGTTCAATGTATTTACCTAAAGCCCTTAGCATTAGTCTGTTCAATGTATTTTTCCTTATAACTATTAGCATTAGCCTGTTCAATGTATTTTTCCTTATAACTATTAGCATTAGCCTGTTCAATGTATTTTTCCTTATAACTATTAGCATTAGCCTGTTCATAAAACATCCCAAATTCTGCGAGATGTTTTCAGCTGTTGTCATCCATCGACCACATTTAGCACAAAGCCTCGTTAGAAGTCATTAATGAATGTAGAGACCTTTGTAGATTTTACTTAAGATACAAATTAGCGTCTTAAAGTGGCATCTGAAAACCAGGTCATTTTGAATGTTTTGTCACATTCCTACATTAGGAAATAATGCAGATTTTCGAGTAGATGTGAAAAATCGGCAGTAAAAGATAGTCGGTAGCATGAAGCTAACTCTAGATTTTTGCTGTTATTTATTTTTTATGAGCTGTTGAACCTCTTTGCTCAATGTCTCTGTTTCTTTATTTAGTACAAGTTCTTCCATAATTGAGCGTTTGTCAAAGTAGTTCTGGAGTAAAATATCTCTTTAATGTAACTGAAGACGAGTGTTGCTAATAAATGTGCTAATGTGATGTAAACCTGTGTTCCAGTGACGGGGCGGGGCGCAGCGGCACCTACATCCTCATCGACATGGTCCTCAACAAGATGGCCAAAGGTGAGACCGACTTTGTTTCTGAAGCTCTCACTCGTCCAGGACATTGCCCCTGTAGAGGAGGTTTTCAAAGCCGTCAGCTGAACGGGTTTATAATGAGTTTAAGACGTTTCTCCTTTACTCCGAGAAAGAAATTAAAGAAAAATCGTTCAGTATCGTAAAGTAAGGCAAGTTTATTTGTAGAACACAATTCATACACGAGGCATTTCAAAAAGCTTCACGGTTGCATACAATTGTAAGAAAGCAGATCAATCTGTAAAACATCAACATAAACGTGTATTAATTACAGTAAAAAGCAAAGAGCAGATAAAATACTTTCAGTGTAATTTGATGTTCCAGATTTGAGCTGCAGGAAACTAAAACGCAGCCTCATCGTGTTTATCATTGACTCTGGGAAACACCAGGAGACCGTCGTTAATTCACCTGATCCTCCTTTGCCTCTTTTTGCTTTGTAGCACTTACGTTGTCTTGCCACTTCTGGTATTCATCAAGTAAAAAATGTTTTAAATTGCAGGTGAAAGTAATAAAACGGTTTAGGTTGGGCTGAGACTTCTGAGTAAAAGTACGTTCTGTTATTTTGACCTTAACAGTGACTTATATCTTGTTTAGCTCGCTGTAGGTCGGCTCCACGACCTCCAGACAAAGGTCTTGGTAAACAGACCCTGGACAGACGTTTCCATATTCGCTCTAAAAAATAAATCATACAGGAAGTTGTTAACAGAGCCCATATACTGTACATCAGTTAAAATAGTTCTGATGATAGTGACCTCAGGATGTTGAGTTCCTCCAGCGCCTGTTCCTCGATCTGTGGGACACATTAGTCACTTCACCTGCAGATGGACATGTGTCTCTGCATTTGGACTCATCTCACCTGTGCGTTTGCGCCTCTTCCAGCAGATGGTCAGAGTAATCACTGTGACTATGACGACGACACAGACTGGGATCAGGACCAGGATCATGGTCTGGGTGTTTGGAGCTCCCCCTGTGGATCACAGCGTGTGTTTACATGCGCTCGAGTGTCCCGGTTATTACCTGTATCCCGGATCTGGCAGTTTGAGAGATATGATGTTTAATTGCGCCCAATTGTGATAATGATTTGTATATTTTGGGGTCTGATGTGAATTTTCCTACTTATAAACTGAACTAAACTTTATTTTCGGGCTTCGAGAGATTGAAGGAGATACACGGCTAGCAATGGAATGAACGGCCTCAAATATTAGTCGTGTCGGAGCCGTGCGCAACTACTGCTGCGACAAGACGACTGACCTCTACAGGAATAGGGAAGGGGATGGTTTGAGTGGGCAGAGCGAGGAGAGGTTTGGGTTTGGTGCAGTTAACGTGACAGCCTGGAAGTCTAAAGGTTTTACAAAGTTGATCAAATCTGCAAAAATCGACCCCCATGTCTTGTGTTTTTATGTAAAGTAAGTAAATTTCACTCTGTCTCCGCTCACTTTGTGAATTTACATCACTTCCATTTCCACTGATAGTTGAAGGACTCTCATGACTCTGTGATGGAACGGTACCTGGACGTCCTGTCGGCTTCTGCTCTGGGGGGGCTTCTGTTTTAGGAGTCTTCTCTCCTCTGTAACTTCTCCTTTCTTCACTCAGCTCCACATCAGCAGTAACAAAGTCAAAAGTACATTTGAAGGACAGTAACTTCCAGGGACGTTCACAGTCTGAGCTCAGGTCCTCTTTGCCCTTTATTTATTCATGCTACAGAAACTATGACTGGATCACCTGCAGCAGCTCCTCCCAAACTTCAACCAATTCACTCACTTCAAAGAATATGTGATCAAGTTTTCTCATAAACTCTTTAAACAATTACAGTCGTTTAAATCCAAACTCCTCCATCTGTAACGTCTCGTTTGCAGGAAAAGACAAGAGTGGAGTCGAAAGTATTCGATCTTTCAAATGTAGTGGAGTAAAAGTAGGAAGTTGTAAGTAAAGTACAGATCCTCAAAAACTCTACTTAAGTACAGTACTGTAGTAAAAGTACTTAGTTACAGACACCTCTGACATAAACACATGCAGAGTTGTAGAATGGTCTCTTTCAGGCGTCTCCTCTTCAGTGTTCCTCCAGTTCCTCCGGTGACCGGCGTCTCCAGCGCGGCACAATGGCCCAGAGCTGGTTACCTCCTCGAGCAGCAGTCGGTCTGAAGAGGCTCCTTTTGTGTTTCAAATCCAAGTGTTGAACGAGGGTTTTCTCGTCCGTGTCGTTCGCACGTCCAAACTCGGCCTGAACTTGGAGCGTTTGTCGGGATAATTGTTTCCCATTTGCTCTAATCCCAGACAGTACGGCTCCTCAGAGTGAGAGTTGGACTAAATAACCGTCTTTTTTATACCAAGACTTGATCCAGATCTGATGTTCCAGATTTTCATTCTTCCTGTCACAAATCTTCATGAAGCATTAGTTCTCAACAGACCCCGTTATTTCACCTAAACAGCTGCAGCGTTTGGGGATTTACTGAATGTTTCCTTCACGTATTCTTGTTCGGATCTTTTGAGATGCCTCATGGAAGATCGGGCGATATCGACAAAAATCTATATCTCAATATTTTCTGGGTCTTTCTCACTAACGGACAGGAAGTGACATAGATACGACAACACAAATATAAACTGTTGCCGTGCCGACCATGTTACGTCAATGAAAGGAGTCAAACTGCTGTGGAACTTTACCTGTATTGATGTCACTTCCTGTCAGCAGCTTCACAATGAAAGAACTACATTTCCCTGGAAGCGGCTGTGCTCGTGTGTCCGATGAAACCGTTTATTTATTAACGGTGTGTCGTTTTTGTGACAGGAGCGAAGGAGATCGACATCGCAGCGACGCTGGAGCATCTGAGAGACCAGAGGCCGGCCATGGTCCAGACCAAGGTACCGCACTGGGACAAAACTCACAATCATGTGACAGAACTAGGGTGACCCACTGACCCCGTCCCACCCATTTAGAAAATGTTCCACTTTTTCGTCTTTGCAGAGTGAACTGAAGGGGGTGAAGCTAGATTTAAACTGAGAATGGCCTGTTTACAATATTGTGTGTCCTCCCTTTCTGGATGAAATTATTTTGTGACATATCGATTTTGTCTGTCTGTGACAAAGATCTGAAATGGAACTGTCGTACGACCACAGACGAGCTGTGACCTCAGGCAGAGTGTGATATTTTGGAAGGCCAGTCTCAGAGTGAGCCTCATCTCGCCACAGCAGGATCTCTGTCAGAGTCACATGCAATGGCCGCTGGCTGCTCTGCTTTATGACCACGACACTGGAGGCCGCCATTGCTGTAGTACCTCCATATAGTCTCCCATTAGGAATCCTTACACTTTAGACACAGTAAAAACAGCTTTAGACCTGGTGCCTAATTTTTTGGAACGTTCTACAGCTAGATGTTCCTCCTGAGGTAACGCTGGGTTAGTCATCTCGTACTTAATGAGGGTCGGACTGTTAGCATTGGAGCTGCGCGAATCTACACGTCACGCAAAGGGCGGAGTCTACCGTGAAGATCCCGCCCTTATGCCCTTATTAGGAACATGCCTCATCAGACCTGGGGAGGAGGAGTCTGTAAATCCAATATGACATCCGTGAATCTGACGAGACAAAAGGAACCGCCATGTTTGGGCGCGGCTTGTTATCCCGGGGGGATTTAGGTTCCCGACGCTGCAGGCGAGGTGAACAGAGGTTAAACCTTCCTGCACGTTCAGCAGCGTCCGGAGTCGAACTCGTGACCGGGCCGTGCTCCTCTGGTCCTGAACCTCCCTCTTCTCTCTTCCCTCCAGGACCAGTTCGAGTTCGCCTTGACGACGGTCGCCGAGGAAGTGAACGCCATCTTGAAGTCCCTGCCGCAGTAGGAGGGAGACCCCTACTCCGCCTCGTCGGCCATTTTGTGTCTCCGGTTTCTCGTCGCCCGTTTGTCACGTGGTCGCTCAGCCCTCGCCGTACGATTGGCTCCGTGTCGTGGTCACTAAGGCACAGCTCGATCTTTTATATGAATACTTCCATATTTTGTCGTACTCTTTGAGAACTGCAGTGATTAGCTTTAGCGGCTAACTGTGAACCTGACCTTCTGGTTCTGTTCTTCTTCTTGTGTTTCCGATCTTGATGCTTGTCAGTAGCGGTTGTATGTAGCACTCCTGGCTGCACTGTACACGTTTGAAACGGCATTGACTAAACTTTGTGACATATTTTTAGCTGCGAACCACGAGGTCGCCTGTTCTGCTTTTTATGTTTCAACTTTTAACTTCAGAGGATCTCAACGTTTTCATGTTTCCTCTTTACTGTCGTTCCCCCAAATGTTCACAATTAATAATGAAAGGGAATTAATTCATAGATGAACCGATCTCAGCTTTAAAGGGGGGGTATTATGTAAAATTGACTTTTTCCAGCTTTATATCCTGTTATTATGTCATTCCCTCATTAAACTCATGCCTGGAGTGTTGCCTCGGCTCATTCACACATTTTTGAGTAATCAGTAAGAACTTAGACGGCGGCCATTTTAGGTGTAGCTATGCCTCAGTCCTCCTAGGAACGCCCCCACCTCCTGGAGACGCCTCTGGACCTTTCGTCACCAGCTGAGCCCCCGACCACTGCTCCTCAGCTCAGCAGAGCCCCCTCCCCGCACAGTGTTGTTGTTTCAATGCCACAGTAGTGTGCTGAAGGGGGCGTGTCGGAAAGCTTCTTAAAGAGACAGAGGCCTATTTCAAGACGTTCAGTGCGGCCATTTTGAGAGAGCAGTTTTATTCAAGGCAGTTATTTTAATTTACTGCATATACAGACCAACAGAAGGTCATCATTGTAGTGCTATAGACTGGTGCTATGTGATTGAAAAAAGCATAATACCCCCTCTTTAAGAGTCAGAACAGACGACAAATCTATTTATTCAATTATATCATTGTTATGTTTAATTATGATGATTGTTTATTATTATTACTTTCAACGGTTTTGTCTATGCCCCGCCCCTTTCACTGCATGACTCCCCTCTGCTCTCTCTATCTCCTCTCTCTCCCCTCCCTCTCTCTCTCTCCTCTCTCTATCTCCTCTCTCTCTCCTCTCTCTCCCCTCCCTCTTTCTCTCTCCTCTCTCCCTATTGCTTCTTCCTCTCTTTCTCCTTAACTTCTTCCTCTCTCCTTTCTTTCTCTCGCTCTCTTCCTTCCCCATTTTCTCTCCCCCTCTCTCGCCCTCCCCCTCTCTCTCCTCCCTCTCTCCCTCCCCCTCTCTCCCTCTCTCTCTCTCTCCCTCCCCCTCTCTCTCCTCTCTCTCCTCCCTCTTTCTCCTCCCCTCTCTCTCCTCCCCTTTCTCTCTCCTCTCTTTCTCCTCTCTCTCCTCCCCCTCTCTCTCTCCTCTCTCTCTCTCTCCTCTCTCTCTCTCTCCCTCCCCCTCTCTCTCCTCCCTCTCTCTCCTCCCTCTCTCTTTCTCCTCTCTTTCCTCTCTCTCTCTCCCTCTCTCTCTCCCTCCCCCTCTCTCTCCTCCCTCTCTCTCCTCCCTCTCTCTTTCTCCTCTCTCTCCTCTCTCTCCCTCCCTCTCTCTCTCCCCCTCTCTCTCTCCTCTCTCTCCCCTCCCTCCCTCCTCCTCTCTTCATCCTGACCTCCGCTCGTATCTTCTGTTATGATATTTCCCGACAAAGCGATTGGAGCTGAGGCCGAGGACGAGCTTCTGAAACGGAGTCTGATGAAAGACGGCGCTGCGGAGAAAAGATGATGCAACTTTGCAGCGAAAACGTGTCATTTTTATCGACCGACGGTTTCGGCTGAAAAAAGGAGGATCTGCGGAGTTAAAGCCTGGGCTCTTTGGGGGGAGTTTATTCATTCATTCAGTCGACTTTACTTGAGTGGTTTTAAAGTATGTGAACAGTCTCGTTACAGAAGAGGCGCTAAAGACGTGAGAGTCAAAGCCGGGGATTTAACATTTTGCTTTTCGTGAATTTAGTCGCAATATATTCAGTAGCTTTTGAAAGGCTCGTATCAAGGTACATTTAAGATTTAGTTTTAGCAATAATGTTGTATCTTCATCAACAACAGACTGGAGTGGAGTTGTGTTTTATTCACACTCTTCCGAACACCAGCCCACACCACAACAAATACATAAAATACAAACTAAAGTAGTTCCAATATTGGACCAGAACTCATTGAATAATTACATTTTTATAAAAGTCTATGTGAAAAATGAACGGGACTTTTATGTTGCTGCGTCAAGTTCACCTCAGAAGAATGGACATAATCGCTCCATTTCACACAAAGATTAAATGCTGAAATTAATATAATAATAAAACAAAATTCTGGGGCCCCAAACTGTATTTTCCCCTCGGGCCCCACAGATCTAGAACCGGCCCTGTTTCCTGTAGATCCTCCTTTTGGCTGTAAGTTCAGCTGGTCAGATGTGTCTTAAAGATGATGGTTATTTACAGAGATTTATGTAGTAAAGTAGTAAAGTTTATCTGTAGTCGTTTGATTTTGTGGCCGTTGAAAAACATTTGATCCGAACCCGACGTGAAGTCTCCTGTAAAAAGTGAATGGACTTAAAGATATTTTTGTTCTATCGGTGTCAACAACTGAATAAAAGTCACGTTGAAGCAGAGACTGGGCTCTTGTTTCTAATTAATCACGTGTTTCCCCCACAGTTTTACTTCCTGTTTATGTCTGCGGCTCGTCTGATTGGCCGCTGGTGCCGTCGCTCTCTGCATTCTCATTGGCCGTGGCCAGAGGCGGTTGCCGGGCCGATCCTGCAGAGACGGCGTTGCCATGGCGACAGGTGCTGTTTATGAAGACAGTGATGTGGACTGAACATTATTACACTTCATACTAAACATTTCCCTTTTTGTCAGTTAGTTTTAACCTCCGTGAACGTATTTTTAATCGCCGCGCTAAATGCTGCGGCTAGCTACAGTATGCTAATGCTAACGTCAACTAATCAAAGCTGGGACAGAATGATTGGATCACTTAATTAGATAAAACACGTGTTTGTTTTGCCGTTTATGAAATGCTGTGAAAGAATAACTGCTGTAACACATTTGTAATGCACATGTTATAATGATCAGATGTTTTTATGTGACTTGTTTATGCTAACGTGACCGACAGACCGTCTTAAACTCGAGGATATTTAATGTAGAAAAGTCCAGTGATCCTTGTGTAATGTTTTCCCAGTCGTTTATTCATAGATGTAATTCCCTTTGTAACAAGCAGGAAAAGAAAAGACTATTGCTCTGAAACTGGAACCATTCACGGGAACCACTTTGAAGGAATTCTCTTGGTATCGATTAATATCGGATATCGGCAGATACTCAAACCGCCAGTATCGATATCGGAAGCAGAAAAGTTGGATCGGTGCATCTCTATAGAAAACTGACCAAACTCTCCATTTACAGTGTTTATTTGATGACTTTTACCAGGAAGTGACTCCAACATGGCTGTGTCTTTCCTACGCTTATTCAGTCACAAATACTGACAGGTTTGGTATCCACGTGTAGCACGAAAGGCTGTGACCGAGAGGACGCTGTAATCCAAATATGGTCATTTCCTTTGCAGGCTTGGAATCAACAATATTTGAAAGTTGTTTTTTTTTCTCACAGGGATGTTTCCGCATTCCAGCCTGATTCATTGAGCTTTGAACCCAGAAAACAGACTTTTTTTTTTCACTTCTAAAAAGCTTTTTCAAAAACGAACCAACACAAAATAAAACTGTTATTTAAAACCAGGCTGGATTTATTAATTATATTGTGTTGCTTAAAACAGGGTCAGTTTTACTTATAGCTACAGTGTCTATTTTTTTTATGAGAACTTACAATGACTCCAGAAAACCTGCAGCAGATTTTCCTCATATTTATATTTAATCTACAGCTTTAGTTCCACATCGATGTCTCTACATTAAAGTATTTTCCCTTCTCACCTGCAGCGCCTTAAAAACGTAGAGATAAAACTCTCGTTACCTGAGCCTCTGGAGCTGAAGTTAATTACAGTTTGAATCATGAATGATGTGATAGATTTGTCCTGATACGAGGCTCACGTTTGGGCTGCAGGAGGAGTGTAATCTGAGCTGATGCTGTCGAGGCGCGAAATCACCAAACGCAATATTATAAAACCACACAGGAAATGACACGAGATTTTAGCCTGAAAAATGTTCAAAACAAAGTATTTTATCTGTGGACGAAAAGCTTCAAAACTCCAGTAAAAACAAATAAAATCACATGTTATAACTCAGTTTAAACATTATGCTCTTATCAGGCTGTGACATCACCGGCAGGAAACACTTTATAATAAGGTCACATGATTAACATCAAATTATGAATGAATTAATTAACTACTGTAGTGAATTCATGAGAAAATCTTGTTAATATGTCATGATCTTAGAACTAATTCACTAAAACCTTTACTGTTTTTTTTTTACAAAAACATGAACTAATCGTAATTATGAAGTTTATGCATGAATATCATGATTCATGAGTTTTAAGAAAATTATTTTGCAAGATTGACCTTAATACATTTACTGCTGTAATTAACTCATCATTAGCTGATCCTTAGTTCATTCATGAATTCACGATGATTGCGTACAGTAGTTACTTAATTAATTCATGCATGAGGTCATGTTAACTCAATATGAGTCATGATATCGTCATGCATAACTACGTCATCAATTCATGTTATTCATGCATGACTTCATGTAACCTTATTATAGAGTGTGACATCACCTGCATACCCCACAGCAGCGGCTCTTTAAAGGCTTTGGTTTGAGCTTTGAATGAAAAAAGTAGAAGGAAGGAAAACTAGAGCTGTCACGATAATCACTGTCGTTAATAATAACAGATAAATACAGGTTTGGCTCTGAAAGTATCTGAACGTTCACATGTTTCTAATGTAATACTTCATTTTTCACCCTCAGTAGGTTGTATTTCATGTGGGATATTTTAAGATGAGATCATCTTACGTCACATTGTTGGTGCAAAGATTAAAAATAAAACACTTTTAATTAATAATAGTTAATATTTTTCCCCCTTTTGTTCAAGTCTCTAAAGTCTGAAATATCATCATGGAATATGTCGGCCAACAAGTGAAAGAAAAAAGCAGCAGGTGTTTTAATGAAGGAGCTTCTCACCTTTTAAAACTGTGCAATGGCTCCACCTGCTGTTCACATGGGCTCACTGCACTGTGTTTGATTGTTCAAATGATTCAAACTAAAACAATAAGATTAAAGGTCCGTGTACAAAGTATAATTCATGTTTCGTTTCCTCGTCTCAGAAAGAAAGAGTTTATGTTTACTTTGTTTGATCGATTTTCAAATTAAAATACAAAACAACAAAACAAAGCATGTTTTCTCTCCTGTAGAAGTTTTCTATATGATGCTTAAATCAAAGGATTTGATTTGATTTAGTTCTATTGTTGTATTTGCCGGGGGAACCCAGACGCTGCGTAATGTTCCCGTCCTATAGAAAGGAAAGCTGCAGACCTGGGGCCAAAGGTGAGACTGACTTTGTTTCTGAAGCTCTCACTCGTCCAGGACATTGCCTCTGTAGAGGAGGTTTTCAAAGCCGTCAGCTGAACGGGTTTATATGAGTTTAAGACGTTTCTCCTTTACTCCGAGAAAGAAATTAAAGAAAAATCGTTCAGTTTTCAGTATCGTGAACCAAGAAATGGAAGTTTATTTGTAGAACACAATTCATACACAAGGCATTTCAAAAAGCTTCACAGTTGCATAAAATTGTAAGAAAGCAAATCAGTCTGTAAAACATCAACATAAACATGTATTAATTACAGTAAAAAGCAAAGAGCAGATAAAATACTTTCAGTGTCATTTGATGTTCCAGATTTGAGCTGCAGGAAACTGAAACGCAGCCTCATCGTGTTTATCATTGACTCTGGGAAACACCAGGAGACCGTCGTTAATTCACCTGATCCTCCTTTGCCTCTTTTTGCTTTGTAGCACTTACGTTGTCTTGCCACTTCTGGTATTCATCAAGTATAAAATGTTTTAAATTGCAGGTGAAAGTAATAAAACGGTTTAGGTTGGGCTGACATTTCTGAGTAAAAGTACGTTCTGTTATTTTGACCTTAACAGTGACTTATATCTTGTTTAGCTCGCTGTAGGTCGGCTCCACGACCTCCAGACAAAGGTCTTGGTAAACAGACCCTGGACAGACATTTACATATTCGCTCTAAAAAATAAATCATACAGGAAGTTGTTAACAGAGCCCATATACTGAACATCAGTTAAAATAGTTCTGATGATAGTGACCTCAGGATGTTGAGTTCCTCCAGCGCCTGTTCCTCGATCTGTGAGACACATTAGTCACTTCACCTGCAGATGGACATGTGTCTCTGCATCTGGACTCATCTCACCTGTGCGTTTGCGCCTCTTCCAGCAGATGGTCAGAGTAATCACTGTGACTATGACGACGACACAGACTGGGATCAGGACCAGGATCATGGTCTGGGTGTTTGGAGCTCCCCCTGTGGATCACAGCGTGTGTTTACATGCACTCGAGTGTCCCGGTTATTACGTGTATCCCGGTTATTACCTGTGTCCCGGTTATTACCTGTATCCCGGTTATTACCTGTATCCCGGTTATTACCTGTATCCCGGTTATTACCTGTATCCCGGTTATTACCTGTATCCTGGTTATTACCTGTATCCCGGTTATTACCTGTATCCCGGTTATTACGTGTATCCCGGTTATTACCTGTAACCTGGTTATTACCTGTATCCTGGTTATTACCTGTATCCTGGTTATTACCTGTATCCTGGTTATTACCTGTATCCGAGTTATTACCTGTATTACCTGTATCCTGGTTATTACCTGTATCCCGGTTATTACCTGTATCCTGGTTATTACCTGTATCCTGGTTATTACCTGTATCCTGGTTATTACCTGTATCCCGGTTATTACCTGTATCCGAGTTATTACCTGTATCCGAGTTATTACCTGTATCCCAGTTATTACCTGTATCCTGGTTATTACCTGTATCCCGGTTATTACCTGTATCCCGGTTATTACCTGTGTCCCGGTTATTACCTGTATCCCGGTTATTACCTGTATCCCGGTTATTACCTGTATCCCGGTTATTACCTGTATCCCAGTTATTACCTGTATCCCGGTTATTACCTGTATCCTGGTTATTACCTGTATCCTGGTTATTACCTGTATCCCGGTTATTACCTGTATCCTGGTTATTACCTGTATCCCGGTTATTACGTGTATCCCGGTTATTACCTGTATCCTGGTTATTACCTGTATCCCGGTTATTACCTGTATCCCGGTTATTACGTGTATCCCGGTTATTACCTGTAACCTGGTTATTACCTGTATCCTGGTTATTACCTGTATCCTGGTTATTACCTGTATCCGAGTTATTACCTGTATTACCTGTATCCTGGTTATTACCTGTATCCCGGTTATTACCTGTATCCTGGTTATTACCTGTATCCTGGTTATTACCTGTATCCTGGTTATTACCTGTATCCGAGTTATTACCTGTATTACCTGTATCCTGGTTATTACCTGTATCCTGGTTATTACCTGTATCCTGGTTATTACCTGTATCCGAGTTATTACCTGTATCCCGGTTATTACCTGTATCCTGGTTATTACCTGTATCCTGGTTATTACCTGTATCCTGTACCCCAGTGCTATAATAAAAGTAACTTGTTACCGGGGAAAGTAACTATAATAAAAGTAACTATTTGTGTTACTGTTAAAAAAAAAAGTTGCTATTAAGAATTTAGATGTAAATGAGAACAGAGAGGGGGAGGGAAAGTTCCACTTTCATTTCCACTGATAGTTGAAGGACTCTCATGACTCTGTGATGGAACGGTACCTGGACGTCCTGTCGGCTCCTGCTCTGGGGGGGCTTCAGATGGACGCGTTGTCACTGGGACACCATCGGGGGGCGCTGCAGCAGAAGGACAGAGATCAGAAACAGCTCAAACAGAGAGTGTACGACCTCAGACTCACCTGGAGAGACTTTGATCCAGAATTGTTTTGAGCTTTGGTCCAGATGAACCTGATAGGCCCCGGAGTCAGCGCTGCTCACGTTTCTGATCTTCACTGTCACTTCACTAAAGTCGTCTGTGTGTTTCTTATACTGAATACTGTATCTGCCACTTTGTCCTTCGTCCCCCGATGTCGCAACCAGAATGTCCTCCTCAGAGCAGCTGTTTCTGCAGAAGGTCTTCTTCTCTCCAGGATTGTAGAAGAGAAAGCTCTTATGAACGTCTTCTCCTGCAGAAAGTGAGACCTCATGTGTTGATTCTTTATCCGCCCCTGGAGTGAGAGAGAGCAGATGTCACCTCAGAATTAGTTATGCACCGATCCAACGCTGATATCGGAGCCGATCTTGGAAAAATTACTGGATCAGGAATCAATTATAAATATCAGATCCTGAACCGATATCTGTTTTGGCTCATCGTTTTAAAAACACAATTCTCATCAAAGTGCTGACGTGCTGGATCTCATTTTGAGGCTCTTTACCTGGAGAAATCTACACAGCAATGGGTTAGAGAGCAACTCTTCATTGAGTGTAGAAAAGTCCAGGGACCATTGTTTAATACTGTATTTTTGTTACAGTTGATAGAAAACTCCTCGATATGTAACATCTCGTTTACAACATAAGGATTTATTGTCTCATAATGAAGAAATTCACTTGTTACAAAAGACCGTTCCCTTTTTCAGTCACAGCGACACTTTAAGAAAGTCTGGCTGGATCAGTGCATCTCTACTCAGAGCTCACCTTCAAAACAAGCTTTCTAGAATCACCATCACAGCTGACCCCTCTCCCCCACTGCATGAAGCCTTTGAGCCTCTATAGTTTTAGACTGATCAGTATCACTCACCGTCTGTGACTTCAATCCTAAATTTGCTGTAAGAACTTCCAACAGGCTCGTCCCAGACGCATCGGTATCGCCCTGAGTCGCTCAGAGTGAGGTTGGAGATGGTCACGTCCATGAAGTCCTGTGGAGGAGAACCTTTCATCTCATGTTCGATGCTGAATCTGCCGTTTGTTTGTCGACTTCCTGAGGTCTGCACCAAGATGTCTCCCTCCTCACAGTCGTTTTTACAAAAGATCCTTCTTGTCACGTTTAGATTTTTTCCAGACCGACACGTAATCGACAGCTCTCCTCCTTTAGGCTCCTTATAAACATAGACAGCGGTGTCTGTGGGTCGGGCGTCCCACAGCAGAAGAACTGTGCAGAAGAACAACAGAACACAGTCAGAACACAGTCTAATGAAACATTGATGTTACATTTCTCACCGAACCACAGCAGCCACAGCCTCCAGGAGCTCATGATGATGTGGACTGAGAAATGAAGAAACAACTCCACTGAAAACAGAAGTCTAACGAGTCCTGCAGATTATGAGAACTGAGAAGTGTCTTCACTGTGAACGACATCGAGCTGAAGAGGAAATAAGACGAGTGAGAGGCGGGTTCATTTATGGAGCACAAGTCACACACAGGGCAGTTAAGTGCTTCAGCTACATCAACACAAAAAACACATTAAATCAAACCATAAACATCAATATAATCCTCATTAATTAGTTCCATAGTGAGCAAAGAGTGCAGATAAAATACTTTCATTGTAAAAAATAATCTACAAATAAGTTTAAATAAGCTTAAACTTTAAATAAGTCATTTTCTCATTCATTTGAGTAACTATTTTCAATTAATCTAAAATTACCTGAAGTTAGATTGTTGCTGATGTTTTGTAAAAAAAAAAACTTGCCACATGAACAGATTTCTTATTAGTTACTGAAATAAGGTGAACATTTACTTATTAATAAAAGTACTTTTCTGTAGATCGATTTTTGCTGAGTTCAGTGTCGTACTCTGTGGAAAAGAAGAGTTTTCAGCCTGTATTTAAACATTGTCAGAGTTTAATCCTGTCTCTTCATAAAGACTTTATTAAGAGTTTATGTTTACTTTGTGTTATAACCGCGGGCCTCTCTTTTGCTCGTAACAAACTCACCCTTTATTATCTTCATTTTTCACTTCTTTGACTGTAGCCTGGAGGGCAGTTGGTAAGACCCAAAAAGCGCATTGCTCTCGAGCTTGTATTCATTATATAATCATGTATTCCTATACACTGAACGTATTATAATCTTGTGAGCTGTATTAACCTGTGTTTGGTTATTAAAGGCATCTTAGTGTCTGGCCTTATATGGAGCTAACCAGCGCTGGAAGAGTGACAGGCCACACCTCTTCATACTGAGGCCTCTATGACAACGGGACTGGCCCGCCAGACCACTTCCACCTCCGGCAGATGGACATTGGTTTCAGTCTGTCTGCAGTTCCTGATGTCTGTCTGCAGTTCCTGATGTCTGTCTGCAGTTCCTGATGTCTGACTGCAGTTCCTGATCTAAGTTTAGTCAAACGGACACCAGTTCCTTATCTAGACATCTGCAGATGCCCCTCAGGGTTGTACGTGTGTGGCGTATAGTAAGGGTATGTCTAATGTGAGCGTTGTGAAGGCTGCTCGTCTTTGCCAGCGTGCGGCTGCCTGAGTTCAGCTCAGAGCGATCTGTTCCATTCTGAAAACCTCTTTCTAACTATCGGTCACAATTCTCCATGTAGTGGCCACCCCCAAATCTTGAGCCGATCAAGAACCAATTGCCAGTCACACTTAGCAGCTGTGGCCTCTCAAGACCATACAGTATCTGACCGTTAGACCTGACACTCGTCTCCAAAACCAAGGTCTGTAGATCGAGAGCCGCACGACCGCGACTTTTTGGTGAACTCACCACCCAGGAAATAGAGATTGATCAGGGGGATCTTTTCCTTTCACAAATCTATCAATAAAGACCCACGAAAGACATCTTCTGGTGAGTAAGACTCTTCTTTAATGTAACTGAGTAGAAACTGGGGGGTTCAGGTTTAACATGTGGAACTCCCCGAGCAAGCGGGCCTGACCTGATCCTGAGTACGGAGGATAATACGACACAGAGATGAGTGAATCAGGAACTAAAAGGCAGAAATCTTAACAGAGCAGGCTCTCGAGTGGTTCAGATCCTACCTTGAGCAGCTTACGTACTACGTCGCGATGGGACACTGTGTCTCAGACCGGATGGTATTGACCTGTGGGGTTCCCCAGGGGTCGATTCTGGGGCCCCTCTTGTTCAATTTGTACATGCTTCCATTGGGTCAGTTAATATCAAGTAACAATGTGTCTTATCATAACTACGCAGACGATACTCAGATCTATGTTTCACTGAGAGTGGGTGAACATGGGCCTGTAGATACTCTCGGTCACTGATACAGGTGAACATGGGTCTGTAGATACTCTCTGTCAATGATACAGGTGAACATGGGTCTGTAGATACTCTCTGTCTCTGATACAGGTGAACATGGGCCTGTAGATACTCTCTGTCACTGATACAGGTGAACATGGGCCTGTAGATACTCTCTGTCACTGATACAGGTGAACATGGGCCTGTAGATACTCTCTGTCACTGATACAGGTGAACATGGGCCTGTAGATACTCTCTGTCACTGATACAGGTGAACATGGGCCTGTAGATACTCTCTGTCTCTGATACAGGTGAACGTGGGCCTGTAGATACTCTCTGTCACTGATACAGGTGAACATGGACCTGTAGATACTCTCTGTCACTGATACAGGTGAACGTGGGCCTGTAGATACTCTCTGTCACTGATACAGGTGAACATGGGCCTGTAGATACTCTCTGTCACTGATACAGGTGAACATGGGCCTGTAGATACTCTCTGTCATTGTATCAAACAGATAAGTGTGTGGATGCAAAACAACTTCCTCCAGTTAAATACAGATAAAACTGAGATCATCGTTTTTGGCCCACAAAAACACAGAGAGGTTGTCATTGGTCATCTCAAAGCTCTTTCACTGGGACCCAAAACTCAAGTTAGAAATCTAGGGGTAATCATGGACTCAGACCTGAATTTTAAGTCATATTAGGTCCATTACATCAGCAGCCTATTATCACCTAAAAAACATTGCTAAAATAAAAAACATGACACGTGTCCAAACCAGACTTGGAAAGACTGATTCATGCATTTGTCTCCAGTCGGTTAGACTATTGTAACGGCTGCTCACTGGTCTTTCTAAACAAGCTGTTAGACAACTGCAGTATATCCAAAATGCTGCGGCTCGAGTCCTGACAAGGACCAGGAAATACGACCACATTAGTCCAGTGCTCCCCTGGCCTGAGAACATGTTCTCTGTTCTCAGGCCAGGATGAATGATGTGAGTGAATGCATGGAGGTCAGAGGGACTGCAGATGTTTGCAGATGTTTGCAGTCGCGACGCGCTTCTGTCAGTCTCCCCCAGGGGAAACTGAAGCTTCTAACGCAGTTTATCACCGAGTGTGGAGTGAAGGTAAAATGCTCTCATGTAAAGCGCTTTGTGACCATGTCTATAAATAAAGATCTTCTTCTTCACAGACTCGGAGGGAAAGTGGTCGACAAGTTACATCTAGTTTCTAATCAGTTTAATTCTCCTCAGACAGTCTGTTCGACTCAGCCACTATTGATCTGATCGGCCTAATTATCTTTATTGCATAATCAATTAGACTGGAATGAGAAGAGCTGCCCATTACCAGAGTTACAGAACTGTTTATGGACATCATGCCTCAATCAAGACTATGGCGCTGATATTTGTCTTAGTTTTTCTTTGACTGAGGCTACGGCTACTACTATTATACAACTAAGAGTGACCGATGTAGGTGTGTAGAGGCCACGGACTCAGGACTGCAGTTATGATAGTTTCTTTTAATGTGATCTGAACCACAAAACATAAACAAAAGTCCATCAGGGTGGGGACAACTGCACGCAAGGGTCTGCACGGTACAAGGATAAACACAAATATTACAAGAAAGCTCCTGGGGGGGGCGGTCAGCTGCCGTTAGCCTAACGCTCTACCTGTGGTAATATAATAACATACAACTAAGTGGTCATTTTAACATTTTCACAGGGGATATTTACAAATTACACTCTAGTGACACAAATTTACATGTAAGGTTATTTGTCTTTGTTGTTTTACCTTTGGAGCCACCTGGTGGTGGTTTTGGAGACGGTAGGTGCCGGATCTGCAATTTACTTTAAGCCAAAATAATGATATATGTTACTCCTTTAAGGAAATTCAATAATGCATCTCTGTTACATAAGCTCTTTGGATTGTGCTCTGCAAATAAACCTGCCTTACAACTAAACCATTTACTAAAACTAATCGTCATCAACGTCCATAAAAACATATTTAGAATGTCTCTGAACCCCCGCCTTAAACGAGTGCATTTTCTCCCGTTCGGCTCTACCCAAATCTAATCGTGACAAAAAAGTGACAACATTTTGACAAACATGCAAATGAAAACATGACAAAAAGCAATGAAAATGTGATTAAAAAACTCAACAAGATCAAAGAAGAAGTTTAGATAAGTTTTGCAGGTCTTAGCTTTCAAATGAGACATCACACTGACCTATAGGCTGTAAACTCTCCAGTCGAGAAGCTTTTAGATTTGGGCAAAACTGGAGAAAAAGTGCTCGGTTAAGGTGGGGATTAAGGGGTTTAGATGAACGGAGAATATGGAGTCAGAGCGCCCTCTGCTGGTTGAATAAGTGTAGATGCAAAACCTCTTGACGTTTGTAAAAGGATTTAGCAAATCCACTGACAAACAAGAAGATACAAAAAGTCCGTAAATTATAAACATAAAAATGCGTCGCCAGTGACGCAGTGTAACGTGCACGTAGGCCAGCAGCGCACGAGCTTAAGCAGCGCGAGGTAAGATTCCCGATATCAAACGTTATTTTTAGTGATTTACACGGATAGAATGTGGAGAAAGTAACATTTATAACATGTAGAAATATTTCGTCTTCATTGTGAAAACGTTGAGCACGAGTTTTGCGTAAATGTTCGTACTTTTATTGTATATTTTGGTGAAACTGAACTTGCTAACCTGCCGTTTTTAAGCTAACGTTCACATTTGCGGCTCTGTGAGAGGTCGTTTAGGTGGATTTTCTGACATTATTCTGTGTAAAAGGAGCTGGTTTGGAGGAGAGTGAGCAGAGAATCCACCTTTTAACATCTCCAGCAGGTACGTGATGATATAAATGTATTTAACGTGCTCTCATAGCTTTGACTCTTAGTTTAACTGAAGCTAGTAGCTCAGTTATAGACTAGTTAACGGCTTTTGGAAAAAAAAAAAAAAAAAGATAGAAAGAAAGAAAGAAAGTGAAATGGTGCGTTGAACAAAATGGCCACAAATCTGTTTTCAGTCAAACACACACTAATAACTTATTTAATTACGCATTCAAATCTAAATGTCTGTGAAGTGTCAAGACTAAAACGACTTCTTCAACAAAAGCAAAGTCAGGATAAACCAGCACTAAACCAGGTCTAAACGTGGCCTAGGGCTCGCGTATTAACGTTAGATTATGGGAATGTTTAACTAGTTTCTGATTATGAAATGGCAGTGTCTATAAAGGGAAATTCCACAGTTACCATGGAGATCGGCCATTTTTGCAGCTGTTAGCATACATTAGCATTGACTAACATTAGCTAAAAAAACTCTGTTAGCAGCCGAGTTACTGCTGGTAAATACGTCTAACTCACTGTGGTGTCCAAGTGCTTTAATGTGAACAATAACTCCAGTATTTAAAGTTTTAAACATGGCTAAAATGAACCTAATCCAAACCATTTTCCTAACCTTAACCTTTATTGTTTTCCTGTTTCCAAACGTGAGTGTTTTCCAACTCCTGGCCTTAACCTTAACCTCTTACCTCCACCTTAACCGAGTGCATTTTCTCTAGTTTGGGAGTTTGGAAGTACCCAAATCTCAAAGCCTCTGGACTGGAGACCAACAGTGCAATGCCTCATTTGAAAGCTAAGGCCTACAAAACTGATCGGAACTTTTTGACGGCGACGTTTTACGTCACCTTTTTGTGGCTCTTTTGTTGTGTTTGTGTAGTTTTTTTTCATCGTTATTTTTGTTGCTTTTTTGCCACTTTTTGTCAGATTTTTTTGGTCGCTCTTTAGTCACGTTTATGTTGTTACTTCTTTGTTGACTTTTTTTGCTTCATCATTTTTAGATTTGAGTGAAGCCAAACTGGAGAAAATGTGCTCGGTTCAGGTGGGGGTTAAGAGGTTAACCAGTGAGATATCGTTCATATGAAACACAAATGTGACGGCAAAATATCCGGAACCGTCCGAAGGGATCGCAGACACTTTGTTATGAAATGACAGATTAAAGGCAGTATTTCTTCTGTCTTGAATCAACTACTTTTCATGCACTATTGTCGCTGCTCTGTAACATCATAGAGATGATAATTATGCAAAGTCCGATGTTGCTGTTGAAACCTTGCACATGATTCACTTAGTCTAGTATCAACACATCACAGTCCATCAGGGGCACTAGGAGTTAGTTCAGATTTGAAAAGAAGTTGACTTTGAATGCTAAATGAAAATATGTTTTGAAATAAGAGGAACAGACAGTCTTTTAGCTTTGTTTTTAGAACAGAACACATGATCATTTTCTAAATAATTGGCAGCAATCTCGATCTCAATACTGGAGGTACTTGCTGTATAAAAGAAAAGTCCAAGGGGAGCGAGAGACAAAATACTGGGAACCTTTGCTTTAACGTACCATGGACAAACTACACTTTCTAGAGAAATCTTTTTTTCCTGCTTAGACAGTCTATTTTGTTCTAATTCTACATAAATATCTGTATTCGACAGCTTCCTTAGAACCTCAGCGTCATGTGACCGTGGAGCGGCTCACCAGACTTTCAGAAACAGGTACATTTGATCTGGAGTCACTCAACTGCTTCAAATACCTCCAGATGAGATTTTCTCCAGCTTTTAAAATGTGTTGAGCTGAACACTTGTACCTTTTTATGTGATTATGTGCTTTATATTTCCTCCAGGGGGCGCTGTAGCAAAGCCAGAACAGAGGACCAGAGAAAAGGCCCTACAGACCTTCAGACCTGGCTGGCTCTGTCTGGGGAAACCTAGCGGTGATAACGACCGGTCAGAGTTTGCCAGGCGGTGAGTACAGCTCTCATATAAGAAACAGAGGAGTTTCACTTTCTCCAAAGGGCAGACGGTTGTGTTCTAAAGCACCACTGCGACCCGTGAGGTGCAGCAGGTTCATGGGTTACAAAACAATTGTTAATTGTTATCTGATTATCTGACCGCCACGTTTTGTGATCATTGCATAACTGTGGCTGTGTCCGAATGTCCACACTATTCCCTAACCCCTCATTAACTACATAGGCCCGCACACTGCACACTATTCTGCCCCGCCCGCCGTAGATCACGTGACTACCTATCGTGACGCACACAGAGGTCTGTCTCGTCATGTTTTTTTAATAATGTATAAAATATTGTATCAACTTGTAACCACCTGAATGACAGATAATCTACATCGGTTTATCTTTTGTACAAAAAAAAAAGTGGTTATTGTCGGAATTATTTGTCTAATTGTTTGATTTATACTGTATTCTTTATTACGTAAAATAAGGAAAATCAATTAATTACATATCTGCATCTAGATTCTTATGAGCGAGCCTTGATTTTCGCGCCACAGTAGACCTGTAAACTAGTTATTAACTGCTGTTATAGCGTGAAAATGGCTCGTTTGGATTTGGGGATCTTTCTGCTGACTATAATCCAAGTTCAAGAATCAAAAACAGGAGGCCTGTGAGGCAGAGAAGACGGCAGAGGGCATTGAGGAGGAGAAGAATGAGGATCATGGCCTTTGATTTGGCAAGACGCCGGGCAAATGTAAGTGGACACTAATTATATCAGACCATGCCGTCTGCTGGGCAAAGTTTACATGTAAAGTGCTGTATGGTCAATGTAAAATGGCACACAGATAGATATTCATTCATATTATATCTATCTATCTATCTATCTATCGCTAGTTACAAAAAGAAAAACGTTTCATTCCCTGTGCCCAAATGATTGCTCAGCCTGTTTTTAGTCTAGAATTCAAATGGTAAGGCTGTAGGCCAATATATTTCGATCATGTCCAGGGAATAAAAATGTTAGTTTAAGATTTTACATTTGTTTTAATCACTTCTTGTAACATAGAAAAATTAACAATAGCATTACTATGTACATAACTTAATACACAATCATTTACACACACACAATTCACCAAGCTTTTTTTTTTTTTGTAGGGATCATCACCGCTTTACTGCCACATCAACAAATCTGTACCACTCCTGGCCATGTACTTGGATGGGCACTCCGACCTCCGCCTGAACCGGAACACCATTTTCGGTCTCACTGAGCTGCTTTGGGAGAAAGATCACAACTGCTGGGGAAGCACCTGGACACACTGGTCTTCCTCTTTTGGCTGGCCAGTGGGACATCATACCGGGTTGCCTTCAGCATGCCAAGGTCCACAGTGTGTGACGTCGTTCACAGAGTAGCTGAGACCAGACTCACCTTGTGCAGAAGAGTCATCAAGTTTCCCTCTGTGGATGCACTGCCAGAGGTTGCATCTGGGTTCCAACAGCTGGAACCACGGTATTTAAGAATGTTGTGGGAAGTATTGATGGATGCCCATTTACACCCAGCATTTGTATCCTCCAAACGGCTTCAGTATAATTGGCGATGGAGGATACCCATGCGTGTCGCAGCCAATCACCCTCCTGACGCCCTACAGGGAGCCTGTGAGGAGCCCTGCTGAGGCTCGGTACAACCGTCATCACTCCAGAGCAGGGGGTTTAATAGAGCGAGCATTTGGGCTCATGAAAAGCAGGTGGAGGGCCATATTCTTTAAGGCATTGGAGGTGAAACCTACCTTTGCTGTACAAGTTATTGCATGCTAGTAGTATATAGATATACCCACCACTCACGTAGATATATAGACGCTGTTGACGATCTTGTTACCTCATATAACCACACTTATCACAGGTCTATTAAAGCCACACCTGCTTCTGTAAATAAAGATAACAAGTCAAAGAGAGGACCTGAGGAGTCCCACAGAGAACCCCCCACATGCTGCAGTCCTGAGGTACTCACCGTGAATATGGCGTCCAGCTGCTCCTTTGGTCCTGGCTCCCTGTGAACAAACAAACAGAAACATTAGAGACTTCCACAGCTCTGAGCAGAGACCACTGCCGCCTTTGGACTCATTTAGACTCACAAGAAGCTCCTCCACAGACCTCCTGAGCTGGTACAGCTCACATCAGGACTAAACCAACCAGGTCTGACTGAGCCAGGACTAAACCAGGTCTGACTCTGAGCCAGGACTAAACCACGTTTGACTCTGAACCAGGACTAAAGGATGATTCTGAGGGGACCCTAGTGATGTCCTGAGAACATGTCTTACCTCTGGTCTTCAGGAGGAGGTTCTCTAAAGACAGGAGGGTTGCCTTTGGACTGGTCACTTTTCAGAGACACAGAGCTGGGAGCAGGTTTAGGTCTTGGTTTAGACCCGGGACCAGGACCAGGTGGATCCATGTTGTAGGTGCTGAGAATCAGAAGGTCAGTGTTTTATACAATGTAGGATTAAGGTTTCAATATTTGTATGTTAATGCTGAGCCCACAACTTAGATACTGAACTAAAATTTAGTTAATTGGTTAGGGTTAAGAATAAAATGCATTTGAAAGTAGGCCTGGGCGATATGATGATATTAGACCGTCTTACGATCTCCAGAGCTGACGATCTGTCATTTTTGTGGGATCGTTTTATCACGGTTCTAAGCACTTCTGCACAGTTGACTTTTTTCACCGTCAGTGAAGTAAAGCCGCACTTTCTGCTACGCTAATGTTGGACGCTAATGTCGGACGCTAATGTCGGACGCTAATGTCAGACGCTAATGTTGAACGCTAATGTCGGACGCTAATGTCGGACGCTAATGTCAAAGGCTAATGTCAGACGCTAATGTCAGACGCTAATGTCGGGCGCTAATGTCAAAGGCTAATGTCAGACGCTAAAGTCAGACGCTAATGTCGGACGCTAATGTCAGAGGCTAATGTCGGACGCTAATGTCAGAGGCTAATGTCGGACGCTAATGTCAAAGGCTAATGTCAGACGCTAAAGTCAGACGCTAATGTCGGACGCTAATGTCAGATGCTAATGTCAGACGCTAATGTCAGAGGCTAATGTCGGACGCTAATGTGAGCGTTTGGCAGCGAGCCGCTCCTCTTCAGTCACATACAGGACCAGGCTCCTCAATCTGGAGCTTTTAAACCCAGCGTCTCTATTTCAGAGGTGTTTGTGTGTCTTTCTCCCGTAACGCCGCTGCTCTGCTCAGCGTGTGTTTATTTATTTACCTGGCGACACATGTGTGAAGAAGCGAGTGTGTCCTTCGTCCTCACAGTTCTGTAGGCGCCGCATCTTCTCATCTGTTTAATTTAAATCCTGGGCCGTGTTCACAAATGCGCTGTTTATCCATGTCTTTGAAAATATAAGACTTGTCCAACTTTGGTGAATTACTTGGTCAAGTAAAACGTATAGTAACTTTCGGCTTCCAGTTAGCCTTTTACTCAATAAAAGACACAGCATGTTATCGCTTTAGTAAGACTCTTATTGTGAAAGGGATGAGAGAGACGTCTCAGAAAAGATGCCAAACAGCAACAGACACGAACAACAAGCCTTTACCAAATTTAGTGTTACTATTTTACTTTTATTGTCTGGAGTTTTATTGTGTTTTTTTAATTTCTAGAGTTAGTTTGCTGTAGTTCTAAGTCTAGTCTAAGTTCTAAGTCTATTTTTGCTTTAATAGTCTTCTAAAGGTTATATTTTTGTGTACATACTTACAAAATGAGCACAGGACGGTAATCATGGTGAGGTGACCCTAGACTTGTATATTGTTTGATTAAGGGGCAGCTCACACATCTTTTACTTCAGTCTTTAAATACTTGTGTTCTTGCTCATTGCACATATTTCAGATGTCTTGACGTTGCAGCTCGACATTTGTCACTTAAAGAATTTGCTTATGACAGTTGTTTTCCGACGACTCTTTGCAAATGTCCTTCCGAGCTTCACTTCAGAGCCCCAGTTCACTGTGGAGTTACCACTTAGGGCCTGAGGCGGGGTCAGGCTGCGCTCAGTCACAGAAAATATCAAGCTTTATGATGGATTAGGAGTTTAGTTCGGTTAAAAATGCTGTATACACATTTTAATCCATGGGCCAGGCCAGACAGCGGTACCGCAAAGCCACTTTTTTGACATGGGGTGATTCACTGCAAGAGCTGAAAACTATGATGAAGCTGTAACTCTGAAAAGGCTCTCATACAAAAATAAAAACCTCAGACATGGACCTACTTAAAAATCAATGATAGCCTTTGCCACCTTTAGTGGAACCGATATGCACGATTTTGGGGTTTGGCCCGTGGACTATTGGGTTTGTCTGATATAAATGTAAGTCCTTGATTTGTCATTGTGCAATTGTACAACGAAATTGCGTAGATGAGGTGTTGTGTTCGTCCTGAGCCGCTGCCATTGTGGTCCAACCTGAGCAGCGTGTTTTTGGAGGTCAGGGGAAAAAAACAAACAGGCTGAAACGGTGCAGCACCTCCTGTTTGTCCTGTTTGTGCCGACCAGCTTGTTCAGTTACTTAACGCCTCATTTAAAGAAAACTGAATGTAATATTGTTGTTGGCGCAGTTTTGTCTCATTTTTGAAGCGTTTTTGTCGTGTTTTCAACTCTTTTCACGTCGTTTTTTGCCAAGTTTTTGTCGCTCTTTTGTTGCTTTTTGTCACATTTTTGTCGTGTTTTTTCATCCTCTTTTCTGTACCTATTTTTACACTTTGTTCAAGAAGCTTTTAGATTTGGGTAAAGCTGAACTGGAGAAAATGCGCTCGGAGTAAGAGGTTAAAGAAGCACGTGGAACACAGAAACTGAAGGGAGAAACAGGAGGAGGAGCAAAGACTCTGAGCTGTTGTCGTGAAGCATGACATTGTTTTGCATAAATGAATATTAATGATCTTACAGCGAGACCAACACATAAAGTGGGAGGGGCTTACATTTGTATTAACGAGGAGATTAAAAACACGACGGGCGACGGTGGGGCGACGGTGGCGCAGATGGTAGAGCGGGTCGGCTCATGATCGGAAGGTCGGGGGTTCGAATCCCGCCTCCTGAAGGTGCACATTGTCGTTGTGTCCTTGGGCAAGACACTTCACCCTCCTTGCCTCCAGTGTCTGCGTACACTGGTGTATGAATGAGAGTGTGAATGGGCCCCCTATGAGAGACCAACAGGCCCGTTTGGAACCATGAGGCCGTCCTCCCGTGGACCCACCACCTGCAGGAGGAGCCATAGGGGACTGGTGCTATGTGACTTGGGCAGCTCCAACAGCTGCCCCCACGACCCGGCAACGGACAAGTGGGAGAAAATGGATGGATGGATGGATTAAAAACACGCTTCTGATTTCACGCTTCAGTCTTGATTAAAAATGACAGGAACTTATCAGCAAATGACTCACTTTTCCATCTTTAAAACAACTCAATTAAATCAGATCCATAACCATGAGAAGATTAAAGACATCGCTCCTGATTTATGCTCATTGATTTTTCCATTTCTGAAAGAACGGTCGTTTTATTTTAGAGCGTGATTTGCTTCTTTGCCCCTGAGGAACTTTTATCACTGAGTGTCTTTATAAACCTCATCCGCCTTATCTCTGTCTCCGAGCTTCTGTTTCAGACTCAAAAGATTTATATAAAAAAGTCAAGGCGTACTTCTTTCTGTCTGTTTCTTACAGTGTATTTAGTCTGGTAAACGCTCAGTCCCACCTGCTGATGTCACGAGGTGTTGCTCCTTATATTTCAGTATCAGTTTGGATCCATGGATGCTTCATCATATTTCAGGCTGCACAATATGAATAAAACTGCAGTATTGGATAATGGTCTAAAATAACTAACAATAATAGCCCATTTCAACACTGTCATTCATTCGTCTTATTTGAGCAGCTGAGTTTTAATATTCAGCAGATGATGAAACAAAACAAAAGAGAGAGAAATCAAGCCCAAATGGAGCAGGCAGAAGTAAAAAGGTTGTACACTGCAAAAAGTCATCAACTAGATTAGTTTAAATTTGAATTTGAGCATAATAATCTAAAATTGAGTTGTTTTGACTAATTAACCTCTTAGATTTGGGTAAAGTTGAACTGGAGAAAATTCCGCTTAAGGGGGTTAAGGGGTTAAACGGACATATTTGAAAATATTAATAATAATAATAATTAAAGCCGCAAGCGGCATTGGGAGGCCCTCGCGGGCCGCGGTGGCCGATTGACGCCGGTTCTCGCACGCCGCCGCAATAACCGGGAGGCGCTGCCGCGCCCTACCGGCTTATAATGTCGCTGCCACCCTCGGTGGAGTTTATAAAAGAGCATAGACAAGAAATGGCGCCTTCGGCGCCGATTGTCCCAAAATGGCCGACCTCCTGTCGGTCACCTAACAACCATGTAATGTACAATAACTGGGGGGCGCTGCCGCGCCCTACCTGCTTATAATGTCGCTGCCACCCTCGGTGGAGTTTATAAAAGAGCATAGGCAAGAAATGGCGCCTTCGGCGCCGATTGTCCCAAAATGGCCGACCTCCTGTTGGTCGCCTAGCAACCATGTAATGTACTTTTTTGTTCGGACAGTCATGACGCACATGTGTACCAATTTTGGTTTGGCTGCGGCAAAGTTGACATTGGGTGGTTGCCATGGCAACACGGTGGGAAAAGGGGCGGGGCATCAATATATTTTTTGTTCGGGATCACGTGACGGATGTCTGTACCAAATTTCATGAATCTACGACAAAGTTTAATTTTTGGCTCCATTCATTTTTATTTTGTGCTCTGCAGGGGGCGCTATTGCGGCAATTTTCAAAATTCCTATATCAAAACATCCGGGGTCAACGACTCGACCAACGATTAAAATTACGCGCAAATCGGCCAACGTATGTGCGAGTTATGACTGTTTGAACACGGCGGCGAGCGCCAAAAACGGACGCGGAATTCATGGCGTTGCCATGGCAAAACCAAAAATCCTATTAAAAAGTTTTTAATAACTTTTGATGTCCCACATGTGGAGATGATCTGGAGCGAACGGGGAGTCGCTGCGTTCAACGGCCTAGGACGAGTTCGTTCAAATGCGTGGGCATGAAATGGCGCCTTCGGCGCCAATTCCCTCTTCTGGCCAATATTGACGCCATACTGTTGGTTGCCTAGCAACCGCGTAATGTGTTTTTTTGTTTGGCTTCACGTGACCGATAACTGTGCCGAATTTTTTTCGTCTACGACGAACTAAAATTTTAGGGGTTTTCGGGTCTTGTCATAGGGCGCAATGTAAACTTGATTTTCCAGGGGGCGCTGACGCGCCATATTTGAGATTTTTTATATTTTCTAAATGTGAAGAATGTTTTTTTCACGTGCTTGAATTTTGTGCAAAAATTCAGGACATTTCGTCAGTGGGAAAGTGGACTTTTTTCGGAGAAGAAAAATAATAATAATAATAATTAAAGCCGCAAGCGGCATTGGGAGGCCCTCGCGGGCCGCGGTGGCCGATTGACGCCGGTTCGCGCACGCCGCCGCAATAACCGGGAGGCGCTGCCGCGCCCTACCTGCTTATAATGTCGCTGCCACCCTCGGTGGAGTTTATAAAAGAGCTGGCAAAAGAAATGGCGCCTTCGGCGCTGATTTTCCCAAAATGGCCGACCTCCTGTTGGTCGCCTAGCAACCACGTAATGTACTTTTTTGTTCGGACAGTCATGACGCACGTGTGTACCAATTTTGGTTTGGCTGCGGCAAAGTTGACATTGGGCCGTTGCCATGGCAACACGATGGAAAAAGGGGCGGGGCATCAATATATTTTTTGTTCGGGATCACGTGACGGATGTCTGTACCAAATTTCATGCATCTACGGCAAAGTTTAATTTTTGGCTCCATTCATTTATATTTTGTGCTCTGCAGGGGGCGCTATTGCGGCAATTTTCAAAATTCCTATATCAAAACATCCGGGGTCGACGACTCGACCAACGATTCAAGTTTCGCTCAAATCGGCCAAAGTATGTGCGAGTTATGACTGTTTGAACGCGGCGGCGAGCGGCGAAAACGGACGCCAAATTCATGGCGTTGCCACGGCAAAACCAAAAATCCTATTAAAAAGTTTTTAATAACTTTTGATGTCCCACATGTGGAGATGATCTGGAGCGAACGGGGAGTCGCTGCGTTCAACGGCCTAGGACGAGTTCGTTCAAATGCGAGGGCATGAAATGGCGCCTTCGGCGCCAATTCCCTCTTCTGGCCAATATGGCCGCCATACTGTTGGTTGCCTAGCAACCGCGTAATGTGTTTTTTTGTTTGGCTTCACGTGACCAATAACTGTGCCGAATTTTTTTCGTCTACGACAAACTAAAATTTTCGTGGTTTTCGGGTCTTGTCATAGGGCGCAATGTAAACTTGATTTTCCAGGGGGCGCTGACGCGCCATCTTTGAGATTTATTTTTTTTTCTAAATGTGAAAAATGTTTTTTTCATGTGCTTGAATTTTGTGCAAAAATTCAGGACTTTTCGTCAGTGGGAAAGTGGACTTTTTTCGGAGAAGAAAAATAATAATAATAATAATAAAAAGAAAAACTCATACAATAACAATATGGGGCCGCCTCCGGCGGCAAACCTTATATATTCGGAAAGGTCTCACGTCCAGTAATCCAACCGTAAGGTTTATTATCCAATACGAGCGCGTTGCGCTCGTCTTTTACCTCCTCTTTCTCAATGTTTCTCTATCCGTTTTTTTTTTTCGTATTTTTGTGAGTACAAGAACAAATTTGCCGCTTTCGCGGCAAATACTTATATCACCGGATAGGGCTCGATGCCCTGAGTAACTGTATCAGTGTTTTGGGCTTTGGTGAGTGGCCATGGTCGATGACGAGCTTCGCTCGTCATCGACCACTTTCTTGTCCATGTTGCGCCTTCACTGTGGTTTTCACCTCTTTTTTTTTACGAGCAGCAACAAATGTGCCGCTTTCGCGGCACACGCCTATATCATCGGACAGGTGTTGGTGCCGGGAGCCCCCTGATAACTGTCTCTTACATGGGTTTTGAGCGCTCCGCGCTCTTTTCCCGTGGGACGTGCGCTACGCGCACGTCTTTCTTTAGTGCGCTCCGCGCACTGCTTGTACAATTACAAGAGGCCCGAGACCTGCCAGGTCCGCTCGGGCCTAATTAAAGCCGCAAGCGGCATTGGGAGGCCCTCGCGGGCCGCGGTGGCCGATTGACGCCGGTTCCCGCACGCCGCCGCAATTTACCGGGAGGCGCTGCCGCGCCCTACCTTCTTATAATGTCGCTGCCACCCTCGGTGGAGTTTATAAAAGAGCAAAGGCAAGGATTGGCGCCTTCGGCGCCGATAGTCCCAAAATGGCCGACCTCCTGTTGGTCACCTAGCAACCATGTAATGTACAATAGCCGGGGGGCGCTGCCGCGCCCTACCTATTTATAATGTCGCCGCCACCCTCGGTGGAGTTTATAAAAGAGCTGGCAAAAGAAATGGCGCCTTCGGCGCCTTTTTTCCCAAAATGGCTGACCTCCTGTTGGTTGCCTAGCAACCGTGTAATGTACTTTTTTGTTGGGACAGTCATGACGCACGAGTGTACCAATTTTGGTTTGGCTACGACAAAGTTGACATTGGGTCGTTGCCATGGCAACACGGTGGGAAAAGGGGCGGGGCATCAATATATTTTTTGTTCGGGATCACGTGACGGATGTCTGTGCCAAATTTCATGCATCTACGACAAAGTTTAATTTTTGGCTCCATTCATTTTTATTTTGTGCTCTGCAGGGGGCGCTATTGCAGCAATTTTCAAAATTCCTATATCGGAACATCCGGGGTCGTCGACTCGACCAACGATTCAAGTTTCGCTCAAATCGGCCAAAGTATGTGCGAGTTATGACTGTTTGAACGCGGCGGCGAGCGGCGAAAACGGACGCCAAATTCATGGCGTTGCCACGGCAAAACCAAAAATCCTATTAAAAAGTTTTTAATAACTTTTGATGTCCCACATGTGGAGATGATCTGGAGCGAACGGGGAGTCGCTGCGTTTAACGGCCTAGGACGAGTTCGTTCAAATGCGTGGGCATGAAATGGCGCCTTCGGCGCCAAGTCCCTCTTCGGGCCAATATGGCCGCCATACTGTTGGTTGCCTAGCAACCGCGTAATGTGTTTTTTTGTTTGGCTTCACGTGACCAATAACTGTGCCGAATTTTTTTTGTCTACGACAAAGTACGTTTTTCGGGTTTTGCGGTATTTTGGGGCGTCCTGCCATAGGGCGCAATGTTAACGTCGTTTTTCCAGGGGGCGCTGACGCGCCATTTTTTTGAATTTTTACAATTTGGAGATGTGAAGTTTTTTTTTTTCACCTAATTGAATTTTGGGCAAAAATTCAGGACTTTTCGTCGGTGGGAAAGTGCTGAAACTGGCTCCGGGGGGGGGAGAAGAAAAATAATAATAATTAAAGCCGCAAGCGGCATTGGGAGGCCCTCGCGGGCCGCGGTGGCCGATTGACGCCGGTTCCCGCACGCCGCCGCAATAACCGGGAGGCGCTGCCGCGCCCTACCTGCTTATAATGTCGCTGCCACCCTCGGTGGAGTTTATAAAAGAGCACAGGCAAGTAATGGCGCCTTCGGCGCCGATTGTCCCAAAATGGCCGACCTCCTGTTGGTCACCTAGCAACCATGTAATGTACAATAACCGGGAGGCGCTGCCGCGCCCTACCTGCTTATAATTTCACTGCCACCCTCGGTGGAGTTTATAAAAGAGCTTGCAAAAGAAATGGCGCCTTCGGCGCCGATTTTCCCAAAATGGCCGACCTCCTGTTGGTCACCTAGCAACCGTGTAATGTACTTTTTTGTTCGGACAGTCATGACGCACGTGTGTACCGATTTTGGTTTTGCTGCGGCAAAGTTGACATTGGGTCGTTGCCATGGCAACACGGTGGGAAAAGGGGCGGGGCATCAATATATTTTTTGTTCGGGATCACGTGACGGATGTCTGTACCAAATTTCATGCATCTACGACAAAGTTTAATTTTTGGCTCCATTCATTTTTATTTTGTGCTCTGCAGGGGGCGCTATTGCGGAAATTTTCAAATTTCCTATATCAGAACATCCGGGGTCGACGACTCGACCAACGATTCAAGTTTCGCTCAAATCGGCCAAAGTATGTGCGAGTTATGACTGTTTGAACACGGCGGCGAGCGGCAAAAACGGACGCCAAATTCATGGCGTTGCCACGGCAACACCGTTAAACCTATTAAAAAGTTTTTAATAACTTTTGATGTCCCACATGTGGAGATGATCTGGAGCGAACGGGGAGTCGCTGCGTTAAAAGCCCTAGGACGAGTTCGTTCAAATGCGTGGGCATGAAATGGCGCCTTCGGCGCCAATTCCCTCTTCGGGCCAATATGGCCGCCATACTGTTGGTTGCCTAGCAACCGCGTAATGTGTTTTTTTGTTTGGCTTCACGTGACCAATCACTGTGCCGAATTTTTTTCGTCTACGACGAACTCAAATTTTTGGGGTTTTCGGGTCTTGTCATAGGGCGCAATGTAAACTTGATTTTCCAGGGGGCGCTGACGCGCCATTTTTGAGATTTTTTTTTTTTTCTAAATGTGAAAAATGTTTTTTTCATGTGCTTGAATTTTGTGCAAAAATTCAGGACTTTTCGTCAGTGGGAAAGTGGATTTTTTTCGGAGAAGAAAAATAATAATAATAATAATAAAAAGAAAAACTCATACAATAACAATATGGGGCCGCCTCCGGCGGCAAACCTTATATATTCGGAAAGGTCTCACGTCCAGTAATCCACCTATGGGGTTTATTATCCAATACGAGCGCGTTGCGCTCGTCTTTTACCTCTACTATTTCAATGTTTCTCTATGGAATTTTTTTTTCGTATTTTTGTGAGTACAAGAACAAATTTGCCGCTTTCGCGGCAAATACTTATATCACCGGATAGGGCTCAATGCCCTGAGTCACTGTATCAGTGTTTTGGGCTTTGGTGAGTGGCCATGGTCGATGACGAGCTTCGCTCGTCATCGACCACTTTCTTTTCCATGTTGCGCCTTCACTGTGGTTTTCACCTTTTTTTTTTGACGAGCAGCAACAAATGTGCCGCTTTCGCGGCACACGCCTATATCATCGGACAGGTGTTGGTGCCGGGAGCCCCCTGATAACTGTCTCTTACATGGGGAGCGCTCCGCGCTCTGTTTCTTGAGTCTGTTTTTGTTTCTTTCTCTTTTCCCGTGGGACGTGCGCTACGCGCACGTCTTTCTTCAGTGCGCTCCGCGCACTGCTTGTACAATAACAACAGGCCCGAGACCTGCCAGGTCCGCTCGGGCCTAATTAAAGCCGCAAGCGGCATTGGGAGGCCCTCGCGGGCCGCGGTGGCCGATTGACGCCGGTTCCCGCACGCCGCCGCAATAACCGGGAGGCGCTGCCGCGCCCTACCTGCTTATAATGTCGCTGCCACCCTTGGTGGAGTTTATAAAAGAGCACAGGCAAGAAATGGCGCCTTCGGCGCCGATTGTCCCAAAATGGCCGACCTCCTGTTGGTAACCTAGCAACCATGTAATTTACAATAACCGGGGGGCGCTGCCGCGCCCTACCAGCTCATAATGTCGCTGCCACCCTCGGTGAAGTTTATAAAAGAGCTGGCAAAAGAAATGGTGCCTTCGGCGCTGATTTTCCCAAAATGGCCGACCTCCTGTTGGTCACCTAGCAACCATGTAATGTACTTTTTTGTTCGGACAGTCATGACGCACGCCTGTACCGATTTTGGTGTGTCTGCGGCAAAGTTGACATTGGGTCGTTGCCATGGCAACACGGTGGGAAAAGGGGCGGGGCATCAATATATTTTTTGTTCGGGATCACGTGACGGATGTCTGTACCAAATTTCATGCATCTACGACAAAGTTTAATTTTTGGCTCCATTCATTTTTATTTTGTGCTCTGCAGGGGGCGCTATTGCGGCAATTTTCAAAATTCCTATATCAAAACATCCGGGGTCGACGACTCGACCAACGGTTAAAATTTTGTTCAAATCGGCCAAAGTATGTGTGAGTTATGACTGTTTGAACACGGCGGCGAGCGGCGAAAACGGACGCCAAATTCATGGCGTTGCCACGGCAAAACCAAAAATCCTATTAAAAAGTTTTTAACAACTTTTAATCTCCCACATGTGGAGATGATCTGGAGCGAACGGGGAGTCGCTGCGTTCAACGGCCTAGGACGAGTTCGTTCAAATGCGTGGGCATGAAATGGCGCCTTCGGCGCCAAGTCCCTCTTCGGGCCAATATGGCCGCCATACTGTTGGTTGCCTAGCAACCGCGTAATGTGTTTTTTTGTTCGGCTTCACGTGACCAATCACTGTGCCGAATTTTTTTCGTCTACGACGAAGTAAGTTTTTCGGGTTTTGCGGCATTTTGGGGGTGTTTAACATGGGGCGCAATGTTAACGTGGTTTTTCCAGGGGGCGCTGCCGCGCCATTTTTTTGAATTTTTACATTTTCTAAATGTGAAAGATCTTAGATTTACGTGCTTGAATTTTGTGCAAAAATTCAGGACTTTTCGTCGGTGGGAAAGTGGATTTAGGGGGGGAGAAGAAAAATAATAATAATAATTAAAGCCGCAAGCGGCATTGGGAGGCCCTCGCGGGCCGCGGTGGCCGATTGACGCCGGTTCCCGCACGCCGCCGCAATAACCGGGAGGCGCTGCCACGCCATACCTGCTTATAATGTCGCTGCCACCCTCGGTGGAGTTTATAAAAGAGCAAAGGCAAGGATTGGCGCCTTCGGCGCCGATAGTCCCAAAATGGCCGACCTCCTGTTGGTCACCTAGCAACCATGTAATTTACAATAGCCGGGGGGCGCTGCCGCGCCCTACCTATTTATAATGTCGGCGCCACCCTCGGTGGAGTTTATAAAAGAGCTGGCAAAAGAAATGGCGCCTTCGGCGCCTTTTTTCACAAAATGGCCGACCTCCTGTTGGTTGCCTAGCAACCGTGTAATGTACTTTTTTGTTGGGACAGTCATCACGCACGAGTGTACCAATTTTGGTTTGGCTACGACAAAGTTGACATTGGGTCGTTGCCATGGCAACACGGTGGGAAAAGGGGCGGGGCATCAATATATTTTTTGTTCGGGATCACGTGACGGATGTCTGTACCAAATTTCATGCATCTACGACAAAGTTAAATTTTTGGCTCCATTAATTTTTATTTTGTGCTCTGCAGGGGGCGCTATTGCGGCAATTTTCAAATTTCCTATATCAAAACATCCGGGGTCAACGACTCGACCAACGGTTAAAATTTTGTTCAAATCGGCCAAAGTATGTGCGAGTTACGGCTGTTTGAACACGGCGGCGAGCGGCGAAAACGGACGCCAAATTCATGGCGTTGCCACGGCAACACCGTTAAACCTATTAAAAAGTTTTTAATAACTTTTAATCTCCCACATGTGGAGATGATCTGGAGCGAACGGGGAGTCGCTGCGTTAAAAGCCCTAGGACGAGTTCGTTCAAATGCGTGGGCATGAAATGGCGCCTTCGGCGCCAAGTCCCTCTTCGGGCCAATATGGCCGCCATACTGTTGGTTGCCTAGCAACCGCGTAATGTGTTTTTTTGTTGGGCTTCACGTGACCAATAACTGTGCCGAATTTTTTTCGTCTACGACGAACTAAAATTTTCAGATTTTTCGGTGTCTCTCCATAGGCGCAATGTAATCTTGATTTTCCAGGGGGCGCTGACGCGCAATTTTTGTGATTTTTTTAACGAAACTTTTTGACACTGTGTATCGCCGTGATTTCTAATTTTGGGCAAAAAATTAGGAGTTTTCGTCGAAGTTTGGGCGATTTATTCCAAAAAAACACGGATAGAAGAAAAATAATAATAAGAATAAGAAAAACCCATACAATAACAATATAGCGCCGCCTCCGGCGGCCAACCTTATATATTCGGAAAGGTCTCACGTCCAGTAATCCACCCGTAAGGTTTATAGTCCAATACGAGCGCGTTGCGCTCGTCTTTTACCTCCTCTTTCTCAATGTTTCTCTATCCGTTTTTTTCCCCGTATTTTTGTGAGTACAAGAACAAATTTGCCGCTTTCGCGGCAAATACTTATATCACCGGATAGGGCTCGATGCCCTGAGTCACTGTATCAGTGTTTTAGTGAGTGGCCATGGTCGATGACGAGCTTCGCTCGTCATCGACCACTTTCTTGTCCATGTTGCGCCTTCACTGTGGTTTTCACCTTTTTTTTTTTAAAAGCAGCAACAAATGTGCCGCTTTCGCGGCACACGCCTATATCATCGGACAGGTGTTGGTACCGGGAGCCCCCTGATTACTGTCTCTTACATGGGTCTTGAGCGCTCCGCGCTCTTTTCCCGTGGGACGTGCGCTACGCGCACGTCTTTTTTTAGTGCGCTCCGCGCACTGCTTGTACAATTACAAGAGGCCCGAGACCTGCCAGGTCCGCTCGGGCCTAATAATTAAAGCCGCAAGCGGCATTGGGAGGCCCTCGCGGGCCGCGGTGGCCGATTGACGCCGGTTCCCGCACGCCGCCGCAATAACCGGGAGGCGCTGCCGCGCCCTACCTGCTTATAATGTCGCTGCCACCCTTGGTGGAGTTTATAAAAGAGCACAGGCAAGAAATGGCGCCTTCGGCGCCGATTGTCCCAAAATGGCCGACCTCCTGTTGGTAACCTAGCAACCATGTAATTTACAATAACCGGGGGGCGCTGCCGCGCCCTACCAGCTCATAATGTCGCTGCCACCCTCGGTGAAGTTTATAAAAGAGCTGGCAAAAGAAATGGTGCCTTCGGCGCTGATTTTCCCAAAATGGCCGACCTCCTGTTGGTCACCTAGCAACCATGTAATGTACTTTTTTGTTCGGACAGTCATGACGCACGCCTGTACCGATTTTGGTGTGTCTGCGGCAAAGTTGACATTGGGTCGTTGCCATGGCAACACGGTGGGAAAAGGGGCGGGGCATCAATATATTTTTTGTTCGGGATCACGTGACGGATGTCTGTACCAAATTTCATGCATCTACGACAAAGTTTAATTTTTGGCTCCATTCATTTTTATTTTGTGCTCTGCAGGGGGCGCTATTGCGGCAATTTTCAAAATTCCTATATCAAAACATCCGGGGTCGACGACTCGACCAACGGTTAAAATTTTGTTCAAATCGGCCAAAGTATGTGTGAGTTATGACTGTTTGAACACGGCGGCGAGCGGCGAAAACGGACGCCAAATTCATGGCGTTGCCACGGCAAAACCAAAAATCCTATTAAAAAGTTTTTAACAACTTTTAATCTCCCACATGTGGAGATGATCTGGAGCGAACGGGGAGTCGCTGCGTTCAACGGCCTAGGACGAGTTCGTTCAAATGCGTGGGCATGAAATGGCGCCTTCGGCGCCAAGTCCCTCTTCGGGCCAATATGGCCGCCATACTGTTGGTTGCCTAGCAACCGCGTAATGTGTTTTTTTGTTCGGCTTCACGTGACCAATCACTGTGCCGAATTTTTTTCGTCTACGACGAAGTAAGTTTTTCGGGTTTTGCGGCATTTTGGGGGTGTTTAACATGGGGCGCAATGTTAACGTGGTTTTTCCAGGGGGCGCTGCCGCGCCATTTTTTTGAATTTTTACATTTTCTAAATGTGAAAGATCTTAGATTTACGTGCTTGAATTTTGTGCAAAAATTCAGGACTTTTCGTCGGTGGGAAAGTGGATTTAGGGGGGGAGAAGAAAAATAATAATAATAATAATTAAAGCCGCAAGCGGCATTGGGAGGCCCTCGCGGGCCGCGGTGGCCGATTGACGCCGGTTCCCGCACGCCGCCGCAATAACCGGGAGGCGCTGCCGCGCCCTACCTGCTTATAATGTCGCTGCCACCCTTGGTGGAGTTTATAAAAGAGCACAGGCAAGAAATGGCGCCTTCGGCGCCGATTGTCCCAAAATGGCCGACCTCCTGTTGGTAACCTAGCAACCATGTAATTTACAATAACCGGGGGGCGCTGCCGCGCCCTACCAGCTCATAATGTCGCTGCCACCCTCGGTGAAGTTTATAAAAGAGCTGGCAAAAGAAATGGTGCCTTCGGCGCTGATTTTCCCAAAATGGCCGACCTCCTGTTGGTCACCTAGCAACCATGTAATGTACTTTTTTGTTCGGACAGTCATGACGCACGCCTGTACCGATTTTGGTGTGTCTGCGGCAAAGTTGACATTGGGTCGTTGCCATGGCAACACGGTGGGAAAAGGGGCGGGGCATCAATATATTTTTTGTTCGGGATCACGTGACGGATGTCTGTACCAAATTTCATGCATCTACGACAAAGTTTAATTTTTGGCTCCATTCATTTTTATTTTGTGCTCTGCAGGGGGCGCTATTGCGGCAATTTTCAAAATTCCTATATCAAAACATCCGGGGTCGACGACTCGACCAACGGTTAAAATTTTGTTCAAATCGGCCAAAGTATGTGTGAGTTATGACTGTTTGAACACGGCGGCGAGCGGCGAAAACGGACGCCAAATTCATGGCGTTGCCACGGCAAAACCAAAAATCCTATTAAAAAGTTTTTAACAACTTTTAATCTCCCACATGTGGAGATGATCTGGAGCGAACGGGGAGTCGCTGCGTTCAACGGCCTAGGACGAGTTCGTTCAAATGCGTGGGCATGAAATGGCGCCTTCGGCGCCAAGTCCCTCTTCGGGCCAATATGGCCGCCATACTGTTGGTTGCCTAGCAACCGCGTAATGTGTTTTTTTGTTCGGCTTCACGTGACCAATCACTGTGCCGAATTTTTTTCGTCTACGACGAAGTAAGTTTTTCGGGTTTTGCGGCATTTTGGGGGTGTTTAACATGGGGCGCAATGTTAACGTGGTTTTTCCAGGGGGCGCTGACGCGCCATTTTTTTGAATTTTAACATTTTCTAAATGTGAAAGATCTTAGATTTACGTGCTTGAATTTTGTGCAAAAATTCAGGACTTTTCGTCGGTGGGAAAGTGGATTTAGGGGGGGAGAAGAAAAATAATAATTAAAGCCGCAAGCGGCATTGGGAGGCCCTCGCGGGCCGCGGTGGCCGATTGACGCCGGTTCCCGCACGCCGCCGCAATAACCGGGAGGCGCTGCCGCGCCCTACCGGCTTATAATGTCGCTGCCACCCTCGGTGGAGTTTATAAAAGAGCATAGGCAAGAAATGGCGCCTTCGGCGCCGATTGTCCCAAAATGGCCGACCTCCTGTTGGTCACCTAGCAACCATGTAATGTACTTTTTTGTTCGGACAGTCATGACGCACGCGTGTACCAATTTTGGTTAGGCTACGACAAAGTTGACATTGGGTCGTTGCCATGGCAACACGGTGGGAAAAGGGGCGGGGCATCAATATATTTTTTGTTCGGGATCACGTGACGGATGTCTGTACCAAATTTCATGCATCTACGACAAAGTTTAATTTTTGGCTCCATTCATTTTTATTTTGTGCTCTGCAGGGGGCGCTATTGCGGCAATTTTCAAATTTCCTATATCAAAACATCCGGGGTCAACGACTCGACCAACGATTCAAGTTTCGCTCAAATCGGCCAAAGTATGTGCGAGTTATGACTGTTTGAACGCGGCGGCGAGCGGCAAAAACGGACGCTGAATTCATGGCGTTGCCACGGCAACACCGTTAAACCTATTAAAAAGTTTTTAATAACTTTTAATCTCCCACATGTGGAGATGATCTGGAGCGAACGGGGAGTCGCTGCGTTCAACGGCCTAGGACGAGTTCGTTCAAATGCGTGGGCATGAAATGGCGCCTTCGGCGCCAATTCCCTCTTCGAGCCAATATGGCCGCCATACTGTTGGTTGCCTAGCAACCGCGTAATGTGTTTTTTTGTTTGGCTTCACGTGACCAATAACTGTGCCGAATTTTTTTCGTCTACGACGAAGTACGTTTTTCGGGTCTCGCCATACGTGCAATGTAATCTAGTTTTCCAGGGGGCGCTGACGCGCCATTTTTTTGAAATGTAAAATTTCGAAATTGCACGATTCGAGCGGTTAACATTTTAGAATTATGTGCCAAAATTCAGGACTTTTCATCACAAGATAAAGGAGTTAAGGTGGGGAGAGGAAAAATAATAATAATAATAATAATAATAAGAAAAACTCATACAAAAACAATATGGGGCCACCTCCGGCGGCTAACCTTATATATTCGGAAAGGTCTCACGTCCAGTAATCCAGCTATGGTGTTTATTATCCAATACGAGCGCGTTGCGCTCGTCTTTTACCTCTACTATTTCAATGTTTCTCTATGGAATTTTTTTTCCGTATTTTTGTGAGTACAAGAACAAATTTGCCGCTTTCGCGGCAAATACTTATATCACCGGATAGGGCTCGATGCCCCGAGTCACTGTATCAGTGTTTTGGGCTTTGGTGAGTGGCCATGGTCGATGACGAGCTTCGCTCGTCATCGACCACTTTCTTGTCCATGTTGCGCCTTCACTGTGGTTTTCACCTTTTTTTTTTTAAAAGCAGCAACAAATGTGCCGCTTTCGCGGCACACGCCTATATCATCGGACAGGTGTTGGTGCCGGGAGCCCCCTGATTACTGTCTCATACATGGGTTTTGAGCGCTCCGCGCTCTTTTCCCGTGGGACGTGCGCGTAGCGCACGTCTTTCTTCAGTGCGCTCCGCGCACTGCTTGTACAATTACAAGAGGCCCGAGACCTGCCAGGTCCGCTCGGGCCTAATAATAATTAAAGCCGCAAGCGGCATTGGGAGGCCCTCGCGGGCCGCGGTGGCCGATTGACGCCGGTTCCCGCACGCCGCCGCAATAACCGGGAGGCGCTGCCGCGCCCTACCTGCTTATAATGTCGCTGCCACCCTCGGTGGAGTTTATAAAAGAGCTGGCAAAAGAAATGGCGCCTTCGGCGCTGATTTTTCCCAAAATGGCCGACCTCCTGTTGGTCACCTAGCAACCATGTAATGTACTTTTTTGTTCGGACAGTCATGACGCACGCGTGTACCAATTTTGGTTTGGCTGCGGCAAAGTTGACATTGGGTCGTTGCCATGGCAACACGGTGGGAAAAGGGGCGGGGCATCAATATATTTTTTATTCGGGATCACGTGACGGATGTCTGTACCAAATGTCATGCATCTACGACAAAGTTTAATTTTTGGCTCCATTCATTTTTATTTTGTGCTCTGCAGGGGGCGCTATTGCGGCAATTTTCAAAATTCCTATATCAAAACATCCGGGGTCGACGACTCGACCAACGATTCAAGTTTTGTTCAAATCGGCCAAAGTATGTGTGAGTTACGGCTGTTTGAACACGGCGGCGAGCGGCGAAAACGGACGCCAAATTCATGGCGTTGCCACGGCAAAACCAAAAATGCTATTAAAAAGTTTTTAATAACTTTTAATCTCCCACATGTGGAGATGATCTGGAGCGAACGGGGAGTCGCTGCGTTAAAAGCCCTAGGACGAGTTCGTTCAAATGCGTGGGCATGAAATGGCGCCTTCGGCGCCAAGTCCCTCTTCGGGCCAATATGGCCGCCATACTGTTGGTTGCCTAGCAACCGCGTAATGTGTTTTTTTGTTTGGCTTCACGTGACCAATCACTGTGCCGAATTTTTTTCGTCTACGACAAAGTACGTTTTTCAGGTTTTGCGGTATTTTGGGGGTGTTTTACATAGGGCGCAATGTTAACGTGGTTTTTCCAGGGGGCGCTGACGCGCCATTTTTTTGAATTTTTCAATTTTCTAAATGTGAAAGTTCTTAGAATCACGTGCTTGAATTTTGAGCAAAAATTCAGGACTTTTCGTCAGTGGGAAAGTGGATTTAGGGGGGGAGAAGAAAAATAATAATAATAATAAGAAAAACCCATACAATAACAATATGGGGCCGCCTCCGGCGGCAAACCTTATATATTCGGAAAGGTCTCACGTCCAGTAATCCAACCGTAAGGTTTATTATCCAATACGAGCGCGTTGCGCTCGTCTTTTACCTCCTCTTTCTCAATGTTTCTCTATCCGTTTTTTTTTTTGTATTTTTGTGAGTACAAGAACAAATTTGCCGCTTTCGCGGCAAATACTTATATCACCGGATAGGGCTCGATGCCCTGATTCACTGTATCAGTGTTTTGGGCTTTGGTGAGTGGCCATGGTCGATGACGAGCTTCGCTCGTCATCGACCACTTTCTTGTCCATGTTGCGCCTTGACTGTGGTTTTCACCTCTTTTTTTTTAAAAGCAGCAACAAATGTGCCGCTTTCGCGGCACACGCCTATATCATCGGACAGGTGTTGGTGCCGGGAGCCCCCTGATTACTGTCTCATACATGGGTTTTGAGCGCTCCGCGCTCTTTTCCCGTGGGACGTGCGCTACGCGCACGTCTTTCTTTAGTGCGCTCCGCGCACTGCTTGTACAATTACAAGAGGCCCGAGACCTGCCAGGTCCGCTCGGGCCTAATAATAAGAAAAACCAGTACAATAACAATATAGCGCCGCCTCCGGCGGCCAACCTTATATATTCGGAAAGGTCTCACGTCCAGTAATCCACCCGTAAGGTTTATTATCAAATACGAGCGCGTTGCGCTCGTATTTTACCTCTTCTTTGTCAATGTTTCTCTATGGGATTTTTTTTGCGTATTTTTGTGAGTACAAGAACAAATTTGCCGCTTTCGCGGCAAATACTTATATCACCAGATAGGGCTCGATGCCCCGAGTCACTGTATCAGTGTTTTGGGCTTTGGTGAGTGGCCTTGGTCGATGACGAGCTTCGCTCGTCATCGACCACTTTCTTGTCCATGTTGCGCCTTCACTGTGGTTTTCACCTTTTTTTTTTTAAAAGCAGCAACAAATGTGCCGCTTTCGCGGCACACGCCTATATCATCGGACAGGTGTTGGTGCCGGGAGTCCCCTGATTACTGTCTCATACATGGGTTTTGAGCGCTCCGCGCTCTTTTCCCGTGGGACGTGCGCTACGCGCACGTCTTTCTTCAGTGCGCTCCGCGCACTGCTTGTACAATTACAAGAGGCCCGAGACCTGCCAGGTCCGCTCGGGCCTAATAAGAAAAACCAGTACAATAACAATATAGCGCCGCCTCCGGCGGCCAACCTTATATATTCGGAAAGGTCTCACGTCCAGTAATCCACCCGTAAGGTTTATTATCAAATACGAGCGCGTTGCGCTCGTATTTTACCTCTTCTTTGTCAATGTTTCTCTATGGGATTTTTTTTGCGTATTTTTGTGAGTACAAGAACAAATTTGCCGCTTTCGCGGCAAATACTTATATCACCAGATAGGGCTCGATGCCCCGAGTCACTGTATCAGTGTTTTGGGCTTTGGTGAGTGGCCTTGGTCGATGACGAGCTTCGCTCGTCATCGACCACTTTCTTGTCCATGTTGCGCCTTCACTGTGGTTTTCACCTTTTTTTTTTTAAAAGCAGCAACAAATGTGCCGCTTTCGCGGCACACGCCTATATCATCGGACAGGTGTTGGTGCCGGGAGTCCCCTGATTACTGTCTCATACATGGGTTTTGAGCGCTCCGCGCTCTTTTCCCGTGGGACGTGCGCTACGCGCACGTCTTTCTTTAGTGCGCTCCGCGCACTGCTTGTACAATTACAAGAGGCCCGAGACCTGCCAGGTCCGCTCGGGCCTAATAAGAATAAGAAAAACTCATACAATAACAATATAGCGCCGCCTTCGGCGGCGCATTCTTATATATTCGGAAAGGTCTCACGTCCAGTAATCCAACCGTAAGGTTTATAGTCAAATACGAGCGCGTTGCGCTCGTCTTTTACCTCTTCTTTTTCAATATTTTCCAATCCGTTTTTTTTTTCGTATTTTTGTGAGTACAAGAACAAATTTGCCGCTTTCGCGGCAAATACTTATATCACCGGATAGGGCTCGATGCCCTGATTCACTGTATCAGTGTTTTGGGCTTTGGTGAGTGGCCATGGTCGATGACGAGCTTCGCTCGTCATCGACCACTTTCTTGTCCATGTTGCGCCTTCACTGTGGTTTTCACCTTTTTTTTTTGTGAGCAGCAACAAATGTGCCGCTTTCGCGGCACACGCCTATATCATCGGACAGGTGTTGGTGCCGGGAGCCCCCTGATTACTGTCTCATACATGGGTTTTGAGCGCTCCGCGCTCTTTTCCCGTGGGACGTGCGCTACGCGCACGTCTTTCTTCAGTGCGCTCCGCGCACTGCTTGTACAATTACAAGAGGCCCGAGACCTGCCAGGTCCGCTCGGGCCTAATAAAAAGAAAAACCCATACAATAACAATATGGGGCCGCCTCCGGCGGCAAACCTTATATATTCGGAAAGGTCTCACGTCCAGTAATCCACCTATGGGGTTTATTATCCAATACGAGCGCGTTGCGCTCGTCTTTTACCTCCTCTTTCTCAATGTTTCTCTATCCGTTTTTTTTTTCGTATTTTTGTGAGTACAAGAACAAATGTGCCGCTTTCGCGGCAAATACTTATATCACCGGAAAGGGCTCGATGCCCTGATTCACTGTATCAGTGTTTTGGGCTTTGGTGAGGGGCCATGGTCGATGACGAGCTTCGCTCGTCATCGACCACTTTCTTTTCCATGTTGCGCCTTCACTGAGGTTTTCACCTTTTTTTTTTACGAGCAGCAACAAATGTGCCGCTTTCGCGGCACACGCCTATATCATCGGACAGGTGTTGGTGCCGGGATCCCCCTGATTACTGTCTCATACATGGGTTTTGAGCGCTCCGCGCTCTTTTCCCGTGGGACGTGCGCTACGCGCACGTCTTTCTTTAGTGCGCTCCGCGCACTGCTTGTACAATTACAAGAGGCCCGAGACCTGCCAGGTCCGCTCGGGCCTAATAATGCATCGGTTTTATATAGTGCTTTTCTGGACACTCAAAGACGCTTTACATTGCATTGTTCATTCACTTCAGACTCAGTGGTGGTAAGCTACTATTGTAGCCACAGCTGTCCTAAGGTAGACTGACGGAAGCGAGGCGTGATTTGTACCTGTCCGGTCTCCACGTGAGCCTTCCGTAACGTAAACACAGCACAGACGGCGTTAGCATTTAGCCGTTAGCATTTAGCCGTTAGCATTTAGCCTCTTTCTTCTCCTCTATAGCTCCAAACGAGGTGAAGATAGAAGCTACCGAACTCTTCCACGTTTTCCCCATTTAAAGCTGACGATAAAACAGCAGGACTCGTCTCCGTAATGACTTTAATCTGAATCTGAACCATGCGAGCGGAACGACGACCGGCCCAAAGAGAAGTGCCTCTCCTCACCAGCAGGGGGCCCGTCTGAGCGCCCCGGGGGGAGACGTTACCGAGAGGCTCCCGTTAGAGCTTTAGTTCATGACAAAGAAAATTGCACCAAAGCGATCCGCGTTCAGTGACAGGCAATTTGCAAATGTAGTAACGGCAGCTTTTAGGGTCGTCTGAGGAAACTTTCTGATATCATGGGATTTACTTTTTTTAAACGATGCAGGTCGAGTGGAACAAAGAAGACTCAATTGTGCTTCCTCTGATTCGTCTGGACTTTGTTTAGTTCAGACTCGAGTCTCAGGTGTGAAAACTCACGACTCGTCACAGACGGGAGTTTCCGGGAGCGATCCAAGATGGCGGATTAACTTTTTTACCTGTCCCAATCAGAAGAACGAAAACTCCACATAACTCGAAAAAAACAACGTTATTCTAACTCTTAACTGGATCATAATGAGTGGAAAGGGGAAAAGAAAACAGCGGAGGATTACTAAAAATAAAAATGAAGCAAATACCGATCAAGAAGACAACGAAGACGGAGCTAGCTCCACGGAGCTAACCGAGGAGGACGAGGAGCTAACAACGGCCCAAGCTATCATGTCTTTGTCGAACAACATAATTGAAATGAAAGACGAACTTAAACAAGAGCTTGCTAGCCTCAAGTCTGAGATGAATCAAAAACTACAGAACGTGACTGTGGATGTGCGAAACCAAGGGACAAGATTAACTGAGGCCGAACAGCGAGTAAACGAGCTTGAAACTGTGAACATGGATATGAGGGAGGCACTACTCCATTGCCTTGCCCAGCAGAAATCGCTTCAGGCTAAGATGACCGAGTTAGAGGGAAGGTCCCGGCGGAATAATATCCGTATATATGGGATCAGAGAAGGTAGCGAGAAGGATGAAATGGTGACTTTTGTTAATCATTTCCTGAAGAAAGAACTCGCCATCGGAGAGGACGTAGACCTACAGATACAGCGTGCGCACCGCTCATTAGCACCGAAACCCAAAGACGAGTACGCAGCCCCAAGATCCATTCTGATTAACTTTCAGAGATTTGACATTAAAAATAAAATCTTAAAAAAGGCTTGGGCGAAGAAGATTGTTTACGATGGTAAGGTGATCTCATTTGCTCACGACATGCCAACTGAGATTTACAACAAGCTGAAAGAATACAAAGACATAAAGAAGATTCTCAAAGAAGCAAAGATACGTTTTCAAACACCATACCCTGGTCGGATGAGGATTCACTGGGACGATGGACCGTGCCTGTACAAAAACGCGACAGAGGTGGCAAGGGAAATGATGAAAAGAGGCTACCCTGTGGAAGCACCGCGATCTGTTGCTGGCGTAGATTGGGAACAAGTTCTCACCGTGGGCGCACATTGGGACAGGACGGATGACACGCACTCCGACCGGGTGCGTGGAAGGCTCCGGGAATTTCACCGGGCTCAAGTACAAAATACCTAAGTGGACTACTAGATAGTACGAAGCCAGATATAGTAGTACACGTCAAAGTCAGGTCTGTTCGATTGATTTATAATCCTAAAAATGTGTTAATTTGCGTTGATATATGCATGTTATTATTTGAAACTCCGCTATTACTGTAATTCTGATTGGGATGGGGAAGGGTTTTTTTGGTTTTGTTTTTGTTTGCTCTTGCTCAGGAAGAGGAACTTTGCTTATCGCAGAGAGGGAGCCCCTACTTCAAGAGGTTTTTTTTCTCCCACATTGGACATTAGGGTGTAGGATGACGGGGTCTAAAAATACCCTGAGGGTGGAAGTTCCGGTTTTGTTTTTGTTTTTGTTATTTTGTTTCAAGTTTGTTCTTACACTCGGCATGTGTATTTGTGATATCTGGGATGAATAGGGATAATTATAGAGTAGCCTCATGGAACGTAAACGGACTCAATAATCCTGTCAAAAGGAGTAGAGTAATGTCTTGGATAAAGAAAGAAAAAATAAAAATTATGTTTCTTCAAGAAACTCATCTCTCTCAAACTGAGCATGAAAAGTTAAAGAAATTTGGTTTTAATAATACTTTTCATAGCTCATTTGAGACCGGCCATAAAAGAGGAGTGGCAGTACTAATACACAATTCTCTGCATTTTGAATGCATTAAACAAATAAAGGACAGTGAAGGCAGATATGTCCTGGTACAATGTAAAATAGAGGGTAAACTTGCAACCCTTCTTTCTGTCTACCTCCCTCCAGATTATAGCTCAAATTGTTTGAAAAAAATTCTAGAAATAATATCCTCTGAAACACAAGGAGTATTAATATGTGCAGGTGATTTTAATACAGTCATGCACAAAAATGATACGTCTAACAATAAAAGGATAATTACGCCACAGAGTAAATTGCTGAGACAAAGTTTGAATGACTTGAGCTTGCTTGACGTTTGGCGAGAGGTACATCCGACTGAGAGAGATTATACATATTTTTCCCCCCCACATACAGTATACTCAAGAATTGATTTTTTTTTTATGTTCTCAAATGACAGGCACAGAATAAGCAGTTGCGAAATTGGTACTAGGGGTTTGTCAGACCACTCACCTATATATTTAACTCTTTACTTGGATACGAGACCAAAGAAGACAACATGGAGGCTAAATACTAGTCTACTAAATAATAAGAATGTTGTCAACGAAATAAAAACAGAAATACAATTTTTTCTAGAAGTAAATGACAATGGACAGGTTGATCCTAATATTCTGTGGGATACTTTAAAAGCAGTTATTAGAGGAAAATTCATATCACTGAGCTCAGCAATAAAGAAAGAGAAAGAAAGACGGCTTAGGGAACTGGACAAATCATTGAAAGATCTGGAAATGGAACATATTAAGACTCCCACTAATCAGGTTTTAGAGGAGATTGAGAAAATAAGAAATCAAATTTTATATTTATATAAAGAAGAAGAAGACAAAAAATACAAGTTCTTAAAACAGTCATATTATGAAACTGGGCCAAAAAGTACCAAATTACTTGCTCGTAAAATACGCCAAAAACAAATTCAAAATTCAATCTGTTCAGTATTTAACCCACAAACTGGGTCACTTGAAAAAGATTTGGATGGAATTGATAATGCATTTCAGACTTACTACGAGACGCTATATACACAGCCTGAACAAACTAATGAAGAAAACATAAAAGAATTTCTTAATTCATTAGATTTACCATCAATAGGGACACAGCAGAATGAACGCTTAACTAAACAAATTGACATAAAAGAACTAGAAACAATTTTGAAAAATGTAAAAAATAATAAAACACCAGGTACTGACGGCTTACCAGCAGAATGGTACAAGACATTTGAAGAAGAATTATCCCCAGTTCTCTTAAAATCACTTAATTGGACTCATCAAAACAATAAAATGCCGCCATCTTGGTCTGAAGCCATTATAACCATAATACCCAAAGAAGGGAAAGATAAAACATTGTGTAGTTCATATAGACCAATTTCGATTTTAAACCAAGATTATAAACTATATGCTTCTATTATGGCCAATAGGTTAAATTCTTTCATTACAGATTTAATTGATGAGGATCAAACTGGGTTTGTCGCTGGTCGACAAACCCAAGACAATATAAGACGTTCTCTTCACATAATTAATAACATCCACACCAATAAACATAAAGCAGTGTTGCTAAGCTTAGATGCCGAAAAGGCGTTCGACTGTGTAAATTGGAGTTACTTGTTTTTGGTTCTAGAAAGATTTGGCTTCTCAGATACTTCAATTAATAGTATTAGGACATTATATTCTGCGCCCACAGCGAGAGTTAAAATAAATGGCCGTTTAACAAACTGTATAAGGCTAGGGAGATCAACACGGCAAGGATGTCCTTTGTCGCCCACGTTATTTGCTTTGTATATTGAGCCTTTGGCTCAAGCAATTAGGGAAAACCAAGATATACAAGGAATAATTATAAATTCAAGAGAGCATAAAATAGCATTGTATGCAGATGATGTTCTCTTATATCTTTCTAACCCAGATCAATCTATCAGGACGCTTCTACATCTGCTTGATTCATTTGGCAGGTATTCAGGATATAGATTAAACATAGGTAAAACACAAATTATGACTTTTAATTATAGCCCTCCAACAAATCTAACTGGAAAATTGCCCTGTGATTGGTCTCAGAAAGCAGTGAAATATTTGGGTGTGTGGTTGACGCATTCTCCTGACGACTTATACAAGAAAAATTATGAGAATGTGAATAAAAAGATTAAAGAAGACCTTACAAAATGGGCAACAACTATACTAAATTTTAACTCAAGAATTGAAGTTATAAAAATGTCCATATTGCCCAGATTGTTATATTTGTTTATGTCACTTCCTGTCAAAGTCCCACCTTCTCAGTTTCACGACTGGGACAAACATATTTCCCGATTTATTTGGAAAGGTCAAAAACCTCGAGTTAAATTCAATACATTAACAGTTCACAAAGAAAAAGGCGGGTTATCATTACCAAGCCTTCGTGATTACTATCTAGCAGCCCAACTTAAACCACTTGTACAGTGGTGTGATACATCGTGTGGGGCAAGGTGGAAGGAATTGGAGAGCGTTTGTTGTAACATACCTGTGCAAGCCTTTATTGGTGATCAGAAGCTTGTATCAACCTTTCAAAAGGAACTTACACCAATTGCATTTTTTACATTATCAACATGGTTCCAAGTTGTAAAAGAACTAAAACTAACAAATCAGACATGGATACTTAGATGGGCAGCATTTGATACAGAATTTAAGCCAAATCAAATAGATGCACAATTTAAACACTTGGTACAGAACGGGATTACAGCTTATTGTAGGATTTTAGACAAGAAGGCTGTACCAAGTTTTCAAATATGCCAAAGGAAATATAATTTGGAACCAACAGATTTCTTCAGATATCTACAATTAAGGCAGTACTTATCAACAAAATTGCAAAAAATGACATAATTGTCTTAATTACACAATCTTACTCCAAAGGAAGTAAATCGACTATATCTAAACTTTACAAAAATCTGATTAACAGTAGAGGGTTCTCGACAGATTATATTAAAAAAAGATGGGAGAAAGAAATGAACACAGACATAACAAACGATCAATGGGATAATATTTGTGAGACAGTTTACTCTACATCGAACTCAGCTTACTGGCGTGAATTTTGCTGGAAAAATATGATACGTTTCTTTGTGACCCCTAAGCAACAAATGGGTATTAGCTCACGCAGTTCATCATGTTGGAGGGGTTGTGGAGAGGAAAAAGCCCATCACACTCACATTTTTTGGACTTGCACAAAATTAAGACTTTTTTGGACTGAAGTTGGACATAAAATAGAAGAAATTGTTTGTTTTAGGATTCCTCAAACAATGTTAGTGTTATACTTCGGAGACCTTCCAATTGACTTGACAACTAAGGATAAATATTTAATTAAAATTGTAATTGTCACAGCGAAAAAGGCAATTACAAGGAAATGGCTTCAAGCTGATCCACCAAAGGTCGAAGACTGGCTAAAGGTGGTTGAAGAGACCCATCAAATGGAAAGATTGACTTTCATGCTGAGGCTACAAGCTAAACTTTATTTCTCGAGGTGGGACAAATGGACAAAATATTTTCAAAATGTTTAATATGCAAATTGTAATCCTGTTAAATCTGTAAACAAAAAATATTCAATGTAAATTTATGCCGATTGTAAGTGTTTTGTTCTCTGTTCCTTTTTATTTTGAAAACTTTCTTTAAAAATAAAGTATAAAAAAAAAAGAAAAAGAAAACTCACGACTCGTCTGGAAAGAAGGTAAAGTTTAGTTTATTTATGTAACATGGACCAATTCTAAAATAGATGTGGCTAAATTGGATGCATTGTACCAGAGTTAGCCTGAGGCTAGTTTGCATCTGTAGTCCATGGCAGGTCATGGACAATCCATAAAACAAGAGCTCCCTGTCCTACAAACACACAAACACCGAGGGTCTGGTGTTACTATTGGTGGGGACACTAGTTCCATTAACCCTTCCTACCATCACCATTCACTCACTCACTACATTCATACAGGCAGTGTCTTGCCCAAGAACACAACACCTACTGTCTGGTATTGTAGGAACATCAAGCTCATAAGAGTAAACATTCACCGATAGCACTTCTAAGAGAGAATGAATGATCTTGGTTTATAATCATTGATCCTTTCCCCGGTGTCAGAATTTGACCCCACATTGAACCACAGGGGACAGTATTTTTCAGGTTCCTCATGGAGGAAAGGCCACATTGTGGGCCAATACAACGTTTATTTGGTTAATGTTAAAGTGAGTCCCCTTTTTAATTATATTATATCAATACAAATAACATGCTACGTTTTAAAAAAGCACTAACAAAAATAAATAAATATGTAAACAAAATTGACACACACAAAAAAGGCTAGGGTTAATACTGATGTGCATGAAGATGTACTTTGCAAGAATGTGCAAGAGAATCTCCACCAGAAGAACCTGTTTGTGACTTACTGGCAGTAAATCACACAGACCACAAATACCTTTATTTATGTATCTATTTAAATAGGGACAGTATATATGAATGAACATATAAAATATGTAAATATATCAGATTTTAGCCATAGGCTCATGTCCTTCTGTTGTCCCCAGTCAATGGAGGGTCTGATTGGCTGTCAGACATTGGATGATCCTCGACCCAAATAAAGAGAACTTTACATAACAAAAAATTACAAGACATTTAAATGAACTATAATCATTTTGACAGAGTGCTTGTAAATTTACATGTTTTCAGCATAAATAAGATGTGTAGCAAAGCAAACATTTTGAGATTATATTTATTTTACCAAACTTGTTTTTTTTTTTTTGCAGTTTGAACATAATACTAAAAAAAAAAACAGGCTGAAACGGTGCAGCGCCTCCTGTTTGTCCTGTTTGTGCCGACCAGCTTGTTCCCACAACTTGTTCAGTTGAGACTGGAGCATTTCCAAAGCAACGATTTAACGCCTCATTTGAAAGAAAACTGAATGTTACATTTTTGTTGCCGCAGTTTTGTCGCTTTTTTGCCACGTTTTTGACGCCACAAAAAAAAAGGCTTAGGGGTTAATACTGATGTGCATGAAGATGTACTTTGCAAGAATGTGCAAGAGAATCTCCACCAGAAGAACCTGTTTGTGACTTACTGGCAGTAAATCACACAGACCACAAATACCTTTATTTATGTATCTATTTAAATAGGGACAGTATATATGAATGAACATAAAATATGTAAATATATCAGATTTTAGCCATAGGCTCATGTCCTTCTGTTGTCCCCAGTCAATGGAGGGTCTGATTGGCTGTCAGACATTGGATGATCCTCGACCCAAATAAAGGCCATTCTAACTGTTTGACTGTGTCCCACCTCAGCAGGAACAGCAACAACCCGACCAAGTTCTGAACAAGAACGTTTTTTTTACTTTCGACATCAGGACGGCATGACAGCGTAAATACCTGACAGTAAATGACAGTGAATGCACATTTTCCACAGATTTGGTCTTTTAAAGACCTGTGGTCCTAAACTTTTGATCGGCTGCAGACTATGAATGTTTATTTGTTGTTTTCAATAAAATCTTTCATCTTTTTTTTTTTCTTTCATTCTGGTTGTATATTGAAGTACTTAGAACCTTGTTAAGATCCAACCATGAAAGATTTGATTTATTTCCCCCTTTTTTCAGCTGGTCTTAAACTTGTGGTCGGGCCTGTACATGTAACACTAAATGTCTGCGCACACTGGTGTATGAATGAGGAGTGAATGGGCCACAGGTTCCTTGATGTAAAGCGCTTTGAGGGCCTAAAGCAGGTAGAAAGACATTATATAAATATGACCATTTACCATTGATTTATTTACTACAAAATCCCAGTATGGCTCTAAGATGACTGGGGCCATTATGGCGCCGAGGCTGTTGAATGTAGGGCTGGTAATTACGTAAGAATGTGCTGTAAGGACTTGGTTCATTGTAAGGACTGGGTTCTTTTGTATCACGCAAGAACAGTTATTTGGATATGGCCAAAGCAGACACTGGAGATGGAAGTTGTCTCATAGAAAAGGATTTTATTGTCGTTGTTCCTAGTTACAAAGTTACAGAGCAGTATAACCAGCTGGTGACTTCAGAGCGAGAGAAGAAGTGAAGTCCAGACCTCCGTCCACCGTTCTCTTTCATCCTAGTCTTGCACTTCTCTACGCAGAGAGGGTGAAACTGCCTACCAGTGAATCAGTTGTTTGTGTCTATGTGTTTGTACTTTATCTGTACTTCACGTTATGTTCAGAATGATTATGGTGTTGACCGTAGTTTATCAGCTAATCTCACGGACATGGTCTTCTTGTTCTGTAGCGTGTGAGCAAAGCGTGAGTCAGGAGCTTGTTCAGATTTCGTTATCACCCTTACAGTGCTCAGACAATCTTTACCAGTAAGACTTGATTTACTACTTGTTTGTTTTTTTCATTTTACTTGTTGTACTTGTTAGTCTCGTCCCCCTGACTGCTCTATAAAAACTGCTCATCAGCTTCAGTCCTGCAGTCTCCTGACTTAGAAGTGAAGGTAAGTCTGCTCCTCATCGCTCCGGCTTTTACACAGAGAGCCTCTTATCAGTTGTATTTGATGATTTCAGATGGCGGCTAACGGCCCACTGATCGTCTTCTTCTGTTTGGCCGGCGCTCTGCTGACGACTGGAGCTGTACGTTCACCTCATTTATCTTTAAACTAATGTGATCATGCTTTAATAACTCTGTTCATTGTTCCACAGGAGCTGGGGAGACCTCAATATGGTGAGTTTGACTACATACACTTTAATACAGCGACAGCATATCTCGCATTGACTCTATTGATTTTATTTTTCTGGGGAAAGACTGTCCTAGGGGCTGGAGTCTGTTTGGAGACCGCTGTTTCAAGTTTTTTAACACTAAGAAAACCTGGACAATGGCAGAGGTACGGAACTAACTAGAACAATTACCACTACTCCTATTAATAGTAAAAGGTGGAATATTCAGATTCAGTTTTTCAGCCGTTTATCTAAGTATTCCATAAACATTACATGTCCCCAGATCTGAAGTAAACCGTTTCAAATCAAAAATCACTTTTACTCACAATTAAGAAAAACATTTAACGATGCAAAGGTTGTTCATTTTTACTATTTGACTTTGTGTTGCTCATTCATCGGGAATTAGATTTTACTTTAAAAGGTGCATTATGCAACTTGTGGAACTAGAATTGTCTCCAGGATCAGTTATTTGGAAGGTTTTCACTGCGGACGGAGCCTCTCACCAGAAAACCTCCAAAACGATTGATCCTGAAGCGTCATAGAGACCACTGTGATTGAAAGTAAAGGGGCCATGCTGACCACTCATACAGCCGCTGGGTCTTTACACGAAGAAGAAGCTAACAGGCTAACGGGCAAAGCTAACTGCGGGCTAGCGCCACTTAAACAGTATTTACAGCCAAGTTTGAGTGAAAAAAATGATCTCCATTGTGTAATTGGATGAACAATATCCCTCTGTCCCTTTGTCTTTTCTGCCAGCGTAGTATTTACTCTCACGGACGATTAATGAGTAAAAAACACAACATGCTACGACACCTGCAGTGGCGCTTATGGCCTCTAGGGCTATGAGTTACTTAGTACTGATTTAAAGGGACTATACAGAGTTTAAACATGTTACAATGATGTATTTTCCTCCCCCTACATGTTCCAGCCATGTCCTAATCTGTAGAATGAGCCCAGACCTGTTCACCACAACTGCCTCTAAAATCCTGCACTGTCGCTCAAAAAGGTGTTACTTTGGGTCTACACGAGCTTAATATAGAGACTGCAGTTACGCACAAGACCTGAGGTGGCAGTAGTGAGTATAAAAATGACCAACTTGTCCCTTTAAGGCTCAGAGACTTAACTCAGGTGATTATTTGGTGTTGTTTTAAACAGAAAGAGCACATCCTAAAACCAACCTTAACCCCTCCCACACTCACAGGAAAGCTGCAACGATCGCGATGCGAACCTGGCCTCCGTCCACAGCACTGAGGAGAACGAATTCATCCGTGCTCTGATCAATGGGAATTCCTGGCTCGGCGGAACTGACGAAGATGAGGTAACAGCATACGCTTAAAGCCGAGTTGTGGAGAGTTGAAATGTTATGTGTGGAAATGTAAACAGGAGGAAGTGTGGCAGTGGACTGATGGATCTTCTTGGGACTACAAAAACTGGCGGAACGGGCAGCCGAACAACGGTGGCGTGGGCGAGCACCACCTCATGATCTACGATCAGGGTAACCAGTCTCAAATACCCTTTCAAACATATGCACACACTTGATTTCCAGTTGGAGCCATCTCTCTGCCCTGAGGCTCGGCACTGTTATACATGTTTTTCGATACCAATACTTTTTCAATACCTATGCTAAATTATTTGTCATATCAAGAAAAACAGATTAATGCAAAAAAATAAAGTAAATTAAATTCCTTTTTCTTCCATTTAATTTATTTTGCATTTGTATCATTTGTTTGAGGTGAAACGACCAAGTGCGAAACAAAACACTTTCCACATTTTTATAACCAATTTTCTCAAGTTTCTTCTGTTACAACCCAGCGCTGCTCAGGTAAAGCGAAGTAACACAAAACAAGATGTAAAGAGGATTAATTAATTTGTAATTTAATAACAAGGAGTGTAAAAGGTAATTTGAACAAAGTAGACCCAAAAATAACCAAAACACAAGGCCCTCAAACTAAACAAACAAAATCGAAGTAAATTCACAAAAGTAAAGAAGACTAACATTTTCCACCCAATTTTGACAATAAGCATCTTTACCTTTATTCTTTTCAAAGTGAACACATCGTAATTAGTGTTTAAAAGCATCACAACTGTAAAGTGAGGAGCCTTTTCTCATGTGCGAACACATGATCCATAGTTACATTAAAAATAGAGAGTATGGAAATGTATAAAAATACTGCAAATAATTACAGCAACATTGGCAGTAAAAAATATAAGGCCCATCAATTCTCTAACTGTAGGTCACAAAAAGGCAAGAGGCCCATGACTCCACATGATTTACATGAGGTGAATCTCACTGAGCTGATCTCAGACTCACCCAAGTCTGTAAAATGGCATTTGGAGAGTTGCCAAGTCTACACATTCATTGATGTATTTATTGATATGAAAGGGTAACTGAAAATTAACAAAACAAGTTTGTAGATGAAGCTTTTTGCTAGTGCTCATTATCAGCTCCAGTCCCTGGTCGGGCCTTTCTACACTAAATTAAAATGACATTTGTAGTAAATGTTGCATTTCTTTCTAAATAGGCCATCAGACAGAAACTGGACCTGACTCCTGAAAGATCATTCACTGATGCCCTGAACCAATTTGCCTGAACCAAAATGAGATTAATTACAAAAACACTAATTGTGTAAGTCTGTAAGTTGAAATTTAGAAGCTCAGCAAATGTTTAGGCGATTGGAAACCTCTGGAAGCTTAAAAATGTGCAGATAGTTAATGTACAGTGTATTTTAAGGTTTATTATAGCAAACAATTAAAAGTTGCTAAATCATAATTGACTTAATAAAAAAGGCTTCGTCTGTTGCAGCCCCACGACCAACACTAGGTTCGCATTTTTGGCCCCGAGTCCAAATGAGTTTGAGACCCCTGTTCAAACCATGTGTAAAGTTTTTTCATAGGACTTAAACTTTTATAATTGTGTGTCTCTGTTTTTATCTTCAGGCCCCGGATCCAAGTTCTGGAATGATAACAAGCAGTCCAGTAAGATGAGCTACATCTGTGCCAAAGGCGGGTGCCCGGGCAAGGATTCTGTTTGCATGGCGCGGGTGTAACACCAGTATTCTGTGTTTACCCCACCGGCTCTGGTTTTTACCTGATGATTAAAACATAAGCATCAACATGGGTGTCTGGCTTCTTCTTTTGTTTTATTTCTTTATCATGGATAGAACTGACACAAGGGATTCATTTGTTACAGACTTTGATCCAATAGGTTTGAACCCAGGAGGAATTGGTCATTATTTACTCAGCACAGGTTTAGTGTCAGGTGGGGCAAGAGTCACGACGGGTTATGGATGTATGAAGTTATGATTTTAACTTCATTATTGCAGATAATGCGTTAGCCTCAAGACAAAATCGTCCACTGTTATAAACACGGAGGTTTCCTCCAGTTAAGTCGTTACGTCTCACGTAATATTTTTTAACCTGCTCCAGTCACATCCAAACTTTTACTTGTTTGTATTTTCACAAACAAGTAAAACATTTATATTTGACCTATGTTTTTTATTATTTGCACATATATAATTTAATTACTTTACACATAAGGCTTTATTTATACAAATAATGTAAAATTGAGTGTTTGACAGAGGAAAATCCATTGGCTGCTATAGGGGTTAGCTTCGCCGGCCGGTCACAAGATGGCCGCCACATTAGCAACGTCAACGAGCGTTGTGTCCAATCTACAGTTGTATTTAATTACTTTGATTCAGACCCTTGAGGAAGCTAGCCGTTAGCATGCAGCATGAAGCTAAATGTTAGCATTGTCTGTTGTTTATATTTATAAGCTGTTGAACCTCTTTGCTCCTCTCAATAACTCGGCTTCTTTATTTAACGTTTGTCAAAGTAGTTCTTGATAATAAATACCCTAATGAGATCTAAACCTGTGTTCCTCAGATGGCCAAAGGTGAGACTGACTTTGTAGCCGTTTCTTAAGCTCTCACTCGTCCAGGACATTGCCTCTGTAGAGGAGGTTTTCTAAGTCGTCGTCTGAACGGGTTTATATGAGTGTAAGACATTTCTCCTTTACTCCGAGAAAGAAATCAGACAGATCGTTTAGGTATCAGTATCATATACCAAATAATGCAAGGCAAGTTTATTTGTAGAACACAATTCATACACAAGGCATTTCAAAGTGCTTCACAGTTGCATAAAATTGAAAGAAATCCGATCAAACCAATCTATAAAACAACATGTCTGTGTAAGTTCTCAGTCGTACAGGGGTTGTCCATCTTCAATGAAGGTACTTGATTCATCTTCTGTACTCAAAGTACAAAGAAGTACTCTTTGTACCTTTTGTACTCTGTACAAAAGGCTTCGTCGCTGACGAAGCCTTTTGGATGAGAGGCGAAACGTTCGAAGACTTCAACTACCGAGTACAGAAGATGAATCAAGTACCTTCATTGAATATAAAACAACATAAAAATGTATTGATTACAGTAAAAAGCAAAGAGCAGATAAAATACTCTCAGTGTCGTGCACTTGATTTGAACTGTGTCAGAGTTGAAGACTGTTCCAGATTTGAGCTGCAGGAAACTGAAACGCAGCCTCATCGTGTTTATCATTGACTCTGGGAAACACCAGGAGACCGTCGTTAATTCACCTGATCCTCCTTTGCCTCTTTTGGCTTTGTATCAGCACTTCTGTTATCTTGACACTTCCAGGAGAGCGAAGCCCGTTCACTAAGTGGAGATCGAGGGAAAAGTACAGCAGATTGATTTGTGTAAATTCTATTTAAGTTGAATGATTTCCACAGCATTTAGAAAAGAAATGCTCCTCACAAAAATATATTCTAGCAGGTATAAAATGTTTTAATTTGCAGGTCAAAGTAATAAAACGGTTTAGGTTAGGCTGACACTTCTGAGCTAAAGTACGGCCTGTTATTTTGACCTTAGCAGTGACTTATATCTTGTTTAGCTCGCTGGGGAGTGGCTCCGCCTTCACGTCCTCCAGACAAAGGTCTTGGTAAACGTTTCCATATTCGCTCTAAAAAATCAAACAGAAAGTTGATAACAGAGCCCATATACTGTACATCAGTTAAAATACTTCTAATGATAGTGACCTCAGGATGTTGAGTTCCTCCAGCGCCTGTTCCTCGATCTGTGGGACACATTAGTCACTTCACCTGCAGATGGACATGTGTCTCTGCATTTGGACTCATCTCACCTGTGCGTTTGCGCCTCTTGCAGATGGTCAGAGTAATCACTGTGACTATGACGACGACACAGACTGGGATCAGGACCAGGATCATGGTCTGGGTGTTTGGAGCTCCCCCTGTGGATCACAGAGTGTGTTTCCATGCGCTCGAGTGCTACAGTTATGAGCCAAGTTTAGTCAGTCTGTGTTCAGTAACACAGTGATGTTTTTGTTTGTAAATCCCTTTTTAGAAGTTCAGCCGTTTGTTCTGCTTCACCTGTTGAGCTGTGTGCAGTAGTGCCCCCCAGTGGTTCGCTCATGCACTGCTCTGTTGCTATGACTCTGGATAAACAAAGCGTCTGACGGAGCACAGACAGAATCACGCAGGAGACGGACAGAAAGCTCCAACAGAGAGCATGAATGAGCCTTAACTGGACTAGAATACAGTATCCAACATGAGTATTCTAAATACATGTACTGCGTCACTGCCCAACACTGTTTTCCCTCAATATCTACGTTTGAGACTTCAGTAAAGATCAAAAACCGACAAAACCTGCAGCTCCAACAAAGCTCCCTTTTTGAACATTATCTCGACAAAAAAAAACATCATCCTATTATTCTTTCCATGACTTTTCTCGGATGGACCTGGTTTGTGTTGGGGGTTTAACTCCTCAGGGGCTGCTTTACAGAGACATCAGCCCTGGGACTGCCTTTTTGTGTGGGGCTGTGGCCATGAAATGAGCTGTTTGTGCCGCTGTTTTCACGGAGAAATGAAAATGAGGCGCGGCCATGTTTTCCTGTCTTTGTTTCACTGTCATTGGCCGCTGCTTTCTGTGTGTTCACTTTTGGGACAATAAAATCAGCCACGTTTCTCCTGTGCGTCCAAAATCAGGCTTGATGGATGAGGAACCTTTACGCACGGTTCTGAGAAGTGCCAGCCGCGCTCATACATGTGCTCATACATGTGCACATACATGTGCACATACATGTGCACATGTACATACATGTGCACATGTATGTACATGTGCACATGTATGTACATGTGCACAGGCCATTTGCACAGGCCATTTGAAGTCATCTCCTGTCTCCCTCGCTGCTCCTCGCTGAATGTAAAACTATACAGAGGAACACGTGACATCGGCCTCTGCGTCTCATATATATTCATCTCTGCCTCGGAGTCGGCTCTAGGCTGGATCATTACTTATATTCAGCCCAAAACACACAGGCACGGACGCCCTGCACACAGGCATCAACTTCCCCCTCTGCTCCACACACTGAGCTACTACTATAGCACACATCTGACAACACTGGGTTTCAAGTTCAACAGCATGAAATGTATGAGCTTCTTATGCAATAACGTGATTGAGAAACTATCCCCCCTTCTGTTTTTTGACAAGTCGCACCCTGGATATAACATATATATATAGATATAACATCGTGAGCTGTTCTGCCTTCACTGGGCTCGGTCCAGCCATGCAATGTCAGTGCTCTTGTTCTGAAGCATGTCGTGCAAAAAAAATACAATCAATAATTTTTATTCAGTCCAGTCCAGTGGGCACATTTTATTATTAAAAATAAATAAATTCCCCCTTTAGGGATTTTTAGGGGCTCCGTAGCTTTGTATATTTTGGGGTTTGATGTAAATTTTCCTACTTGTAAACTGAACTAAACTTTATTTTCGGGCTTCGAGAGATTGAAGGAGATACACGGCTAGCAATGGAATGAACGGCCTCAAATATTAGTCGTGTCGGAGCCGTGCGCAACTACTGCTGCGACAAGACGACTGACCTCTACAGGAATAAGCCCAATGCCCATCTCAGCTCGCCCGTTGCATTATGGGTAATGGAATGTCTTTTGGCTACCAAACAATAATGATAGTTAGCGTAAAGCAACGAAGAAAGCTCTGATTTGGACCGTTTTAACCGCTGGAAAGTTAATGATTTAAAGCGTTTTTGTCGTCGCCGTGGAAACTGTTACAATATTAGCTTAAAGTCTGTTTTTACAACCAGGGCTGCGCACGGAGAGAGACAGAAACGAAACTGCCGTTCATACGAAGAGATGCTTCAAAAGTGACGACCAGTCCTCGTTCATATAGTTGGAATAACTATGGAATAACTATGTGAGAAAAACATTTCTGACCCTTGAAGGCGACTGTTGGACAAAGTCCAGAGTCTGAAACTGTGGCCTCATGTCGCCGAGATTCACAACATTTAAACTGAAATGAGAAATAAAAACATAGAATCCCTTTTTTTTTTCAATAAGGAGGTGGACAGTAGACGAAATATGTTTCTTAATTGTGACCAGAGAGATCCACAGACACACATAGGCCATGCATCTAAATGTACTTATTTTTTTTTATGGGTGATCTGTTGGTGAACAACAAAGCTAATCGGTCTCTGATTTGACAGACGGGAATTTACCCACTATATTTAACATCAACACCGTTTTGGAACTTTTCCCTGTGATTACAAGACAAATTCAAAAGATTTAAAAAGTGAGGGTGTGTGTGTCGGGCTGATCCCAGGTCCTGTCGTTCCCCTGTCCGCGATGGTCCGCTCCTGCCTACGGAGCCGCCGCCCTGACTGTTCCCTCGCTTTAAGATATTGACAACTTAAATATTTACAAGAAATGTCTCTTGAGACTTAAAGTCTGTAAACCAGTGCCCGTGAGCCGTATAGTTCACGGTTATGGTCCATATACTTCAGTGTTCAGGCTCCGCCTCCTGAACTCGCTCACACAGTTCAATGGTGTGGTTTGTTTGGGCCGACATTAGGAGCCTGATTGACCCACGCATGTGCAGTCGAGATGGGCATTGGGCTTATAAGGTAGGGATGGTTTGAGTGGACGTGTGGGCAGAGCGAGGAGAGGTTTGGGTTCGGTGCATCCTCGGGTTGTCAGTTAAAGTGACAGTCTGGAAGTCTGAATGTTTTGCACATTTTATAAAATGAGCAAAATCGACCACCTGCTCTTGCGTTTTTATGTAAAGTAAGTACATTTCACTCTGTCTCTGCTCACTTTGTGAATTTACATCACTTTCATTTCCACTGATAGTTGAAGGACTCTCATGACTCTGTGATGGAACGGTACCTGGACGTCCTGTCGGCTCCTGCTCTGGGGGGGCTTCAGATGGACACACTGTCACTGGGACACCACCGGGGGGCGCTGCAGCAGAAGGACAGAGATCAGAAACAGCTCAAACAGAGAGTGTACGACCTCGGACTCACCTGGAGAGACTTTGATCCAGAATTGTTTTGAGCTTTGGTCCAGATGAACCTGATAGGCCCCGGAGTCAGCGCTGCTCACGTTTCTGATCTTCACTGTCACTTCACTAAAGTCGTCTGTGTGTTTCTTATACTGAATACTGTATCTGCCACTTTGTCCTTCGTCCCCCGTCGTCACAACCAGAATGTCCTCCTCAGAGCAGCTGTTTCTAGAGAAGGTCTTATTCTCTCCAAGATTGGAGAAGAAAAAGGCTTGACTAAAGTCTTCTCCTGCAGAAAGTGAGACCTCATGTTTTGATTCTTTATCCGCCCCTGGAGTGAGAGAGAGCAGATGTCACCTCAGAATTAGTTATGCACCGATCCAACGCTGATATCGGAGCCGATCTTGGAAAAATTACTGGATCAGGAATCAATTATAAATATCAGATCCTGAACCGATATCTGTTTTGGCTCATCGTTTTAAAAACACAATTCTCATCAAAGTGCTGACGTGCTGGATCTCATTTTGAGGCTCTTTACCTGGAGAAATCTACACAGCAATGGGTTAGAGAGCAACTCTTCACTGAGTGTAGAAAAGTCCAGGGACCATTGTTTAATACTGTATTTTTGTTACAGTTGATAGAAAACTCCTCGATATGTAACATCTCGTTTACAACATAAGGATTTATTGTCTCATAATGAAGAAATTCACTTGTTACAAAAGACCGTTCCCTTTTTCAGTCACAGCGACACTTTAAGAAAGTCTGGCTGGATCAGTGCATCTCTACTCAGAGCTCACCTTCAAAACAAGCTTTCTAGAATCACCATTACAGCTGAGCCCTCTCCCCCACTGCACGAAGCCTTTGAGCCTCTATAGTTTTAGACTGATCAGTATCACTCACCGTCTGTGACTTCAAACCTAAATTCCCAGTAAAACCTTCCAACAGGCCTGTCCCAGACGCATCGGTATCGTCCTGAGTCGCTCAGAGTGAGGTTGGAGATGGTCATCTCGATGAAGTCCTTTGGTGAAGAACCTTTCATCTCATGTTTGATTCTGAATCTGCCGTTTGTTTGTCGACTTCCTGAGGTCTGCATCAAGATGTCTCCCTCCTCACAGTCGTTTTTACAAAAGATCCTTCTTGTCACGTTTAGATTTATTCCAGACCAACACGTAATCGACAGCTCTCCTCCTTTAGGCTTCTTAAAAACATAGACAGCGGTGTCTGTGGGTCGGGCGTCCCACAGCAGAAGAACTGTGCAGAAGAACAACAGAACACAGTCAGAACACAGTCTAATGAAACACTGATGTTACATTTCTCACCGAACCACAGCAGCCACAGCCTCCAGGAGCTCATGATGATGTGGACTGAGAAATTAAGAAACAACTTCACTGAAAACAGAAGTCTAACGAGTCCTGCAGATTATGAGAACTGAGAAGTGTCTTCACTGTGAACGACATCGAGCTGAAGAGGAAATAAGACGAGTGAGAGGCGGGTTCATTTATGGAGCACAAGTCACACACAGGGCAGTTAAGTGCTTCAGCTACATAAACATACAAAAACACATTAACTCAAACCATAAAACATTAATGAATTACATTGTGAGCAGATAAAATACTTTCATTGTAAAAAATAATCCTAAAGTAACTGAGTGACTATTTTCAATTAATCTTAATTGTTGTTGATGTTTCTTTTAAGTGTAAAAAACTTTCCCCATGGACAGATTTATTGATATTAGCTACTGAAATAAGGGGCACATTTTCAAAAAAAAAAAAGTACTCTACTTTATAGATTGCTTTTTGCCGTGTTCAGTGTCATACTCCTGTTTTCAGCCTGGATTTGAACATTGTCTCACATCTTCATAAAGACTGTTTCAGGTTTCAGCAGCAACGTTCCTCTCTCTTATGACTGTGACCAGATGGAGCGGTATGGCATTTGTAAAATAATATTACAGGCCAAACTAAACTAACATAATTGACAACACTACTGGAGAGAAGGCTCCGGACCTTAAGGCTCGCAGGTTTGTTTATGATTGACAGAAGCAGAGTCCATACTGCAAAAATATATAACAGTTTGCCATGATTGCACCCGTGTGTGTCAGTGACCATTTCTGGAGCAATACCGCCGCGATATCCTCCAGATCGAGGCAAAAGGGGTCACAATATGCAGTGGAGGGATATATTCAAGATATTAAACTATTCAATGAAGGATACAAGACTATTGACACTAAAGCACAGACAGGTCTCAAGTAAAATCAAAGAAACCTTCTGATCTCTTCCTTAAATGCAACAGCACAGCCTTGTGGAGCAGCCGTGCTCTTGCTCTGCCCGGTAGGCATCCTCTTACTTTTTTTGTATTTCTAATAATAGAAAACAATTTCTGGTGCACTAAAGTTAGCTAACGCTAGCTAAACCTACAGGTGCCACAATGACAATCAGCTACAGCCAGTTATCAGGACCGTGACAAAATACACTTTAATCATAAAGGGAGACAAAAACATGTGTGACTGTAGGCTCGTAAACGTTCACCGCCGCAGTTAAAGTTAGAGCTCCAGTTTGTGTAACGTTATGTGACTGTCAGTAACTAGATGTTAGCATGCTAAGGTGTTAGCCTTGCGGCTAGGCCCTAGGCTTACCTTACAGCAGACGTCTGCTTGTTTATTTTGGAGACATATAGCTGGGCGTAGGCCGTCCACATTGTTTGATCCATTGTAGGCAGTGCTCAGGTTGTGTTTTCGCTTTGGGAAGGGAAACAACTGGACTCTCCCGGACACTCCTGTGGTACCTAGTGTCTGATTTACATCCTCCATAGGCAGATCGCTTCACCATTTTGCTTCTTTGTCTGTGCATCTGCTCAGTGCTGGAATGTCCCATTGTTTTGCATTGGAGGTCCTAGCTTCATAGTAACGGTTGCTAGGATGTCTGATTGGACAATTACGGTTTTGGGGTGTGGTTTTGCGAAAGGTCAATTGGTCTGGCTGATGGACATTCACTGGAGAATAAAACAGATGAACTGCTAAGCTCTTCCCAGAAGATGGTGAAAGACTATTGTGGAGCGGAGGAAGCTGCGCTGGAGGAAGAGGAAGGAGGAGCTGACCAGTGCAGGACACCACGCTCTGAAACAGGGACAAACCTGGTTTTCTCCAGGTACTACGGTTCCACCGACCTCCAAAAACACATTTCTCAGGTCGACCCACAGCGCTAGCACGGCTCAGGACTAACACCTGAACACTATTTAGTTTGTATAATGACAAATAAAGCACTTACTTAGGTTAGTTAAAAGCCTAAACCTTATTATGTTATTTAATATACGGGAAACAAAAAACGACCCTTTCCACCTCACAGTGAAGAGATTTTTATAAAAAGTGCCCATGTGAAGGTGAGTTCAGCAGCATCAGCCTCCACGGATGTTGGTCCTCATTATACAGCCTCAGCCTCGTTAAAAATACACCACATCGTTTCCATACCATTTAGTGAACAATAATGTTCCATTAGAAGTTCAAGTGACAGGAACCTTTATTTAAACACATTTCTCGCCTGTTTCACCAACTGAGCTATTTTTCTACTTTCTGTAAACTGTGGTTGTCACGGCTCTGTCCTGTTTATGGTAAACGCTGATGTTCACAAATAGCACATCCTTCTTTTTGTTCCTCTTGCATAAATCTGATGTTTCTGGTTTTATAAGGAACTGAAGTGGTGATGGACATTGGGTCTTGTGTAAAACACACAATCTTATCAGAATTTCTATAGAAATGTGGTCTTACCATCCTCTATGCTGTCTTAGGAGTCTCCTTTAGGCTCTACTTGCTTCACTGCTGCTCCACATCAGGAGTAGCCTGGCCTTAGTCGTCCGTAAACTCCGGTCAATTATCTTTTCCCTACATGTACGTCTGGGTCTGATCTCAGTGGCCGCGTTACATCGGTTGAATTTCAACCATTCAGCGAGCGGGAGAGGCGGGGCTTGTAGGTGACGTCAACCATTTGGCGGCGGATACAAACGTAAAGGAAGCTCTTCAATCCGTTCTGGCTCGGCTTCCAAATATCCATAAATTATAACTGAAGCCTTAGAATGTGCAAGGAATGCTCCCAAGAGTTATGATCGAGTTATGATCACTTCATCATCAATGCGTAACTGATGAGCAGCACGCGATGTGAGCAGCACGCCGAAGTACGTTGGAGAAGCAAATTGATCTAAAAATGGTCATTTATTGATGTTCACCTAAATCAAACATGCCGTCCAAGAGAACAGATCCACAAGTGGAAGTAAAACATGAGTTGGAAGAAATCAAGAGATACAAGAGATGCAAACATACACAAGCAAAAGAACATGTCAAACTTTGTACATAATACACATTTCCACACACTGTGTTGACAGGACAGGGGCCTCTGAGAAGGAAAACTGAATGACCTTCAGAACATCAGTGAACAGGACACAGGGAGAGGTCCACATTACACAAGTGTTTACTGATGCCACTCACAGAGTTCTGCCCTTTTCAGTGTCATTGTATTTATGAAACTTATAACTGGACGCATTTAAAGAAATTATATTTTTTTATTTTAATTCATAATCCTCACACAGGAAATATATATACAAAGACGGGGTGTGGCGCACACGATATGTGGCACGGGACTAAGAACTTGGCATAAAGTTACACGCAGTAAGTCAAATGGTGAGCTTTGTAAAAGATGCTTATTGTGCATTATACTGCACATGTATTTGATTTGTGTGTCTTTTGTGTGTAGGCTGCAGCAAAAAGGATGTTTCACAACTACAGTGAACTAAGACATTTGTATCATTTCTGGCTCTGCTGCATGAACGTAACTCACTGGAAAGTGAACGGTAGTAAGAGTGGACAGTGAAAGGTTCAACGGCGCACGATGCTCTCACTGAGGTCATTCTGAAAGAACGTTGGTTCAAAGAAGTACCAAAATATCTGAAGTTTAGGTATTGTATTTAGAATTTTTTATATGTAAGTATTGAAGGGATTCATTCATTTATGTTATGATTACTTTAATAATTAGATATGTTTAAAATGTTTGGGCTTATGTTACAGTTGACGTGGCAGACATGAGAGCGTTTTTAAACCTGCACGTACACTGACATTCTTGCTCTAGGCCCAGTTCCTGATAACGGTTGCAAAAACATCTAAGCATCAAGGACGTTGGACAAGCTGGCAGTTTGTGAGACACGGAGTCAGAGAGTAATACGTTTAATAATATGTTTGAATATGTGTAACATGTTTGTGCTCTTATTTACAGTGAATAATAATAAGGGGAAGGTTCGGGAGTTACACGCTCACGCTGTTCAAAACCTCACTCTTGCTCTATTGCTCTTCTATAAATGTTAACCCAAATCACAGGCATGTATGAGTCTCAAGGACGGGGCATAGTCACACAGTGGAGCTGAACCTTATCAATGAGGAGGCGCCACCCGCCAAAACATCATACGTGGAGAAGAAGACCACATGTCTCATTGAATATTAATGATTGTGTTTTTATGTGCTGGGTGTAGGGACATGGGCAGTGCAGAGCGCCTGCCGTAAGCCCCGCTTAGATGTCGGCTGCAGGGAGAATTAGATAAGCACCCAGAGCTCTGTATTAGAATTGTAAACAACAGGGAATAAATCTTTCTTGAATTGAACTCATTGAATCTTGGTTTTCCTTCCAACAGACGAACACAACAGTATAGAAGCTTCAAATTATGCTAACTTTATTGTAGATCAACTGGACGTCTGGAGGCCTTGCACAGTCATCCTATGTACGCCAGCAAAAGATTCAGTTATGAACTAAAAACTTTTCCCCCCAAATTCCTGATTTTCCACTCGTTTTTGAGCATTTTTATGTGGACCCCTCGTGATGCTTTTCTTTGATTTTGTTGGACATATGACAGTTTAAAATAAAAGAACACTACTCAAATTTGTCATGTTTTGATATATTTTGATGACACGTACTTTTTATTGGGTGTATTATCTCGGGTAAAAATCACCCGGCGTTAGTGATGGTGTTTGGAATTTGAGCGATAGTGTTCTAGGGTTAAACTGTGCAATGGCTCCACCTGCTGTTCACATGGGCTCATTGCACTGTGTGCGTTGTTGTTTTTTTAGTAAAATGACGCTAAATGAAAACAAAAACAACACGGTTATAGCTGTGTAGTTCTTCGTGGTCAGTCATGTGTTCTTTGTGACGAATAAACAAAGAAACCGCTAAAAAGGAAACGTAAGTGGAAAGAACGTTTATTATGAAAGTCACTCGTACCGGAAGTAAACACGGCTCACATGGCGCGCTGTTTCCGCTCCACTTCCTGCTCACGGCTCGGTTGTTTCCCTGCGCGTTGAGCACGTTTTGTCTCGTAGTTTCTCTTCTTCTTCCGTTTTGTTTCTCTCCCGGTCCGCGTGAGCCATGAGCGCCGTTCTCCCGCGCATCGAGCAGCTGTCCGCGCGGGTGGTGCGCGTGCTGGGCTGCAACCCGGGGCCCATGACCCTGCAGGGGACCAACACTTACCTGGTGGGGACCGGGGCCAGGTGAGACTCTCCCGTGTCCCCTGCCCCTCTGGCCTGGCCCGGGAGGGGAGCGTGGGCACGTGTCCAGTATACTCATTTTGAGTAACTGTATTCTGGTAAAGTTACACTTTCATTTGAGAGTATTAAACAGTCAGGAGGGGCAAGTTTATTTGTAGAGCATGTAATATTATGTATATTAAATACACGGAGATCTGTGTCGGTATCAACTCGTGTTTCTCGTTTATTTACTTCCTCGTCTGCCCATACATACACGCAGATTAACAACACCGGGATCAGACTCCACCTAGTGGTCATAGGCATATATCACATACATCACATCTTTCCCCTTAAGTTGCGCTCCATAACCAAATCTTCAAAATAAAAACATCCGGAAATACTAATGTTACTTTTGAATTTCCTATAAAAAAATCCTATACCTCGAACCATGCAGCATCTGATTTCAACTGAAAATTACGTTTCCCATCAGAGGTAAATTGGCATATAACCTAAACTCTGAACCTAAATTTACCAACTTAAATTATCTTAAGTGACCTTATGAACAATCACAATTAAGTAAACTTAAATCCTATTCTTTTACAATGGATCAGTCTCTATTTAATAACAACAACAAAATTATTTTTCATTGAGAGTAACGTTTTGGTAGAATAATTGGCCTGCCACACCTTGATCTTTGAACTGAATCATCACAGTCCACAGTTGGTGTCACAGTCCCTTTGTTTGGTTCTGGCACAGGTGATTGCATCGGCATGCTAGTCTCTGTGGATGTACTAGTGTCTGAATGAAACTCCTCCACATCTTCTGAGCGTCGTGGAAAAGCCATTTCTCTGGTTTTCTGCAGGTGTCTGCGATTTCTCCTGTATGTGTTCCCATCTTCCGTTTGAATTATGACCGATCTGGGTTTGTTATGTCTTCTCAAGACTACTGCTGGCTGCCACTTGTCTTTGGTTCTTACTCTCACCTTCTCTCCTTCCACCAGAAGTGGAAGTTGTTTTGCTCCTCGGTCAAAATACTGCTTTTGTTTTAGCTGTCTCTCCTTGATGCTGTGGTGCACTCCATCATACAGCTGGGGCTTCAGTAACTGTGCTGATGTTGGCAGTCTAGTTTTCAATCTTCGACCCATGAGGAGTTGGGCAGGAGACAGCTTGACTCCATCTAAAGGAGAGTTCCGGTACTCCAACAAAGCGATGTATGGATCACTCTGGCTCTCATGTGCTTTCTTCAGTAAGTTTTTTACAGTCTGAATTGCTCGCTCACTCTGTCCATTAGATTGTGGGTATCCAGGACTAGATGTAGTGTGTGCAAATTCCCAGCTCTCTGAAAATGTCCTGAACTCAGCACTTCCAAATTGTGGACCATTATCTGAGACGACCTCATCCGGAATCCCATGTCTCGCAAACATTGATTTTAGGGCTGTTATCACATGTTGGCTGGTCGTCCCAGTGAGTTTGGCAACTTCTGGATACTTGGAGTAGTAGTCTACACATAGCACATAATTACCCTGCTCATAGTGAAATAGATCCACACCAACTTTTGCCCAGGCCCTCTCTGGTATGTTATGGCAGATAAGTGGTTCCTTTGTGTTGCACCGCCTGAAAGTGTTACAAACAGCACACTTTAACACAACATCTTCGATTTCTTTAGCCATGTTTGGCCAGAACATGACATCTCTTGCTCTTTCCTTACACTTCACTATTCCGAGATGAGATTCATGGACTCTTGTTAACATCTCTGCTCTGAGGCTACGTGGAACAACAAGTCGTGTGTTCTTAAAAAGTAAACCATCAGAACATGACAGTTCCTCTCTGAACGTCCAATATTTCCTCACCTCTGCTGGTACATGTCGTATTTCTGATGGCCATCCTGTTTGGACCATGTCCATAACCAGCTGCAGTTCCTCATCAGCTGCTGTTTGTGCTCTGAACATGTTTAGTTTTTCTTCTGTAACTGGTAGCTGAGCTGTTAGCAGATGAATCTGTAGTTCATCTTCCAGAAGTTTCTCTGGGTGTTCTTTCAGAAAAGCTCGACTCAGGGTGTCTGCTATGAAGAGTTCCTTACCAGGTTTGTAGCTGACCCTCAGATCATAGGGTTGGAGGTTCATCAGCATCCTCTGGAGCCTTGGTGGAGCCTTCTGGAGTGATTTTTTAAACACAGTCTCTAAGGGCTTGTGGTCTGTTTCAACATGCACAGTGTTTCCAAAAACATATTGTTTGAATTTCTCACACCCGTACACTATGGCCAAAAGTTCTTTTTCAATCTGTGCATACCTCTTCTGACAGTCCGTCAGCGCTCTTGATCCATAGGCGACTGGCTGTCCCTCCTGGATTAACACGGCTCCTAGACCTTCAGAACTTGCGTCAACAGACAGTGTCACATCTTTTTTAACATCAAAATACCTGAGCACCGGAGCTTTACTCACAAGCATCTTCAGCCTTTTAAAGCTCTTCTGCTGCTCAGCTTCCCAATGCCATGCCACGTCACCCTCCAAGAGTTTCCGGAGTGGCGCACTCACATCTGAAAGACTTGGGACAAACTTGGCAAGATACTGCAGCATCCCTAAGAATCTCAACAGACCTGCTTTGTCTTGTGGCTCGGGCATCTCATGTATAGCTCTGACTTTTTCCTGGTCTGGTTTAACACCCTCTGCAGACAGAATGTGGCCAACATATGTAACCTCACTCCTTCTAATCTTGCATTTGTCCTTGTTTAACTTCAGGTTGATGCTCCTGATTCTGTCCATCAGTGCTCTCAGCCTCCTGTCATGTTGTTCCTCATCTTCACCCCACATTAAGATATCATCCACGATGTTCACAACTCCCTCCAAGCCTTCTAATCTCTGTGCAATGCACTTCTGAAACACTTCTGGAGCTGAGGACACTCCAAATGGGAGTCGCAAAAAGCGGTATCGTCCAAATGGGGTGTTAAATGTGCATAACTTGGAACTTTCCTCATCAAGTTTTACTTGCCAGAACCCGTGATTGGCATCCACTACAGAGAAAACCTTTGCATTTGGCATCTCCGCGATGATCTCCTCAACTGTTTATAGCTTTATTGAGGTCTTGTGGATCGATGCAAATTCTCAGTTTGTTGGGCTTTACTACAGTGACCATGCTGTTAACCCAGTCTGTGGGCTCAGTCTCCTTCACAATAACTCCAAGACCCTCCATCCTAACCAGTTCTGCTTTTATTTTTTCCTTCAGTGCTATTGGCACTTTCCGTGGTGGGTGAATGACTGGAGTGACGCCCGGGTTGAGCTGGATGTGGTGCTGTCCAGGCACGCATCCTAGACCAGTGAACACGTCTTCATATTCACTGTAAATGTCAGTGTTGTCATTCTTATTCACACTGTACACTCTTCTGATGAGTCCTAGTTTTGTGCAGGACTCTCTTCCAAGGATAGCAGGTGAATTTCTCTCTATAACCTGGAATTCCAGTTCATATTCCTTGTCTTTGTAGTCACACTTTAGCTTGGTTTTGCCTTTTGTCACTATCATGTGACCCGAGTAAGTAACCAGCTTACATCCTGACTTACTTAGCACTGCATCCTCATTTGTGATTTTCTCAAAGTCCTTCATTGATAACACATTGCACTCTGCTCCTGTATCAAGCTTTACAGTCAGCACACTGTTGTTTATTTTGAGCTCTTGAGTCCACTTGTTACTGTCGTTATCCATTTTTGTGACTGTATCTAGCTGAAACTCTGCACTTGTTTGCTCACTTGGCCTGATCTCTAAACATCCCAGAAACATGACGTCATCCTCTTCTTGTCCAATTCCATGTACTCTTCTCTCCGTTTTCTTCTGTTTGAACGGTTGTTTATGTGACCTACGCATGCGACTGAAGTGGTTCTTTAATTTGCACTGGTTGCATATTTTTCCATATGCAGGACACTTCATTGGCTCGTGAACGTAGCCACACCTCTTACAATCTGCCTTTTCTCTATCTTTCTCACATGGCTTGCTAGTTGACTGCTTCATTTTGTTAACTTTTATCTTGTTCACGGCTACGTCTGCTTCCTCATGTAGAGCTTTCATGTGACTTTGCGTTACCTCACTTGCTCGACATATATCCAGAGCCTTCGCTAGGTCCAAATCCGTCTCCCTGAGCAGCCTAGCTCTCACAGTGTCATTGGTTATGCCACAGACTACACGGTCTTTTATTAGCTCATTTGTCAGTTGTGCAAATTCACAGTCCTTTGCTTTGTTCTTCAGATCCGTCACATAGGCATCAATTGTCTCATTAGCTCCTTGCACTCGCGAGAAGAACACGTGTCTCAGATAAGTGATATTCTTCCGGGGCTCACAGTAGTTTCTAAACAGTTCTTTCAGCCCGTCGAAACCATCCACATCTTCATCAAAGACCATCGTGTTGAATACCTTTATTGCTTCACTTCCAGCAACATGAAGGAATGTCGCACATTTCACCTTCTCAGACTTCTCTTCGATGCCTGTTGCTACTAGATAGAGTCCAAACTGCTGAATCCACGTTCGCCAGTTTTCCGCCAGATTTCCTTCAAAGCTCAGACTACCCGGAGGCTTTAACTGCTCCATTTTTGACTTCTGACACCATGTAATATTATGTATATTAAATACACGGAGATCTGTGTCGGTATCAACTCGTGTTTCTCGTTTATTTACTTCCTCGTCTGCCCATACATACACGCAGATTAACAACACCGGGATCAGACTCCACCTAGTGGTCATAGGCATATATCACATACATCACAGAGCACAATTCAAAGTGCTTCACAGTTGCAGTAAATTGTAAGAAAGCAGATTAAATAAAACATCAACATAAAAATAATCCATTCCAGTAAAAGGAATAAGTACAGTTTGTTTCAAAGTGTTCTTGAGAAGAAAAGAGCTTTTAAAAGAAATAATAATAAACAAGGTGTTTACAAATGTTGAGCCTAAATATATATTGTTTGTCTGTAATTTATTGGACGATAAGTGGGTTCAGTGGGTGATATTAGACCTGGGTTTGTCCGTGAGTGGAGAAAAGTATAATCATAAGAACCACATAAAAAGGCAGATCGTCATGGAGATCACGATGGCCCCGCCCCCAGGTCCGCCCCCTTTAACCTCTCGCCTTGTCTCTAAGGCGGGTCCTGATCGACGCCGGGGAGCCGTCTGTGCCTGAGTACATCTCCACCCTAAAGCAGGCTCTGGTCCAGCTCAACAGCAGCATCCAGGAGATCGTGGTGACGCACTGGCACCTGGACCACACGGGCGGAGTGGAGGACATCTGCAGAGACGTCACAGGTTTCACTCCCACGTTTTCCCCTCGTTTAACCCGCTGTTCATGTCGTTAAACTAGTCGATCTCTGCCCATTCATTTCAATGGACGAGAGCGTGCGTTTCACCCACAGGGGGCGCTGACCTCCTCATAACGTGTCCTCTCGGTCTCTCAGGGCCGGACGTGAAGGTGAGTAAACTCCCTCGCGCCGACGGCTCCGAGGAGTCGTCCGGGGAGAAGAGCTACACGTATCTGAAAGACGGAGACGTCGTCCGGACGGAAGGAGCCACTCTCAGGTCAGGACCGGAGTACTTTACTCAGATACTGGTACTTTAACGATACTCGAGTTACGATACTGAAACATATGTCGTTTAGAACCAGGAAACGGAACAATAATGTGTGGAAGACAGAGATGGGGACTCGCGAGTCGGACTCGAGTCGGACTTAAGTCGCTATTTTTAGAGACTTGCGACTTGACTCGGACTCGTCCCTTAAAGACTCGAGACTTGACTCGGACTCGTGGTCTGAGACTCGTGAACATTACGAGTCCCTCGCGCACTCATTACACACGATGTTTGGACGCTTGATTCTGGCTTTTTTTCTCGGCCGCTCCTTCGTCTCTGTCTCCTCTGTGTGCGCTCTCTCTCTCTCTCTCACCCAGCACCGCGCTGCTCATCGGCTCTTCTGCCGTAAACCCCCCCCCCCCGATGTTTGTTGACATCGTGAGCGCGCTATTCGGACTGTACTTCTAGTGATCACGGCGAAATACAACAGTTTCTCTCATTATTAATGTAAAGCCTTCATTGGTGCTTAATAAGCGCCACAGCGAGAGTGAAGGAAAAAGGCGGAGGTTAGAGGAGTTTGAGCTGCTGCATAAGTTGTAACTACTACTCAGTAAAGTGATTAGTGATCAAATCATTACCATTACGAGGCTACCGTTTATTTAGGGAATATTTTGTCAAAGACCAATAGCTGGCAGTGGATATAGCAGGTCCTGTAGCTACAGTGGATATAGCAGGTCCTGTAGCTACAGTGGATATAGCAGGTCCTGTAGCTACAGTGGATATAGCAGGTCCTGTAGCTACAGTGGATATAGCAGGTCCTGTAGCTACAGGCTGAAGATAGAACACTCATGTCAACAGTCTGTAAGCCTTCAAGGTAAGACTGGAAGTATTATTATCCACAGTGGAGTTTTACTGTATGATAAAGGGCACGTCAGTAACATTCTGAAGCTTCCGCAGACATGTTTGTGACAGAGTACAGCTGTGATAACTATACTGATTACTTTTACAAAACTGAAGTAGTGGTGTGGGGGGGCTAGTTGAATGAATGACACGGGGCCTGCCTTTGGCCACAGAAATAGTTCATATTATTTTTTTCCTAACTTACCATTACATTGGGATTGACTGTGAATATGGTTCATAGAAATATTTGTGATGTTGATTATTTGTGTGTGGAAGGCCTGATAGTTGTTTTTAATTTACAGGTGTTTATTGATTTTAAAATAGTTTTATTGTACTGTGATTTGAATTAGTGTAAAACATAGAAACCATGGGACTTGGACTTGACTTGGACTTGAAGGGTCAGAGACTTGGACCTAGACTGGGACTTGCGGTCAGAGACTTGGACTTGACTTGGACTTGTGGGTCAGGGACTTGGACTTGACTTGGACTTGCAGGTGAGGGACTTATGTGCATCTCTGGTGGAAGATCTGCAAATTCACAATATCAGGTTCATCTGCAGGGTCAAGGAAGGTGTGGAAAATGTTCTCTCTCTCAGGGTGCTGTTCGGACCTTCTGTAAAGTAAACGTTCCTCTGTGTCAGGGCGCTGTTCGGACCTTCTGTAGAGTAAATGTTCCTCTCTGTCAGGGCGCTGTTCGGACCTTCTGCAGAGTAAATGTTCCTCTCTGTCAGGGTGCTGTTCGGACCTTCTGCAGAGTAAACGTTCCTCTCTGTCAGGGTGCTGTTCGGACCTTCTGCAGAGTAAACGTTCCTCTCTGTCAGGGTGCTGTTCGGACCTTCTGCAGAGTAAACGTTCCTCTCTGTCAGGGTGCTGTTCGGACCTTCTGCAGAGTAAATGTTCCTCTCTGTCAGGGTGCTGTTCGGACCTTCTACAGAGTAAACGTTCCTCTCTGTCGGGGTGCTGTTCGGACCTTCTGCAGAGTAAATGTTCCTCTCTGTCGGGGTGCTGTTCGGACCTTCTGCAGAGTAAACGTTCGGACCTTCTGCAGAGTAAACGTTCCTCTCTGTCGGGGTGCTGTTCGGACCTTCTGCAGAGTAAACGTTCCTCTCTGTCGGGGTGCTGTTCGGACCTTCTGCAGAGTAAACGTTCCTCTCTGTCGGGGTGCTGTTCGGACCTTCTGCAGAGTAAACGTTCCTCTCTGTCGGGGTGCTGTTCGGACCTTCTGCAGAGTAAACGGTCCTCTCTGTCGGGGTGCTGTTTGGGCCTTCTGCAGAGTAAACGGTCCTCTCTGTCGGGGTGCTGTTTGGACCTTCTGCAGAGTAAACGGTCCTCTCTGTCAGGGTGCTGTTTGGACCTTCTGCAGAGTAAACGGTCCTCTCTGTCAGGGTGCTGTTTGGACCCCATTGCAGAGTAAACGGTCCTCTCTGTCAGGGTGCTGTTCGAACCTTCTGCAGAGTAAACGTTCTCCTCTGTCGGGGTGCTGTTCGAACCTTCTGCAGAGTAAACGTTCTCCTCTGTCAGGGTGCTGTTCACGCCGGGCCACACGGACGACCACATGGCTCTGCTGCTGGAGGAGGAGGGCGCCGTGTTCTCGGGCGACTGTATCCTGGGCGAGGGCACCGCGGTGTTTGAAGACCTGTTCGACTACATGAGGTCTCTGCAGGTTTTACTGCAGCAGCGCGCCGACCTCATCTACCCAGGTCAGACACTTTTCTCCCTTATCTTAGTCTCAGTGTCAGAGTGAAAACAGCCCAAACTCTCTCTTTACGATGTTTATTCTCTGGTGGAGATTTATCCAACACGGCTGTGTCGCTCTCTGGTCTTTCCCACGCTCATTCATTCACAAATACTGACCTGTTTGGTATCCACGTGTAGCAGGATCTGTCCCTCTGTCCTCGTAGGTCATGGTCCGGTGGTGCAGGATGCGGCCTCTAAGATCCTGCAGTACATCGCCCACCGCCAGCAGAGGGAGCTGCAGATCCTCAGCGCGGTGAGAGGAGGCGCAGAGCGAGGCTGCTCCTCCAAACAGCTGGTTAAGGAGGTCTACAAGGTCAGTCTCTGATAAACAGCTGGTTATGGAGGTCTACAAGGTCAGTCTCTGATAAACAGCTGGTTAAGGAGGTCTACAAGGTCAGTCACTGATAAACAGCTGGTTATGGAGGTCTACAAGGTCAGTCTCTGATAAACAGCTGGTTAAGGAGGTCTACAAGGTCAGTCTCTGATAAACAGCTGGTTATGGAGGTCTACAAGGTCAGTCTCTGATAAACAGCTGGTTAAGGAGGTCTACAAGGTCTCTGATAAACAGCTGGTTAAGGAGGTCTACAAGGTCAGTCTCTGATAAACGGCTGGTTATGGAGGTCTACAAGGTCTCTGATAAACAGCTGGTTAAGGAGGTCTACAAGGTCAGTCTCTGATAAACGGCTGGTTATGGAGGTCTACAAGGTCTCTGATAAACAGCTGGTTAAGGAGGTCTACAAGGTCTCTGATAAACAGCTGATTAAGGAGGTCTACAAGGTCTCTGATAAACAGCTGGTTAAGGAGGTCTACAAGGTCTCTGATAAACAGCTGGTTATGGAGGTCTACAAGGTCAGTCTCTGATAAACAGCTGGTTAAGGAGGTCTACAAGGTCAGTCACTGATAAATCACCTGAAAACGCGCAGTACAGTGGACAGAACAGCAGAGGGCACATGGGAGTTAATACTTTCCACACTGGCTGCTCAAGCTCAAAATATTTTTATATCAATCCAACATCCACTGGTTAAGACAAAGGTCAAGAAAACATATATATCAAGGTTTCTGGAATTGTATGTGTAAACATTTTAAGCGACGAAATCTAAATATTTACAAAGTTTTGCTCAGAGGGATTTAGTAATTTCTGATTTCTGCCTGATCTAAGGGTTCAGGACTGTGATGTCATATCGCTAAGCATCATGGGATTTGTAGTGATAATAAACTAATGGAGATTTAAAAGGTAAAATACTGGAGGTATTGTTCACATTAAAACACTTGGACACCACCGTGAGTTAGATGCAGTATTTACCAGCAGTGACTCAGCAGATAATGGAGTTGTCCCACGGCTTTTTTATTCACTTTTTACAATGTTTCTAACTAATGGTAATCTATGGAAAATTTTCGCTACCAGACACATTTTTCCTGAACTCTGTTGATATATCTAAATATCTAAAATCCCCTCTAAAAAAAAGTATTTGTAATTAATATGTCACAAAATAAAACCACACATTTAAACCTGGTTCTGTCCATTATTCAGATCAGCAAAAACATGGGGACATTTTTGGGCATAAAACAGATATTTTGTATGTGAAAGTATAAAATGACTTGCGGAAGTTTCAAATGGATAATGTTCACCTGCAGAACGTGTTATTTGTCTGTTCCAGGAGACTCCGGAGCATCTGCACAGAGCAGCGGAGATCAACCTGCTCCACCACCTGAAGAAGCTACAGAAGGAGGGGAAGGTCACTCTGGGTACGACGCATTTTAAACTCTTTTATTTATTATAATCTTAACTATAGAGAAAGTGAGTCCACAGATCCCAGGACGGGGAGAGAGTGGTGTCTGGTCTTCACTCTTAATAATCGTATTTTGTTTTTATTTCAGTGGATGAAGCGTCTCCGAGCGGCGTGTGGAAGAGTAACCTGTGAACAATGATACTTTGATAGTAATTAATACTTGTGTGTGAGCCGAGGAAATTGTAAATAATCTGAAGTGCAGAAATGACTGAGTATAAATCTGGTGACTGTCGATTGTAAATAAAATATAAATTAGTTGAACTTAAAGGAGCCGTCTGTGAACGCGACAACTCGAGACACTTTTTGCTTTGGTGGTTATTGTGTAAGAACAATATAATATAAATACAAAATGTTACTAATTATTTACTGACATTTTAGGATTTTTTCTATTTGTCTCCGTCTTTAAAGATCCTCTGGAATATAGAGTTTTAACGATGTTGGTAAAAAAAAAAATGTTTTAAATCTCGTGGCTCACTTCAAGGGCGGAGAAAGTTCACACCTGTTGGTCTCTCATAAGGGGCTTCTGAACCGCTCTTTGTCTGACCCGTCACGAGGACCTGTTTGCCCTGGGAGACCCTACCAGGGGCACGAAGCCCCCGACCACAGAGCTCCAGGATCATTCAGGTCACACCCTCCCCCACGTTAACGGGGCGGCTCCAGGAGGGGTCTAACCACTTAACTGCCACCCTAGGGTTAGGGTTACGGATTAACACTTATTTAGTCTCAAAGCGTATTGACTGGAGCGCTTACAGCCTATATGCCAATGTGATGCCTAATTTGAAAGCCAAGATATTCTAGTTTCTAAAAATATGTGTGAGATCTGTGTGAGTGAAACACAACTTACATCACATTTGCCGTTCTCAACTCTAACCCTATCCTGATTAGGGTTAACTAACCCTAGCCCCCTGAGCAGGGGAGACGGCAGCTAAGGGGTTACAGGTGGAAATCACCAACTGTTTTTGTGTCACATTATTTTTGGTGATCATGCCAAAAATTCACTTTGTCGATTTATCTTTTGTTTTGTCTGTCAAGTTCAAATCATGTAAAGATCAAATCTAAAAGCCGCTGAATGTGTTGTGTTAATGAGTAAGACATTAGAAATTAAAAATACAGCAACATTCATTGCAGATTTTACAGTAAAGCTCTGTCGGGGCCCCTTCAGTGAAGTCCACGCCCCCCTCCACTCTCTCCGGCCCTGTCACAGTTCAACATCCTGGACATCATGGATCTCAATCAACTTGAAGTTAAAATATATTAAAATGTGGGGGGGGTTCATTCACTCCATGCTGATGGTGGTCAGCCACATTTGTAGCCACAGTTTCCCCTGGGGCAGACTGACAGAAGCGAGGCTGCTCACATCTGCGCCAACGGTCCCTCCTCCGACCACCACCAACCACTCACACATAGAGGGATGATATGATTACAAAAGGCAGATATTTATCTAAATACAACTATCTCTTTGTTTGTACATTATAAAATAACCTAGGGCTGGGCGATGTGGACCAAAAGTCATATCCCGATATATTTTGGTTGAATCTCGATTTACGATATATATATCCCGATATTTTTTCCGCAAAGTGAGAGCTCTGAAATTATACGTTATGTCAAAGTCAAATACGAGTAGTTCTATTGAAAACTCACTATAAAATGTAACAACATAAACACTGTATAACAAAGCTCCGTAAGGTAAAAAAAATGTCTTAATTAAAAATAGCCAATAAAATAAACTTTTTCCCAAAATAAAGTGCTCAGTTTAAGATAACTCTTTTTTTTTTAAATCAGCTTGAGATTACCTGTTTCTTTTTGTTAACTTATCTGAATTTGAAATATCCCGATATAGGCGATATGGTCTAATTCCATATCTCATTAAAAAATATATCGATATATCTTAAACATCGATATATCGCCCAGCCCTAAAATAACACGCAGTTCACTTATTGACACATAAATTACAAATTCTCATATTTCTTTCCAGTCCTTTTTTTGTTGCTTTGGTCGGGACTGTGCTTTATACCGACCAACGACCATAGGGATCCTTGTGTTATTCAATCAATCAATCAATGAGTGTTTGACATATTCATTATAAAAAGTACAGGTGCTCGTCATATAATTATAATATCATGAGTTCATTTATTTCTGTAATTCAACTTCAAATGTTAAACTAATAAATGATATAGACTACATGTAAAGTGACAAATGTCAAGCCTTTATTTGTTTGGCTTACAGTCCATTTTCAAAATATTCTAATTTTATGAGATTTTTAAATTGGGGTTTTTACAAGCTGAGCCGTAATCAAAATGATCACAAATAAAAGCAGTGCGTATCTCACTTTGCATGTAATGAGTCCATCATATATAAGTTTCACAGTTTAAGTGAATGCACTTTTTCATTATATTCTAATTATATGACGAGCATCTGTATATGAAGTATATAATAAGCTGTTTATTATACTATTATTATATTAGTAGTTGTTTCATCTTGTTTTTGAAATGTAAAATTCAGGCTAGGAATCACCTAATAAAACTCCCTCCCTGAATCGAAAAAAAAAAAAAAACCTTCAAAAAGTCCAAGGCCGGAAAATTCAAAAGTCTGTAGGAGCGACTAAAGTGGAGCCACTGTGAGAAAAAAAATCGTTTTGAGAAAGTTTCCCCAAATAAATCTACGGAGAAACATTTCATCAGTGTAATAATTAAACATGTTATTGTGAAACTTTGAGTTTTTGCTTGTTTGTTTCCAGGTGAAAGCTCATATGTTAACAAATTAGTCCAAAACCTGAAAAGAAAAAAAAAGTTGCCTGCAGCGTCTCCCCTTAAATACCTTCTTTTGTATTATTTAAATTGACATTAAAATCTGACTTGACATTGGCTGGTGTAGCTCTGCCGGGCCCCCCTCGGAGAAGTGTCCCTGTCCCGCTCCGGCCCCCTCCGCTGCTCCGCCCCTGTTACAGTAAGCGCTCTGTATCTGTGCGCGTGCTGTGTGTGTGCGTACGTGTGCGTGCGCTAATGAGCCTGTCTCTGCCGGAGGAGGAGGAGGGGAGAGAGTCCTGGATAAACAGCCTCGCAGCGCCGCGAACATGGCGGCTCCAGCTGTCGCTCCGTCCCGCTGACTGACTCGCTCCTCCCGGGCCACCACCACCACCTCCGCCAGACCGACCCCAGGACAGGCTCTCTCCCCGCTCTCCGCGCACTGATGGCCGGCTGCTGTCTCTTCTGCACTCGCCGGTAAGTCAGCGCTCCCTTTCCCCACAAGTTCTTCTGCGTTTCGAGCGCTGAACCGGCACCGTTACAATTATTCCCCCATTTCTGACCCATTTACCTCTCGATTCTCAACTCGTGCTCGTTTTCGCTCGATTTAAACGCGTTTCCGCGGCTTTTCTAACCCGTTCCAACCCTTTCCACCTTGCGCCGTAATTCCGCGCTGCACCCGTGATAATATTATTGACGTGTTCGTGCAGAGTTAAGCAGATTTACTTGAAAATATCCCCGTATCTCGGTCAAAACGCCGTGTCATTCACGAGTAAACTTCATATGAATGCTCGCGCGTTGCCTGCTGGTGGGAAAAGCGAAATAAAAGCAAAAATATGGTAAAAGTCGCGTTTTAACATTTGCATTTGGCCGGTCCTTCCTGCTTTCCGCTCCAGAGCTTATGGACCTTTGAGAGCGCCCGGCCGGAGAACTAGTTTTATGGCGGTTTTGAATCGACTGTTTGCGTGTTCGGGATAAAAGTCAACACCGTTTGTTTGTCTGCCCCGCGACATCGGAGAAAAGTCAACATTTTAATGGGATTTTGCGTAAAACGGCGACTTTTATTTACACTTCCTCAACGGACGGTGTCAAGCGGCCATGACACCTACGCGAGACATCCGCCCGGGCCCTTTCAAAATAAGAGGAAAACGAGTGAAATGGCTTCGTAAACAAATGCGTAAATCGGCGGTTATAACCCCTTAAACCGAGCCCGTTTTCTCCAGTTCGGCTTTACTCCAATCTAAAAGCAAAAGAGCGACAAAAACGAGTCGGCAAAGCAACATTAACACAATAAAAAACACAACTAAAGCGTGAGGAAAAAACAACAAAAAAACAACAAACAAAAAAAATGCAACAAAAGAGCAAAGCAAGTTTATTTGTAGAGCACAATTCATACACAAGGCAATTCAAAATGCTTCACAGTTGCATAAAATTACAAGAAAACAGAAAAAATCAATCATTAAAACATCAACATAAAGTTAATCAATGACAGTAAAAGGCCAGAGTGCAGATAAAATACTTTCAGTTTTCATCTGCTCGGGTAAAAAGAGCTGTTTTCAGCCTGGATTTGAACATTGTCAAAGTTGAGGCCTGTCTCACATCCTCATGAAGACTGTTCCAGATTTTAGCTTTAGCCTCAGCGTGTTTAGTCCTGACTCTGGGAACCACCAGGAGACCCCTCCCTGAAGTTCTCAGGGCCCGAGATGGTTCATACGGCTCTAACATGTCAGAGATGGACTTTGGTGCTAAACCATGAACAGACTTGTACACGAGCAGAGCTGTTTTAAATTCTATTCTCTGAGTGACAGGAAGCCAGTGCAGAGACCGGAGCACTGGACTAATGTGGTGGTATTTCCTGGTTCTTGTCAGGACTCGAGCAGCAGCGTTCTGGATGTTCTGCAGCTCTAACAGCTCGTTTTAGAAAGAGCCAGAAAAAAGTTACAAACATTGGGTGGACAGAAACGCTTAAAAAATTAGACATAAATTAGCGGAAAAAAAGCATCAAAACGGCAACGAAAACGCAGCAAACATGTGACAACACACGGAAAAATCTCGGAGCAGTTTTGTAGGTCTGAGAAGCTTTTAGATTTGGGTAAAGTTGGACTGGAGAAAATGCGCCCCACAAGGCAAATTGTGTTACAGTAGTTTTGAAGGAATGATAATTTCAAATAGTAATCTTATAAACAAACGTATGCAGTATGAAAACCCGAACATAGCACATGCTCATATTTACAAGTATACAATATTAGAACAGAAGGATGTAACGGCTGATTCCACACAAAGTTTTTAATTTAAATGCTATTTTATAGTTTGTGGAAACTTTGGGGCGTTTGTTGCAGTTTTAGAAATAGACTGTTTGGCTTTAGCCTCTGTGCGAAACCTTCTGCCTTTTCTCTTTTGTTCAGGACAAATATCTTTTTGAGCGACGGAGCCGTAGTTTTGCATCTTTCTTTTCTTTTTTTAATGTATTTATTATTTCTTAGAACACCCCGAGTGGACAAACAAAACAGAACAAAAACAATATAAAAAAACAAAAACAGCAGCGTGATAACGGTAAAATATTACTAAAGCAGCGCCAATTGTTTATTGTTTTGGGGTATGTACGATGCGTTTTTTTTTTTTTGCACATATGCTCACACATACATGGATACACATATACACCTATACGTATATTATACATGCCTATGCCCAGCTTTTACACACTTACCATAATTCCTGAAAATATGTATTTACATTTAATTAAATTTAACAAAACAATAAATTCTCACGATAAATCCCTGAAGTATTTTAATCATGTTCGTCTGATAACCCAATACAACTCACTTTGTCCCATTCCTCTTTACAGCAGAGGGCTAAAGAGTGTTTGCAAAGATATCGCCTCATCATCGTTATCGAGAGAGTCCCAAAAATACAATTAAGCAGCAAATGCAGGACAATAACAAAACGGAGCCCTTTAATTTTGAAGTAAATGTGAGAGATTCTCGCTCATTGTCGGGTGTAGAGATTGTGCTGAGTCGGCTCCAGCTCTTGTGTAACGCACTCTCTCTCCTCCCTTTATTCTAAACAGCCCCCCCCCCCCCCCCCTCCGCCCCCTCCCCCCGCAGGTTAAGTCCTCTCTCCCGCAGCAGCACAGTGTTGTCCCCTCCGCTCCCTCTCCTCTCTTCTTTAGTTCTGGCCGTGTGCGTATGTGCCTGTCCCGGCCCGTGGATAAGATACAGTATCTCCCCCACAGAGGAGGAGGTGGGGGAGGGGGAGGACGAGGGGGGGGGGGGGGGGGGGGAGGAGGTCCGGGCCCTCGCTTTGTGTTTGTGCGACTTCAGAGTGAACTTTGAGAGAGTTGCGACACTTTTGGACCACGTGACTTGCCCCGCGCTGCCTGTGCCTTCCTCTCTCCAGAGTAAAGGTTAAATATCCGGCAGACGGTGGAGCCGGCGACACGGATAAGTCCAAGCGGATATTTCATCCAGGAGAGACTTCATGTTTATGAAATATATCAATCTTTCTTAACCTCTTACCCCCCGCCATGACCGAGCACATTTTCTCCAGGCTTTACCCCGAATCTAAAGGCTTCTCGACCGGCGTTTACAGCCTATAGGCCAGAGTAACGCCTCATTTGAAAGCTAAGAACCGACAAAACTGATCATACCTTTCGTCGCATTTCTTAAGCGTTTTTGTCATGCGGCTTTTCCATCACTCTTTAGTCGTGTGTTTTAATCACTTCCTTTATTGCGTTGTTGTTGCTTTTCCAGCACGCTTTTGTCGCTCTTTTGCTTTTAGATTTGGGTAAAGCCAACTGGAGGAAATGCCGCACTTTTATGCCACGGACTCACAACCAGGAAGAAGGTTTGTCCCCGTTGTGTTGCCGTACGGACGCCATTTTCATGTTTTTGAAGCTGCAAAAGTTATATTTTCGAACATTTATTTAAAGGGGTTTGTACTTTCCACTTTGGATTAAAATATTCTGCATAGTCTGTAGCAATACAATACAATACAATACAATACAAATACAATACAATACAATACAATACAATACAATACAATACAAATACAAATACTCGGGTACTCTCTCATCGTGGGCATGGGTACCGTTTATTTTTTTTCAATACCAGGACATAATAAGGTGGTATTGTCGAGATGGAGAGGCCGAGGAGGCAGAGGGTTTTGCTGCTGCTGCTTAAATCTTCATTTAAAAACATATATTCTCAAACGGGGACTTAAATCTGCAGATGTTTTTGAACAACAAAAGCGTAATAAAAAGAATTGACTAGAAACCTGTGAAGTTTGAAAGAGCCTCGTTTCATTTAAATTCAAAACGGGCCTGTGCTTTGTTCATTATTCATTCCTAACGTTTGAATCCAATCATCACACACATTACGTTCTCCTCAGACTGAAGTAAGAAGAACACATTCTGTCTCTGCTGGAGGAGGACGTTGCGTAACGCGGAGCTAATTCCGTTAGCGCCGTCAGTGGCTAATTCCTCAGCGAGAGCCCGAGGATCAGAGGGACCGGCTAAGAGCATAACCAGCTTTCTCCACGGGCACCGGGAGCTTCAGGTTCACTGACGAGGGTGGGGCACCAATATATCTATATTCTTGGGGACTTGCTCCATAACATATGGCCTCAGTAGCGCTCGGGAATGTGATGTCATATCGCTAAGCATTGTGGGATTAGCAGCAATGGTAAACGAATGGAGAAAAGTTAAAGCACTTGGATGTATTTACCAGCAGCTAACGGAGCTGTTCCACGGCTTTTCTCCACTTTTTATACTGTTTTTAGCTAATGTTGGTCGATGGAAATGTATGCTAACGGCTGCAAAGATGGCGGCTCTCCATGGTAACTGTGCCCAAAGTTTAAAACTGAGGTGGAGCAACTATTGCGGTAACTATGGTAACTGGCGAACTGCAGATGTTTTGGTTAATGTCTCGGTCATTACAGGAAGAAGCCACACGAGGCAAACGGTTTCAAAGTTCGTTGTCTCCTCGGTCGGCAAATGTAAACCAATGTCCAGTTATTTCCTCTGAAAGGCGTCCAAAAGTGGAGACAATATTCGAAAACATGAGCGTGATGTTGGCCAATAGGAAGTAAAACTGATGAGTCAAACACTGACGAGGGGAAACCTTTGTTATGGTCTGGGTGAATACTGATTGGCTGGAGGGTTCCGTTAAGTAAGGGATAATGTATAGAACGCCGGGCATTATCGGGGACATAAGTACCTTCAGGGCGAACTGGACTGGTCTTGTTTCACATGAGCCGCTTATTGTACGGCTGTTTGCCAACGGAACACAAATAAACTTCATACACTTTTATGAGGCAGAAAGGTTTATTTAATGATTTCCGCGGCACGTTTGTTGATTCCAGGCAGTGTGGCTAGGCTAGTAGCAGCACGGCTAGCTACTTATTGCTAGCTACTTAGCTACTTAGTTGAAGGTGCAGTTATAGAGGAGGAGGTGGTGAATCTCTGGGTAAAGTCGGACTCGAGTTAACTTCACGAGCGATTTCCCCAACGTCTCTCACAGAGACAGAGACAGAGACGGTGTCTCTACTACTGGACTGATATGAAAGACCTGACAAGCACGAACTCCGTTGCCATTGGCAGCGGTCATTATTTTTTTCAGACGTCCTCTATCAGAAAATAATGACCGGTAGAACGTTGGGAAATCCCATTCAAGTCAATGGAGCGTCTACTTGTGAAGAGCCGTGTAATAAAAGTGATAATGTGCACCCAGTCTGGCAACAGTTAAATCTCGTTCTGTATCACTCCACTGCAGCTGTTTCCATAGTAACGATAAACAATTGGGCTGGAACTAGCTTCAGGTAAAACAGATTAAAAAGTGAAATAACTCCTGCCCAGGACTTAAAACAATAAGCAAACGGGCTCAAATGAACAGTTTCAGTTCGTGGGACCCTGGTATGAGCGGATAACGTGCTCCGAGGTGTCCATTATCCGAAACAACCTGCACCTCCTCCAGTTATTTCTGATAATCGACACCTCGTTGCGCGTTATCCCGTACTTAATTGTTTTGGAGATTTCTTACATAAGCTGTATTTCTCCCATAGAGTCGTATTGGGCCCTGCTCCACCTGACATTATGACATCATCGCGGACGTCTACTGGGCACATGGGCTGTGAGTGTCTGAGCCGATGACATCACAGTACAGTCATTTATTGTCCTGACGCCTTTAGTTCAGTGGTTCTCAAACTGTGGTGCAAGGTCATCTGCAACTTTTATTCACTTTAAATACACATGATTTCATTGGTGCTTTAGTGCATTACAGGGATATTTCAGGATGTTTGACAAAGGGCCTCATTTGTGTTGTTGATGCCTGGAGATATTTTTTTCTTAAATTTATGCAGTTCTTATATTTGAAGAGCTTAGTGGCGCTAGGCTAATGCTAGGCTAGTGCATGTCTATGGTATCAGTTAGCCTGCATTAAAAACAGTCCACAGTGCACCTGAGGCAAATCACGTATAACACCAGACTAACGATATAAATGTCTGTGTTAATAGAATATTTTTTGAAATATAACGGAGCGGAGTCGTCTGAGGACGGGAGCCAGAGGTTTCTCCTAAACCTGTTCATTTGTCTGGGTTTGGAAAGTGTAATGAAGTCTAAACACGGGCGACATCGAGTCATTTGACGCACGCTCCCTGTTGTCATGGCAACGTTGGAGCGACCAACATGGCGGCTCTGAGGGGAAGTTCGGATGCGTTTGGCGCAAAGTTCAGACGGAGGAGGAGGAGCCTCAGAGCGATCGGATTAAAGACAAAGGAAAGCGCTGTTTAATGAGAAGAGCTAATGCTAACAGATGTAGCGCCCGCCGTTCGGTAAAGTCTCACCGGAGGAGACGTCGTGGAGACATTGTGGAGTTGATCGTGGAGTTGATCGTGCGCATCCAAAGATATAGATCGATAAAAAACTTTACTGATCCCGAAGGAAATTGCAATATTATCAGCTGCTCACATTCGCGCAGCACGAGTCTCTTGGCTAAGTGAAAGCTTAGCTAAAGCTTGTCTAAAGGACAAAGGGCCCAAGTCACCGGCCTGGAGACTAGTTGGGAGACTCGAGCTGCCACGGGTCATGAAGATGTCTCTGAGACGTCTCCTGGAGATAAGACGAGTCAAACGGGTTCGATTTCAGCGGAGTCTCTCTTTCTTATTATTTATCTGAACAGGGACAGTGTACAATCTACATTAGCCTCAGAAAGGAGAGATGTACCAGGTCATAGCACTTGTGCTAATTTCCACCTGCAGTCCCTGGGCCTATTGTACATGTTTTTAGTGGTAGGGGAAACCGGAGTACCCGGAGGAAACCTACGCAGACACGGGGAGAACCTGCAAACTCCACACAGAAAGGCCCCGTCCAGGTGGGAATCGAACCCGGACCTTCTAGCTGTGAAGCACGAGCTCTAACCGCTGTGCTACCGTGCTAACCGCTGTGCTACCGTGTGCTAACCGCTGTGCTAGTGTGCCGCCCTCTCTGCACGGTCTCCGAGGTGTGTCCCCGATGAAGCACTATTTGTCGTCCTCAACCTGTGAGACATGTTTGTGACGTCCCTGCAATGTCTCCGAGACCTGTTGGAGACCAAGGAACTCTCAATGAGTCGTACGGAGTCTCTTTAAGATCTCCTTGGTCTCCACGCAGTCTCCGCCGATATCCAACCTGTTTGTTTTCACCTAGAGACTCGCCCGGTCTCTAGTAGACGTCTCCGTGACCTGCAGGGACTCCGGCTAGTCTCCAGGCCGGTGACAGAGGCCCTCTAGAAACCCGGCCCTAAAGATCGTCGGAATCGCTTTCAGAAGAACGTCTGTAAACAATGAATTTCTGCCGTGGCTGATCCGTGTGAATGAATGAGCCGGGTCTTTCTAACCCCGTGTGGATGTGGAGGAACATCTGGATTGTTCCTCAGTGTGGCTTTGAGCTCGTGTGAACCAGGATCAGCTCCTGCAGAGACACTGGAGACAACGCCAATATTTTCACTCTCATCCCTCGCTCTGTGAGTCTGTGTCCACGTTCACGATGTTCTAATCCAGAGCGCCGAGGCCGATACGGAAGATACAGATGTTTCTGGAAATGACTGGATTCACAAACCTCTGAATAATATCGAGTCACATGACCTCATTCATCTCCTCTCCCCCTTTATCTCTTCATCCATTTTTGCTCCATTCACAAATTCATACCTTTTTCCAATAAGAACTATATTTCATTATTGTTCTTGTCGTTCACGGCTCCGTTCCTCCCCCCGCGCGGCGCCCCCTGGAGGGCCCTCGCAGAAAAGTGATTTTTCTGAAACTGAAGAGGTCTTTGGAGCAGATTCCTCTCAGCTGTTCAAACATGTGCCTGATGTTTTTGGTGAAGACGAGCCAAGGATCAGCAGGACTGACCCGGGGCTCTGCGGGGGCCGAGGGGTCTGATGTGGGACTAGACCGGGTCTGATGTGGGACTAGACCGGGTCTGGTGTGGGACTAGACCGGGTCTGATGTGGGACTGGACAGGGTCTGATGTGGGACTGGACAGGGTCTGATGTGGGACTAGACCGGGCCTGATGTGGGACTAGACCGGGCCTGATGTGGGACTAGACCGGGTCTGGTGTGGGACTAGACCGGGCCTGATGTGGGACTGGACAGGGTCTGATGTGGGACTGGACAGGGTCTGATGTGGGACTAGACCGGGTCTGATGTGGGACTAGACCGGGTCTGATGTGGGACTAGACCGGGTCTGATGTGGGACTGGACCGGGCCCGATGTGGGACTGGACCGGGCCCGATGTGGGACTGGACCGGGCCCGATGTGGGACTGGACCGGGCCCGATGTGGGACTGGACCGGGCCCGATGTGGGACTGGACCGGGTCTGATGTGGGACACAAGGCCCGGCGTAATAATACTAAGAGTAATTCGGCGTCCTACAGTAAAGTGAAGATATCACTGCGCGGATGCCGAATTACTCCTGGTATTATTACGCCTCACAATATAGTTCCCCCTTTGTATCCGCTTAGAAAATCCACATTGTCTAATTTTGTGTCATTATACTTTATATTATGTGACCACATTTAAAAAGGGAAAACGTGGAAGAGTTTTGTTTCTCTGTTTTTTTTTTTCTCATATTGATTAATCTTGATTTTTGACTTTCCACGATTTGATAATAATAAAAATAAAAACCTGTAGCTGATTCTTGAACTACAGTAAAGCTTCTGGATTCGCCTTTATATCATAAGGTTTCTCCCTGAACCCGTGGATTAAACGCTAAGTCCTTCGCCCTCACAGGAATCACACTGTTTGGAAAGTTTGATTTCCACGTCTTCCCGGCGGCGCTGCTGTTGTGCCTCGGTGGGAGACGTAAAACGAACCTCGGCTCCGCTTGAAATCCAGCCGGGTCGGAGTCACGGGACGATTAGAGCGAGCTCGACTAAGACGTGGGTCCCAGGCGGAGGTGGTTTACTTTACTCCAGGAGTATTTTATTACTTTTACTCCGCTACAAATACTTTATACATCTATCACGACTCCAGATTTGGCCGTACATGCTGATAATGCACACTCCAGAACAGTAGGTGGCGCTGTGCGGGTGTTCTGCCAATGTCCCCGTCGTGTCGCCGTACAAAGAGGATTGTGGGAACTGTTTTTGAAGTTATTATTCGTATTATTTATTTAACCACCACATTTTTTCCAGTTCGCCGTTACCCAAATCTAAAGCTTCTTCAGAAGGATGAGAAAGTGATGGAAAGAGTAAAAAAAAAGAAGCAACAAAAACACAATTAATAAAGTGACAAAAAATTTCAAAACCACGTAAAAAAAAAACAGACAAACGCAAAAAAAAGAAGTCACAATCAGTTTTGTAGGTCTTAGCTTTCAAATGAGGTGTTACTGTGGAAGGAAGTAGTTTGAGCAGCACTGGTCCCAGGTTTGACTCCCTCACAGCGAGTGCTCCTATGTTTATCTCCTGTTTATCAGTGACTGAGCTGTGATGATACGTCACTTATTTCACACATAGGACTTTATACTAATGCAGCGGAGAACTCTCTCCCTCTCTCTCTCTCTCTCTCTCTCTCCTCTCCTCTCCTCTCCTCTCCTCTCCTCTTCTCTTCTCTTCTCTTCTCTTCTCTTCTCTTCTCTTCTCTTCTCTCTCCTCTCTCTCTCTGACACAGCAGATCATGTTGAGCGTTGTTAACCCATGTGACCCAAAGCAGTGATTTAAAGCACTGAGTGGGCGGGGCTGACCCTCTGTGTGGGCGGGGCCTGCAGAGAGATGCACAGGGATGAGCTGCTGTAGGGACATGTGGTTTAGGCTTTAGTCTCACGGTGCATTCACTGTCCCACAGTGGCCTGGGCCGGACTAGAGCGGGACTAGAGCGGGACTAGAGCTGGACTAGAGCGGGACTAGAGCGGGACTAAAGCTGGACTAGAGCGGGACTAAAGCTGGACTAGAGCGGGACTAGAGCTGGACTAGAGCGGGACTAGAGCGGGACTAGAGCTGGACTAGTGCGGGACTAGAGCGGGACTAAAGCTGGACTAGAGCGGGACTAGGGCTGGACTAGGGCTGGACTAGAGCGGGACTACAGCGGGACTAGAGCGGGACTAAAGCGGGACTAGAGCGGGACTACAGCGGGACTACAGCGGGACTAGAGCGGGAGACCTGGAGACTCGCCTTATCTCCAGGGGACGTCTTGTAGACATCTCCGTGACCAGCTGGGACTCTCTCTAACTAGTCTCCTGTCCGAGTTGCGGAGATGTTAACCATAAAGCAGCTCCACCTTCTCTGTGTAATCGCAGGTGAACGCGACCTTCTGACTGAATGACCCACATGGGCTCGTTTTACTTTCACTTTTCATTTCTTCTGCGTTTGTGGCTTTGAAATACTGTGTCCGGGCCTGAAAAAGGATCTGCTTGGACTTGCTTCTGCCTGGAACCGTTGTGGTTGTTGTCGTGCCGTGTGTGGACTTTGAGCGCGTGTCTTTGTGTGTCTTTGTGTGTCATTATGTGTGACTCCACAGACCGCGGCTGAATGGTCCAGCGCCGAGTCAGCAGAGCTCCGTCAAAACAAGGCCAACAGTTTACACGCTCTCGCTCTGCTGTAGATGCTGACAGGAACATGAGGGGAACATGGAGACGTTTAGATGCTGACAGGAACATGGAGACGTTTAGATACTGACAGGAACATGAGAGGAACATGGAGACGTTTAGATGCTGACAGGAACATGAGAGGAACATGGAGACGTTTAGATACTGACAGGAACATGGAGACGTTTAGATACTGACCTGAACATGAGGGGAACATGGAGACGTTTAGATGCTGACAGGAACATGGAGACGTTTAGATACTGACAGGAACATGAGAGGAACATGGAGACGTTTAGATGCTGACAGGAACATGAGAGGAACATGGAGACGTTTAGATACTGACAGGAACATGGAGACGTTTAGATACTGACCTGAACATGAGGGGAACATGGAGACGTTTAGATACTGACAGGAACATGAGGGGAACATGGAGACGTTTAGATACTGACAGGAACATGAGGGGAACATGGAGACGTTTAGATACTGACAGGAACATGGAGACGTTTAGATACTGACAGGAACATGGAGACGTTTAGATACTGACAGGAACATGAGGGGAACATGGAGACGTTTAGATACTGACAGGAACATGGAGACGTTTAGATACTGACAGGAACATGGAGACGTTTAGATACTGACAGGAACATGAGGGGAACATGGAGACGTTTAGATACTGACAGGAACATGGAGACGTTTAGATACTGACAGGAACATGAGGGGAACATGGAGACGTTTAGATACTGACAGGAACATGAGGGGAACATGGAGACGTTTAGATACTGTTGGTATTGATGATGATGATGATGATGATGATGATGGAGCCCAATCTGTGTCAGAGCAGAGTCAAGCGTTCGATGGTATTGACTCGGACTCGATCGATCCTGTTTCCGTGTTCATTAAACAAACTGAAGGACAGATTCTTAAATCATATTCTGCAACATCCACTTTTTTTTATAGCTTTTAAATAATCAATTGATCAATTGTTTTGAATCGTCTATTGTTCGTGAACAGGTTCACAACTAGGATCGTCCAGTATGAAACATATAACACAAGACAATGTAGTGTTCAGGCAAACATCATGACGTTACCTGTGTTACTTAAAGGTGACGTCATAATGAGCAGCAGATGGAAACGCACCTGGGACAGATTTGCATATTTTCAAGTAGATTAGGAAACACATTTTGAAAAGAAGAATGAATCATCCAACAGTGAAGGTCAGGCTTCACCTGACTTAACCTTTCATGGGGTCAACTGTTCGATCTCTATGCAGTTAGTGAAGTAGAGCCCAACGTGACCGTCCTTACCCAGGGGAAGTGACATCACCAACAGCTGTTCTTCTTCTTCTTTAAGGTTATTGGCGGACTGCAGGCCAAACACAAGCAACAACATAGTGTCCAAATAAAGACATTTAAGGAGAAAAATCCAAATGCTCCTTCACATTTCCCTTTAGCCTTATTTAATCTCAACAGCTGTTTCATAAAGCTACAGTATGCAGATTAGCATGGCTTCAGTTTCTACTGAATGAAGCAAAACCTGGCCTTCATTGAGGCGGTACCTAGCCCTAAATGCTGGTACTTTCTTGAGTTTAGTGTGCGCTGTCGTTGTCCTAGGGGAAACCTGAGAGAAATACTCGATTCATGCTCATATTTTTTTTATTTTCGTGATATATTATTAAACCAACAAACCAAAGTTAGCTTTAGAGACGCTAATCCCGATTTTAAACTGTTAGCTCATTTTAACGCTTTCGTGCAACGAGCCTGAATTATATTCTGGAGTCATGATCACCGTACATATTGGTGTGTAAATGTAAAGCATTGTTCTTGTTTTGTCCTGTAGGTGGTGACAGAGAGAGAAGATGAGCAGCGGGAGGCGGAGTCCGGAGCCTCAGAGGGCGGAGTCTCTGAAGAGGAGCTGCCCCTCTGACTCTCAGGGGCCCAGGTAACAGTCTCTCCTTTTCCACATAAACTGGCAATATTTACGACTGTCGGGCTGAGTGCCGGGAAAACGTTTAGGTACAACCGGTATCGAAATAATAAAAAACATCGAAACCAGGTACGAAAAAAAGTAAGTAACTGCTTTATTTGTCTTTGTACAACCATACAACGACATTGTGTACAGGTGTTAGTCCTGAGCCGCTGTGGGCCGACCTGACCAGCATGTTTTTAGAGCTCGGAGGAAACCTGACTGCCTTAAGTCTCCTCTGATCCTCTGAAACGCTGCAGCGCCTCCTGGGTGTGTCCCTGTTTCAGAGCGTGGTGTCCTGCACTGGTCAGCTCCTCCTCCTGCGCAGCTGCCTCCGCGCCGCAACAGTCTTTCACCATCTTCTGGGAAGAGCTTAGCAGTTCATCTGTTTTATTCTCTGTCCATTAGCCAGAACAATAGAAGGCTTAGTTGTGAGTCTTGCCCGGATACCTCCTTGTCTGTCCAAAAAGACACTATTCACTATTAAAAAGCTGCTTCTTCAGGACCATTATGGACTCTTTGCAGTAAAAAAAAAAATAATTACCACAAAAACATGGCAAAGACGTACAAAAGCATCCAGTAAAACAATGTGGAACACAGGAACCACACATGCAGATCGCAGAAAAAGGCAAAAAAACACAGCTGTATCAAATCAAAATCAAATCAAATTCACTTTATTTATCCGTTAGGAACTTCATTTGCAGAGGAAGTGCCAGTGCCTCTCTCAGTATCAAGAGAGAGGGACGTTGCCTCTTGTTTTACACATCACCTGACAGATAAAATGTTGAGATAGGAAAAATTGGAGGGGAAAAGGTGGGAACATTTTTTGAAAATTTGGGGAATTTTTTGGGGGAAAAACGTTAACATTTGGGGTAAAATAGGAAGAAGAAAAAAAGTGGGACATTTTTTTTTCTGTTCTTTTGTAGTTTTAGGTTGGTTATTTTACCTCAAATAAGATAGATGAACTTTATTATTCTGTTTTCTGGTTCTAGACGACAAATGGAACGGTACCCAGCCCTATTTACGACTTCTTTTACTTCATTCTGCTCGAGATAGTTGGGCGTTACTAATATTCTCTCCCGTGTCGCCTCCTCAGCCCGAAGCGCAGCACGGAGCGGCGGAATCGCGAGCAGGAGAATAAGTACATCGAGGAACTGGCCGAGCTCATCTTCGCCAATATCAACGACATGGACGACCTCAACGTCAAACCCGACAAGTGCGCCATCCTCAAAGAGACGGTGAAGCAGATCCGGCAGATCAAGGACCAGGGTAAGTACGGCCGTATGACAGGTGAGAGGGATGGCAGAGGCTAACAACAGCTAACAGCCTTATAACAGTAATGACGCAGATCTGGCAGATGCTAACAACAGCCTTATAACAGCAATGACACAGATCCGGCAGATGCTAACGACAGCTTTATAACAGTAATGACGCAGATCTGACAGATGCTAACGACAGCTTTATAACAGCAATGACGCAGATCCGGCAGATGCTAACAACAGCCTTATAACAGCAATGACACAGATCCGGCAGATGCTAACGACAGCTTTATAACAGTAATGACGCAGATCTGACAGATGCTAACGACAGCTTTATAACAGCAATGACGCAGATCTGGCAGATGCTAACGATAGCCTCATAACAGTATAACGCAGATGCTAACAACAGCCTTATAACAGCAATGACACAGATCTGACAGATGCTAACGATAGCCTTATAACAGTTATGACTTAGATCTGGCAGATGCTAACAACAGCCTTATAACAGTAATGACGCAGATCTGACAGATGCTAACAACAGCCTTATAACAGTAATGACGCTGATCTGACAGATGCTAACAATAGCCTTATAACAGTAATGACGCAGATCTGACAGATGCTAACAACAGCCTTATAACAGTAATGACGCTGATCTGACAGATGCTAACAATAGCCTTATAACAGTAATGACGCAGATCTGACAGATGCTAACAACAGCCTTATAACAGTAATGACGCAGATCTGACAGATGCTAACAACAGCCTTATAACAGTAATAACAGTGACATCTCTGTCTTATCTCTTGAGCCGAATGAAACAAAATCTTAGTTTGAATGTCAGCGTACCTCATTCTGGAGGTTTGCGGGGGTGCCGGCATTAACCGTGCCCGCCCCTGCGATCATATTAATTTACATGGGAAAGTTACTAGACTTTAGGGCCAATTTCATTCCACTCTTTAACAACATCTCCACTTTAGTCGCCCCTACAGACTCCACACTCCACAAACTTCTGCATCAGTGATCATTAGTGGGTCTTATGTCTCTGTAGTTTAGATCAGAGTTCAGTTGTGGAGCCGTGATGTTGGCAGCTCTGTGTGTGACCAACACTATGACTCTGACAGGAATCTGAAGTATGTGAACCACTGGGGCCATCGCAGCTTAGTCCTGCAGTCCACAGTTCACAGGCCCTTACTACAGGAGGGAGGGGCGGAGCTTTAGAGACGGGCAGAGGAGGGAGGGGGCGGAGCTTTAGAGACGGGCAGAGGAGGGAGGGGCGGAGCTTTACAGACGGGCAGAGGAGGGAGGGGCGGAGCTTTACAGACGGGCAGAGGAGGGAGGGGCGGAGCTTTACAGACGGGCAGAGGGGGGAGGGGGCGGAGCTTTACAGGCAGAGGTGCAAGAGCCGCTCACTAAATCTATTCTCAAAGATAAGAGGTGCTCGAAGTAAAAGTACAGATACTACTGGTCAAATATTATTCCAATACGAGTAATAGTTGTATATTTTACATGAGTATAAGTGCAGAAGTATTTGCTGTAGAAACACATTTCCACAGCGCCACCTACTGTTCATAGTGTGCATTATAAGACGTATTAACCTCTTAACTCACACCTGAACCGAGCACATTTTCTCCAGTTCGACTTTACCCAAATCTAAAAGCTTTGTGGAAAAAAGCGTCACTATAGCAACGAAAACGAGGATGAAAACGCAACAAATAAAGCGACAAAGAAGCAATAAACGAGAGACAAAAACGTGCCAGAGAAGTGACAGTAATAGAAGGAAAACGTGAGTAAAAATTTTGCAAAACAAAAAAGCAGCGGAATAAACGATGAAAACACAACTAAAATACTTCCAAAATGAGACAAAAATGCTGCAATAATGCGACAAAGATCCGTTTTGTAGGCCTTAGCTTTCAAATGAGACATTGCACTGGAGAAAATGTGCTCGGGGTAAGAGGTTAAAGAAGAGGAGTGGCCACGCCCGTGTAGGAGAGAAACTGCAGAGGCGCTTTGAGTGTCAGGAGGATTGCAGTGAACAGTGCAAACGGTTCAGTTCTCAGCTGCACCGAGTCTAGTTCCTGATGTTCCGGATGTTCTTAACATGTTGGTCCTCAGAGAAAGCGGTGGAGGCCGACGCAGACGAGGTGCAGAAGGCCGACGTGTCGTCGACGGGACAGACCGTCATCGACAAAGACGCTCTGGGACCCATGATGCTCGAGGTGAGCGGATCACTCCTCAGTCAGGCCCATCGGCTCGGGGGGGTTTTTATGTTTTTATGAGTGACCTCGAGAAGACACGGCTCTGAGGCCTCGGTCTGTGTCCCGGTGAGCCGTGGCCTCAGTCTGTGTCCCGGTGAGGCCTCGGTCTGTGTCCCGGTGAGGCCTCGGTCTGTGTCCCGGTGCACCGCGGCCTCAGTCTGTGTCCCGGTGCGGCCTCAGTCTGTGTCCCGGTGAGGCCTCGGTCTGTGTCCCGGTGCGGCCTCAGTCTGTGTCCCGGTGAGGCCTCGGTCTGTGTCCCGGTGCGGCCTCGGTCTGTGTCCCGGTGCACCGCGGCCTCAGTCTGTGTCCCGGTGAGCCGTGGCCTCAGTCTGTGTCCCGGTGCGGCCTCAGTCTGTGTCCCGGTGAGGCCTCGGTCTGTGTCCCGGTGCGGCCTCGGTCTGTGTCCCGGTGCACCGCGGCCTCAGTCTGTGTCCCGGTGAGCCGTGGCCTCAGTCTGTGTCCCGGTGCGGCCTCAGTCTGTGTCCCGGTGAGGCCTCGGTCTGTGTCCCGGTGCGGCCTCGGTCTGTGTCCCGGTGCACCGCGGCCTCAGTCTGTGTCCCGGTGAGCCGTGGCCTCAGTCGGTGTCCCGGTGAGCCGTGGCCTCAGTCTGTGTCCCGGTGCGGCCTCAGTCTGTGTCCCGGTGCGGCCTCAGTCTGTGTCCCGGTGAGCCGTGGCCTCAGTCTGTGTCCCGGTGCGGCCTCAGTCTGTGTCCCGGTGAGCCGTGGCCTCAGTCTGTGTCCCGGTGCGGCCTCAGTCTGTGTCCCGGTGAGCCGTGGCCTCAGTCTGTGTCCCGGTGAGCCGTGGCCTCAGTCTGTGTCCCAGTGAGGCCTCGGTCTGTGTCCCGGTGCGGCCTCAGTCTGTGTCCCGGTGCGGCCTCAGTCTGTGTCCCGGTGAGCCGTGGCCTCAGTCTGTGTCCCGGTGAGCCGTGGCCTCAGTCTGTGTCCCAGTGAGGCCTCGGTCTGTGTCCCGGTGAGCCGTGGCCTCGGTCTGTGTCCCGGTGAGCCGTGGCCTCGGTCTGTGTCCCGGTGAGCCGTGGCCTCGGTCTGTGTCCCGGTGAGCCGTGGCCTCGGTCTGTGTCCCGGTGAGGCCTCGGTCTGTGTCCCGGTGAGGCCTCGGTCTGTGTCCCAGTGAGCCGCGGCCTCAGTCTTTGTCCCGGTGCACCGTAAATACCTGCAGATAAACAGATTACCCTCAGGACCGGCCGGTATTTATAGACCCGACTAAAGGCCGAGCTGTGGGAAACTTCAGCAGAAACGTTATTAGTTTAAGCCGTTCACTTTACACCTGTCGATTATATTAAAGTGAACGACTGTGTTTGGCGGAGACACTACAGACACTAACCAGAGAAACAAAGTAGGTTTTCATCAAAAATACTACATCTACATGTCATGTTTGCTCTATTTGAGTCTGTGTGAACCAGAAAACGATGAATCAATGACTAAACAAGTTGTCGACTATTTCAATAATCGATGAATCGATTCGTTGTTTCAGTCCAGTAGCTGCGTCGCTAACGGGGTTTGAACTGGAGCTAATGCTCAGCGAGCGAGTCGGGACGTTGTGGAGACGCTGTAGATGTGGCACTTGTTGTTCTGACTGTATGAACTGTGTGTTTCCCTTTGGGGTTAATAAAGTTTATCTTAAAACAAAACCAGGACTAAACAAAGAAACCAGGGCCACAGCAGCTGTGTGCGGCTAATGGCACAAAGGTTAAGGCTAACCTGAGACACACAAAGGTATTTATAGGTCATGTTGGCATGGAGTAGCTTTTCATGCAAAAAAAAAAAACTTTTTATGTTTTATCATAGTTTAATCATAGTTTTATCACAGTTTTATCATAGTTGTATCACTATCATTTAAGGATCGGAGGATTTCTGCAGGTTAGTCAAACCCATGAGGCTCTGGGTTTCTGACAGTTAAGCTTTATTTGTACAACTGTACAATGAAAGTGGCCTCTGCATTTGACCCGTCTCCAGATGTGGAGCTGATGGTCAGAGTCACCTGGCTGGAGGATTCCCCTATTGCACATGTTTTTAGTGGTGGGAGAAACCTACGCAGCGCCTCAGACTCTAAAGGAACTCTAGTGGATTCATCATGACATTTAATACAGACATTTGTGAAATAAAACTGATTTAATTGTTTGAGGTAAATCTGGGGGAAGGTTCCTACAGCGGCTCCTCACTGATGTGAATGATTAACTCTGCATAGTTTGTTTCTTCATATACTTCCCTCTGAGCTGACTGAGCTGTCCTTCACAGGCGCTGGACGGCTTCTTCTTCGTGGTGAACATGGAGGGGAACATCGTGTTTGTGTCGGAGAACGTGAGTCAGTACCTGCACTACCAGCAGGAGGCGCTGATGGGCACCAGCGTCTACAGCGTTCTCCATGTGGGGGACCACGCCGAGTTCATCAAGAACCTGCTGCCAAAGAGTCTGGGTGAGATCTGGGTCCAGTTTCCTCCTCAACGTCTCCACAGCCCAAACGCTCCTTCACGTCGTTCCTTTCAGGACGATCTGTTCCTCACGTTCCGCTCTTCAACATCATCGTCTTCAGCTGCTCCTACAGTTCACACGTTCCTGGACTTAAAGGCGATGAAACCGTTAAATTCAAATGTTAGTTTTAGTCCAAACTCGGGATGTCAAGATGAACCGGTTTCACGATGACCACGATTATAAAAGGGTCGGTTATTCCAGAACGTTTCACGCTGACGCCATAAACGGCGTGAAATCACCGGGAGTTGAGCGAGGCAGGAGGACGTTCTCCTCCAGTGTTGTGTCCACGCAAAAACGATTGAGGTCAGCAGAGTGGGATGTCTTTAGGATCCAGAACATGACCACGGCGTTGTTGTTGGCGATGGACGTCCGTTATGCAAATCCTGTCGTCAGGAAGTTGCCGCTGATGTCGGCTACAGCGAAAATAAACATCTCAGAGATAATCCTTCACTGAACGTCCAGGTCGAGGAAACGAGCTGCTGAATTCCCCAAAAAGTTCAAATGTTCGGAAATCGCCACAACTGACTCAGGATGTAACACAAAGCGAACGCTCGGCTTCAGCGACAGGAAAGTGAAACCGCACGTGTGGAAACCAGCCGAGTCTCCTTAAACACGTCTCATTCTCTGCTCTTCAAAACATCTGACAAATAATTAAACAGCATAACTTTAAAGAACAGGAAACAGCCTAGACTGTGGCCTGATAATATACAGTAAAATAATGATGATAATTATGGTCATTATAAAGAAGTAAAGTTGTTTTGTTTTATTCAATGTCGGCCTATTTATTTTAATGCAAAACAATCTTAAAGCATTTTTCAAGTTTACAAGTTTTAAAAAGCTTTTTTAAAGACAAACACTAAAAATATCAGTTCTTTCCTTTCAGTCGATAATCGTGAATAATCGTAAAATCAAATTTTTTCTTCCCCAATAATCGTGACTCAAACATTTGAAATCGAGATCCCCCTGATCCAAACTCGTTCTTGTGTCCCGTGTCCTCAGTGAGCCCCCCCCCTGATCCAAACTCGTTCTTGTGTCCCGTGTCCTCAGTGAGCCCCCCTGATCCAAACTCGTTCTTGTGTCCTCAGTGAGCCCCCCCTGATCCAAACTCGTTCTTGTGTCTTCAGTGAGCCCCCCCCTGATCCAAACTCGTTCTTGTGTCCCGTGTCCTCAGTGAGCCCCCCCTGATCCAAACTCGTTCTTGTGTCCCGTGTCCTCAGTGAGCCCGCGCTGCAGCGACGCCTCCAGCAGGAACAGCCACACCTTCACCTGCCGCATGCTCATCAACCCGGGCTCAGAGGGGGGGACCCCGCCTCCCCCCGGGGCCCCCGCGGACGCCCAGGACCCGGGGCTGCAGAAATACGAGACCATGCAGTGCTTCGCCGTGTCCGAGCCGCAGTCCATCAAAGAGGAGGGAGAAGGTACGGACTCGAGTTTGTTCACCTTTAATTCATTTAAGCCTCATGTTTTATTGTCTTATTGTGGCCCATTTTTTTGCTTTTTTTGTTGCTATTTTTATGCTTTTTTTTCAAGAAGTTTTTAGATTTGGGTAAACCTTTCTTTCACATGTTGCAACTGTAACAAATGCAACATAAAACAGACTCTCAGTCGTCCAGAGGCTCCTGATTAAAGTTGATGAACTTTAGCCTAGAGTGCGTTCTCTGTTCTCTCTCAGGGGCGGATCAGAGGAGGGGGCTCAGTGGGCAGGGCCCCCCTCACTAACACTCAGGCATTAAAAAAAAAAAATAATCAAATTCTGTGCCAGTCAGATACATGTATTTAAATGTTGGTGAGGAGTAAAACCATTAAATCTAATACAATTATTGAAAAGAAAAGGACAGGCATAAAGTTATAGTTCGTTGTTATTAAATATAACGGTCACATTAAACCGCCCCGGGGCTCGCATATGGTCGGGGCCTTTGTGGCTCTTCACAGGATCAGGGTTAAACATTTCGGCTCTCGGCCTCTGACTCGTCGGCCTCCCCTGGACTAAAACATATTCAGTTCCAATTTTTTTTTTGCTAAAAAAGTTGTTAGTTTTGTCCAATTCTCTTTGTTCTGTTTGATGAATGTAAATCTAAATAAATTAAATCTGCATTAAAAGCATGAGCCGTGTGTATAAAGCCTGTTCTTAAACAGATTTCCAGTCGTGTCTGATCTGTGTGGCGCGGCGAGTCCCGATCAAAGAGCGCCCCGTGAGCTCCACCTACGAGAGCTTCACCACCCGCCAGGACCTCCAGGGTCAGAGGCCTCGAACATCCACGTTACCGACGCTTTACACGTGTCTGACGCTGCCTTTGTGTCTTAGGGAAGATCACGTCTCTGGACACCAGCCTCCTCCGGGCCTCAATGAGGCCGGGCTGGGAGGACCTGGTCCGCCGCTCCATCCAACGCTTCCACCTGCAGAACGACGGAGAAATGTCCTTCGCCAAGAAACACCAGCAGGAAGGTACGGCCTCAGTGCGGCCTCAGTACGGCCTCATAAGGAACATAATGAAGTAATGATCTTTGTGCTGTCGTCCCAGTGCTGCGGATAGGCCACGCCCTCAGCCCCCTCTACAGGTTCTCTCTGTCGGACGGGACGCTGGTGTCGGCTCACACCAAGAGCAAACTGGTCCGGTCCCCGACCACCAACGAACCTCAGCTCTACATGTCGCTGCACATTCTCCAGAGGTACCAGACACACTCTGAGGGGCGCCCTGTGGGTCGACCCGAGGCCCCCTGGGTTAGACTCGAGTCACTGCATCACTTCCTGCTTTGTTCACAGGGAGCAGAACATGCCGGAGCTGACGGCCGACACGTCAGCGCCCCCTGCTGGAGTGAAGCCCTTCTCTCCCTCCGCGCTCTCTCCGGACACGGGCGTCTCCTCGGCCCCCGACCCGGGCTCCTGCGCCTCCTGCACCTCCTCCCTGGACCACTCGCTGACCTCGCCGCCTCCTCCGTCTCTGGGCAGCCCCTACGTGACCTCGGCCGCCGCCTCCGCCTCGTCTCCCGCGCCTCGCAGAAGCCCCTCCCCGCGACCCTCGCCCTCCTCCGTCTGCAGCACGTCGAAACCGGAGAGGCCGAGCTCGCCCAAGTCCGCGCCGCAGAGCCCCCCGCACATCACCAAATCCAGCCCGGGCGAGGAGCGGCAGGAGGACGAGGAGGACGTCCCGAGCCAACTGCTGAACGCCAAAGGCCACACCAAACTCTTACAGCTGCTCATCAACAGCAAACCGGACGCGGCGGCCGCAGGGGACCCGTGCTCGCCCGCCGAGAGCGCCTCGGACGAGCTGGGCAAAGACGCGGAGGCGGGGGGGCACGGAGGACCCCAGTCGTCGTCTCTGAAGGAGAAGCACAAGATCCTGCACCGGCTGCTCCAGAACAGCTCGTCCCCCGTGGAGCTGGCCAAGCTGACGGCCGAGGCCACGGGGAAGGACGCGGAGGCGGGGCCGGAGCAGGGCGGGGCCGAGGGCGACAGGAAGTACGAGCCGCCGGGGAGCCCCAAGAAGAAGGACAACGCGCTGCTGCGGTACCTGCTGGACAGAGACGATAACGGCGTCCTGGACAAGGCGCTGAAGATGGAGGCGAGTGAGGCGCCCAAACCCGTGAAGCAGGAGCGGCCGGAGCACGGGTTCAGCACGCCGCAGCAGGTGAGGGGTTAAATACTGAAGTCAGGGAGGAGCAAAGGGAAGGTAGTTATTTTACTGAAGGCGAGACGCAGCAGGTGAGCAGTCGGTGTAAAAAACAGCCCAAACCAGGAAGTGACTCCAACATGGCGGTGTCTAATTCCTGAAAGATTTATTGAGCTTTGAATCCACCCCAAAAAAAAGAAATTTTAATTTTTTTCACATTCCTTATTCAAAAACTAAACAAGATCCAAAATCCCTCTGAGCAGATCTTTGTCATAGTCCCTCTGGGGGTAATACAAGTGTTAATGGGATGATCGTCTTTCATCTCCCCCTGGTGTCTCTGGCCAGAAAAACACAATGGCAACTTCGCTGCCTCCGGGTCGGAGTCACCAATACACACTAATGGAATCACGAAGAAGAAGCTAACAGGCTAACGGGCAAAGCTAACTGCCAAGTGTGAGTGAAAATGATCTCCATTGTGTAATTGGATGAACAATATCCCTCTGTCCCTTTGTCTTTTCTGTCAGCGTAGGATTTACTCTCACAGACAATTAATGAGTAAAAAACACAACATGCTACGACACCTGCAGTGGCGCTTACGGCCTCTAGGGGCATGAGTTACTTAGTTCTGCTTTAAAGCCTTTACCCAGATTCGTGTCTAGAGTTAAAAGAAGTGATTTGAGTTTTGGTGTTTTTCTCCCGGTCTGTGGCTGGAGTTAAACCAGCCTCTTCTTTGTGTCCACCGTTCGTCATCTCATTCACGCGGTTATTTTTAGCTCCGAGTTCATCAGTTTAATGACCACAGGAAGCTCCCGACGCTGAGCGGCGCTTTACTGAGCCGTCAACACAAACATCAGAGAGGAGCAACTCAAAAACACTGAATATTACTGCCCTGTGAGGGAGAATAATGGATCTGATCGGCACTATTTAGGTTTCCGTGCTCTTGGACTGATGAGTTCTTTTAATATAACTGGGCCCAACATTTGTCCAGTTTTGAATCTTGAGTTTATACAAGGTCCTTCTGAAGGCGAGACACTGCAGGGGAACAGGGGAACTTTTTGAACCTAGAGATGTCAAACATGTGACATAAACATACCACAATATTGTTGACAATGACACTTTACCAAATAATTCTGTGGAGAAACATTGAATCAGTGAATAATTAACCTCTTAACCCAAACCCTGAACTGAGCACATTTTCTCCAGTTTTGCTTTACCCAAATCTAAAAGCGTCATCCCCCCCCCCCCCCCCCCCCATCAATATAGCGTCAAAAAAACTGACCAAAAACTGGAAAAAAGCTATGAGAAAGCAACACAAACCGATACAAACCTTTACTGTAGTGTCTACAGTCTGTGGTCTATAAAGGCACTATGAAGACACTTACCGTTTTTTGTTTTGGAATCTACTGATTTTTGAACGAGCTTCCTCTGAAGTACCTACTAAACATGAATATACAGCGCCCCCTGCTGTCACAGTTCAACACTGCATGTTTAGAAGCTTCATACACAGGATTATAGACCAGACATTTTGAAAAGTTTAGCCAAAAAAATCTTTTGTGCAGATCGACATCAAAGATTGAAAAAAGTTGGGCCCTAAACAGTTTCCCTGAGGTACACCGCATTGCAATTTTTTTTGAGAAAGAAAAATCACCGTTGTGGAATACACATAGTTTTTCTTGTACGGTAAAGGTAGCGAAACCGCTCAATAGTATGTTATGGAAATGAAGACGTGTTTTTGATTTGACCCGTTTGAATCTGTTTCAGTCGAGTCAGTTGGAGGATTTGCTGCAGGACCTTCAGAGCAGCGCCCAGCAGACGGTGTTCCCGCCTCAGCCTCGCCCGTCTGCCCCCTCTGCCCCGTCTGCCCCGTCTGGAGACAAACAAAACCTCATCAACGACATGCTTCAGCACCGCGGCTTCCCCCCGACCAGCGCCCCAGGTCAGAGCTCAGGTACACACTGCACCCACCTGATGATGTCACGAGGTGTTATTCTTCCACTACTTCTCTAATGTGTTATGGCTGCTTCTGTTTTTCACCTGGTTTAAACTGAAAGCATGAGCGCTTTCATGGAACATGTTTGTGTCATTATTTTCTTTTATTTAAAATGTTCAAAAACTAAACTGTGAACATTTTAAATGTAGATTTTTCTCTAATAATTATATTCATTATTAACACTTTGCCTGGCAGTTTATGATGAGGATCTCGCTCGCCCGAGGCTTTAACATTTCCACACGCGCTTCATAATCCAACCTGTAGGTTCATAAAGTAAAGTTTAAGGTTGAACCAGCGTCAGGAGACAAAACTAAACATAAAAGTCACTCCTCGTGTGAAAGGTCCTGGTTTAACGTATGTAGCTTTGGCTCTGGGTCAAAACACATGATGTAAGTTAAAGCTTTAACGCATTTACTTCAGTTTGGCTTTACCCAAATCTAAAAGCTTCATGACTTGTTACGTTTGAAAGCCAAGATCTACAAAACGGAAAGATTTTTCCTCGCGTTGTTGCCAAGTTATTTTTTATGCTTTTTTTTGTAACTTTTTCTTGTTGCGTTTTCATCCTTGTTTACGTCTTGTTTCCGCCGCTATTTTGACTCTTTGTTTCAAGAAGCTTTTAGAATCGGGTAAAGCTGAACTGGAGAAAATGTGCTTGGTTAAGGCGGAGGTTAAGAGGTTAACTGTTGCAGCCCTATACTTTAAATATCACATTCATAAATACTCTGGTTAAATCACATTTTTTACTGTCGCACTTGGATATTTCTCAGCGAATGTCTAGTGCATTCTAAATAAGATTATTATTATTATTATTATTATTATTATTGTTATTATTATTATTATTATTATTATTATTGTTATTATTATGATTATTATTATTAAATGAAGCTTCTTCTGTTGCAGCCGGGTACAGCGGGCCCAGAGCCGTGCCGTCGGGCAGAGCGCCCCCTCCTGTCCGCAGCCTGTCCATGGAGAACAACATGAGCAGAGCCTTCCCTCCTCAGCCCCGGGGCGGAGCCTCGTACTCGCTCCTGCAGCAGCAGCAAAGCATGATGGGAGGGCACGCGGGCATGGCGTCGCCGATGGCGTCGCCGGGCGCCATGGGCTGCTCCGGTACGACTCGCTCTTGTCTCTTCACGCCGCTCTGTGCTTATTCTGATCCGTGTCTTTGTCCACACAGATATGATGAGCGCGGGGCAGGGCTGGGGGCCTCAGGGGCCCCACGGAGCCGCTCAAATGGCCCCCAACATGAACCCGGCCCTGGCCTCTCGGGCGGCGACCAGGATCAAACTGCAGATGATGGGCAACAGTGAGAGGAACACGTCCGAGTCACGGGTTTAAGGCCAGACGCTGAGAATTAGGATCGTTATCGCAGTGGGACATTCCCAGTCGGGCCTAGTTTGTTCCTCACATTTAAAACGGTTCCCGCTCCACCCTCAGCGTCTGGTCTTAACGGGAGACAGTATAGTTTGTAAATAATAAACATTTGTCTTTATATAAGTGTTTTTGTCTGATCAGAAATGGAGATGGCGAGCTCCGGTTACCCTCAGGCGCCGCCCAATCAGACGGTGCCGTGGCCCGACCGCATGATGAGCCTGGATCACTACGGAAACCAAAGCAGGTGCAGGAACCGGAGGGCGCACTTTATTCTGCCGGCGCATCCTAACACGGCGGCCATTAACAAACATGAACAAATGTGTCGTATTATCATTTATCCATAGACCGAGCGCTTTAGCCTAAAACGCGTCTATGTACGATTAAAGAACGGGAAGAATCCAAACATGAACACGACGTTGTGGAGACGATGGAGCTGTAATAATCTCTCCATATTTACCGGATATTTCCTTTTCAAACCGGCCAAAGCTAACGGGAACCCTGGCAGGAAGGACCGTAGCGGATGTTCAGTGTTTAACCCTGACCCCTTAAACCTGTTTCGTTGAGCAGACCGCCCCAGTACGCGGCGCACGAGGAGGCCATGACCTGCCTGCCGTCGGACGTGGACGAGGGGGCGCTGCTCAGTCAGCTGTGCTCCGTGCTCAAAGACTTCGAGGGCCTGGAGGAGATCGACAAGATGCTGGGGATCCCGTCTCTGGCTGGACAGGTCAGAGCTTCACCTTTCTGACTCTCTGTCTGTCTCCATCGGAGTTTGTTGTATAGAGCAGTGTTGACCTCACACAGTTTCCATTGGCCTCTCTGTCTGACTGTGGCTCCTCGTGACCTCAGGGCCACCTGTCGGAGCAGGAGCAGCCCCCGCTTTACTCCCATCACCTCCAGCAGCAGCAGCAGGGCTACACCTCGCTGCCCCCGGAGTCCTCCTACCACCACGCCTCCATGCCCGCGCACATGGGGCAGCAGCGAGTCGCCTACCCGCCCATGATGAGGCCCACCGGGCACAGACCGATGGCCCCTAACCAGCCCGGGCCCCCCCAGCCCAACAACCTGAGGCTGCAGCTCCAGCACCGGCTCCAGGCCCAACTGGTGAGACTTTACCGCCATTGAACATGTTGATATAGAGTTTTTACGCCCAGTTTCCTGAATGCAGGTGAAACAGAGATATTTCAGTCTGTACTCAATGTTGAGGTTTACGATGCTTCATTTGCATTTAGTTCTAAAGAGACTATTATATTCTGGAGCAGTGATAGGCTGTGGCAATGTGGGTGCTCAGGTGGAGGTGTCTCTGTCCTGTAGGTGCTCAGGCCGGGCGCATTGTTTTAATCTGTAAAGCACTTTGTGAAACCTGTATGAAAAGCGCTTTGTAAATAAAGTTTGATCGATTGATTCTAAACAACACACATGTGTGAAAGTTGCAGTTTTAAAATAAATATAACAATCAAAATATTTACTTTGACACAGATCCTGTTTGTTCTGCTGATGAATGAAGTTTCCCTTTACCTTTGGTGGAAGCACCGTTAGTGCAGTGAGGGGGGGGGGCGAGCAGGGCTCACTACTGACACCTGCTGACGGAAATATTCCAAGAGAATATCTGAGGCTGTAATGACATTTTGAAGCGTGGGAAAAAAGTAGCGGCATATAGACATTACGGTGTCTATATACCGTATATATATAACGTATAAATACTGTATATATACTATCAGTGTCTCCTGAGAGCTGATGTGGATTTCTCCTTCGTGAGATCAGTAACGGCTGGTCTTACCTCATAACTGAATGTTCGTTTCCCGTCTCCTCCAGAATCGTCAGCCGATGGTGAACCAGATGAGCGGAGTTTCCAACATGAACCTCCCCCTGAGGTCCAACGTCCCCAACCAGGTCAGGCCCTTCACATGTCTGTCTTTATACAAGACAATAAGTACAAAACTAAAGCGCTCTTTACAGATGTGTTGTCCCCTTCGTCTCCTCCAGAGCTCTCTGAACGCGCAGATGTTGGCCCAGCGGCAGAGGGAGTACCTCAGTAACCACCTCCGGCAGCGGCAGCAGCAGCACCTGCACCAGCAGAGGGCGCTCATGATGCGGGGCGGCCAGGGCGGACTGAGCATGCCCAGTGCGGGCGCTCCGCCCGGGGAACCAAACCCGCGACTCAACCCCCAGACACAGCCCTACGCCTACCCAGGGAACAGCTACGGTACTGGGCATCCCCTCTCCTCACCCGCCCCCATGACCCCCAACGTGACCCCCAGCGTGGGGGCATTCAGTGCCTTCTCGTACAACAGCTCAGGTATTAGACTAAATTACAGACTTAAGTTCATGAAATCCTCTAAAACTGCTTTGACGAGTGACTTGTTTACATGACCGCGATTATAAAAGATGGCGGTCGGTTAATGGGAAGAATGTCACGTTCATGAGCCCAAGGGTCCACTCCCCGATGAAGGATGAAGAAACAGCCCAAACTCATGAAGTTATCCAGTGATAAAAGTGAAGCTCATCCATTCTCATGATAACTGCCAAAGGAAGAGTCCCAAAAGAACCAAGTACAGCTGCGTGTGTGACGTTGTGGTATAAAAGCAAAAGTGGAAATCAGCTGACGGTTCATTTGTTTAGGAACTCTTTTGTAATTACAGTCAGTTCATTCATTCACAAATCAGAGGAACCTTTTTCCCTAACACCAAAACATGTACAATATTGGAGAGAGAGACAGGATAAAAATAATACAAAGGACAATGATCTTCAAGAGGCGGCCAGCGGGCTGAATCAGGCCCTCCAGAGGTTTCCATTGGACCGTCCGTGGCAAATCTTTACTTTTGTAAAGAGAGTTTGTTCCCTGGACATTTCCAGTCCGTGTTCATAAACAGAGTTCACTAAAAGATGCAGCTGAACTTTTGTAGACACAGAACAGCGATCACGACATTCTAGATCAGTGGTTCTGACCTGGTGTGACATCAGGACCCACAGTCACCCGAGGATGACAAGCCGCCGCCCAGAAAGCGTCAAATGTAATACAAAATACTGTCTTTCCTCAAACAGTGTTGAATAAGTGTTAAAAAGGTCAAGAAGTGATTCTATACGGTTTCTGTATATACATATTAAAAGAAAGGCTCGCACCTCCCAGAGCGGTTCCACCATCCACTTTTGGGTCCCGACCCACCAGTTGAGAACCACTGGTCATGATAATGTGAGTTGAAGTGGGGCCTGATGGGAGACCGTTTTGAAAAGAAATGTCCAAATGTTTTTCCTCATCATTATTTGGAAGTGATTGGATTCATCTGATTCTGAATATCGTCTCCACTTTCGGACGCCTTTATGATGGTCATGTGACCTTAGTTCATCTGTGCAGAGCGAGAAGACGCTGGATCCAGCCGTTACAGAGACATGAACCAGAGAAGTTTGAAGGTTATGAACGCGACCTATGAACTATTTTGCTCTTCACAAAATCTGTGTCCGTGAAAAATGGCTCTGTATCATTCGCAGTTGAAGTAGAAGTACCTGTAGTATAAGTTATAGTAGTTGTTTGTCATATACCAACAGTAAAACGTCTGTACTTTTCCATCAGCTTTGAAGCCTCCTCCTCTCTGTCGCCCCCTGCAGGAATGTCCCAGCTGCAGCAGGAGTCCGGCTTCAGTCCTCTGCTCTCGCCCAGGCACCAGGCTCAGGGCCCGGGTATGATCCAGCAGAACCAGGCCCAGCCACAGGGGGCGCCACCCGGGTACCACCAGTCCAGCGCCGACATCAACGGCTGGGGCCCGGGCGCCAACAACGCCAGCAACAGGTGCCAACGCCACATGTCCCAACGAGCAGGCGGCCCGAATGTTTCCCTTTGTCTTGTCCTTGAGTGGGAGAGCGTTTCACTTTACAACACGTTTTAAACTTTATTCAGGATTTCACACATTCATGGAAAACAGTGTTCACTATCGGATCTGTTTCAGCGCCATTAAAATATAAAGTCACCTATTCTTAAAGAGTCTTATAGTCTAAAGGTTTCACACGTGTTATAAAATGGGCAAAATCCAAAATCTGTATCTGTCCAAATGAACTCTTCAGTATTGATTGAAAGGTTTGGTTTGATGAGTGTTGTGTCCCGTTGTGTGTGTGCAGCTTGTACTCCGCTCAGTCCCAGTTCTCCCAGTCCGGCCTCATGTTCCCCGACGGATTAAACATGGCTCCCATCAGCAGCGGCGGCGGCAGCCACATGGGGGCGATGTCTGCCGACCCGGTGAGGACAGGCACTTCCTGTTGTTAAACCCCGTGTTTCCTGTAATAATGAGCCGTCCCTGCAGGTGAACGACGGGCTGATCCTGGAGCAGCTGGCGATGGACATGCTCCCCCAGGACAGCGACCCCTCCGCCGTGAGTCACACTGATTCACCTAAAAACATTTACTCGCTTTAACTACGGGACACGGTGGGAATGAGGGGAACGCGAGTGACCCCACGGCTCTCCCTTCATGATCAATAGATTTGGCTGGAAATTGCTTCAGGAAATTCCAGGAAGTGCCTCCAACATGTCTGTGTGGCTCCCTGGTCTTTCCCACGCTTATTCATTCACAAATACTGACATGTTTGGTATCCACGTGTAGCAGGAAAGGCTGTGACTGTAATCCAAATATGGTCATTTCCTTCGTGGGAGACAGAGCGGCTAAAGACGGGAGGAATAAACACAGGGCACATGTGCAGACAAAGAGACTAAACTTTAGGGACGTTTTCATTCCATAACCCTCGGCTCACATTAACTACGGTCCGGGTTTGGTCCTGATCCGGTCCGGGTTTTATTTTGAAATACACCGGGTCTTCCTCTCTCACGAGACCTGACTTCCTGTTTGGCTCGTGTTTTTCTGTCAGCTTGATCCGTTGGGGCTCGGGCAAAAATAAACTTCTTGCGGATTCTTTCCGTTGCCGCCGGACGGCCTCGGTAGCCGGACCTCACGGAGCGGTGTGAGTGTGCAACATTGGTTTGAATGACGCCGTACCGGACCTTAACCAGATTTAATGTGAGCCGGGGGTAAGACTCTACACTTTACAGGCGAACAGCGAGTCTGCATTTGGAAGGTTTTATTTTCACAGGGGTCTTTCCAATATCGAATAGCGTCTTTTAAAGGAGCTAAAATAGATTGTGACATAACGCTGCAAAGCATCATGGGCTCATTTTGCATTGGTTTCTATGGAGTCGCTTCAATAGTCGTCTTTGATGGTTTTCTGCTATAAAACCTGTTCAAACGCAGAGGAACTTAGTGCTGTACAGTAGGTGGCGGCATGCGCCTTAGTTTGGCAGAAGTCCGCCATTAAATCATAATGCCCTGCTGCCGCTGGCGCTCGTGCAAATGAGATTCTAGATATCAGACCAGCTGCCGGAGGGAAAATGTTAGATTACATTTCCAAAGCCGCAATAACGTGACACAGTTGGAAAGAGAATGGGCCAAACAAAAAAACATATTATGGCAATATTTATGTAGACATGTGACTTTCAAATCTTTGTTACTAATATGTCACAAAATAAAACCACACATTTAAACCTGGCTCTGTCCATTATTTAAATTTTGTCATAAAAAAATCCCACATTTTGGCCATTTTTATGCATAAATGCTTTGATTTTATATGAAAACATAAAATAACAGAAAACTGGCAATATATTTTTTCCTCATATTTATGTCCGTAATCTACAGCAGAAGTTTCAAATTGATATCTCTTAGTTAATTTTCTTTCCCCATTCACCTGCACCTGTTTTTTCACCAAAGCTTTGCTCTTTGGTGGACGTCCATCTTGTAAATCAAAGCTTCTAACTCTTCTCATTTCGTTCCAGAGTTACTGCTGATGCTGGATTGTGCCGCGTAGCGTGAAGCCATCTCCCTCCATTCCCCCGCTGATCCAAACAACTCCGGGCCGAAAACGCATCCCTGAGGTCCGCCACTTATGCAACTCTGACAGAAACGCCGGTATTTCTGCAGCGAATGTAAACTTTTGTAATTCCAGCTGCGCCTCGTGACCCGACCGAGACCTGAAAACTGTACATTTTTGTAGTCGAGAATATGAGAAAGAATATTTTACATTTATTTATAGTTTTGAAGAAATAGACTTTGTTTGTACGATAAATGAAGACGTGTAATCTATGAAGAGGTACATTTTTTTTTTTTTTGTGATTTGCAGATTAATATATTTAAACTTTTGCTGTAGACGCGATGAAATGCTGTAATTTTTAACTGATTTTTAATGATTGGAAACAGAACTGTATATTTATTGTAGACACTGAGTACTTTGACAGATACTTGACCTGAAAGCACACAATCACTTCGAGTATGGGGGAAAAGAGCGGCTCGACAATCGAAATCAGGTTTGAAATGAGTTGATTTCAAAATATCGGTCTCCATTCTGGTCGTTTTGTCCAGAAATTTTTCATTTTTAAGTCGGTGGGTGGATTTCACTGAAACTGCTAAGATCCTGCTAAACCGATATATCAGGCCGATATTTTAGTATTTTTAAATATCGGCCGATATCACGCCGCGAAAAAGCCGGAATCTCCGGAAATCGAAAGTGATGGAGACTTCCTGTTTTTTTTCTTTGGAAAGAGCTCAGTCAGAGCCTTGAAATCACCCCAAAGGTCGGCTCACACGACACGACTTTTATTTGTCTTGTTTTTTCATTTGTTCAATTTCATTTTCCCCACACGAGTCAGCAAGGCAAGTTTATTTGTAGAGCACAATTCAAAGCTTCACAGTTGCATAAAATTACAAGAAAACAGATCAAATCAATCATTAAAACATCAACATAAAAATTAATCAATGACAGTAAAAGGCCAGAGTGCAGATAAAATACTTTCAGTTTTCATCTGCTCGGGTAAAAAGAGCTGTTTTCAGCCTGGATTTGAACATTGTCAGAGTTGAGGCCTGTCTCACATCCTCATGAAGACTGTTCCAGATTTTAGCTTTAGCCTCAGCGTGTTTAGTCCTGACTCTGGGAACCACCAGGAGACCCCTCCCTGAAGTTCTCAGGGCCCGAGATGGTTCATACGGCTCTAACATGTCAGAGATGGACTTTGGTGCTAAACCATGAAAAGACTTGTACACGAGCAGAGCTGTTTTAAATTCTATTCTCTGAGTGACAGGAAGCCAGTGCAGGGACCGGAGCACTGGACTAATATAGTCGTACACACTGCACAACTTTATATCTCAAAGTCCACGAGAACTATCTTTTCCAGCTACATTTCAATCACAAACACAGAGTTTAACAACGGCACTTACTGAGTTTGGACACAAACTTTCCAGCTTCTTTTCTCCGTTAGCTTCTCTCCGCTGTCTCCTTTCCTTAAATCCAAAGAAGAACGTCCTGCATCTTCATTTATCTCCATAAACAGAACTATAGCCAAGTCGTAGTAGCAGTACTCGAGTACCTGCAGGACTGAACTGCGTTGTTGTGACAGTGATCACATGACACCGTTGACCAATCAGGAGACGCACAAACAGAGGCCTGTGTTTTCTGATCTGGTGTCGGTTTGTGAAGCCGTAGAGCAGGACTCGTGTAGTGTGAACCCCCAGACATTCCATAATCGCACTGAATCCAGTCGCCCTTCTTTATAAAAATCGTTTAAGGGAAAATCGTGTTGTGTGTGCTGAGCTTTAGGGGAGCTGAGAAACATTGCGGTGGAAATTGGTTAAACGCCGATACATTCAGGACATGGACAGTGTTTAACTCACAGTGGGAGGAATCGTTTGTAGTTTGTCCTGCGAGCGCTTAAAGGAACAGGCCACTGTTTTTACCTGTTTATGTTCTTACCTGAGCTCAGACGAGTTGATGCGTAACTGTAATAACACCTGTAATACGTCGACGATATTACTGCGCGGACGTCGAAGTACTCCAGGTGTTATTACGCCTCACAATATAGTGCCCTCTTTATCCGCTTAGAAAATAGACATGTTTAATTTTGTGTAACTGTATTCAAATAGGGAGAACGTGGAACCCAGTTTGGAGCTATACCTTAATTGGGAGATGCTAAATGCTAACAACATTAGCGTGACTGAGCGCACGCACAAAGACCAGACAGTTACGCATCAACTCGTCTAAGCTCAGGTAAGAACATCTCCGTCTGGCCTGTTCCTTTAACAAAGAAGCAGCAGGTTCGATGTCGTTATCGTTACGAAAGATTCCCACTTCGTCCTGAGCAGCGCTGTTGTTGCTCCGGGCGGGAGGTCGGGCCCGATGTTCTGAATTCAACTCATTTTTCGCCGTGAAGATCCTTAATTGTTACACGGAGACGTCTCACTCCTTATTCTTCTAATCGCAGATCGACCCGGAGCGTTTCTACTTTTATCTATCGCTAATGTACTTTTCCATTTGTGTTTTCACTGCAGCGAAAAGGTCTGAATGTCGACACTTCAGGTACTACTTCACGGAAAAACACTGGAACAGCTTTAGCTCTAGATGCTAACATGTAGCTTTATGCCTTAGCGCCGCCATTTTGTGTCGGTTTGGCTCATTGTGCACCACTGAAGGCGAGACACGAACGGGACGGAGAGTTTAAACCTTTTATGTGCGAAATAGAGCGAGGTTTACAATTGAAACGTAGGAATATATGAAAGTAAAGTACATTTGCTCTTGATTTGAGTCTTGAAATATTTGTTTACCAGTATTTTAAATTAAGAAAAACATCTCACTGCACAAAATCTTAATTGACATGAAGTAAAAAGATCTGTCCTGTTTTTAAATTCAAAAACATTTTTTCCACTGGGATTTTTTCTTATTTCGAGTCTAGAGTATTACTCAAAGTTGACTTTTAGAGCGTGGACTTGGAGCCACTCGCGCTTTTTGGAGTGCTCTTTGAATATTCCCCCAGTGGCTGTTCGAGTTTATCTCCAATGTCAGGAAATGGGAGAAAATTAGGGGATAAAAAATTGGGGGGGAAATAAGAAAACATTTGGGAAAATCAGGGGAAAAAATGTTAACAAAACAAAAAACTACAAAACATTTTTCCATAGTTCTGCGGTTTCGCAAAAGTGTCGCCTCATCGTCGTCATGGAGAAAGTCCCAGAAACGTTTCGATGTTGATCTTCGTCTGTAAAGCCCAGAGTGTCTCGCCTTCTTCATCCTCATCCTCACACTGTGCAGTGGTCGTCGTTGGCCTCGGGTCGACGCGTGTCCCTTTAGGAGCAGACTCAGGGGAAACTCTTTTTAAACATTCCTTTGATAAACCTCCACTGACTGAACTGTTCCCACTTTAATGATGATGTTTTGATTTGAGTCCGTGGCGACTGCTGCTTCTGCCAACTCTGCTGTTAATTTATGACCTGCTGTAAATAAATATTTTTACTACAACGTTTTTTCTCCGTTGTGGTGTTTATTCTCTTTATGGGAACGTTTAGGGACCGTTAATGTGACCAGTGGGGGAAGAGGCGACGTCCAGAAGGAAAGACCTTCGAGTTTTTTTCAAGATTTAAACACTTTGAGTTTAGTTTAGTTGAGATAAAAACAACACATGTTTACAACAGGAAAAGGAGTTTGCACATATACTCAAAAGGAGCAGGATGAAGGTCCTGGGACTTCTGTAGACCTGACCCTCGTCAGGTTCATCCTCAGATCTTCAATGATGTTTCAGAGACGGTGAAGCTGACGGTGGAGTTTGATGATAAAGTTTATTGTCATCATCGTTGCCACTTTTTTAGTCACATCTTTGGGGCTTTTTTGTTTCGTTTTCATTCTCGTTTTTTGTCGCCATTTTGACACTTTTTTCAAGATGCTTTTTAGATTTGGGTAAAGCCAAACTGAAGATGATCTCAGTTCAGGTAGAGGGTTTTAACTTCAGCTTTTTCACTGGTGGTGACGCTTTCCTTTAGGAATGTAAATAAATGTCCCCTGTGTCGCTGGCGGCAATTGTTTCTCGTTTTCCCAATTTTTCCCCCTCATTTTTGCTCATTTTTAAATTCTAAGATTTTTCTTTTTATTTCTCTTATTTTTGACACAATTTCCCCCAATTTCCCTCAGATGATTCCCCATTTTTCACTCACATTGGCGTAGGACCCGATATTGTAAATGTGCAGATCTTCCACACATCATTGATCTGTTTGTGTTCAGCCTTTAAACCACAGTTTCCACACTCGGCTCCTGCAGGACCGTGTCCAGAGGAGGATCGTCCTAAAACAAAAGGACTTCAGGGTCTCATCCTTTAAATCATTGACTAAAGGATTACAAACTAAAACTGAATTATATTTTCAACTAACTGTTAATAAATGTTGGCTTTGCAGAATTCAGCTGCTGTAATAACTTCAGCAGGATTTAGAAGACTCATCAAATCAAATCAAATCAAACTTTATTTATAGAGCGCTTTTCATACAAAATGTAACACAAAGTGCTTTACAGTGCTTAAAAATCATTAAAAATAATAAAAATCGTCCCCACCAGTAAATATACATAAATAACTACAACCCCACCACCCACCACCCGCGCACACAGACACACAGACACATATACACAGACATGCCCAGCAGTTAAAAGTCTTAAATAAAAATGGACATAGAGTTGAGTATAAGGCTGGGTACAGATCGACCGAAAGAGGAAACATCATCCAAGGAGCCGTCTGCACCAGGAGCAGCCCATCGCCCACAGCCACAGAGCGCCAACCCAGGGGGCCCGGAGTAGGTGTAGGAGAGACGTCCTACCTCCATCCAGGCACCCCCAGGAGAGCGCCCGCACGGCCACAGCCAACCAGCACTCCCGGGGCAGAGGGCTCCCTCAGAGGAACCACTAGGAGAACATAAAAAATAAATGAATAAAAATAAATAAATAAATATTTAATAAGAGATACATTAAAAACAGCTAAAACTGTGCGTGAAATAGCACAGGATAAAAGAGGGAAAATAAAGAAGTAATAGAACTAAAACCGGTAAATAAGGTTAATATAAGTAAATATTAATTAAAAGCTAAACTAAAAAGGTGGGTCTTGAGCCTGCTCTTAAAAACATGAACGTTCTCTGCGGTCCTGAGCTCCTCCTCAGGTCGTTCCAGAGGCGAGGGCCATAGTATTGGAAAGACGCCTCGCCGTGAGTCTTTCTGTTGACTTTAGGAATAACTAGGAGACCCCTGCCAGAGGAGCGAAGGGACCGCGAAGGCTCATATGGTAAAATCAATTCTGAAAGATAAGAAGGACCAAGACCATTAAGACATTTAAAAACCATTAAAAGAACTTTAAAATCGATCCTGAAACACACGGGGAGCCAATGCAGCGACTCTAAAACCGGTGTAATGTGGTCCCGCCTCCTGGTCTTCGTCAGGACACGAGCTGCTGAATTTTGTAAAAGTTGTAAACCTGAGATACTCTTTTTGGGAAGACCAGAAAGCAGGGCATTACAGTAGTCGATACGACTGGTGATAAAAGCATGCATGAGTGTCTCCGTGTTGGCCCGAGAGAGAATGGGGCGGACTCTGGCTATGTTCTTTAGATGGTAAAAACCTATCTTTGTGATATTCTTAATGTGTGGAATTAAAGTCAGCTCAGAGTCAAAAATCACACCCAGGTTCTTCACCTGTGAGGAAGGATTAAAAGACAATGACTGTAGTTTGGGTAAAAGTTTCTCTCTCTGGGCCTGAGGACCGATGACTAAAACTTCAGTTTTGTCCTGGTTAAGCTGGAGAAAGTTTTCTGCCATCCAGGATTTGATATCTAAAATGCAGTTAAAAAGTGCATCCATTGGCCTGGTGTCCTCAGGAGACATGGAGATGTACAACTGTGTATCGTCAGCGTAACTATGAAAGTTGACTCCATGTCTCCTGATGACATCACCAAGAGGGAGCATATACAGGTTAAAAAGCACTGGGCCTAAAATCGAACCTTGAGGCACACCACATGTAATATTATGGACCTTGGAGGAGCAGGTATCCACACTTACCATGAATGTCCTGTCTGTGAGGTAGGATGTAAACCATTTGTGGACAGCACCAGAGAGGCCGATGTGTTTTAAACGAGTTAAAAGAATAGTCTGGTCGACTGTATCAAAGGCAGCGCTCAGATCCAGTAGAACCAACACTGTCAACCTTTTGGAATCATAATTTAATCTAAAATCGTTTAAAATCTTTAAAAGGGCTGTCTCGGTGCTGTGGTTTACCCTAAAGCCAGACTGAAATTTCTCAAGGACGTCATGTGCATTTATAAAGTCGCTAAGTTGGGTAAAAACAAGTTTTTCTAAGATTTTGCTTAAAAATGGTAAGTTGGATACCGGTCTAAAGTTGTTAAAATCATTACGGTCCAAATTGCTCTTCTTCAGCAGAGGCCTCACCACCGCCCCCTTAAAGGCAGCAGGGAAGACCCCCGTCTGAAGGGAGCAATTCATCATGTGTAAAAGCTCGTCTCTAAGAGATCCATAGAAAGTTTTAAAAAACGGGGTTGGGACTGGGTCTAAAGGACATGTGGTGGGCCTCACTGAGGAGAAAACTTTATCAAGCATCTCAGCATTAACCTGGACAAAACTGTGCAGTGTTTCCTCTGGAACAAGTAGACAACCAGATGTATTTAAAACCGTGTTACTTTGAGTAGATAAAATATTACATCTGATAGTGTCTATCTTTCCCCTGAAGTGGTCCGCAAACGCCTCGCAAAGGGAGTCACTTGGAGTAAAATTGGTCTTGTTAAAATCAGGATTGATTAGATGTTCTATTGTAGAGAAGAGTACCTTGGGATTGTTTTTATTATTGTTGATAATTTTTGAGAAGTAGTTGTTTCTTGTGTTTCTTACTGTGTTATTGTAGGTTGATTGTTGTTCACGGAAGATTTGGTAGTTTATGGTAATTTTGTTTTTTCTCCATTTTCTCTCTGCCACCCTGCATTGTCTTTTGAGTTGTTTAATTTCCTCATTCCTCCATGGAGTAATTGGTTTTGTAGGGAGTTTCTTGGATTTTAAAGGAGCGATAGAATCAAGCGCTGACTTGAGTTTGCTATTAAAATTTTCAAAAATAAAATCACAGGGGGCAGGTAGAACAATAGGAGAATATTTCTCTAAAACATCAATAAAATTTGCAGCCACTTCAGGGGTGAGATGACGTTTCCTCACAGCTCTTACCGAGGTCTCCCGCTGGGTAAAACTGGTGATATTAAAAAACACACAGTAATGGTCAGAAACAGCCAAGTCAATGACAGAAGACACATTTACTCACTTAAGTGTTTTTGTGATGGAAAGTCGTGGTTGTGTGGGAATTCTTCTAAAAAAAAGCCAATATATATATATTTTTTTATGTTATACTCTTACTCTATAGACCTATAGTTTTAATCAAATTGTTGATCCGTCTGGAGAGGACTGTCAGGAATAGGCCATTCAAAAGTGTGGGGGACCTTCACAAGGAGTGGCCTGAGGCTGGAGTCAGAGCATCAAGAGCCTCCACACACAGACCTGGGCTTCAGATGTTCCTCTGAAGCATCCTGGTCTTCCAGAACACCTCAGCAGAGCCACAGGCTGACATTCAAGTAAAAGCTCTAAGTACATAGTATGCATGATAGTCCTCAGAGGACCCACATGTCTATGTTCATGTTTGCTTTTTATTGATGCCATGTAATATTCTAATCTTCTGAGATTTAGAATTTGGGTTTTTTACAAACTGTAAACCAACGTTTTCAAAATTAAAACAAACAAAGCTCGACATAATGTCATGAACACATCTGGCTTTGCAACTGTTTTAAAACATTCTTTTATCTCAAAAAGCAAAAAGTTTATCACATTTCAAGTTAACATAAACAACTAGATTAAAAACCGCATATTGACGATTAATAACTAGAGAGCGAGGTGGACTTTAAGCTTTCATTTAATGCTGACTCTTCTGTGGATGAGCAGTGGCCTCTAGAATAAAAGTGGGACCTGAGTAGGTCTCGGATGCTGTAGGATCATTACCAGCGTCCATGATCACTTGGAGAGGTCATGTTCCAGACAGAAGCGTCAGAGGGACCTGTTTCCTTTGAGAAAGCCGAGCGCTTCCTTTGCTGCCCCTAGCGGCGCATCTGTGCACACACACCCTCTCCGCGGAATGGTCCAGCCCGCGCGGTGGGCGTGTGCGTGAGCTGTAGCAGAGACCGCGGCCTCGCGCTCATCTCTCCTCCTGAACTCCTTCTCCTCCGGCTGCTCTGCCCGGCTCTCCGCAGCCTCACGCCCCGCTCTGACCCCGGACCATCGCCTCCGCCGCGGCCGCAGACATGGCCAACAACGCGCCCCCGAAGCGCCAGGACACGCGGAAATTATTCGAGAATCTGTCCGGGGACGGCAAGTCCATCGCGGTGCTCACGAGCGGAGGAGATGCCCAAGGTACGTGACTTTTACGTGGACTTTTAATTCCCACGGTTATGCGTAAAAAGTGCGTAAAAAAATCACCTCGGTTTCCTTTAAAACTCGGTGCCAACGACGCACGCGCTGTTCCGCGGAGTCGTTTCAGATTGATGGGACGTTCACACATTCTGGCCCCGGTGATGAAGTGTCCCCGAAGGAGATGCACCAAACACGGCGCGTAAAACTCCACATTCCCATCAGTGGATTCACACGTATGGACATTTACACTTCGCCATTTTAACCCGATGGTTAAACTGCGGTTACGCAACAGGAGCTCGTCTCCCGTTCACGACATGTATGTTTTTATTATTATTTACGCCGTGACAAGGACGTAACCTTCACGTTCTCTTCACATCCCCCCAGCGTCTCTGTGGCTCTGGGTCAATGCGGGCGGGAGAGGCCCGGCCTGGGGAGGGTGAGAGGGAGGGCGGGGGGGCTCCATCAACAAGTGCGGAACCGATGGAGCCCTTGAGTCTGAATTATTGAGATGCCGTTGGCCTGACGCCGGCTGCACGCGCGCACGGGACGCGGTTTGGAGACACGCGCACCTGACGCTCTCACTGCGCAGACGTTTGACTTGAGGTTTGGTTTAGAGTTCACGCGTTCGCAACAAGAAGCCCTGCAGAATTCTACTGGAAAAGGTTTACTGTTTTTACAGTTCCTGCTGTAATGGGGTTCCAGTATATTACTGTTACACTGGTGATACTGTATATCAGGGTTAGGCAACGTCCGGCCCGGGGGCCAAATCTGGTCCTCAAGTAGAAAACCTCTGGCCCTCGAGATGAATTTAAGACATATTTTTTACTCAATTCAGAGCTAAAAAACCTGGCAAATACAAACAAATATCCTGGAATAACACTTCCTGTACTCGAATCTGATGTTCCGCTCTGGCATCTGTGGAAAGTGCTTTACCTCTGCTGTATATGAATATTACAGTAACTCTGTGAAGTCCTTCTACTGTAGTAATACTTTAATATGAACCAACTCTGGATCTGCGTCCCGCCTAAATGTGCTACTGTCATTTTAAAATACTGTAAACATGTTTACTGTAACTTACAGTAAGTTACTGTAATTCCCCAAATCCTTTGTGAATTACAGTATTTTACTGTGTTTACTCTTTGCAGCCCATAATACTGTTGATATGACAGTTTAATCTAGGCCTAGATTCACCGGGATCTTAATGGAGGCAAAACCGGCAACATTTATTAAATGCCGGACTCTAAGACACTTGAACGGGCCGGTGTGTAGAAAGTTTAAGGCGGGTGTGTTTTCCTGGTCACCTCTTTGCTGTTGAACTTTGACCTCATTCAGATTCATTCTGAGGCCGCTCTCCTTTTCGGGCCCTCTCTTGTTGTCCTGCATTCCTGGCTCCCGGTCAGACGCCCCTCCCACAGCCCCTCCCACAGCGCCTCCCACAGCGCCTCCCACAGCCCCTCCCACAGCGCCTCCCACAGCGCCTCCCACAGCTCCGCCCACAGCGCCTCCTCCTACAGCCCCTCCCACAGCCCCTCCCACAGCGCCTCGCGTTTCCAAAGACACACTGGGAATGATGCTGTTGCTCTGACCCCCCTGTAGTGAGAAAAGGAGAGAGAGAGACGGTAGAACGAGGCGCAGTGTCTCATGTCCGCTCAGTCGGCCGTGAGGGACGTAGATCTGTCTCCGAGTGTTTCTCTCAGACGGGATTCTGCTCCCGTTAATCATTCATGTCCATCATCTCTGCTTTTATCCAGAATAACGAGTGTCATGTGACCTAAACACTGTGGGGGTGTCATGTGACCTAAACACTGTGGGGGTGTCATGTGACCTAAACACTGTGGGGGTGTCATGTGACCTAAACACTGTGGGGGTGTCATGTGACCTAAACACTGTGGGGGTGTCATGTCATGTGTGTGAGAGAGAGAGAGTTATGGAGAGTTACGTAACCGGGTAAAGTGCACCCAGGGGGGAGGGGGAATCTCTCTCTCTCTCTCTCTCTCTCTCTCTCGCTGTGGAGCTGCCAGTGTGTCCCTTTGTCTCTCAGTGTCTCTGTCCTTCTGTCTCTGCCTCTGTGTCTCTGTGTCTCTGCCAAACGCTTCAGTCGGAGGTTTTATTGTTTAGTGGGACTCCATTAGCTCCAGTCTTCCTCGTCCCAGTTCAAGCTGCCATAGTAAACAACGACAGGGCAGCTGCATAAATATAAATATATATAAATATAAATATCTACGAGCTTGTCTTATAACCCTGACGTTTGGTACAGATTTTGAACATATCATCCCGCCGCCATGTTGGATAACGCTGGATTCCAACAGATTTGGTCTGAGCTGTTTTAGGAAAAGCCAAATCTTTATTTGAACTTATTTAAAATGATGACGTTGATTCTTGTTCATGTCCTCGTTAATATATGTATTTACGTGTTTATTTAATCGTCCGTGTTTGTGCTCAGGGATGAACGCCGCGGTGAGGGCCGCCGTCCGGATGGGCCTCTACGTCGGAGCCAAGGTCTTCTTCATCCACGAGGTAAAACATGGAACTCACGTGGACATGTCTGGCTTGGCTGAAGGTTATTGCAGACCAGCTCTCGATCGGCCACAGCGACGGCATTTTCACTTTTGTCGTAACAGAAGCCTCTCTCTTTGGCGTTGGTTCATCACATGCTGCCACTGCTGAGCTCCAGGGCCTTCTGCTCCCACAGAGCGCAGGGTTCTGGTCTTCAGCGACGCCCTGAGTGGAGCCAGGTGGAGAAGCTCATCCATCTGTTCTAGTGCGGATGAACCGCCCCGGGACAGATCAGGCAGAGCTGGGACACACAGCGAGAAAAGTGTTGGCGCGAGAACACGTCCCTGTTTCACACCGTGTTTGACTTCACATGTTTCCCTGGTTTCACTGCTTGATGATGTTGAGAAGCTCCTGAGGACATCCATAGATCTCAAGAACTTTTCAAAGTTTCTCTCCTGCAGCTTTTGAAACGTCTTCGAGCACAACACACGACAATAAACACACAAATACAACTCACACATAATCAAATCGATGTTCTTGCTTGGAACAAGGTGGGAGGAAGTATGTCGTGTGTTTTCTGCAGGGCTACCAGGGGATGGTGGACGGAGGCGACGACATCATCGAGGCCACGTGGGAGAGCGTGTCCAGCATGTTACAAGTGGTACGTGCTTCATACAAACACGCACATACATGACAATAAAGCTTCATCCAGATGCCTACTTTTATGTATTTAATATGTATCTGCTCCAGGGCGGGACGGTGATCGGCAGCGCCCGCTGTAAGGAGTTCCGGACTCACGAGGGCCGCCTGAGGGCCGCTCTGAACCTGGTCCAGAGAGGAATCACCAACCTGTGTGTGATCGGGGGAGACGGCAGTCTGACCGGGGCCAACCTGTTCAGGGAGGAGTGGAGCGGCCTGCTGCAGGAGCTCAAGCAACAAGGTACTGCTACTGCTACTGCTGCTACTGCTACTGCTACTGGTGCTACTGCTGCTACTGCTACTGCTACTGCTACTGCTACTGCTACTACTGCTACTGCTACTGGTGCTACTGCTGCTGCAGGAGCTCAAGCAACAAGGTACTGCTACTGCTGCTACTGCTACTGCTACTGCTACTGGTGCTACTGCTGCTGCAGGAGCTCAAGCAACAAGGTACTGCTACTGGTGCTACTGCTACTGGTGCTACTGCTACTGCTGCAGGAGCTCAAGCAACAAGGTACTGCTACTGCTGCTACTGCTACTGGTGCTACTGGTGCTACTGCTACTGCTACTGCTACTGCTACTGGTGCTACTGGTGCTACTGCTACTGCTACTGCTACTGCTACTGGTGCTACTGGTGCTACTGCTACTGCTACTGCTACTGCTGCTACTGGTGCTGCTGCTGCAGGAGCTCAAGCAACACGGTACTGCTACTGCTACTGGTGCTACTGCTACTGCTACTGGTGCTACTGCTACTGGTGCTACTGCTACTGCTGCTACTGCTGCTACTGCTACTGGTGCTAATGCTACTGGTGCTACTGCTACTGGTGCTGCTGCTGCTGGTGCTACTGCTACTGCTGCTACTGCAGGAGCTCAGTAGCAGCAGTAGCAGTAGCAGTAGTAGTAGCAGTAGCAGTAGTAGCAGCAGTAGCAGTAGCAGTAGTAGCAGCAGTAGCAGTAGCAGTAGTAGCAGTAGTAGCAGCAGTAGCAGTAGCAGTAGTAGTAGTAGTAGTAGTAGTAGTAGCAGTAGCAGTAGTAGCAGTAGCAGTAGTAGCAGCAGTAGCAGTAGCAGTAGTAGCAGCAGTAGCAGTAGCAGTAGTAGCAGTAGTAGCAGCAGTAGCAGCAGTAGCAGTAGCAGTAGTAGCAGTAGCAGCAGTAGCAGTAGTAGCAGCAGCAGCAGTAGCAGTAGCAGTAGTAGCAGCAGTAGCAGTAGCAGCAGTAAGGTGACTCTAACCTCCGAATACAAAACCTCACAAAGAAGTTAAACCCAAAACTGTTTGTGTTCAGTAAGATCAGAGTTTGTCCCGATCCGTCTCAAGGACGTTCTTGCATCGAACTTCCCACCTTGTCCTACTGTCTCCCAGTTTGGACGCTCCTGGTCTAACCCTCTGGTCTCTGGTCTCTGACCCTCTGCCCCTCTGACCCTCTGGTCTCCTCTGACCCTCTGGTCTCCTCTGACCCTCTGACCCTCTGACCCTCTGGTCTCCTCTGACCCTCTGACCCTCTGGTCTCCTCTGACCCTCTGCCCCTCTGACCCTCTGGTCTCCTCTGACCCTCTGACCCTCTGGTCTCCTCTGACCCTCTGGTCTCCTCTGACCCTCTGGTCTCCTCTGACCCTCTGACCCTCTGGTCTCCTCTGACCCTCTGGTCTCCTCTGACCCTCTGGTCTTCTCTGACCCTCTGACCCTCTGGTCTCCTCTGACCCTCTGGTCTCCTCTGACCCTCTGGTCTCCTCTGCCCCTCTGACCCTCTGGTCTCCTCTGACCCTCTGGTCTCCTCTGCCCCTCTGACCCTCTGGTCTCCTCTGACCCTCTGGTCTCCTCTGCCCCTCTGACCCTCTGGTCTCCTCTGACCCTCTGGTCCTCTCTGACCCTCTGGTCTCCTCTGCCCCTCTGCCCCTCTGACCCTCTGACCCTCTGGTCTCCTCTGACCCTCTGACCCTCTGGTCTCTGGTCTCTGGTCTCTGACCCTCTGACCCTCTGACCCTCTGGTCTCCTCTGACCCTCTGGTCTCCTCTGCCCCTCTGACCCTCTGGTCTCCTCTGACCCTCTGACCCTCTGGTCCTCTCTGACCCTCTGGTCTCCTCTGCCCCTCTGACCCTCTGCCCCTCTGGTCTCCTCTGCCCCTCTGACCCTCTGGTCTCCTCAGGTCAGATCGATGACGAGGCCGTGCGTAATAACTCGATCCTGCACATCGTGGGGATGGTCGGCTCCATCGACAACGACTTCTGCGGCACCGACATGACGATCGGCACCGACTCCGCCCTGCACCGCATCATCGAGGTGGTGGACGCCATCATGACCACGGCTCAGAGGTCAGTCACCACACCGTGCAGAGTGTCCTCTCCGGTATGGAGAAGGACCTGGCTTTGTCACAGTCGTGTTGGATCAGGAACCACCAAACCCAGACTGGTCCATCAGAGCCACTGTGGCCCACAAGAAATGTCCCCATGAGGGAGAACTGTGATTGGTCAATGCAGAGAACAGTCCAGGGGCTTCGTGCTTCACATCCCTGATGTTTGGCTGCTCAGGAAATCCATTCCATGGAGCTTTGTTCTTCAGCCGGTCTGAAGGCCACATGAAGTTTGGAGTCTGTGGTGATTGACTGTGCAGGAAGTCACGTCCTCCTCGTGATAATGTCACAGACTGACCTCCTCACGCTGGACCCTGTCCTTCACAGATGTTTGCAGAAACGGTCTGAAAGCCTCATAAATAGAGAGTTTCTCCCGATGGAACATGTTTGAGACAATGAAACATTAAACAGAAGCTTTTAGCGTCGTCACCATGGAGACGAACTGTCTGAAGGAGCGACTGAAGCATTAATCAGATCCACTGGAGACACGAGTCATTAAGTGTGTCTGCTCCGGGCCTCCGTACCTTTAAATGGAGCACTTCCTGTTTGTGTCTATGTGGCATCAATAAAGAGTCATGTCTGTTGTGTTTCCAGCCACCAGAGGACGTTTGTGCTGGAGGTCATGGGCCGACACTGTGGGTACGTTCAGGTCTTTCCTTCTTCACCGCGTCCACGTTTAGCTTCTGTGTGAGTGTTGATATCTCTCTCACAGATACCTGGCCCTGGTCAGCGCGCTGGCCTGTGGAGCAGACTGGGTGTTCATCCCGGAGATGCCTCCTGAGGACGGATGGGAGGACAGCATGTGCCAGAAACTCTCCGAGGTACGAACTCAGGAACGCTGAGAACCACTGAGCTGAAGTTCCACCTCTGAACCCCGGCCTTCACCAAGTGCATGTTCTCCAGTTCAGCTTCACCCAAAACCCTAAAAGATTACAGCCTATAGGCCAGAGTAACCCCTCATTTGAAAGCTAAGACCCATAAAACTCATCTAAACTGATCTTTCACCTTGCGTTGTTGCCTCATTGTCGTCACTTTTGTAAAAACTTTTCTTTTCATTGCTCTTTCTGATGTTTTTTGTCATTTTTTTGTCATTTTCCGTAATTTTTTTGTCCCTTTTTTGTCATTTTTTTGTCCCTTTTTTGTCATTTCTTTGTAATTTTTTCATAATAGTTTCATAATTTTTTGTCATTTTTTGACATTTTTTTGTAATTTTTTTTGTCCCTTTTTCGTAATTTTTTTGTAATTTTTTCGTCATTTTTTCGTAATTTTTTCGTCCCTTTTTTGTCATTTTTTTTGTCATTTTTTGTCATTTTTTCGTAATTTTTTTGTCCCTTTTTTGTCATTTTTTTGCCAATTTTTTGTCATTTTTTCGTAATTTTTTTGTCCCTTTTTTGTCATTTTTTTGTAATTTTTTCGTCAATTTTTTGTATTTTTTTAGTGATTTTTTCGTCCCTTTTTTGTCATTTTTTCGTAATTTTTTCGTCCCTTTTTTGTCATTTTTTCGTCCCGTTTTCTAAAACCCAGTAATAATCCGGACAGATCGACTTTAACTGTTGCCGTCCCGCAGAACCGCGCCGATAAGAAGCGCCTGAACATCATGATCGTGGCCGAAGGCGCCATCGACCGACACAACAAGGCCATCACGGCGGACAACATCAAAGAGGTGAGAGTGGCCCGCAGCGAGGCATCATGGGAAACTACCAAACGTGTGACCTTTTGTCCGTGAGGGAGGGGGACATCTCCAGGAAGTGACTCTGTTTTGTGTCCAGCTGGTGGTGAGTCGTCTGGGCTTGGACACCAGAGTGACCATCCTGGGACACGTGCAGAGAGGGGGGACGCCGTCGGCTTTCGACCGCATCCTGGTGAGGAGCAGCTGCCCCCCCCCCCCCCCGGTGTGAGGGGGGTAAATGTCGTTGACCCGAGTGTTGTTTGTGCCCAGGCCAGTCGTATGGGCGTGGAGGCGGTGCTGGCTCTGCTGGAGGCGGCCGCGGACACGCCCGCCTGCGTGGTGTCTCTGGTGGGGAACCAGGCCGTGAGACTGCCCCTCATGGAGTGTGTGCAGATGGTGAGGGACACGTTCTCAAATACACAGCTTTGTCCTGATTATTCACTACGAGGGCTGAGCAAGTTCCTTTTCCCATACGGGTACTTTCACTTTACCTGAACAATACTTTTTCACATACTTATACTAAAATATGTCATTTTTACCCTTTTCTATTTGTATTTTTTTCAATTTTTTTTCAGAATGTTCTAAATTTTTTCACTTTTTCCCCCAATATTTCACTTTCTCTTTTTTTTCAAAATGTTCCATGCCCCCAATTTTCCCCCATACTTTCGACTTTTTTCCTCTAATTTTCCCACTTTTTTTTTTTTTTTCATTTTTACCACTCCTCCCCATTTCCCCCACTTTCTCCCCAAATGTTTCCACTTTTTCCCCAACCTTTGATGACCAACAGCATCAAAACGACCAAATCTTTTGTTCCCGACCCCACACTGGTCCCGGCCCGGGTCATGGCTGATGTTAACAAAACTAAAGGCGTGTGTTCTCGCAGACCCAGGAGGTGCAGAAGGCCATGGACGAGAAGAAGTTTGAGGAGGCGGTGCGGCTGCGAGGAAGGTACGGCGTTTTCTCAGAGACGTCGAGAAGCAGCAGATGTTTGTCTGAGAGCAAACCCTTCCCCCCCTGGTCCACAGCTGCTGCTGACGTGTGTGGGGCTTATGGGCCACAGGGAATCCATGGGTTTTATTGATTTCACTTCAGTTTGGCCAGAGACGATTAAACCTGCAGTGACGCTGATCCATCGTTTTGAACCAAAGATGAAGATCATGCATTATCTTGATGATGCATTTGACGTTTTTTATTTCAATTGGACATCTGGGTCAGTGTGACGCAGTGGTTTCACTGGAGATAATGTCTCTCCATCATTTTGACAGATAGGATCATAAATTCTCTCATTATATCTTTTTTTGGTTTTGTTTAAAGATATATATTCCTATTATTTATGTCACTTTGATTGCAGGATAAATAAGGCTAAACTGAACAGAACCATGGAACAGGAATTTAGCAAGAAAATGTGTTAAAACGTTCATCATCTGCTCCTCAACATTGCGGCTCATATTTCTCACGATTACAAATGGAAACTTGTCATTTGTTTAATAAACACCGTGGGCGAACAGCACATGGAGAAGCCTGTTCTACTCTCCGCTCTCTCTTCAAACAGAGCCTCGTGGCCACAGTTTGTGCTTAGATCACGGCTTGATCTTCAAGACATCATGGTGTAATCTTCTTCTCCTTGTTTCTTTTAGGAGCTTTGAGAACAACCTGGTGACCTACAGACTGCTGTCGTCTCGAAAAGCCGACTCTGAGCTGCCGACTGTGAGTTCCATATCGTAACGTTTCATGTTTAAAATGTCAACATTCACTGTCTTTCATCGTTTGGAACATCTGTAAATCTGTTTCTGTAAGTCAATAAGCTTCCCCTCATCGATAAAACCAAAGGCAGACAAGCAGAAAGTACAGAAATCCTGTGTTAAAGCAGGAAACAAATATTATATCTGATGTAAACACAAGTGAATGATTTGAAGAGTTTGAGGAAAATCCACGAACAAAGTGGATCTAAAGTCTGAGCCTCCGATAAAACTGGAATAACATTATTCTTTTGCCAGATCTGACATGAGGTCGGTCACGATGGTCAAAGAGCCATGAAATAACAGTATCAAGGAAATAAGTTTCCATTTGATGACATTGCACTGGGCTAGAAGGGCCAGTCACAAGATGGCCGCCAGAACTGCCATGTCTTCAAGCGTGTTACTGTGGCCATGCCCTGTCTAGAGTTTATTAAAGCCCTTTGTCTCCCAGACTAGTCCACTAGGATCGAACGCTGCTTCTCCTTTTTATTTCTACGGTGCAGATGTTAGCAGAGCTGTTAGCAATTTAGCGGCTAACGCTAGAAATTAAGCTAAACACTAGATCCAGGTCACTTTCATGGTCCTTTGATTCTGACAGCTGTCAATCGCAGGGTTTATATGGGCTGCAGAAAGTTACATTAATGCTATTTTAATGCCATAAACAAAACAAGATCCCCAACGTCCGCACCGGCCTGCTTTCAAATCGATATTTCTATATTATTATTTCAGTTCCTCTCACCTGCAGCCTTTTTACTCTCCCTCTTCAAAGGAATAACAGGCTATTGTTTCTGTATCTCTCTGTCATTTGCGTCATCTCTTGCCTCCCAGACTCCGTAATGTGATAAATGTCCCGCGGCAGGAGGCCTCGTCTTTAATATATTTGTTCACTAATCGATCTCGATCTGGTCCCGAGGCGCCGATGAACCTTCCTTTCTAACACACATTTATCATTGGCATGTTTTTAATGGATTCCGCAGAGGAAGGTAACCTGAGCATGCTCGTCTTGGTCCTCGTGGTTTTGCATCTGACGTGGAGTTGTGAAGGATGGATGGTCTGTGGACAGTTTGCATACTGACTCGGCATGTGGTGGTGCATGTTCTGCCTGCTGCTGGAAATGTGGAAAAGCTACAACGTCTTACGAAGGAGCTGGTCTGTGAGTCTGAGATTCGTGGACAGAGAGCGGTGGTCTTACCGGCTCTGAAGATGTGTGACTCTGTTGTGACTGAAAGGAACCAGGACGGGGTCGAAATGTAGAGTCTGGAAACTGCATTTGTGCTGATACTCGTGTGGCGTTTGTGCTCAGTGTGGTTATGAATGCCTTCCATAAGCTTTAATCTAACCTCCATTCAAACCCGGCTTTGACAAACGACTGCGCTTCAGACCAGCGGTTCTCAAACTGTGGCACGTGTCCCCTGGAGTCTCCTTATCAATGTAGCTCTGTTCGATTTAGTGCAAGTGCAGATGAAAGAGGCTGAAGTCTACACGGTGCTCATCCTCTGCACCCGGGCTCCTAGTCCCGGCTCCAACAGCTTGCTGAATGTCTCTCCCTCTTTCACCCTGAACGGTCTGTCTAATCGTAGACGGTGGAAAAACATGGACGTCACCGCTGAAGCCTAACAGGAAGTGGAGGCCGGCGCTGGATGTTCGCTGCTCTAATGGATTTTCCATTGAAACCTTTTCCCTTTTGAGTCATTATTGAACTCTGGCTTTTCACCCTGACCTCCACTGCCCCCCCCCCCCCCCCCCCCCCCCCACGCTGTTTTTATTTTGGTCATATTCTAAATGTAGCAGCTGGCTCCAAAAACCCAGGCCAAGTGCTAGCATGAATAAACTTAAGCCACTGGAATAAATAGACGAGTCATGGCTTTGAAGTAGAAACTCTTCATCAGAACATCCGTAACTTTCTTTAAAGCCGCACTGCGTAACATTTCACCCAATAAATAGAATCAAATACAAGCATCTGTTTAATTACGTTGTTTTTAAGTTAGTCCAGTCAGTGGGAGTTTTATATTATAAGTTTACTTTATTACAAGTTACAAGTATCAAACCCGACACAAACTCAGAATAGTGACGTATTTCCATCTCTCTCCTCGACCGATGTTCTCGTCCTCGGGCTGAAAACGTGACGTGTCCCACAGAGAAGCAAAGAGAAGATAGTGACTCACAGGGACTTGGAAAATTAACTTTAATCTGATGACTTGTTTGGAAATAGTAATGGGTTAGATTACTAGTTACTGAAACAAGTAATCAGATTACAGTATTCAGTTACCAAGTAAGTCTTTACTGGCATCACTGTCTCCGACCAACGTCTTCTCCATGGCAGAACGTTTGTTCACAGGGCCTGAGACGTAGTTGGATCCTTCAGAAGAACACACTCGTCTGCATGAAGGACATGATGTATTACATCTAAGGAATACACGTTTGTGACCTAACCCTAACTATTGTAGAGCCGTTTTCCTGAAGTTCTCTTCCTGATGGAGAGTGTAAAGCGATTGACAGACGAGTAGAGAAGATTCTTTATGACTGAATGTGTGGAAGTTCTTCTGAGACAGTTTCCTGCAGTGACCAGTTTGAGAACCTCTTGGTCAGACCTCCTGAACGTTTCTATCCTTTCCATGGTTTGTTGCCCTCAGCCCGGCAGAAGCTCGTCTCGCTCTCCTCTGATGTAGTGACCGCTTGTTTTGTATTTCCCAGAGTAACTTTAACGTGGCGGTTCTGAACGTCGGAGCTCCGGCGGCCGGAATGAACGCGGCCGTGCGGTCGGCGGTCCGAGTGGGGATCACCGAGGGCCACCGCATGTTCGCCGTCAGTGACGGCTTCGAGGGGCTCTACAAAGGACAGGTACTACACTCTACAAAGGACAGGTACAGACTCTACAAAGGACAGGTACAGACTCTACGAAGGACAGGTACAGACTCTACAAAGGACATGTACAGACTCTACGAAGGACAGGTACAGACTCTACGAAGGACAGGTACAGACTCTACGAAGGACAGGTACAGACTCTACAAAGGACAGGTACAGACTCTACAAAGGACATGTACAGACTCTACGAAGGACAGGTACAGACTCTACGAAGGACAAGTACAGACTCTACGAAGAACAGGTACAGACTCTACAAAGGACAGGTACTACACTCTACAAAGGACAGGTACAGACTCTACAAAGGACATGTACAGACTCTACGAAGGACAGGTACAGACTCTACAAAGGACAGGTACAGACTCTACAAAGGACATGTACAGACTCTACGAAGGACAGGTACAGACTCTACGAAGGACAAGTACAGACTCTACGAAGGACAGGTACTACACTCTACAAAGGACAGGTACAAACTCTACAAAGGACAGGTACTACACTCTACACAGGACAGGTACAGACTCTACAAAGGACAGGTACAGACTCTACACAGGACAGGTACAGACTCTACACAGGACATGTACAGACTCTACGAAGGACAGGTACTACACTCTACAAAGGACAGGTACAAACTCTACAAAGGACAGGTACTACACTCTACACAGGACAGGTACAGACTCTACAAAGGACAGGTACAGACTCTACACAGGACAGGTACAGACTCTACACAGGACAGGTACAGACTCTACACAGGACAGGTACAGACTCTACAAAGGACAGGTACTACACTCTACAAAGGACAGGTACTACACTCTATAAAGGACAGGTACTACACTCTACAAAGGACAGGTACAGACTCTACGAAGGACAGGTACAGACTCTATAAAGGACAGGTACTACACTCTACAAAGGACAGCTTCTGTGGACGTTAGCACTAGCCGCATTAGCATTAGCGAATACGTTGCGATTAGTCTTTTTATTTATTATGGGATCAAGGTTATGCCTGCACTATGGCCCTACAGCAGGACCCATGATGATGCTTTTAGACTGTAGCTCATACAGTTTGACTGAGGTTTGTCCCGACCTGTGACCGTGCAGCTCGCCTCAGCTGCTAGGATGGATTTCAGAACAGAGGAATTATGACGTGAATAAATGCTTCAAACTGAACTCAATGGCAAAAGTTTTAAATTTTTCCACCGTCTTGTATCGCGTCACATTCCTGCGTGTGAACGAGCTCCAGATTTCACAAATGTAACGTGAAGGTCGACGCAGATTGAGAGGATAATCTCAGCGAGTATTTTAATCACGTTATTTCTTTATTGAGGATCATGTTGAGCAGCTCCACACCTCCCTGATCTGGAACGGTTTCTGACGGACACAGCGGCTCCACTCGGGCCTCACTGACCGGGATTAGTCTGTCCTCTGATAAAGAGAGCGAGGAAACAATGGCTGCTCTATGAATAGCCCTCACACATTCAGGACTCGTGCGTTTGACCCGTGTGAGAGTGGGTTAGTCCGGTGGAGACACACGAGGACCACGAGGACGAGGTCGTAGTAACTGCAGCGCCTCATGTCTGGACAGAACTGACCACACCCCTCAGAGGCGCTGGCGCCGACGCGACACGCCCGAGATTCAGGACATGGACTCATCGCCGTGAATTAGAAGAAAGAAGAAGAAGAAGAAGAAGATGATAACACTGGACATGAGTTGCCCCATGTATCCTGGGTTAGCAGTTGGGCTTCTATTGATGTGAACCATGAAGCAAGGGGAAGATGAAATGATCTCCAAAAGAAGATATGGAGGAAAAATGGGGGAGAAAATATTTCACTGTGTTTGGTCTGGAGACCTCGGGTCCCTAATTTGATTCCAGCACCGGGCTGTCTGTGGGGAGTGGAGGTACTCCTGATCTGGACCAGAGCTCCTGACAGATCTGACTCAGAAACATCAGCTGGATGTCCATAGGACCGGGACGGGCTGGGGTGTTTTCTGGGTGCTCTAACCCTAGATTACTTCGGCCCCTGGGTCAGCACAGTTCAAAGGTTATTGGACCGGTTTGGGATGTGGGGACTTTAATTGAGATGAGGGAGAATGTACTCGAGCAAATACCACAAGCCCAAAGCTGTAGTCACACCCGACGCACTGTCGCTGTTCGGGGGCAGGGCGTCTGCTCAGGTCTCCTCTGGTCGGGCCCCTGACTCACCTGCTCAGAGCAACATCTGCACTGAAGTGACCTGAACCCCAGGGCCCGCACGAGTGCCCGTGCATATAATGTTTGCAGCTGGAAGTTGTAAAAGGCCTCGGCCTCCATTCCAACGCCGAGTCTCTGTGGTGTGAAGAGAGTCCCGTCACCTTTTTATTTCTGTTCATGTCACAAAGAAGATATAAGACATTTTTCAGGCTTGTGGATCCATCCATTTTCTTCCACTTGTCCGTTGCCGGGTCGTGGGGGCAGCTGTTGGAGCTGCACCGGCCCCTATAGCGCCCCCTGCAGGTGGTGGGTCCACAGAAGGACGGCCTCATGGTTCTAACCGGGCCTGTTGGTCTCTCATAAGGGGCTTCTGAACCGCTCTTTGTCTGACCCGTCACCCAGGACCTGGCTCACTGATTGTTTCTTGTGTTTTCAGATTAAGGAGATCGCTTGGGGCGATGTCGGGGGCTGGACCGGTCAGGGAGGGTCACTGCTGGGAACCAAGAGGTGAGAACTTTACCTACTGAGTGCACATGTATGGACCGACAGTAACTTTACTGACGGTCTGTTTGTTCGACAGGACTCTCCCAGGGAAACATCTGGAGAAGATCGCGGAGCAGATGAAGCTTCACAACATCAACGCGCTGATGGTCATCGGAGGATTCGAGGTACGGAGAACTCCGGCTCTACACCTCCACTATCACAGACGGCCTTCAGCACAGGTCGACCGATAGGTTTGTGGTGTCACTAAAGGATCGTCATCGCTGTAGACGGCGACGCACGAGGTGGGCAATACATCGTCTACAAGATACATTTACAATATCGAGTTTATGTTTAATGTCAAGAAATTAGGAGAAAATTGGGTGAAAAAATTTAAAAACGTGAAGAAAATTGGGGTTAAAGTGGGATTTGGGAGAATTTGTGGAAACAAACATTTTAGGAAAAGTGTGAAAAAAAGAATTGGGCAAGAAATTGGGTGAAATAAATAGCGAGATAAAGTGACAGCAAAAAGTTAAAAATGACGAAAATTTTGGAAAAATTAGGCAGAAATAGGGGGAATTGAGTAAACATTTAAAAAAAAGAAATGTGTTGTTTTTTTTTTATTGGTGGAAACATATAGGGAAAAATGGGGCAGGAATTGGAGAAATTGGAAAAATGTTGAGGGAAAAAGTTTTTAAAAAAAGGGAAAATATTGGGCGAAAAAATTGTAAAATATGGGGAAGGTGGGAGTTAGAAATGGGGGGAAATTTGAGAAACATTTGTTAAAAAATGGTTGTTGGCTGTTGGCAGCCATGCTCCTGTCAGTCGCCCAGGGCAGGTGATCCTCCCCACCCTGAGTCAGAGAATAATGTGACTTAGTAAAAACATTGTAATATAAATGTTAAAGCAGCTCTTCTGTCCCCCCCCCCCCCCCTGCAGGCGTACGTGGGGCTGCTGGAGCTCGCCAAAGCGCGGGACACTCACGAGGCGCTGTGTGTCCCCATGATCATGGTCCCGGCCACGGTGTCCAACAACATCCCGGGATCAGACCTCAGCATCGGCTCCGACACCGCCCTCAACGCCATCACACATGTGAGTGACGGGCGGCCAATCAGAGCGCGGCGGGGGCGGGACTCAGCCGGAACCCGCCTTTAAAACAAAGTCCTAAAATGTTTAATTATCGCACCTTTGTTTGGAGGTTTTTACCACATTTTCATTATTAGTTAGAGCTGCTTCTAAGTTCTTCTGTAGCTCGTTTGTTTTCATATAAATATTTCGTCCCAGATGTTGGGAGTTCCTGTTTGATGTGAAGCTCCTGAATGTCTCGTTTCCTCAGACGTGTGACCGTATAAAGCAGTCTGCGAGCGGGACGAAGCGGCGCGTCTTCATCATAGAGACGATGGGGGGGTACTGCGGGTACTTGGCCACCGTGGGGGGGCTGGCTGCCGGAGCCGACTCCGTTTACATCTACGAGGAGCCGTTCGACATCCGGGACCTGCAGGTAACGCCGGATCAGCGTATCCACGGCTACGGCAGGAGAAGGTCATTTAGGTTCAAGATCGGTCGCCCAGGCAACCAAAACAAAAACAAGCCCTAAATAATGAAACTCAATCAAACATGTCATTCTCTTCCTATTGAGTTTATAAGTGATCAGTCGTCCTGTAATCGACCGGATCCAAATGACTTTGGAAACGTTGTGATTTTCTTTTTATTTGGGACATGTGCGATTTATAAATCTTTAGCCCGCATTTACTTTAGAACATTAAAGCACAATCAGAGCCTTGGTAATGCTAATAAAACATTAATAACACTTGAAATTACTTTTATCTTTAATATTGGATGTTTTTGTGTTGCCTAAAGTGTTAATTTTGACAACATATTTCAATTTAGTTTTAGTCTTTTGACAAAAATGTAATTGAATTTTAGTCGAGTTTTAGTCAAAAAAATATCTTAAATTTTAGTAGAGATTTAGTCGACTAAAATTAAGACACATTTAGTCGACTTTGTATTAATAATATTGATTATAATCATATTTAATGGAGGTCCTGCTTCATGGAGCTGCTCCTCATGAACAAAGCTCAGAGCTGCTCCTTTGGCAGTGAATGTACATGATATGAGGCTCTTTCAGACGGTCAATAGAGGTTTGGATGATTTTAGTCTCTCCTTTTCATTTTTATTTAGTCTTATTTTAGTCGACTAAAATATCTGGACATTTTAGTCATAGTTTTAGTCGCACAAAAAACTTTTAATTTAGTTTTAGTCCAATTTCAGTCGTCAGAAATGTCACTTTGACTAAAATTAAGACGAAATTAACGCTGGTTACCTAAAGTGAAACAAGAAATCTGAAGGTACAAAAGTTTCTATAATTGCCGTCTCGCCTTTGATTTGATTTTATAATCAGTGCTTGTTACTTATATTGATTCCTAAATCACATCACTGTGTCCATCGAGACGCCTGGTTTAGTCGGGATCAGGGTTTAGGGGTCAGAAAGTCAGACAGCAGGGGGCGCTGTATATTCATGAAGGTGAAGGTCGTGAGCGCCCTCTAGTGTTCATGAAGGTGAAGGTTGTGAACGCCCTCTAGTGTTCATGAAGGTGAAGGTTGTGAACGCCCTCTAGTGTTCATGAAGGTGAAGGTTGTGAACGCCCTCTAGTGTTCATGAAGGTGAAGGTTGTGAACGCCCTCTAGTGTTCATGAAGGTGAAGGTCGTGAGCGCCCTCTAGTGTTCATGAAGGTGAAGGTCGTGAGCGCCCTCTAGTGTTCATGAAGGTGAAGGTTGTGAACGCCCTCTAGTGTTCATGAAGGTGAAGGTCGTGAGCGCCCTCTAGTGTTCATGAAGGTGAAGGTTGTGAACGCCCTCTAGTGTTCATGAAGGTGAAGGTCGTGAGCGCCCTCTAGTGTTCATGAAGGTAAAGGTCGTGAACGCCCTCTAGTGTTCATGAAGGTGAAGGTTGTGAACGCCCTCTAGTGTTCATGAAGGTGAAGGTTGTGAACGCCCTCTAGTGTTCATGAAGTGAAGGTCGTGAGCGCCCTCTAGTGTTCATGAAGGTGAAGGTTGTGAACGCCCTCTAGTGTTCATGAAGGTGAAGGTTGTGAGCGCCCTCTAGTGTTCATGAAGGTGAAGGCCGTGAGCGCCCTCTAGTGTTCATGAAGGTGAAGGTCATGAGCGCCCTCTAGTGTTCATGAAGGGGAAGGTTGTGAGCGCCCTCTAGTGTTCATGAAGGTGAAGGCCGTGAGCGCCCTCTAGTGTTCATGAAGGTGAAGGTCATGAGCGCCCTCTAGTGTTCATGAAGGGGAAGGTCGTGAGCGCCCTCTAGTGTTGATGATGCCTCTCTCTCCTCTGGCTGAGGACAGGAGGAGAATCAGCTCCAGTTGCTCAGGTCTGTGTCGTGTTTTCAGGCGAACGTGGAGCATCTGACGGAGAAGATGAAGACGAGCATCCAGAGAGGCATCGTCCTGCGGTGAGTCGAGCACTCACAGCTTTTACTCACAGGATAGGAGACCTGGATGTGGGACAGAGCTGGGTCGCCTTAACTCTGGCTCAGCGCTTTAAACGAGGACTTTCTGACGCCGAAGAGGCTGAACTCTGAAGAGAGAAACCAGAGACTCCTTTAGATACAACGACTTTATAATATACTCGAGTACCATCTATGGCTCGAGTACTTCTTTAAACAGTCGGTAGTGATAGTACGCGTGTATTGTGTGTTTGCAGGAATGAAAACTGTAACGAGAACTTCAGCACAGACTTCATGTACCAGCTGTACAGCGAGGAGGGCCGCGGCGTGTTCGACTGCCGCAAGAACATCCTGGGACACATGCAGCAGGTGAGGGGGGGGGAGGGGGGGTAAACGAGGGAGCTGCCCCGGAGGGGCTACTTTTTCGATACCTATACTAAAATATTTGTCATATAGAACGGGAAAACAGAACAATAATGTTTGGAAGATCTGCAAATTTACAGTATCGGGTTCATCGCCAATGTCAAGAAATGTGTGAAAGATGGGGAATAATTTGGGAGAAATTGTGTAAAAAAATAAATACAAATGTGTGGGCTTATTTGAAAAATCGCCAACAGCTGTGCCTTTAAAACGCTCTCATTTAGACTGTTCAGGCCTGTTCTACGCTTCATGAGGAGGGAAGAGTAAAGTGTCATTCTGTTTGTGTCCACAGGGAGGCGCCCCATCTCCCTTCGACAGGAACTTCAGCACTAAGATCGCCGCCAAGGCCATGCAGTGGATCACCCGCAGCCTGAAGGAGTCGTTCGAAGGAGGTGAGATGAGTTTCTCATCTTCTGTGCCCGGGCGATGCTAACGTGTCCTGTGTCTGTGCCCGGGCGATGCTAACGTGTCCTGTGTCTGTGACCGGGCGATGCTAACGTGTCCTGTGTCTGTGACCGGGCGATGCTAACGTGTCCTGTGTCTGTGCCCGGGCGATGCTAACGTGTCCTGTCTGTGACCGGGCGATGCTAACGTGTCCTGTGTCTGTGCCCGGGCGATGCTAACGTGTCCTGTGTCTGTGCCCGGGCGATGCTAACGTGTCCTGTCTGTGACCGGGCGATGCTAACGTGTCCTGTGTCTGTGCCCGGGCCATGCCAACGTGTCCTGTGTCTGTGCCCGGGCGATGCTAACGTGTCCTGTGTCTGTGCCCGGGCGATGCTAAAGTGTCCTGTGTCTGTGCCCGGGCGATGCTAAAGTGTCCTGTGTCTGTGCCCGGGCGATGCTAACGTGTCCTGTGTCTGTGCCCGGGCGATGCTAACGTGTCCTGTGTCTGTGACCGGGCGATGCTAACGTGTCCTGTGTCTGTGACCGGGCGATGCTAAAGTGTCCTCCTGTCTGTGACCGGGCGATGCTAACGTGTCCTGTGTCTGTGCCCGGGCGATGCTAAAGTGTCCTGTGTCTGTGCCCGGGCGATGCTAACGTGTCCTGTGACCGGGCGATGCTAACGTGTCCTGTGTCTGTGACCGGGCGATGCTAAAGTGTCCTGTGTCTGTGCCCGGGCGATGCTAACGTGTCCTGTGACCGGGCGATGCTAACGTGTCCTGTGTCTGTGCCCGGGCGATGCTAACGTGTCCTGTGACCGGGCGATGCTAACGTGTCCTGTGACCGGGCGATGCTAACGTGTCCTGTGTCCAGGCGATGCTAAAGTGTCCTGTGTCTGTGACCGGGCGATGCTAAAGTGTCCTGTGTCTGTGACCGGGAGATGCTAACGTGTCCTGTGTCTGTGACCGGGCGATGCTAAAGTGTCCTGTGTCTGTGCCCGGGCGATGCTAACGTGTCCTGTCTGTGCCTGGGTGATGCTAACGTGTCCTGTCTGTGCCTGGGCGATGCTAACGTGTCCTGTGTCTGTGCCCGGGCGATGCTAAAGTGTCCTGTGTCTGTGCCCGGGCGATGCTAACGTGTCCTGTGTCCGGGCGATGCTAAAGTGTCCTGTGTCTGTGCCCGGGCGGTGCTAACGTGTCCTGTGTCTGTGACCGGGCGATGCTAAAGTGTCCTGTGTCTGTGCCCGGGCGATGCTAACGTGTCCTGTGTCCGGGCGATGCTAAAGTGTCCTGTGTCTGTGACCGGGCGATGCTAACGTGTCCTGTGTCTGTGCCCGGGCGATGCTAACGTGTCCTGTGTCTGTGCCCGGGCGATGCTAAAGTGTCCTGTGTCTGTGCCCGGGCGATGCTAACGTGTCCTGTGTCTGTGCCCGGGCGATGCTAAAGTGTCCTGTGTCTGTGCCCGGGCGATGCTAAAGTGTCCTGTGTCTGTGCCCGGGCAATGCTAACGTGTCCTGTGTCTGTGCCCGGGCGATGCTAACGTGTCCTGTGTCTGTGACCGGGCGATGCTAACGTGTCCTGTGTCTGTGACCGGGCGATGCTAAAGTGTCCTCCTGTCTGTGACCGGGCGATGCTAAAGTGTCCTCCTGTCTGTGACCGGGCGATGCTAACGTGTCCTGTGTCTGTGCCCGGGCGATGCTAAAGTGTCCTGTGTCTGTGCCCGGGCGATGCTAACGTGTCCTGTGACCGGGCGATGCTAACGTGTCCTGTGTCTGTGCCCGGGCGATGCTAACGTGTCCTGTGACCGGGCGATGCTAACGTGTCCTGTGACCGGGCGATGCTAACGTGTCCTGTGTCCGGGCGATGCTAAAGTGTCCTGTGTCTGTGACCGGGCGATGCTAAAGTGTCCTGTGTCTGTGACCGGGAGATGCTAACGTGTCCTGTGTCTGTGACCGGGCGATGCTAAAGTGTCCTGTGTCTGTGCCCGGGCGATGCTAACGTGTCCTGTCTGTGCCTGGGTGATGCTAACGTGTCCTGTCTGTGCCTGGGCGATGCTAACGTGTCCTGTGTCTGTGCCCGGGCGATGCTAAAGTGTCCTGTGTCTGTGCCCGGGCGATGCTAATGTGTCCTGTGTCCGGGCGATGCTAAAGTGTCCTGTGTCTGTGCCCGGGCGGTGCTAACGTGTCCTGTGTCTGTGACCGGGCGATGCTAAAGTGTCCTGTGTCTGTGCCCGGGCGATGCTAACGTGTCCTGTGTCCGGGCGATGCTAAAGTGTCCTGTGTCTGTGACCGGGCGATGCTAACGTGTTCTGTGTCTGTGACCGGGCGATGCTAACGTGTTCTGTGTCTGTGCCCGGGCGATGCTAACGTGTCCTGTCTGTGCCCGGGCGATGCTAACGTGTCCTGTCTGTGCCCGGGCGATGCTAACGTGTCCTGTGTCTGTGCCCGGGCGATGCTAACGTGTCCTGTGTCTGTGCCCGGGCGATGCTAACGTGTCCGGTGTGTGTTTTTAGGTCGAGTGTTTGCTAACTCCGAGGACACGGCCTGTCTGTTGGGGATGCGGCGCAGAGCTCTGGTGTTCCAGCCCGTCTCTCACCTGCAGGAGGAGACTGACTTTGTGTAAGGACTGGAATTATTTTTAAAAACGACGCACAGATTCATCACTTGAGAGTTGGGAAAAAAATATAAGCAAACAGGCCCCAATGAACAGTTTCAGTCAGCCGGACCCTGGTATAAGCGGGATAACGCACTCCGAGGTGTCCATTATCAGAATAACTGGACTTCACGGAAGTCTCCGCCTTCCTCACGCCTCAGCGTTGTCCAGATATTTCTGATAATGGACACCTCGTCGTGCATTATCCCTTATTGACCCTGAAGCGTCATAGGAATGTGTGGTGTATTCACCCCTATTGTTGGAGATTTGGTACAGTCCATGTGTTACGCATGCGCCTCGTCTTGCCGCGTCTTACAGACAGGTTGTTGGCTAAGTAAAGTTCGTCACGTAATGTGATCACTGTCCGAGTCTTATTAAATACACTACAATTGGCGACGAGGATAATTTGCGGAGGGACACAGGCACACGGTGTCGGTACTAGTGAGTACAATGGCCCAAATCGGCAAGGTCGACGAATTCAAGCCAGAAAATGAGCCGTGGACTGCATACGTCGAGCGGCTGGAACAGTTTTTCGATGCTAACGACATAGATCAAGGGAAGTACGTAGCCGTTTTGCTAAGTGTGATGGGAGCTACAACATATGGACTATTGAGGAACTTAGTGCAGCCCGACAAGCCCAAAGATAAATCATTTGCAGATATTGTGACGATTTTAAAAGAGCATTTTGAGCCGAAGCCCATTTTAGTCGCTGAAAGGTTCCGTTTTAATAAGTGCAACCAAAAACAAAATCAGACTGTTGCCCAGTATGTAGCGGAGTTAAAGCAACAAGCCACAAACTGTGAGTTCGGTGCCAATTTGGATTCTGCATTGCGGGACAGGTTCGTCAGTGGAATCAAAAATGAAACGTGCCAAAGAAGATTGCTCTCTGAAGATAGACTCACATTTGCAAAAGCTTTTGAGATCGCGCTCAACATGGAAACTGCAGATAGGGACACACGACAGCTAAGAGGAGCTGACAGTGAACTTGTCGGTGCTGGAGCAATTCACAAAGTGAGACCGGACAAAACCAAAACTTGCTACAGATGCAAAGGAAAAAATCACAATGCAAACGAGTGCCATTTCAAAGAGACTAAATGTCACAACTGTGGAAAGATTGGACATCTCAAAAAGGCATGTCGTACAAAATCACAAAATGCACAACCAAATAAAAGATTCCAATGTAAAGACACAAAATACATGACAGCAAACGAGGATGTAGAGCAAGAGGAGTTCGCCATAATGACAGTCAGTAGTGAAGATGATGAGCTGTACAGGGCCACGTTCTCTATTGACAAGGTGAATCTGGACATGGAAATAGACACTGGAGCGGCAAGAAGTGTGATTTCACAGGCAACATATGGGAGGAAGTTTTCACACGTGCCGTTACAGCCAGCTCAAGTTAAACTCAAAGCTTATAATGGAGGGCGCATTCCTGTTTTAGGACAGTTTTATACAAAAGTGGGGTACGAGGAGCAAAAAGTTGAACTGCCATTGTTGGTTGTAAATGGGCATGGAGCATCGCTTTGTGGCAGGAACTGGCTGAGAGAACTAAAGCTCAACTGGAAACTGATCAAATATGTGACTGCGACAAAGCCACATACCATTAAGGACTTGCTGGACAAATACTGTGACGTGTTCAAGGACGACTTGGGCACTCTCAAGGACATTACAGCCTCCATCATCGTGAAGCCAGAGGTACCCCCTAAGTTTTGCAAACACAGGCCACTCCCATTTGCAATGAAAGAAAAAGTTGAAAATGAACTGAAAAGGTTGGAAAAAGCAAACATAATCTCGCCTGTAAAGCACAGTGAGTGGGCAGCACCTATTGTGCCAGTGCTGAAGAGAGACACATCACTGCGCTTATGTGGAGACTACAAAGTGTCAGTGAACCAGGCCATTGAGACAGACACGTACCCGCTGCCACGCCTGGAGGAGCTGCTCGCGACCCTCAGTGGAGGTAAAATCTTTTCAAAAATAGATCTTGCAGCAGCTTATCAGCAAGTGTTGTTAGATGAGAAGTCTAAAAAGTACACGACCATCAACACGCACAAGGGACTATTTGTCTACAATAGGCTTCCTTTTGGAATTAGCTCCGCGCCTTCAATTTTCCAGCGCATTATGGAAAACATCATGAAGGATTTGCCAGTGGTTGTCTACCTGGATGACCTGTTAATCACTGGACGCAATAAAATGGAGCACAATGACAACTTGGAAAATGTTCTGCAACGTCTACAGGAAAATGGGTTGCGAGTGAAACGTTCCAAGTGTGAGTTTGACAAAGAGCAGATTGAGTACCTGGGACACGTGTTGGACGAGCACGGCATCCACCCAGCAAAAGACAAGGTGAGAGCAATACAGGACGCTCCTGCTCCAACAAATGTGAAAGAGTTACAAGCGTTTTTGGGACTTGTTAACTACTATGGCAGATTTGTACCAATGCAAAGCACAGTACTTGCTCCACTGTACAAGTTGCTAAGAGACAATGTTACTTGGAAATGGACTATGGTCAAATGCAAAGAAGTGTTAACAAGTGATCAGGTCTTGGCACATTATGACCCAAATCTACCGCTCACTTTAGCTTGTGATGCCTCTGCATATGGCATCGGGGCAGTCATCCAACACACAATGCCAAATGGGGAAGAGAGGCCCATAGCTTATGCTTCTCGCACTTTGTCTCCAGCTGAAAAGAAGTATTCCCAAATAGAGAAAGAAGCTCTGGGACTGATCTATGGTGTTAAAAAGTTCCACCAGTATCTGTGGGGTAGACATTTTACTCTAGCAACGGATCACCGCCCCCTGCTGACGCTTTTTGGTGAGCACAAAAGTCTACCCACACTGGCCGCTGCACGTATTCAAAGATGGGCGATCATACTTTCAGCGTATGACTACCACATTATTTACAAGAAATCAGCAGAGCACAGCAACGCAGACGGACTGTCACGCTGTCCGTTACCAGAGACTTGTGATGTTGGGACAGCTGTGAGTTCAGAGACAGTACACTCACTACTTACAGAGCACTTACATGAAGCGCCGCTAAATGCCACTCAAATTGCAAGAGCAACACGCACTGACCCGGATTTGTCAAAAGTGTACAAGTTTGTGATGGAAGGTTGGCCCGCTCTCACAGATGAGAATTTAAAGGTCTACTATACAAAAAGGAATGAACTCTCCACAGAGCAAGGCTGTGTACTGTGGGGAACCAGAGTCATCGTACCTGCAAAAATGAGAAAAACAGTGCTGCTGGAAATACATTCAGGACACCAAGGGATAGTGAAGTCAAAGGCTCTAGCCCGCAAATATACTTGGTGGCCTAACCTGGATTTTGACATTGAAAAGGTATGCAAACAATGTGAAATATGCCAACTTGAGCAGAAAATGCCACAGCAAGTACCACTCCACCCATGGGAGTTTCCAGGTGAGTCCTGGAAGAGACTGCACATAGATTTTGCAGGACCTTTTCTGAACAGTATGTTTATGATCATCGTGGATTCATATACAAAGTGGTTGGAAGTTTTTCGCATGTCACAAATAACAACTCAAGCAACAGTAACGAGGTTGAGAAGACTGTTTGCATCATATGGACTTCCTGAACAGTTAGTGACTGATAATGCAACTACTTTCACATCTGAGGAGTTCCAAATCTTTGTGACACAAAATGGCATCTTGCACACAACTAGTGCACCAGGGCATCCTGCAACAAATGGTCTGGCAGAGAGATATGTTCAGACGTTCAAGACAGGAATGAAAAAACTTGCCAGCCTGCCCTGTAGCATCGAGGACAAACTGTCGCTGTTCTTGCTACAGTACCGGACCACCCCCAACTGCACGACAGGTCAGTCTCCAGCGGATCTATTTCTTCACAGACACGTCCGCACCCGGCTGGATTTCTTGAAGCCTAACACCAAAGAGACTGTTCGTAAGAAGCAATATCAACAAAAAGCTCAACACGACTACTCAGCTGAAAACCGCACTTTTGAAATGGATGAGTGTGTGTATCTGCGCAACACAGCGGGAGGAGCTCACAAGTGGATTCCTGGACATGTTGTGAGACAAACTGGTCCAGTATCTTATCAAGTCAAGGAGAGAGACTCTGACACGGTGCACAGACGTCATGGGGACCAACTACGTGCCAGAGCATCACCTGAACAGACCGATACAGACACTGAGACTTTTGAAGCAGAAATGCAAAATACCGGAAATGACACACCAGTTGAGACGACTGTGGATTCGCCGGTGCAACCATCAGTTCCTCCAGAACCACCATCAGTGACTGTGAGGCGCTCTGAGCGTGATCGCAAAAAAACAAATAGATACCTTGAATAGCAAGTAATCAGCTAAAATAGCATTGAATACTACTTATTCTGATATTATTGTTTTCAGTTGTATATCAGATAATTGTTATTGGATTTCGTGAAACTGAATGTCATTAGTCAGCCTTGAGCATGATTGTTTGCATAATTTGATTATTGGCATGATTATTTTGGTAACTTACATTGTTAATATGTACAAGCTTACTACTGCACTAATTTGAATACAAAAATATTGTTCCTATTTTAAAAGGGGGATGATGTGGTGTATTCACCCCTATTGTTGGAGATTTGGTACAGTCCATGTGTTACGCATGCGCCTCGTCTTGCCGCGTCTTACAGACAGGTTGTTGGCTAAGTAAAGTTCGTCACGTAATGTGATCACTGTCCGAGTCTTATTAAATACACTACAGAATGGAATCAAATACGCATTAATATGAACTTTTATTTTTTTATTTTACATAAAAAGTCAAGCAATGTCAAAATTTCAAAAGAAATTAAGACTGAATGCTATGTTGAAATTATATTCTTTGCTTTTTATTGATATTTAAAGGTTCATTTATGCTCCCATTTCGTACAAGCGAAGTTACTGCATTTATGTTTCCACACGTTTATAAAGTCCAGCATGTGTTGGTGCCACCAGCAATGTTTTTTACACCACATTTACTGACGTTTAGTCAAGGAAATCAGGTTACACAGTGGTGGTTTTGTTTTGCAAATGGTTTAAATCACCAACATTTTGCTTCTCTTGTTGAGCTGTGTGCTGTAGTGTCCCCAGTGGTGAGCTCATGTACTGCTCTGTTGCTATGACTGGATAAAAACAAAGCGACTGACAGAATCACGCAGGACACAAAGCTACACACGTATCCGTAAATGAGCCTTATCTTTAGCATAATAACTTTTAGTCCTTGTTTGTGTCTTGCAGAAACTCTTATTTTAGCAGTCAGAACTTGTTTTTAGTGTTTACAATAGAAAGCTGCGTACCTCAAGGGTCAGTTTTGGGTCCCGTGCTTTTTGGCTGACTTCTGTTAGGGTGAATTACTAACAGACTAATTATGGATTTATCCAACTAAACATACTTCATCATCTTAAAAGTGAATTTCTCCCATTGTGAGATCAATAAAGTCTTATCTCATCTGATTGATCACTTGTGTTAATCACCTGCTCCTCATTATGTCTCGGTAAACAAATGTCACTTCCTCTTTCCTCTGTCCGCAGTCACCGTATCCCCAAAGAGCAGTGGTGGCTGAAGCTCCGCCCCCTGATGAAGATTTTGGCCAAATACAAGACGAGCTACGACGTGTCCGACTCCGGGCAGCTGGAGCACGTGTCCCGGGTCCGGCCCAAAGAGAGCCACACCTCGGCCGCCATTTAAACCCACGAGCCTGAACGCAACGCACCGAGCTACTGCCGGCGACCTGGGTCAGACCTATCGACCTGTGGGGGCGACTGACTCTAAGTTCTAGGCATTTCGCTGAGGGATAGTGTTCCTGATGGTTAGGTTATCACTGGGTGTACGTATGGAGCAGCAAGTTTAGATTCCATTATAATGCTCTAATACGATATTTCTACCGGTGCAAATGCAGGAAAGGTTGACCAAAAGGTTGTTTGTTCTTACTGCCACGATTCATATTCACATATTCCCAACTTGGATGAAATGCCTAGAACTTAGAGAGAACCACGTTACAGCCAAGTCCTGAATGTAGCTTGTAGTTCAGGGTAAAGCCTTCACGGATTGAATTTACGAAACTGCCACTGATTCCAGCCCTTGTCTGTATCCACACCTCTAACCTACGACCCGACCTACTTGAGCTACTGCCCCGCGATGCCTTCTCCACGTCCAGAAGGGCCTAGTTTTTATCTAAAATGTCGTAAAAGTTGTTTAGCTGGTAATGTTATGACCCTGGAAATGTTGCAACGCTCCTCCCTGTGTCTGTTTTAAAATCCTTTGTAGCCGCTTTAGACGTTTGTGAGGCGAGCAGCGAAATATATATTTAAATCAGAGTAATTATTTAAATGATGTGGAAATCTCACAAAAATCGAATCAGATTGTTTTGGGGAAAATTATAGTTTTTCTTTGGCATTAGAGGGAACCTTCGAAAGAAATACAAAATGAAGGCACCCTCCCGTCGTAGATCGATTGCAAAGGGGTAAAATAACTAGTCTTTCACCAACTTCTCTACCACTACTTTAACAAATGCTTTATTATGGATGTATTTTCTGCAAAAAGAAAGATACAGAGACACGGAGAAGGGCAAAGTGGTTCAACAGGAAATGCTACCTACAATGCTAACGGTAGCTTCATGCTATTCGCTAACGCTTGTTTTCAGCGCTGTTTTTTCCCACTTCTACTGGACAATTGGCAGTGTCTAAACATCCACGTGGACCCGATTTTGACTTGACTTTATGTGTTTGTGCTAAATATGTTTATAGCCAGCAGGACTATAAAAACATATCAATAAAGTCAAGCCAATATCGGGTCCATGTGAATGTTTTTTAAGTAAATTGTTCAGTGGAAGCGAAAATCGGGACTGGTTAGCAATATCCGTTTTTATGGGCTGTTGACCCACCTTGCTCCTCCCCATGTCTCTGTGTCTTTATTTAGTAGAAAAGTATAATCATAATTTAGCATTTGTCAATTAATGTATTAATTAATGGTGAAGAAAGTTTAGTTTTTCCCCCTTTGTTTTCCCTCTGATTGCTTCGAACCAATTATGAATTATGGATGTATTTTCAACAAAATTAAAGATACAGAGAAATGGAGAAGGACAAAGAGGTTCAACGGCCTAAATTTGAATACGTAACAGGGAATGCTAACCACACTGCTAACGCTAGCTTTGAGCGCCGTTTCACTTCTACTGGACATGGACCCAATTTTGAATGGACTCCATTTGTGTGTGATGAAAATGTCTAAAAAGATAGAAAGAATTATGAATAACTCTAGAAAGAAGAAGCTAGTTAATTTTAAGTTTTTAAACACTTTTGTCCTGGGTATAAATTTATCTCGCGCGTAGTAGGGGTGGGAACCTCTGGGTACCTCACGATTCGATACGCGATACATGGCTCACGATAACGATTATCTCATGATACGCTGATACTGCGATAATCGATATATTGCACAAAAATAAGCTACGATACATCACGGTGACTTCATTTACATTTAAATAAACAAGAAAACTGTCCTATTTTAAAAGTTATAAATCGAGCCTTATTTATAATAATAAAAACTATTAAAAGTAATTGCTTAAAACTGTAGCGCTGCCCCCTGCTGTCCTGACTGAATTCTTGATCATTATTGGCCTCTATTGACTGTGAAAACAGTGGAGCACTGCTGCCTCATTAGTATGCATGACGTTACTCATTAATATGCATGTCGTCATCAAAAGTATCGGTATCGTATCGTCCGGCAAAATATCGCGATATATCGGACAATCGATATATTGTCACTCCCATCGCGTAGTGGCCAACTTTCCTTGCGAAAGGTTGTGTTTCACAGGAAGAATGTTGCCTTTGCCCCAGTTTAGAATTTTCTCGAAAAATTGGGATAAGATATTTAACAAACGTATTAAAGTCGTTGCAAAACAGTGCATTCCACCTTTGAGACTTATTTAGTTTCATTTCAAAATAAAAGGTGAACTTAGTGTGTAATGGACTAGTCGATCAAGTGCAATGAAAAACCGCGCCAAGCCAAATTCCCACGAGCTTTCTGTGTCTTCATGTTTAAAGCCATAACCTGCCGATACTTTAAACAGGAAGTGAATGGATTCACATATAACACGAATATCGATCAATATTAATCAGTAGATGTGATTTCTGTTCACGGGTTTTCAGGGAACACCGTATTGTTGACATGTTGCTGTGGCGGTCATGGGCTTCTTGTGTCGCGTGTGCTTTTGTGTGACTATTGTGCAATAAGCTGATTTGTTTTATCCTAGGGTCATTATTAATGATTTATGTGATAGTCGATGTAGCGGAATTAAAGGGATATATTGAGATTTCTATCAAAACTAAGCTACTATTGTGGAGTTTATTTATTTATGGTGCTCACAGCATTAAAGTCTAACGTCCAAAAACCTGTGTCTTTGTTTTTATTTCATGTTTAGGACATAAACACTTTTGGTCAAGTATCATCTCCTTTTTATTCAGGCACTCCCGGTGGACGGCGCCATCTTGTGGCCAGACTGCAGGTCTCACGCTGACGTTGGCTTTAATTTATGTTACTGATCCTCTCAGCTCAACAAAGCCTTATTTTCCCAGAGTATTTAACTTAATGGATAGAAAAGACGGACACGGCCAGGTTTGTATCACAATGTAATATGAACACGTCATAAATACAGTATTTACATATTAAGCAACATGATTAACTCTACTCTTCTTAGAAAGAGCTTTAGCCACTGGAAACGCAGTGAGATGTCGGACTCTAATGTGAAATAACTACGGTGGACATTATTTGATGATCCAGGACGGGTCTTTCCGGATCGCCTCGTTCTCCGGGCCCAAAATGGCCACTCCGTCTGTGCCGTGGCCCACGCTGAGGTATCTAAGGACAAAAGCACAATGTCAAGGGGAAAATGTGACATAAACAAGTGACTGGCAGTGGTTTATGCAGGGTTTGGTAACGCACAAAGGAAATCACAAGGGGAAATGGCTTTGAAACTGGGACTAAACGTGGGTTAATCACCTCTCGGCTGCGTCCACCAGGTTCTGATGAGAAACGGCGAAGAGCCTTTGTCTGTGAGCGTCCCTCATTTCATCCGTCAGTCCGTTCAGGAACAGACTCATCCCTGCAGCAGAGAGAGCGCCATCAACTCTCTACAACATCATCCGGATTTAAGTCTGTCTACTTTTTATTTAAACGCCGAGTACCTTTGCCAGACGGAGCGACGGGAGCGTCCACGGCGGAGAACACGGACAGTTTGGCCTCGTCGATGTCCTGCTGAGAGAACTGTCCCGCCTTGGCCCAGTCCACGCCTCTGCGGAAAGCCGCCAACGTCTGCAGAGCGTTCGGGTCCCTGAGAGACAGAGGCGATTACAAACTGAGCACGAAGCACAGTGGACTTTACAAACTGAGCACCACCTCGTATCTGTCTTTCCTTCACTACAGACGAGAAGGCAGTTTTATTCTTATGGACGGCATCATGAATTAATACTAGAGGATATTCAATGAAAGCTTTATGTTCAAATGACAGTGAGTGTTGTTGATTTCTATTTTAATTTTTTATTCATGCAGTTCTTATATTTGAAGACTTTAGTGGCGCTAGGCTAGTGCACGTCTATGGTAACTAGTAGCCTGCATAAAAAACAGTCTGACCCAAGCACGGTGCACCTGAGGCAAATCACTTATAACACCAGACTACCCATATAAATGTCTGTCGGCTGAATAATGTTTTAAATATAACCATTTGAGCAGCATCAGCTTCCTGGTTGTAGTCTACGCAGCGGCGGAGTGATCTGCTCGGTTACCGGATCTACAGTAGTTTGTTTACCTGCGGCCGGCGTTACTACACGTGGAATTCACAAAGGAGCTTTCTACAAATCAGATATGGCAACGTTTGGAGGACGAGCCCATGATTTTGAAGAGGTTTTTAATGCAGGCTACTAGTTACCATAGACATGCGCTAGCCTAGCACTAGCCTAGCACCACTACACTCTTTAAATGTAAAGACTGTATCAATTGGGAAAAAAAATGTCCAGAAATCAACAAAACTCTGGATAACTAGGAATATGTCAAAAATCCTGAAATATCCCTTCAACTGAGCTTTACCCAAATCTAAAAGCTTCAAAGAAAGGCATAAAAATAGCGACGAAAATGATGAAAACGGAACAAAAATGTGCCACAAAAGCAAGTCAAATGTAATACCTAAATGCTTTATTTTTAAGGCCACAAATGTAAAAATCTCTGTATTCATAATTTGTAAAGATTTTTATAAATGTCAGTAAACAGAGAAATGATGGAAAATGTAAAAGAAACAACGGGACGTTTTTGAGCCGAAAGTGTCTCAAACGGCTGAAGGAGCTTTGGATCAGATGTTATTAGTATTTAATGCCGTCTTTAAAGCCTGTGTTAAATCTCACCTGTACGAGTAGAAAGAGAAGAGCCCGCCCCCCATCCGCGCCCCGCCTCCGTAGGCCCCGCCCTTTTCCCTGATCTCGGCGTGAAGGTACTTGGCGGTCATCATCCTCGCCAGGACGCACAGGCTGGACCAGCAGAGAACAGGCTTTCAGAACCGTGGGAACAAACATCTGGGCTGTGAGGAACGCTGTGAGGAACGCTGCAGTACTCACGCGGCGTAGTCCTGATGAGCGAAGGGCACAGTCCGGACGCTCTGGCTGATGAAGTTCACGGGGAAGTGCATCTGGAAGAAGGTCTTCATGTGGCAGGGCTGGTAGTTCGACTCCTGGGGACGTCAACAGATAAATAATGATTTAACCAAACCAAAGGAAATGTGTGAGAGGTTCAAAGACACGTACGGAGATGAGAGACTTGGACGGTCCAGACTCCAGATGTGGAGCTATGGGCTTCTGCTGAACAAGGACAGTCTGAATGTAATGATGCAGCTGCAGATGAACAACCGACTTGGATAATGTCGATGAGTTACCTGGACCATGCGGGCTCGGACGGGTTTCAAGTCCTTCCTGTTTCCTGAAACGTCCTTCAGAAACGTCTCCAAATGTTTGGAAGAGTCGGACATTTTCTGAGGCGTGGCATTGATCGCACACCTGTGACAGAAAACTCAGGTAACTATAATCCTCACAGCGGACACAATAACCGCTGTGGTCATGCAGAACAAAGCAGCCCATCATGGGAGTTACAAGATGGAGCCGATTCAGCATTAAACACGGCCCTGATGAAGACTGAGATGAAACGTGTTGGCGTTGATTAATAAAATAATCTTCTCGGACTCTCTATTTAAACATTTACTATTCTGCCCACCTGTATCGAACCATACAATGCAGGATCCCGTGGGCACCTCCAGCTAATTATTTTTATTCCGCATTAAAAACTACATTTCCCATGATGCACTGCGAGGGCTGACCATAGATGGGAGCAACGCCCCCTGGAACCTCAGGAGCCAGACACCATTTCCTCCTGGTTACAGGAAGAAGTCGACCACAATAAGTGCATTTTACAGTGTATGGGGCTGATGTAAAGAGGAGAGAGAGATGCAGCTCTTCTGCAGACGACTTTGAAACGTTTTTCAAAGAAACGGACAAAGGTCCAGCGACTGAGCAGCAGCTTCTGAAACAGGTGGAGACTTTCAGAAGGTGAGGAGAGAAACTTTCTTTGTTCATCATGTGCTGGAAAAGTCACAGCCACATGGCTTTGTAAAGCGAACATATCGCCACACGTTCATGTGAAACATGGAAGTGAGGAGCCTTTTCTCTCTCAAACTCCATCTCTGTCCCAGAGCGGCAAAACAAAATCATCATTCACTGATGCCCTGAACATGTAAATTATAATCAGACCCTGCAGTAGATGAGTCCAGTTAGTCCTCAGAGTCTCTGGTTCAGTACCTCATGTTCTGCGGGTTCAGCAGGTGCTTCAGTACCTCATGTTACGTGGGTTCAGCAGGTGCTTCAGTACCTCATGTTACGTGGGTTCAGCAGGTGTTTTAGTCCTGCTTCAGTCCTGGTTTAGTCCTGCTTCAGTACCTCATGTTGTGTGGGTTCAGTCCTGGTTCAGTACCTCATGTTGTGCGGGTTTCAGCAGGTGCTTTAGTCCTGGTTCAGTACCTCATGTTGTGTGGGTTCAGTCCTGGTTCAGTACCTCATGTTGTGCGGGTTTCAGCAGGTGCTTTAGTCCTGGTTCAGTACCTCATGTTGTGCGGGTTCAGTCCTGGTTCAGTACCTCATGTTGTGCGGGTTTCAGCAGGTGCTTTAGTCCTGGTTCAGTACCTCATGTTGTGTGGGTTCAGTCCTGGTTCAGTACCTCATGTTGTGCGGGTTTCAGCAGGTGCTTTAGTCCTGGTTCAGTACCTCATGTTGTGTGGGTTCAGTCCTGGTTCAGTACCTCATGTTGTGCGGGTTTCAGCAGGTGCTTTAGTCCTGGTTCAGTACCTCATGTTGTGCGGGTTCAGTCCTGGTTCAGTACCTCATGTTGTGCGGGTTTCAGCAGGTGCTTTAGTCCTGGTTCAGTACCTCATGTTGTGCGGGTTCAGTCCTGGTTCAGTACCTCATGTTGTGCGGGTTTCAGCAGGTGCTTTAGTCCTGGTTCAGTACCTCATGTTCTGTGGGTTCAGCAGGTGCTTCTTGAGTCGGGGCAGAGTCCGGATCACGTGGTTCAGGTCCTGCATCTCGGCGACTCGCTTCATTTGCTTCACCTGAGGAAAAACGCGCCGCTTAAAGCCTCGCCGCGTAACATGGTGGATTCTCTAACGCGTTAAGACCCAGCACCTGCTCCATGCCTCCGAAGGTCTCCATCAGGTCTGCGGCCGGGGTCAGGTGGCGTGCGGCGTGAGTCATGGCGTACATGTGACCGGAGGAAGAGATCCCATTGGCCAGCTCCTGCGCTGACATCATCACCAGCACTCGCAGCCGCTCCTCGTCGTCGAAGTGAGGGCTGGGGAACGGGACAGGGTTTAGGAACACGCCGCTCCTCTGGCGATGGAGCGCAGGACGTTACCTGTTGAAAAGGTCTCTCCACAGATCGAACATGTGCGGCAGGTTTCGGTCCAGACACGACGAGAACAGGAGGACCCCCTGGAGGCAGAAGGGAAACGCCGTCAGAGGACGCGAGACCACAAATGCTGCTGTTTCGTTTAAGAGCAAGACATGGATGTTTCGGTGTGTAACGGTCTTTCCCACGCGTATTCATTCACAGGTACGGACAAGTTCGGTATCCACGTGTAGCAGGAAAGGCTGTAATCCAAATATGGTCATTTCCTTTGTGGGAGACAGAGCGGCTAAAGACGGGTGTGAATGAGCGTGTAAATGGAACCTCTCGATACGATACGATACATGGCTCACGATATCGATTATCTCATGATACGCCGATAATCGATATATTGCAGAAAAATAACATGCTACTTTTAACCTTTATTTGAACATACTATATATTATTCATCATTTACATTTATTTTCACGTGCTTTGTACCACTTTTATAAATGATCCCACACTATAGATCTGTCAGCGACTTCATTTACATTTAAATAAACAAGAAACCACAGTCCTATTTAAAAAGTAATGAAACAACCCCAAATTAATCTTCTTTATAAAAACTATCATTAAAAGTAATACATTTGTGTGACAGTGTTTGGTCCTAGTGCTTCAAACTGTAGCGCTGCCCCCTGCTGGTCTGACTGAATTCTTGATCATTGTTGGCCTCTATTGACTGTGAAAACAGTGGAGCACTGCTGCCTCATTAGTATGCACGACGTTACTCATTAATATGCATGTCGTCATCAAAAGTATCGGTATCGTATCGTCCGGCAAAATATCGCGATATATCGGGAAATCGATATATTGTGTCACTGTCCTAGCTGGGCCCAAACTCTGAGAAAGAGCATTTGTTTGGAGGCGTAACGATGCTTCATCACTGCTGCCCCTCGACACAAACTACACACACTTTCACTTCGACAAAGGAGAAATGTTTCAGTTTTTCCTGGACTATTGAAGATCCACCTTCCTTTTCTTTATGCAGCACTCGTGAAATCACACGACCCTGATCTACATTATATTAAATATGAAAAATGCCTCGGGGTCCTGGTTAAACGGTATATGGTTTTGAGCAAACGTTTGGAACTAATATGTCACAAAGTAAAACCTGGGTCCGTCTACTGTTTAGGTCTTGTTGCATTTTTTCCGCATTAAATAAAATGTTTCTCATATTGACGTCAGTAACGTTCAGCAGAAGTTCCATTTCATTTCCTCCCTGTTCGACCTGCAGCCTTAAAGGGGGAGGAGCTTGCGTCTCACCTGTTCGTACATATCCATGTGGGCGGAGTCAGGGATGACCTGAGGAGACACGGACATCCCTCCGGTCCTGAGCTCCATCTGCTGAGCCTGCTGCCTGTAGTCCATCGACCCACAGCCCATCCTGCAAACACCACACGGGACGTTCACGCCACAGGACTCGCTCAACACATCGCAAACTTTTACATGTCCCACAAGGAAAATGTTTGTTTGATAACAAGGAGACGCCTCATTTAGTTTCCAAGCGGCGCCGATGAACGCTAGAAGCTCCAGTAGCTACTTCTCACGATATAAATACACCGAGCAGGACTGAGACACTAACATCACATGTCACCGCTTTATTCACCATCATATGTTTCCTTTATGTTTTCTGCCAAAATCAAGACCTTGAATCCAAATGTATTGGAAAAAGGTTTTAACTGTACAGTATAAATATAAACATATGCAGTTGCAGTTTTGGCTGAAATTGACCACATTGGTTTTGCAAAAAGTTGTTTTGTCCAATTCTCTTTCCTGTGTTTGATGGAATGTTTTCAAATCTCAAGGAATGAAATAAGCGCTGACTTTTTCTGCCTTTGTGGCATTAAAAAGCATTTCATTTGAGTTGCTTCTCTGTGTAAACCCTGTGCTGTCGGTTTTTTGCAATAATGAAAGTGTTGAATAACGTTATACTGCATTTGTCACACAGATTATATTATAACAGGAGGCTGATGATATTTGTATCACTATAAACCCATCAGATCCGTTGGATTGTGGCGCTGGCCTGAAACACGCCGTAGACGCCTGTCCCGTCAGATAAAGGCGTGAGGAGCTCATGTCTGAACCTTTGGACCGTTACAGAGTCTTACTTGGTGATGACGGCGCAGAACAGCGGCACTAGGGGGCGCAGGTCTTCAGGCAGAGAGTTGAGGCTGCACAGAGCTCTGTAATACACCAGGCCGTTGGTCGGCTGCTCACACAGCTGCACCGGAGCGCCCTCTGCAGGCGGAACACGCCGGGTTAGTCTTACATTCACACAGAGCAGGGTGGCTTTAGCGAGGACGTACCCACAGAGCAGAACTGGACCGGAGTCAGCGCCGTGACGGGGTCGATGTCCGACACTCTGAGCGCAGGCAGACAGGAGGCGTCCTGAGCAGCCGACTGCGCAGACAGCAGCTCCAGCCCTGAGGCGAGAGACGGGACATTTAAATGTGATTTTATTCTTCCCTTTTGTCATCTGTTCAGGACAATTCTCTTTTTGAAACCGCTTCATCAAAGTCCCACAAACACTGGGCTCTGAATGTTTCTGATCGGCACCTTTCTCGTAGATCTGCCTGCGCTCGTCCTCGGTCAGAGCCTGGACTTTCCTCTGCAGCTTCTCCTCCTCGGCTCGGGCCTGTTTCTCCACGTACTGCTCATCAGGGCTCATGGACAGGGTCAGTCTGTGGGGGTTCTCCTGCGCCGGGGCAGAAGTGATGACCGGGTTATTGCACGTGTGAGCGGGTCAGGGTCAGGCCGGCGAGGAGCGGCTCTTACTTTGAAATAGTGCTGGACCTTCTCCTGGAGGAAGCGCGGGTTTTCCTTCAGCGCCTGTTTGAACTTGTGGACGCTGTCGCTGATGCACAGCAGCTCCACCGGGTCGCCGCCGTGGTTCCAGGACGACGCCACGTACTGAAAACACACAGACGCTTCACGCATCACACCGGGAGTATGTACTTCATCTGAAATGATCCGTGTTCTCTTAGGTCTGGGAGCAGGACCACACTGATGTAACCTTCTAACCCCACATTTTCTCCACTTTGGCTTTAACCAAATTTAAAAGCTTAAAATAGCGAGACAAACGAGGATGAAAACACAACAAAAAAGTTATGAAAAAATTACACACAAAAAAACAATTTCCCTCCATTTCTCCTACTTTGAGCTACTCAGAGCGTTTTGTTTCAAGTACCTTTCAAATTAGTAATGCATTTCCCACTAAAGGCCTTCCACTACTTCAATTAAAGCTTCTTCTGTCTAAGGGTTGGGAGATATGGCCAAAAAATTAAATCTCGATTTGTTTTACTCGGACGATTGCTTTAAAAAGGTCTCCTGATCTTTATTATGAAGAAAACTGTGCAGACCAGAGTCCATCCATTTTCTTCCTCTTGTCCGTTGCCGGGTCGTGGGGGCAGCTGTTGGAGCTGCTCCAGCCCCTATAGCGCCCCCTGCAGGTGGTGGGTCCACAGAAGGACGGCCTCATGGTTCTAACCGGGCCTGTTGGTCTCTCATAAGGGGCTTCTGAACCGCTCTTTGTCTGACCCGTCACCTATAGGACCTGTTTGCCCTGGGAGACCCTACCAGGGACACGAAGCCCCCGACCACAGAGCTCCAGGATCATTCAGGCTCAAACCCTCCCCCACGTTAAGGGGGCGGCTCCAGGAGGGGAGACCATTTATATTTACATTCATAATATAGTCTATAATTAGGCCCATTCAAAACGGTTATTTGTGTTAAATATTCCTCGTCTGCTCTCAAAAGTAAAACTTCTCAATAAGACATGGAGTTTTCAAAAGCGTTTTGTTTTCTCGTCCTCATGCCTTTATTAAGCTGCTGTGATCGACAGCCGTCTCCATGGAGACTCAAGGGGAAAGGGGCGGAGTTAAGCTGTGTGTGAGATACAGCTCAGAGTGAGAGAAGGGCAGATCAAACTGAGGGAAACTGTTTTAGCAGAAGAAAACTATCGCTCAAAACACAACCCGTGGCCTTTGTAAAGCAGCAGAGCTCGTCAGAAAGTCGCTGGCTTCACAGTCACTACGGAGCGGACGCGATTTTACGATTTAGCCATTTTCCACATCATCTGTTTTTAAAAGCATGAATTAAACGAATACATTTGATTAATTCAATGTATTGCCCAGCCCTATGTGGAAGATATGTAAGGATTCTAACATGTATATATCCTTTCTTTCCCACTCTTCATTTTGCTGAATCACATTTTTTTAAACCGTCTGTATGAAATGTCCAGTTATATCAAACATTTCTCTCGCTGACTCACTGAGGCGAGGGCGAGTCCGAAGTTGGTCGACTGGTGCTTCATCTGGATCTCGATCTTGTGCAGCAGAGCCTCGATCCTCTCCTCCTCGAAGCCGTCCCTGACGATCACAAACATGAGGTAATGAGCTTAAAGCGATATTTCACAATTTTTGACATCGGGCCTCATTATCCAGAGTGTTGTTGATGTCTGGAGATATTTTTTTCTTAAATTCATGCAGTTCTTATATTGGAAGAGTCTAGTGGCGCTAGGCTAATGCTAGGCTAGTGCATGTCTATGGTATCAGTTAGCCTGCATTAAAAACAGTCTGACCCGCTCCACAGTGCACCTGAGGCAAATCACTTATAACGCCAGACTAACGATAAATGTCTGTGTCGATAGAATAATTATAACCATTTTGCATTTAAAATAACTTATATTTGAGCAGCATCAGCTTCGTGGCGGTAAGCTAATGCAGCGGCGGAGTGATCTGCGAGAAAATAGTTCCTCAAAATGGGGTAATTCATGTGATACAAAGTGAGTTATATTTCAAACATTATTCTATTAACATATGGTTAGTCTGGTGTTATGTGATTTGCCTCAGGTGCACTGTGGAGTCAGACTGTTTTTAATGCAGGCTAACTGATACCATAGACATGCACTAGCCTAGCCTTAGCCTAGCGCCACTAAGCCTAGCCTTAGCCTAGCGCCACTAAGCTCTTCAAATATAAGAACTGCATGAATTTAAGTAAAAAATATCTCCAGACACCAACACTCTGAATAACTAGGAAATGAGGCCCTCTGTCAAAAACCCTGACATATCCCTTTAAATAAGGATTGAAGAAGCTCCACACGAGTCAGGTCGTACTGGATGACGCGGTCGATGGTCTGGTGGATGATCTGCTTCACTCGCTCCATGTCCTGCTCGGCCATTCCCTGCAGCCCGATGCTGAACGAGGCCTCTCTGGTGCTGCCGTCGTATCTGACGCATAAACACATGCGAGTTACTTATTTAACCACGGTTCTATGAATGCAACGAAACGTCTGATAAAGAATCATCACGTATGAGCAGTGTTGGGGGTAATATTCAAGTACTTACGTTTCAGAGTAATGAGTAACGTAACGAGTAGGGCTGGGCGATATATCGATATTTAACATATATCGATATATTTTTAAAGGGGATATAGAGTTAGACCATATCGCGTATCTCGGGATATTTCAAATTCAGATAAGCTATTAAGTTTTACATCTCTTTGTATATAAACGCTGCCCTCAGAAAAAGACTACCATTTTATTTTATAGGCAATTTTTATCCAAGATATTTTTTTATTTAAATGTGCACCGTACAGAGCTTTGTTACAGTGTTTATAGTGATTTTCAATAAAACTACTCGTATTTGGCTTTGACTTAACATTTCATTTCACAGCTCTCGTATATCGGGATATATATCGTATATCGATATTCAACCTAAAAATATAAATCGGGATATGATTTTGGTCCATATCGCTCAGCCCTAGTAACAAGTCAGTTTTGCATTTGCAGGTAATCTGATAATAGTTTGTTTTTTCAAGTCAGCAGTGACAAACTCGTAGCTGAATGTGCTTGAGCTGCGCATCTGAACGAAGCTGCGTTTGTTACATGTTCATTGTTACCAATGCACTTTGTGAAGCTCCTTCACAGACGTTTGTGACTGAGACAAACTGTTCACATGAAGCGAACGAAGCCGAGCTTTTAAACGTCGATTATCGGCCTGTAGTTCAGACTCGTTATTGTTGCCTTTAGCTTTTGTCCACATACGGAATAAAGAGTGAATTTATTCTGCTGATATCAGGCGGTTTGTGTGAGTCATTTTTTTGAGAGTTCAGTTTCCGCATCGAAAAAAAAAAGACTATTATAGATGTTTATTATTAGTAACTGATGAGTTTTAACCGCGTTTCCTTCATAAAGTAGTTACTTTTCCAGAGGAGAAACGAGCTAATTTAACCCAACACTGCGTATGAAACCTTTAAACAGTTTCGATCGGATCCAGCCGTCTCTCAAATGTTGAGTAATTCAAATGTGCACAATTATTTCAAAACATAAATCGCAAAACTAACAGCAACACTTTTACAGGGAGGTTCACACCGGCAGAATCAGGTCAAATTTTATGCTTTTCATGATATTTTGCTGCAGAAACATTTTAAGGCCACAAATGCAAGACATCTATGCATTTATAATGTCTTAAGACTTATATTGATTCCAGTAAACAGAGAAATTATCGATAAAATGGATCATATTCTCTTGGGCTTAGGATAATATTTTTTGTGTTTTTGGTAAAAATCTGGTGTGAAAACATCAACAATTTCCAAAGTGAGATTTAGCAGCTGTTGGAATCAAACTTCCAATGGCTGTGGAAACACTGCTCCAGGTTTCTTTCTGCTGTAAAGTGAGACGCTCGTCTGTAATCAGAGTGTTGTCAGGTCCGTACCCGACGACGGAGGAGAAGTCGGTCCCGATCTTGGGCTCGATGAGCGCTTTGTAAAAGGGCGAGTTGGGCCCGGAGACCAAGAGCGAGGAGAGCAGGCTCAGGGTGAAGCTTTCCAACGTGTCCGTGATGCTGGAAAACAAACAAACCGAGGTCATGAGCGGCGGCACGAACACGCACGACCGCCATTGAAACACTCACTCTCCGAGCAGGAAGCTGACGCACAGCGTGTTCTGCCGGGTCTGATCCGGAGCCAGAGCGTCAGGGCCACAGGTCACATGGTCCTCCCTCTGGCAGGCAGCACAAAGTCAGATTCAATGCCTTTAATAACACTTAAATACACACATCCATGCACTTTGACTGTTTACTCTCCTCCATATTGAAACAGCTGCACAGTGAAGGGGAGCAACATACGGGGAGAAAGGGAGTGTGTGACTCACGGGGCTGGTCCAGGGCTCCTGCGGCGGCACCTCGGTCTCGGGGTTGATTCGGGTGAACTTGGACAGCGCCTCCTGCTGGATCTGCTGCAGGTGCTGCTCCAGAGGGAGGTCTCCGTACGTGAAGAACCTGCGGGACATCGGACCTTTACAGCACAACCTCAGACACGTCAGCCTAACATTTGTGTTTGTATATAGGGCAGGGTAATATCTGTGAGGACTCTCTCAATAACGATGAGGAAGAGATGAATGAAAATCATCAGAAATGTGCTGCATCATCTTAACATCTTCATTTACACGGCAGTGTCGCTCAGAAATATAATTGTCCTGAACAGACGACAAAAGGGCAGACATTTTTTTCCCCTCCTAATTTTCTGCCCCATTTTTTTCTTATTTGTTCCCACTTTTCCCCCATTTTTTTCCCACATGTTCCTACCCACCAGCACTTTTCTTGACATTGGAGATAAACTCGATATTGTAAATGTGCATTTCTTCCAAACAGCACTTTCGATATTATCCCATAGAACAGTGGTTCCCAAAGTGGGGTCCGGGGCCTTGGAGACACATGTTTAATTTTGTGTGACTAAACTTGGATCGTGTAACTGTATTTAAATGGAGAAAACGTGGAAGAGCTCGGTCGCTTGTAACTTCACCCCCGTTTGGCCCCATAGAGGAGAGGAGGAGAGGCTAAACGCTAACGCCGTCTGTGCTCTGTTTGTGTGACTGAGTGCACGCGTAAAGACCAGACGGGTACGCATCAACTCGTCTAAGCTCAGGTGAGAACAGACCTCAGTATTTAAAACAACGGCCTGTCCCTTTCAAACATGCAGCCTTCCATCCACGGCTCGCGTTCCTACCGAGCGTTGCTGGGGTGGTAGTGCGTGGCGTGGAACTCCTTGAGCTGTTCCCAGGTCAGGTCTGGGATGCACAGAGGTTCTCCTCCCGACACGACGGCGTACGTGTGGTCGGGCAGCAGCTTGTTCTGCAGGTGCTGGCCGTAGACCTGCTCGTTGTCCGACTGCGAGCGGAGACACACGAGTTATTCATGATCTACATACGGTTGGTCTGTGACGGGACAGTCACTCACAAACGCCCCCTTCATCTCGTTGAAGACCACGCCTTTGAACACCAGCGGAGACTGTGGGTCTGTGGGGTTCTCGTTCTCCAGCCTCCAGCCCTCCTGCCTGGGACCACAGGGACGTTACTGCCTTTATGTTCCTCACGTGAAAGAGTGTAGTTTAATACTGACCAGAAGTCCTGCTCTCGTAAACACGGGAAGAACACGGCGTCCAGGTAAACCGACAGCAGGTTCTGGAAGTCCGTGGCGTTTTGGGTTGAGAACGGGTACATGGTGTAGTCGCTCGCTGCCGAGAGAACAAGACAGTGTGAGCTGGGGTTCGGGTCGTGGGTGCGTAGGGGAGACGGCGTTACCGGTGAAGGCGTTCATGAACGTGGACAGCGAGCGGGTGAGCATCTTGAAGAACGGGTCCCTGACGGGGAAGCGCTCGGACCCACAGAGGACCGTGTGCTCCAGGATGTGAGGGACCCCCGTGCTGTCCTTCGGGGTCGTCCTGAACTGGACACTGGACACAAGACCAGGAGACCATTAATGAAGATGAGGTCAGTCTGACTCGTCTAAATTAAAATAATACATACAATCAGGGTTTAACAGGCAGCAGCAACTAAAATATACTGCTTTATTTTATATATAAATAATGCTATTTTAATGTCCAGATAGTATCGGACAAACTTAACAAATGTCGCCTTAATTCCTTTCTACAGATTTCCAAACATTCCATTGAACAGGTATGAGGGGGAATTGTATTTTTGAAGAACTTAAATCAGTACTAAGTAATTCATGCCCCTAGAGGCCATGAGCGCCACTGCAGGTGTCGTAGCATGTTTTTTTACTCATTAATTGTCCGTGAGAGTAAATACTACGCTGACAGAAAAGACAAAGGGACAGAGGGATATTGTTCATCCAATTACACAATGGAGATACAAAAAAAAAATCACATAAACTTGGCTATAAATACTGTTTAAGTGGCGCTAGCCCGCAGTTAGCTTTACTCGTTAGCCTGTTAGCTTCTTCGTGATTCCATTAGTGTGTATTGGTGACTCCGACCCGGTGGCAGGAAAGTTGCAATTGTGGTTTTCTGGCCAAGGAAACAAGTTACGTCGTTCTGCTTTAAGCTCTTCACACAGTTTCTTTTTGTATTTTCTGATACATTTCTGGTGTAAAAAGTCGAGCAGTGACATTATGTTCAAAGACATTTAGATCTAAAGCCTGGTTGAATTTAGTTTTTGTGACATTTAAGGCTTTAATTTGCGCACAGTTCAACGACTGTAAATGTTCCTGTTGTTGCAGATTTTCCAGGGTTTGAAGGTTATTCTCGAGTGCTTAAAGTGTCGTTTTGCTGGAGAAGCCGAGTCTGACCTGAAGAGGTTGTTGGCGTCGTCTCGAGCCGCGTGCAGATACTGAGCTCCCGTTTCATCGTGAGTGAGTTTAACGGCGGCGAGAAACAAGTCCGGCACCGCCACCACCTGGAGGAGACAAGTTCATACAGGAGTCATTGTTCATTCATTCATTCAGATTATTTTATTCAGACATTTAAACATTTAACAGATAACGACATAAATAAACATAAAGTCTGAAATGGAATAGGCAGAAGCTAAAGCTTATTGCGCCTCCCAGTGTATTTACAAAACAAACAGTAAAAGCTGCCAATGTCTTATGCTGCAGTTATACCATTGTTTTGTGTTTAGATCGTCACAAAGAAAAAAATCTATCATCTTAATTTTGCATCCTTAGCGTCCATTCTCATGGTATTTCTTTATAAGTGACTTCTTCAAAAGAATTTTAAATTGAATTAGTGTTTTACAGTCTTTTAGCTCTTGGTCCGACTCACTCCACACATTAATCCCAACAGAACAAACACAAAGCTGCTTTGCACTCGCTCTCACATGTTTTTTGAAACATTTCTTCCTTTCGGAAATTATAAACGCAGTCTCGTTTTTGGAACAATCCCTGGATATGCACAGGTAACTTGTTATAGCTTATGTTGTACATACATTTTTGTGCTTTTAGTTTAAGGAAAAGCTCATTTGTATTTGCCCTGTAAGCCACTTTATTCACAATGCGGATCGCTCTTTTTTGAATGATATTTATTGGATTAAGATGGTTTTGTAAGTGTTTCCCCAAACTTCTAGGCCGTAGGTCATGTACGGGAGAACCAGGGAACAGTATAAAATATATACGTTTTTTTCATTTAAGAGTTCTTTAACTTTAGATATTATTGCAAGGGATTTACATAGCTTTGCCTTGATGTAGTTTATATGGGGCTTCCAGCTAAGCTTATTTGATAAAAGTACTCCAAGACATTTTATTTTATTCACTCGTTCTATCTCAGTATCATTTATTCTTAAATTTCTACACACATTAATGGCACGGTTTCCAAAAACTATACATTTGGTTTTATTTAAATTAAGGGTTAACTTATTAGAATCAAACCACTTCTTTAACAATAATAATTATTTTTCTACTATATCTAACAATGCTTCTAGATTTTTACCACAACTAAGCTAACTATTGTGACGGGGCTCAGTGTTCCGTCAGGAGCATCAGGCCTTGAGGATTCTCTCATTGTTTTGTTATGAATCCAAACGTGTCACCTCTTTGACGGTGAATCCGTGGATCTTCTGTCCGGGCCGGTGCAGCAGCGCTCGCTCTGTGGCCGAGCTGCTCTTCAGCGCTCGACACGCCGGGCCGTTCAATCTGAAGGGAAAAGAAGGATTGATTTTATACAAGTAACGTGCGATACGCGATAATGACCCCCCGCCTTAACCACGTGCAGTTTCTCCAGTTTGGCTTTACCCAAATCAAAAAGCATTATGCCATTTGAAAGCGAAAACCTGCAACATTCATCTGAACTTTCCTGTCGTGTTTGTCTCCTGCTCTCATGTTGCTTTTCCCTCTTTCTCTTCAGTCGTGTTTCTGTCGCTTTATTATTGCATTTTCATCTTCGTTTTCGCCGCTAATTTCAAGGAGCTTTAGGATTTGGGTAAAGCCGAACGGGAGAATGATGCACTTGGTTCTTGTGGGGGTTAAGAGGTTAAACGCAGTCGTTTTTAAGCAGATTGTGTCAAAACTTAAATCGAACTCACTTAATAAATGTTTAACGGAAACTGAGCTTTTACACATTTCTAAGTTCAATGCATTGGTTGTTTTGCAAATAAATGCGTCGCTCTCAGTCAGTGATGTCGTTTATCGTGGCTTCTTACGGACATCGCAGGACCTAATATCACGATACGATATTCTACGATATATTGTGAAGCCTTATGTCCAGCCCTGTATAGCGGCTGGTGCAACATCCTCGGCTTTAACAGAACTACAGAGACTCAAAGTCATGGGGACATTTCTGCAGGTTGTCTGTTATGAATTTGGTAAAGTCCCTTCTTTCAATATCACAATGTAAATTTAAACCTTTCAGCTCAAATTACATTATTAACTCTTTCACAGAGACGTGGGTCAAGTTCACATCACTAAATAATAATGGTTTTCTAGACATTTCAGGTAGAAAAGCTCTTTTTTTAAACCCAAATGCTTTGAGAATTATGGTCAACATTATCCGGTAAACTCAGCTTTGTGCCCAAAATCACCTTTTACTTAATGTGTCTCAATATTTATCCAAACTCCAGCCCCTGTTTCCCTCATGGACAAACTTTCAATCAAAACCCAGTCAAACTCACCGTAAAAGCTTGTGCAGCGCGGGCCTCGTGAGTCTCCACATGTTCCCGTCAGTTTAAACTTCACTGTCGCCGAATAAAAGTGTTTGTTATTTGTGTTTTAACCTAAACATTCCACATTTTCGGGGGTATCTGGTTGATATAATTGAATGTCATGTGCAGCGACTGACCCGGAAGCACAGCCCCGGAAGTCCCGCCCCTGCAGTGGCGTTCTTCTCCCTGATTGGTTACTTGACCAAACTAGAAGTGTGTGATTGGCTGACGGCAATGACCTTTACGCAAACAAAGAAAACGTTGGAAATATTGTAGTTTTTATAAATAAAGTTTTCGTGTTTTACGAGCGGAGATCAGCGGAGTTTAGTCTGAAGGTTAGGCGTCAGAAGAAAAGAGAAAAAGAAAGGCCTTTTTTTTTTTCAAAGGCTGACATTACGGTTCTAGCTTGTCATTTTGACAAATCTCCGCCAGATGTCGCCACTTACCCGGAATTGGGGACGAGCTCCTCAACCACAACGTAGCTCAGGTCAATACTGTATGATTAACCGACTGACAGTGAAGCCCTATACCTTCCTCTACCTCCTGCTCTTCTTCTTCTCACTCCTCTTCTTTTTCTTTTTCCTTTATCTTTCTTCTTCTTCTCCCTCCTCTTCTTTTTCTTTTTCCTTTATTTTTTCTTCTTCTTCTGCCTCCTCTTCTTCTACTTGTCCATACCGCCCTTGCTCTGCCCAACCCCGTTAGATCTTGGAAGCTAAGCAGGGAAGGGCCTGGTCAGTACTTGGATGGGAGACCTTTTGGTAACACCCGGAAGCCTAGCGAATGTAGTGAGTGAGTGAATGGTTGGTGGTGGACGGAGGGGCCGATGGCGTAGACTGGTTGCCTCGCTTCTGTCAGTCTACCCCAGGGCAGCTGTGGCTACAATAGTAGCTTACCACCACCAGGTATGGAGTGAATGAATAGTGCGATGTAAAGCGTCTTTGAGTGTCCAGAAAAGCGCGATATAAAACCGATGCATTATTATTATTACTATTACTTCTTCTTTTTCTTCTCCCTCCTCTTCCCCTTTTTCATCCCCTTCATCTTCTTCACCTTCTTTTCTTGTTCTTCATCATCTTCCTCTTGTTCAAGGAAGGGGAATTCCAATCATCTTCTTCTTTTCTTCATCTCTCCCTTCATCCCCTTCCCCTTCCTCTAATAATAATAGTAATAATATTTACACATGAAAACACAAAACATATATAGCAGTAATTCGTGTGTTTGTCGAACATCGGCTGCTGTTGATGTGACTGTGGTTCGATAAACATGAGTCGACACTAACGAGAGGTGACGGTTTCTTAATGGACCATACGCCGTGTCTGGGCCAGCGCTCTGCTAATGAATGGATAATTAATGACAAATTAGGGACAGTTATAGGAAAATCACAAGCCACTGGAAGTATATCACAGACGGGTGTTTCAGTCTGAATGAAGACAATTGGAACTATTGGAGGAACATGCTGTAGATGGAAGCAGCATCCAGGCTCCTGTGGCCGCAGACGGACAACCCTCTGATCTGAACTCGTTCTGGGAATAAATTCAACACCAGAGTCAGAAGCAAAGACAAATGTCCAGTCTCTCTCACAAACAGTTCCGTTGTTAGGAGACGATTGGGAACTATTTTATTGTAAATGGAAACAATATAAGAGCCAGTTTATTGATTGTTTACGCTGTGGAGGCTCATTATTAGGACACAGCTCCCCCTGGTGGCCGTGTATCAGCCTGCGTCACCTCTTAAATCCCACCTACGCAAACACACTTTCTGCAGGTATTATCCAGGCATTACCCAAATCTGAAAGCTTCCTGAAAAAGCGTCAAAATAGCAACGAACACGAGACATAAATGAGGATGAAAAAGCAACAAAAACACAACAAAAAAGAAAAGTGATTAAAAAAAAGTCAGAAAAGCGACTAAAAAGTGATGTCAATGCGGCAACAACACATGGAAACGCGAGGAAAAATCACTAGTTTTGTAGGTTTTTCAAATTTTAGGCTGTAAGATTTTAGATTTGGGTAAAGTCGAACTGGGCAAAATGCGCTGTGTGAAAGTGGGGGGTAAGAGATTAAACGTGAGTCTCAAACGCACATTAGCGTTAGCAATAGCAGCAGTGGATTAGCTACTGAATGAATGGGGCGCTAACCTTCTCAGGGACATGTGCCTCACCCAGATCTATGAATGAAAAGCTGTGCAGTGTGTTAAAGGCCCTGCCCCCTGGAGGTCCCGCCCCCCTGGAGGTCCCGCCCCCCTGGAGGTCCCGCCCCGGCTGTGGTGAGGGTTGTGCAACATTTCCACGCTGTGTTCAAACCTCATTCGTCTGACTCGATGTAAACAGAGCGGACACGAGTTTTTTGTGGGTTCGTCCCGGAGGCTGGTCGTCGCGGTAACGAGGAGATGGGGCCCGAGTGTAACCCAGGTGAGAAACCTGGCCATTTCTGTAGTTTCCCCTAAACCAATCACGGTTCGCTTATGCGTATGACGTCACACGGTCACGTGGGTCCGCGCAACCAGTCGCGTACGTTCTAATATGCCGGTGTAGTCAGTGCGAGTAGGAGCCGTGGGGAAGCCACACGAGAGAGAGCTGCAGGTCTGTTTCATTCACTTTTTCGCTACTATGTAAATCTAAAATCGCGTGTTGCTTACCTGATTATTTGTAAACTCTTAGGAGTCTTCCGTTGTGCCTTTGGTGACCGTGAGGGAAGCGTTTTGGGTAGATAAGCGCGGAACTGGTAAGGTTGTTGTGCTAGCTGTAGCATGAGCATCCCCATGTATTTACATGGGTCCGGTTAGCCTAATTGTGTTATCAAAACGATGCCTGTTTCTACCAAAAGTGTGACTCAAATGTAATCACTATGTAGTCGAATGCCCATGTTTAATGTTATGGGACCTTATTGTCAAATAGTAATTGTTTGGTGACACATGCTTTATACTAGGCTATAGTGTGTATTAACTGAGATAAAGGTGCAATACCTTTTGAGCATTTTAATCATGGTTTGTAAAGGTAGTGGGGTGCTTGCTAAATATTACAGCACGTATTGTTTAGTACTTAGTGAATGTGATATTTAAACATGTTTGTCTATTGTTGATTGTAAGGTTAAATTAATATAGTACGGTTAGTGCCATTTATGAATTGTGCGCACTGAAGCTAATGATAATGTACATTATGACTTACTGGGACTTTGGTACTGCTCTACAGGCCAGGTTCCCAGGATCTTGATGGCGAGCTATGAAGGAGGCCTAGCCTAACGAACCTAAAGATTGCCACTTGTGCTGGATCGTCACTCTCTCCTGCCAGGCCGGTAGGGGGCTCTCTGCAGCTGCAAACCTCTCACCCCACGAACTCTCTCTTTCCCCTTGCCCACCACATACACTCGAATCTCTCCATCCCCAGACTCTCACACAATCCCCCTGGACAATATACCTCAAACCCAGACGTGGGTTCTCCTATTGAACTGTGGAAGGGGTGGGTTTTGGTTCGCGAGGGTTTTGTGTTGCAGACTAATTGTTCCATGTGTGTATTGTTTCGAATTGAGCTCATTGATCTTATTGAATGTCTCTTCATTCATTAGTTCTATTCACTGTAAATATTGTGCACTGCAGCCTTGTATGTCCTTTTACTATTGCACTTTCTTAAATATATGGTACCAGCAAAAACCAAACTAAACCGCAGTCTCTTGCCTCTCCCTTCCAGAGCCGAGTCTATACCTTCTGACACTAGCCTATATTATCCCTTTATTGGGTGTTGTCTTTATTTGGCGACGCACTTGCTACACGAGCATCATGGCCGCCGCCGGGAGAGAGAGAGAGAGCGCAATGGCCATAAATAAATAAGAACCCGTAAAAAAAAAACATAAACAATGTAAAGGAAACAGTTGGGTCCACTATGAAGGTTTTGCCGTACTACAAAGCTGGAGAACTTTATTGTAATAAAGATTGAAAACAAATGTGAACATTCTCCCCGTGTCGGTCATGGTGCTGTAGATTCTACTGCGTCTCCTCCCTGATTGGCTGCTTAGCGCTGGCTCTTCCTGGTCCACATGAGAGGAACCCGGGGTTAAGTAAACTCTGATCCACAAGCTCAGAGTTTAGTTAACCCGTGTTAGAGGAACTAATCCAGGTTAAGTTCAGCTTCGTAGTATAACCCTCTGCTATACCAGCCTAATCTAAGATTAAGGGAGGCAAAGGGCCAATAGCGCCCCCTTGCTCTGGGACACAATGTGCACCTTCAGGAGGCGGGATCTGAACCCCCGACCTTCCAATCGCGAGACGTCCCGCTCTACCATCTGTGCCACGAGTGAGTTACAAGAGCTCATGTTCAGCTCCATCAAAACTACACGCAGAACATGGACGTTCTAGAAACATGACATTAAAGACGAGAAACACGATTTAGTGAAAACGACTCTCAGAGGGTTTTAGGAAAAGGTTTTTATTGCGTCTTAAATCTGGTGCCGTTTCGTTGTAATTTCAAATCTGCTGGTAATTCAGGCGAGAGCTGCACTAAATCATCACAGTAAAAAAAAAAAAACATAATAAAACAACATTACAAGGAGCGTAATAACAATAAAGCATAGAATCAAATCATTTTTTATCTGCTGTATCTGAACACACGGGATTAAAAGTCCGACGCCATTTACAAGACAATCAAATAAACCGTCTTTAAAGCGCGTACTCAGGTCTGGGTTCAGAAACGCCGTGAGCCCAAACGAGGAGATCAGCTGACGAAAAAAAAACTCATCGCAGAAAAATAAAGCATGTCTGAAAACGATTAAAAACTCTTCATCTGAAAGCGATTTACATCTGGTCGAAGGCGACGTCCGTGCGCTCGTCTTCAGGGGAGGCTCTGTGTCTCCTGGCTCTCCCGGTCCGCTCGCGCCCCCTGGTGGCCTGGAACGGCATCACACAAATGACCCAGGGTTAGACACCAGAGGTTAAACGTCACCGTAGCCGTGGTGACGAGGAAGACAGAGGCTGTGTCCGAATGTCCACCCTAGACCCTAACCCCTCATGCACTACATAGGCCGCACTATATAGTCGACTCTATAGTCACTGATTCTGTGGCTGTTCGGACAGAAGCCACTACTTTCTCCGAGCTGCGTGACGTTCTTCTTTTTTTCTGAATTTATTTATTGCTACAAACGTTTATTTTATGAAACAGAACGACAGTTTTGGCACTTTTACAGGCGTTTTATTTGACATTTAAATTAAAATTAAAACTATCATAAAAAAAAAGAAATCACTCCAGCGTTAGCTCAAAGACGTGCAGCCCTGTGTCCGAAGCACCAGCAGAATGAGCGACTACATCTGCTAAAAGTCGCTAAACTCCAGGAATAAAGTATTTCTGCGATAAAGATCAAACTCATGAGACAGTGGAGTATTTATGGATAAATACGAGTCAGATATATTTAACATGGATTTTACATGAATGGCTTGGATTATTCGAGAGGAAGCTATCGGTCATTTAACAGCTCGAGCTAAAGGTTAGCAGCTAACGCTAGCATGTTTCACCGTAACCGTTTATATCTAAGTCATTTATTGAGAAATACCAACACACGATTGAAACGGCTGATTTCATTCCGTCGTGTTGTTTAGTTCAAAGACCCTTATTCTCCGACTCTTGCAATGCATTGTGGTCTATATTGACCCGTTTAGTGATCGCCGCTGCTCACTACTTTTCAGAATGCATTGTGGGAAATTTCGAGTGCAATACTTTTTTCTCTCTGGACATTCGGACACCCCTACAAAATGGCGTGACCACTATATAGTCACTCTATAGGGAATAGTGCGGACATTCGGACACAGCCAGAGACCGGAGCGGGGGTTTATGGTGGTACCTGGCGGCGGTAGTAGAGGTAGGGGATGAGGTTCAGCAGCTGCAGCAGGACCATGACCAGCGCTCGGAGGAGGAGGGAGGAGCCTGTCACTGGAACAGATCAAACAGACGTCACTCGCCGGCTCTGACTAAAGTCATCGTCCCAACAGCAGCCTTTGCCAACACGAGCTTTTCTGTCTGGTTCGCCACAGCCCATTTGACATGTGGGTCCCGCAAGGGTCAGTCCTTGGGCCCTTACTTTTCTCATTGTACTTGATGCGTCATGCGTCTATTTTACTTAGATGTAAACTGTAATGGTGGCAATAATATGATCTTAGCGTGTGTGTGTTGTTCCCGTCTGACCCTCGCCCGGTCTTACCTCCCGCAGAGATGTGCAGGGAGCTGTTGGAGGAGAAGCTGTGGTTGAACATCTGCAGGTGGTAAACGCAGGTGTAGCTCCCGCTGTGGGCGGAGCCGGCGTCGGTAAACGGGAAGTGGGCGGAGTGATTGACGGCGGGCAGGGTGTGGTTGAGAGTGGGGGAGAGCAGCTGGAAGGAGCCTCCCGGGTACTGCGGCTCCACGGAGCAGGTGACCCGGAAATCTCCGCCCGTCAGGACCCGGACCGCGCCCTGTTCCCGCGGCGCCCACTCGCCCTCAGACACAGACACCTCCGGGACCTTCAGCAGCTCTGTGGAGACACGTTACACAGGGACATTATGTGAGCTTAAGTTGGTTAGGGTGGGTTTCCTGTGTATTTCCTCCAGTGTTTTCTGATCGATTCCGGCATGTCTGAGGAATCCTGCTCCTCCCGGCCATGTCGGCATTTTCCCGACGATGTTTCATAAACAAGGACTCATTAGGCAGCGGAAAAATTGTGCCAAATGTTTGTCCCATTTCCCCCCATTTTTTTTTCTTATTTTACACATTTTTGACTCAATTGTTGTGACAGTTTTTTGATGGTTTGGTTTGTGAGACATTTTCGCCTTGACTCTGTGTTTTGCCGAGTGATGTTTCCTTAGAGGCAAAGGCTGAAAGGATCCAGGGCAGGACCTGAAAAAGTTCCTCCGACAGAGGCATCGAACAACCATCAAAAGTGGAGTCGGTACTTAAAAAGCACCAAGAACTGTGCAAGTAAAAAGTAGTCGCAACGTATTTAATAAATCTATCTATACATTTGTTTTTATTTCCTCTGCTGCAGCATAATCTCCTTCACAGAGTGGATCAGGTGTTGATCGTGGTCAGTGGAACGTTAGTCCACCTCTACAATTACAGGTTTTTACCAATATGTGAGAGAAACGTGTCTGTTGTGTTTATAGAAACGTGTCCAGTCTTTGAGCTCCCCTCATGGAAAAAGAGAGAGTTGCGTTTACATTTTTCTTCAGTATAATTAACACAGATTCAGAATTGAAACGTCACCTGTGCACACCACCACCAAACCGGATCCTGAAAGACCAATGGAGATACAATGTTTCACGCTGGACCTCTTCTTCACGCAGTCAGAATCGACGACCCACGAATGTGGACTGTCAGTCCATGATATCGGCTCTCTTTTGCCTACAGAAACACTAGAGCCACAGTTCAGGCTCCGGCACACGACGGACGCAGCCTCCAGGTCCCAGGTTTCAGGATGGGGCTCCACTGGTCTCCACTGTCCACTCTCCTTCACCTCCACCAGCCCCTCACAGCGACTGGTCCCTCCCACCAACCTCAGCGGCTCTGGACACAAGAGACAGGTGAACCCCCCCCCTTTACCTGGCCCCGCCCCTTACCTTTGCCTCGCCCCTTTACCTGAGCAGGTGAGATTGAGAGTGGAGCAGGTCTCTGGGCCGGTCCTGGTCCGATTACAGTCCATCAGAGCGGCCTCATGGCCCTCACAGTGGAACGTCTGCCCCAGAGGAGAGAGCGCCCCCTGGAGGAGAGGAGCCCCACAGCCCAGCTCCCTGCACAGCACCTCTGCCCCGCGACGGTCCAAGGCCCCGTCACAGACTCCAGTCCAGGACTGGTTCAAGGACTGGTCCCGGACCTGCAGAGATCCTGAACACAGGCTCCGCCCCCCGACCAGCCGCACCGAGTCTGAGGAAAAACATCACTGTCTGTTCATGCTCTGAATCAGGAGTGGGATTATTATGCAGCTGTTTAATGAGATCTCAGTGTTTCTAATCTATAAATAAAGTATTTCATTCTCACCTGAACAGTTCAGCTCCAGACTGTGGTTTGAGAGATGTGTTTCAGAATCAAGACAGTTCATCAGTGACGTGTCGTTACAGGCCGACAGATCCACCACTTCTCTTTCAGAAACATTTTTGCTGCTCATGGTCAGAGCAGGTCCACAGTCCAGCCGTGCACAGACTCTGTGTCCGAACAGAGGAGAGTCCCACAGGGTCACTCCGGTCCAGTCCCGTCCCGACATCTGCACCTGCAGTTCCCCCCGACACCGACCGTCTCCCCCGACCAACCGCACACCGGACGACTCTGAAACAACAGGACGACTCTGAAACAACAGGACGACTCTGAAACAACAGGACGACTCTGAAACATCGGGACAACTCTGAAACAACAAACTCTGAAACATCAGGACGACTCTGAAACATCAGGACGACTCTGAAACAACAGGACGACTCTGAAACATCGGGACAACTCTGAAACAACAAACTCTGAAACATCAGGACGACTCTGAAACATCAGGACGACTCTGAAACAACAGGACGACTCTGAAACAACAAACTCTGAAACATCAGGACGACTCTGAAACAACAAACTCTGAAACATCAGGACGACTCTGAAACAACAGGACGACTCTGAAACATCAGGACGACTCTGAAACAACAGGACGACTCTGAAACAACGGGACGACTCTGAAACAACAGGACGACTCTGAAACAACAAACTCTGAAACATCAGGACGACTCTGAAACAACAAACTCTGAAACATCAGGACGACTCTGAAACAACAGGACGACTCTGAAACAACAGGACGACTCTGAAACAACAGGACGACTCTGAAACAACAAACTCTGAAACATCAGGACGACTCTGAAACAACAAACTCTGAACAATCAGGACGACTCTGAAACAACAGGACGACTCTGAAACATCAGGACGACTCTGAAACAACAGGACGACTCTGAAACAACAAACTCTGAAACAACGGGACGACTCTGAAACAACAGGACGACTCTGAAACATCAGGACGACTCTGAAACATCAGGACGACTCTGAAACATCAGGACGACTCTGAAACAACAGGACGACTCTGAAACAACAGGACGACTCTGAAACAACAAACTCTGAAACAACAGGACGACTCTGAAACAACAAACTCTGAAACAACAGGACGACTCTGAAACAACAGGACGACTCTGAAACAACAGGACGACTCTGAAACATCGGGACGACTCTGAAACATCAGGACGACTCTGAAACATCAGGACGACTCTGAAACAACAGGACGACTCTGAAACAACAGGACGACTCTGAAACATCAGGACGACTCTGAAACAACAGGACGACTCTGAAACATCAAGACGACTCTGAAACATCAGGACGACTCTGAAACAACAGGACGACTCTGAAACATCAGGACGACTCTGAAACAACAGGACGACTCTGAAACAACAGGACGACTCTGAAACAACAGGACGACTCTGAAACAACAGGACGACTCTGAAACATCAGGACGACTCTGAAACAATAGAACGACTCTGAAACATCAGGACGACTCTGAAACAACAGGACGACTCTGAAACAACAGGACGACTCTGAAACAACAGGACGACTCTGAAACATCGGGACGACTCTGAAACAACAGGACGACTCTGAAACAACAGGACGACTCTGAAACAACAGGACGACTCTGAAACATCAGGACGACTCTGAAACATCAGGACGACTCTGAAACAACAGGGCGACTCTGAAACAACAGGACGACTCTGAAACATCAAGACGACTCTGAAACAACAAACTCTGAAACATCAGGACGACTCTGAAACAACAGGACGACTCTGAAACATCAGGACGACTCTGAAACATCAGGACGACTCTGAAACAACAGGACGACTCTGAAACAACGGGACGACTCTGAAACATCAGGACGACTCTGAAACATCAGGACGACTCTGAAACAACAGGACGACTCTGAAACAACAGGACGACTCTGAAACAACAGGACGACTCTGAAACATCAGGACGACTCTGAAACATCAAGACGACTCTGAAACAACAAACTCTGAAACATCAGGACGACTCTGAAACAACAGGACGACTCTGAAACATCAAACTCTGAAACAACGGGACGACTCTGAAACAACAGGACGACTCTGAAACAACAAACTCTGAAACAACGGGACGACTCTGAAACATCAGGACGACTCTGAAACAACAGGACGACTCTGAAACATCAGAACGACTCTGAAACAACGGGACGACTCTGAAACAACGGGACGACTCTGAAACAACGGGACGACTCTGAAACAACGGGACGACTCTGAAACATCGGGACGACTCTGAAACAACGGGACGACTCTGAAACAACGGGACGACTCTGAAACAACGGGACGACTCTGAAACAACGGGACGACTCTGAAACAACGGGACGACTCTGAAACAACGGGACGACTCTGAAACATCAGGACGACTCTGAAACATCAGGACGACTCTGAAACATCAGGACGACTCTGAAACAACGGGACGACTCTGAAACAATAGAACGACTCTGAAACAACGGGACGACTCTGAAACAACGGGACGACTCTGAAACATCGGGACGACTCTGAAACATCAGGACGACTCTGAAACAACAGGACGACTCTGAAACAACAGGACGACTCTGAAACATCAGGACGACTCTGAAACATCAGGACGACTCTGAAACATCAAGACGACTCTGAAACAACAGGACGACTCTGAAACAACAGGACGACTCTGAAACATCAGGACGACTCTGAAACATCAGGACGACTCTGAAACATCAGGACGACTCTGAAACAACAGGACGACTCTGAAACATCAAGACGACTCTGAAACAACAGGACGACTCTGAAACATCAGGACGACTCTGAAACATCAGGACGACTCTGAAACAACAGGACGACTCTGAAACAACAGGACGACTCTGAAACATCAGGACGACTCTGAAACAACAGGACGACTCTGAAACATCAAGACGACTCTGAAACATCAGGACGACTCTGAAACAACAGGACGACTCTGAAACATCAGGACGACTCTGAAACATCAGGACGACTCTGAAACAACAGGACGACTCTGAAACAACAGGACGACTCTGAAACATCGGGACGACTCTGAAACATCGGGACGACTCTGAAACAACGGGACGACTCTGAAACAACGGGACGACTCTGAAACAACGGGACGACTCTGAAACAACGGGACGACTCTGAAACAACGGGACGACTCTGAAACATCAAGACGACTCTGAAACATCAGGACGACTCTGAAACAACAGGACGACTCTGAAACAACAAACTCTGAAACATCAGGACGACTCTGAAACATCAGGACGACTCTGAAACAACAGGACGACTCTGAAACATCAGGACGACTCTGAAACAACGGGACGACTCTGAAACATCAGGACGACTCTGAAACATCAGGACGACTCTGAAACAACGGGACGACTCTGAAACAACGGGACGACTCTGAAACAACAGGACGACTCTGAAACAACGGGACGACTCTGAAACAACGGGACGACTCTGAAACAACAGGACGACTCTGAAACATCAGGACGACTCTGAAACAACAAACTCTGAAACAACAGGACGACTCTGAAACAACAAACTCTGAAACAACAGGACGACTCTGAAACAACAAACTCTGAAACAACAGGACGACTCTGAAACAACAGGACGACTCTGAAACATCAGGACGACTCTGAAACATCAGGACGACTCTGAAACAACAAACTCTGAAACATCAGGACGACTCTGAAACAACGGGACGACTCTGAAACAACAGGACGACTCTGAAACATCAGAACGACTCTGAAACAACGGGACGACTCTGAAACAACAGGACGACTCTGAAACATCAGGACGACTCTGAAACAACGGGACGACTCTGAAACAACGGGACGACTCTAAAACAACGGGACGACTCTGAAACAACAGGACGACTCTGAAACAACGGGACGACTCTGAAACAACAGGACGACTCTGAAACATCGGGACGACTCTGAAACAACGGGACGACTCTGAAACAACGGGACGACTCTGAAACAACGGGACGACTCTGAAACATCAGGACGACTCTGAAACAACAGGACGACTCTGAAACAACGGGACGACTCTGAAACAACGGGACGACTCTGAAACAACGGGACGACTCTGAAACAACGGGACGACTCTGAAACAACGGGACGACTCTGAAACAACGGGACGACTCTGAAACAACGGGACGACTCTGAAACAACGGGACGACTCTGAAACAACGGGACGACTCTGAAACAACGGGACGACTCTGAAACAACGGGACGACTCTGAAACAACGGGACGACTCTGAAACATCGGGACGACTCTGAAACAACGGGACCAACGGGACGACTCTGAAACAACGGGACGACTCTGAAACAACGGGACGACTCTGAAACAACGGGACGACTCTGAAACATCGGGACGACTCTGAAACAACGGGACGACTCTGAAACAACGGGACGACTCTGAAACATCAGGACGACTCTGAAACAACGGGACGACTCTGAAACAACGGGACGACTCTGAAACAACGGGACGACTCTGAAACAACGGGACGACTCTGAAACAACGGGACGACTCTGAAACAACGGGACGACTCTGAAACAACGGGACGACTCTGAAACAACAAACTCTGAAACAACAGGACGACTCTGAAACATCAAGACGACTCTGAAACATCAAACTCTGAAACATCAGGACGACTCTGAAACATCAAGACGACTCTGAAACATCAAACTCTGAAACAACAGGACGACTCTGAAACAACAGGACGACTCTGAAACATCAAACTCTGAAACAACAGGACGACTCTGAAACATCAAACTCTGAAACAACGGGACGACTCTGAAACAACAGGACGACTCTGAAACATCAAACTCTGAAACAACGGGACGACTCTGAAACATCAAGACGACTCTGAAACATCAAACTCTGAAACAACAGGACGACTCTGAAACAACAAACTCTGAAACATCAGGACGACTCTGAAACAACGGGACGACTCTGAAACATCAGAACGACTCTGAAACAACGGGACGACTCTGAAACAACGGGACGACTCTGAAACAACAGGACGACTCTGAAACAACGGGACGACTCTGAAACAACGGGACGACTCTGAAACAACGGGACGACTCTGAAACATCAGGACGACTCTGAAACAATAGAACGACTCTGAAACAACAGGACGACTCTGAAACATCAGGACGACTCTGAAACAACAGGACGACTCTGAAACAACAGGACGACTCTGAAACAACAGGACGACTCTGAAACAACAGGACGACTCTGAAACAACAGGACGACTCTGAAACAACAGGACGACTCTGAAACAACAGGACGACTCTGAAACAACAGGACGACTCTGAAACAACAGGACGACTCTGAAACAACAGGACGACGACTCTGAAACAACGGGACGACTCTGAAACAACGGGACGACTCTGAAACAACGGGACGACTCTGAAACAACGGGACGACTCTGAAACAACGGGACGACTCTGAAACATCAGGACGACTCTGAAACAATAGAACGACTCTGAAACAACAGGACGACGACTCTGAAACAACGGGACGACTCTGAAACAACAGGACGACTCTGAAACAACAGGACGACTCTGAAACAACAGGACGACTCTGAAACAACAGGACGACTCTGAAACAACAGGACGACTCTGAAACAACAGGACGACTCTGAAACAACAGGACGACTCTGAAACAACAGGACGACTCTGAAACAACAGGACAACGACTCTGAAACAACTGGACGACTCTGAAACAACGGGACGACTCTGAAACAACGGGACGACTCTGAAACAACGGGACGACTCTGAAACATCGGGACGACTCTGAAACAACGGGACGACTCTGAAACAACGGGACGACTCTGAAACAACGGGACGACTCTGAAACAACGGGACGACTCTGAAACAACAGGACGACTCCGAAACAACAACAATGTCTGTGTTGATCGAATAATTATAACCATTTTGCATTTAATCTAACTTATATTTGAGCAGCATCAGCTTCGTTGTTGTAAGCTAACGCGGCGGAGAGAAAATAGTCCCTGAAAATGTGGTAATTCATGTGATACAAAGTCAGTTATATAAACACAAATTATTCTACTAACACAGACATTTATATGGTTAGTCTGGCGTTATAAGTGATTTGCCTCAGGTGCTCTGCGGAGCGGGTCAGACTGTTTTTAATGCAGGCTAGCTGATACCATAGACATGCACTAGCCTAGCATTAGCCTAGCGCCACTAAACTCTTCTAATTTAAGAACTGCATGAATTTAAGAAACAAATATCTCCAGACAACAACACTCTGGATAACGAGGAAATGAGGCCCAATGTCAAAAATCCTAAAATTCAGGGTTCGACTCCGGGTGTTTTTTTTACCTGTTGAGTTCCCGTTCACAGTCAGGATTCCTGCAACAGAAGAGTCACATGACACAATTTTAACATGAAGATCTCGATCGCCCAGTGTCTCTGTGGAGCAGGTTCAATCCCCTGATTACTGCAGTTTGATCTGTTACGTCTAAGTTTTACCTGGAAACAAAGACGCGAGCAGAAGGGGATTTACTGCAACTACAAAGGTCATGTTCCAAAAATAAATATTTGCCTCATTCTGAGAACTATTTTTCTTTCCAAGTAACTTATCAGTGATCAGCACCGACTGTGGAGTAAGTGAAAAAGTCCCCTTGTGTGAAGTACAATTTCCTTCCCTTTTCCCCTTCTTACACAGGCCTTATTTCCTTGTTAAATCATGCAAACTTATAATACCTTTATTTAAAAAATGTGAAATGCTTAAAATCATGATATTGTTTGTCAGGCTTTTTTATGAAGGGTATCGTCTTTATAAAGTCTCCGTCCACAGTGTGGGGGATTCTGGGGCCGGAACATCCTTTGCATTTGTGCAGAAAGTTTATGAGACAATTTATGAAAAGCTATTTACAGGCACTTCTATTATTGATACGCGAGTTTACGTCTTAGAAATGCCACAAAATATGACAGAAACATGTAGTTGGAAGCGCCCCCTGGCTGGGGCACGTGGAACATCCTTATGGAAGACAGAGAATGTAAAATCCACTCAAAAACCTGATACAGAATTTAAAATAAATAAATAACACAGTCACATACATTCAAGTTTTAAAAAAAGAAAAGAAAATCATGAACCCACTGTGTATATAATTTCTGTTTCATGTTCATGTTGTTTTAAGTATTATCATTGTCCATGTTCAACTAATCAAGTCGAAAGAATAATAAAATAAAACTAAAAAAAAAAAAGATACAGAAAAATGGATTTCCTTTTCAGATTCTGCATTATCCATTAGATTTTGAATGGATAAAATGTAGGAAATGTGTATAGCGCCTACAACAGCCCGAAGGTGCCCAGGGCGCTTTCCGGTATAAACGCAAGAATCACAATAGACATCAATAAAAATGTACATACATTTTAAGGCATAAATAGTTCTTAAAAGAACATATAAAATGGTAGAAAACTTCAATTGTCGTCATAATTGTGTCAGTAATTTACAGCAGAAGTTTCAAATTGATTGTTCTCCATACCATGAAGAGCAAAGTAATAAATGAATGAATGAATGAATGAATGAATGATATCTCTATGGAAAGTTTCCCTTTCACCTGCACCAGTATTTCAGTAAAGATACGGCCACCTCTGCGTTTAACTTTTAATATTCGGTTCTGAATTCCGTAGGAAGGCGGTGATGGTTTTATTTCATCTACAACTACAATGCAATTTGAAAATAGCCGTCACATTTTTATTTAATGGGGCAGAACTTTTTTGTCATAAAAAGTGAGATAATGAAAATTAAATGTGAACATAATTCCTAGTACTCACCCCAGAGGAACAACCCCAGGACCAGCTCTCTGCGGGTCATGTTTCAACCAGGACTGAAGCAGGACTGAAGCAGGTCTGAAGCAGGACTGAAGCAGGACTGAAGCAGGACTGAAGCAGGACTGACCCAGGACTGAAGCAGGACTGAACCAGGTCTGAAGCAGGACTGAAGTCCTTCCTGTTTTTAACACGTTCTTATCAGTTCATCTTCTCTCTGAAAAGTCAACTCCTCCAATGATCAAACCTTAAAGAGCTGCAGTTCTGCTTTTTGCAGGTTTGGGGCAACGATCTCACAATTAAAAATCTGGTTGAAATCCAATCAGCGATGTTCTCATTAGACCTGTACAGACCTCCTCCTGCAGGACTGACCCGAGTGTCAGGATCCTCTGCACAGGTGTTGCTTTGTAAATAATAATTGCACATATTTATCCTTATAATGTTTGAACTGTATGACCTGCCCTTGCACCAACATCTCGATTCTATTGTGCGAGTCACAGAACGAGCGTTTGGATGTGATTAATTATGTAAGGAAACAGAGATACTGTTGCTTTAAAGCTGTGATGTGGAAAATGAGACGACTGATACAAAACGAGTGGCTGGATCTATCAGACGCCATCAGAGGACCTACACCTACAGCCTCACCGTCTCCAGGATGTAACGGAAACCACACGATCAGAGCTGAGCGAAGTGTGAGTTCTTGCACAAGCAGTACACTGTAAGAAAATGGCTCAGTCCTTCACCACTGGGGGGACTGGGACTTGTTTGACGGTCCAGGTGCCTTCACGATCCTTCATCCTGCACTGTACCGTCCCAGGCCCATGGGCTGTGTGGAGCTAAAGGAAGACGTCCCTCGTGTCATAGAGGAGAGGCTCATTCCTGATCCAGCCAATCGCTCCACGGGGATCACGGCAGGACAGGGCATTCCTTTTAGAGGTGGGGTAGCCTACTCGGGTTTGTCTGATTGTTCCACAAGCCCAGACGCTCTGCTGGTGGAGGTCGTTGATCAGCGCCGCACTTAAAGTTTGTATCCTGTACCCAGCAAATGAGTGTTTATGAGCTGCATCACACGGTCATAGCTCAAACCCTTCCCACTTTATACACAAAAAGTCCCACGTGTGCCCCAGCTCCGAGTCGGCAGGACATCCCGTACTGATTGGTGTTGTGAACTATTGTCGTTAGAACTGAGCTGGTGAAGGACTGGAGTGGTCAGCATGGCGCCTTTACCGGTTTGTTATTCATGCATTTACTTTAAACATTTATTCTGGAACTCAAGCTTGGACAAAAGAAAGAGAAATAGATAAATCCATTTGAACTGTAAATGTTATATTTTGTCCATATATTAGTTACAAAGGATTTTTCAGAGAGCATTTTTGATCCTGTCTATGAATACGCCCTGTGTACTTTACTCCCGTCTCTCTGTCACCTCCCACAAAGGAAATGACCATATTTGGATTACGGGAATCGGGCTAATGAGGGGGCGATGTTGTTACTTCCTGGAAATCTCCCACTGACTAGTGACAAAACGTCATAGATAAACATAAGGGAAACGTTCGTCTCTTTTTATTACTCTGACATTTAAACAAAGATTTTAAGGGAGAAAACTCGCTATTTCTGAAGAGTGGGAAGACTTATGATCATTTCTCTCACCGTGTTAACACAGTGTGTCTGATGAATAAGAGGAATGGGGCAGGTCTGTGAATCCGATCACTTCTAAATAACGATCAGGGAAAACATTTGGATAGAAAAACATCTAAAGCCTCTATTCATTTATTTCCAAAAACTGCAGATGATCTTGGGTACCACCTGAATAAGCCCAAGTCCCACCAATGTGACACGCACCACCATTTGAGAACCACTGATCCACAACAACATCAGCCTTCAGGCCATCATCGAGTCCATCCTCACCTCCTCCATCACCGTGTGGTCCATCCTCACCTCCTCCATCACCGTGTGATCCATCCTCACCTCCTCCATCACCCTGTGGTCCATCCTCACCTCCTCCTCCATCACCGTGTGGTCCATCCTCACCTCCTCCATCACCTCCTCCATCACCTCCTCCATCACTGTGTGGTTCCCCGGCGCTACAGAACGGGACAAGCACCGACTGCAGTGCATTGTGCTGCTGCAGAGAAGGTGATTGGCTGTGAGCTCCATCTCTCCAGGACCTGTTCACCTCCAGGACCCGGAGGCGTGTGGGTCAGATCACAGCTGACCCTTCTCACCCTGGACACGGACTATTCTCCCCTCAGGCAGGAGGCTACGGTCCATCCAGACCCAGAGCTCCCGCCATCAGACTCATGAACAATAACAATAACTGTGTCCACACTTAGATCTGCTGATATCACTTCATACATCTGCACATCTGTAAATATAATCCCGCTGTTGTTCAATGTCAATTGTTGTCGTCTTACCATATTTTACTTTGTTATTTTAATATTCTTTGCCCCTATAGCCTTATAGTTTAAAGTGTTTTTGCTTATTAATTCTGTGTTATATGTTAAAAAATCCTTCTTTGTGAACCTGTTCTCAAACAATGGCAATAAAAACGATTCTGATCCTTGACCCGGGGGAAAGAGTCATCAGCTCCAAAGGATCCAAAGCTGTGATTCTGTTGGACTCCATCACGGATGTGCCTGTTCTTCTACAGCGCCCTGACCGCATGTTCATACATGGGTGAAACCTGATTGTGTTGTTGTCCCGTAAACCGTCATGAATGAAATGTCCGTTATCTGGTCTCACGCCTGAACGTCCCGCAGACATGTTTCTGCTTCATGCTCCGCTCATTCACAGATCTGCACCCGTCTGTTCATCTCCCCGTGGTCTTTGTGCTGCAGCATGTGTTGTATGTTCGTATGTGCATGTATGTGTGTGCGTGTGCATGTGTGTGTGTATGTGTGTGGGGAGACACTATGGTTCATGTTCAGTCAGTCGTCGATGTTATTAAACTCATGTTCCGCTTTGAGAAACGTGTTGTATGTCTTCTGTTCACGGTAGACCTACAGATAACCATTTAAATTCATTTGATCAATTTATGATCATTAAAGGATCTGTGTCCGGCTATTTTAGTGTTAAAAATAAAAATCCCACAAATGTTTTCCCTGATCATTTAAAACAGGTCCAGTCAATGCTGTAAGTGTTGGGGACGTGGGGCGCCCCTGTCTCGTCCCCCTCTGTTCGTGCCCATGCAGATAACTGAAACACACTGATGAGCTGCTCCGGGGCACTGGGCTGAACCCGGGTCAACATGTGTGTGTGGGCTGCAGAACACGCAAACAAAGGGGAAACACGGGAAGAACACGCAAACTTCAGCACAGAAACGTCCCACACGATCCAGCAATAGAACCCTGGATCTTAGTGTGCGGTGAAAGAGTTTTGTTTCCCCCCTGGTGAGGTTATTTACATGTTCTGTTTGAATAATCACGGTTATTTATTGACTATACTTATTTTATGTTTGACATGTCCCGTGGCTTTAGCTCTCCATACAAGAAAGATAAACAGCATTGCAAACAAATGAAACAGGATTCAATTTGAAATGTAGCTTTGAATAAATAAATGAATCCGTTTTTGCTTTGTTCTTCCATTTAGTAATAGTGTCATAAAAAAAATGAAACAGAAAATAATTGGGGGGAAAATGTGGAAAGCGTTTTTTTCCAGCCCTTTTGTCTGTGAATGACAATGATCTTTTTAAATGAAGATGTCTGCCGCACATTTCTGATGGTTTGCAAAAATGTCGCTTCATCATCGTTACCGAGAAAGTCCCCAAAAATATTGAAATATTCATTTACGGCAATACCGCACATGTTTGTGGGTTTATTGTGTCAGATGCCCTCCCATTCTCCTTTGCTCCAGAGCAGGTCAGACTCTGTGGTGTGTTTAGAAAAAAAATAATAATAATTTTGTGATTTTCCTTCTGAAAACAGCATTATAGATACAACAAGATGAGCTCCTCCCCCAACCAGGACTAAACCCGGACAAAGCAGGAATGAAACAGAGAAAACTGAACTCCCCCAGGGGATTGTGGGTAATGTAGTCCAGGTGTGAGCCTATGGGTGACGCGTGTTTGAGATAAATGACAGAGAAGCGAGCGGTGGATCTGACCTGATGAGGTTTCCACGTCAGTCGTGTGTCGTCTCTAAATTGGATCCGTGTCAAATGTGAGCAACATTTTGAATGATTGTGTGAAGACGAGCGGACGTGGAAAAGATCCACAGCTTTGGGTTTAGGGAGTCATAAAACAGTCCACAATAGGCCCATGTGCCACTGTGATGCTGCTGCTGTCAGAAGAACGTGTAGTGTAAACATGAACAGGAGAACAGGAGCGAAATCTGATGAGAAAATACAAAGATTACAAGATTATTATTAAGATTATTACAAGGTTATTACTTTCTCAAATTATCCTCTGGTTTTTAAAAAGAAACCAGAGGATGATTTCTGTGTCAAAGAATATTTCACAACACGCGGCAGTTTTGAGTTAATCCTTGGGCAAAGTTGTTTAAATGTAGCTGTTTCTTCTTCTATCGTCAAAACACTAAATTGTCCAACATTGTAACTGGATGGAGGCAGGAAACGATAAACGGTATTATTGACTCTAAAAGATACAATATATGTTAATCTCTAAAGTATAGACATGACAGTAAACCTGTGATCTAAAAGTGCTTAATCTTTTCCTAAATCACCACACTAGGCTGCGATAAACATGAAATATGATGTTCAAATGAAAAGGAAAACATGCTAATAAATGTTCAGACAGAAAGCCCAAAAATGTATCGTTCATCTGATATTTTTGAACGATAAGTTGAAATAGTAATTATTGTGACAACCCTCGAAGCCCAACAGGGACAAATCGATGTAGATGATTTGGTTCTAAAATAGTCTCTCCTGTGAAGTAATACAGAACCCTCGTTAATCCATTCAGTCCTGGGACAGTCTTCTGTCTGTGCTGAAGTCCTGACACTGTGGTGTGTGTTTAGCAGAAGGAGCTTTGACAGTAAATGTTGTTTCCATTATCCTGGTTCTGTTCCTTCACTCACCCGTGACCGACTCCTTCAGACGTGTCCCTCAGAGCGAAGAGATCTGAGAGCGGGAAGACGCCGCCCGTCCACGTGTTCATCCGAGTATCGGTAACAAGCGCGGGATTATTATCTTACTCGACCGTCGAGACCCGTGTTTGAGCAGATTCACCAACGAAAACCACAAAGACGATGGAGAAACAGCGCCATCTTGTGCCGAATCAACAGGCAAAGCTCTAAACCCAAGCATTTCTACCAAAAGTCCGGCTTAAATGAAGTTGAGTTATAATGAGTAAACAAACGCCGAAGTCACGAGCCTCATGTCCTTACGCTCGGACAGGAACATGTTTACTCTCCCTTTAACCCCTGGAGCTCAAACATCTGTTCAAACTGAAAGAGCAGAAGACAAAGGTAAAGCTGAGGATTCTCCTCCGTCTGTTTAGTTAAGAGTTTCCAAAACCCACTGATCATTTCCAGATTGAACGGCAGTTTCTTTATCAACACGTCTAAGGAGCTGATTCTTTATGAGCTCCTCCCCTTCCTTCATTTGTTTGTTTGTTTGTTTGTTTGTGTCGTCTACAGCAACGTGTGTGTTGACCCTGTTTTTTTATATTTAGCACGATTTTCTAAAGGCCACTGAAAAAAACACTAGAAAACGTGCCTGAATGTTCCTATAATTAGAGGCATATTTGCTGCTGATGTTAAAGCTGCAGAGACTGGCCTCGGCGTGTTGACTTGTGCGTTTTGTGTTGACTTGTGCGTTTTGTGTTGACTTGTGTCGTTTTGTGTTGACTCTTTTGTGTTTTGTGTTGACTCTTTTGAAGGGCTTGTGTTTTGTGACTCCTCTCCGTCTCTCGTCTAAAGGCTGAAAACGCCGCGGCCTCGGAGCGACGTTCCCGCATGAATGTTTTTGTTTCACGTTCGGAGGTTTTTCGCTGCACAGACGTTGATCAATAAAGACGGATGTGGTGATTATGGCGTCCGGGCGGAGGCGGGGTTTTAAAGACGTGGCGCTCATTCATCTTCATTCACAGAACACACAGCACATTCATCCAGCGCGGGACGGGGAGAACTTCTGTTCGTTTTGGGTCCAGTGGTCATTCTTTGATTTGTTTTTGTAGGAGACGAAACACATAAACCCTGGTGCTCCTCACATCTGTGGTGTTGTTTGTCGACACGGGGAGAACACGGAACACAAGTGGAGCTGCCCTTTAGTCGTTACAGGACGTTTCTCGGTTGTCCGTCCATCCATGTTCTTCCTCTTTATGCAGAGGCAGCGTCTCAGCTGAGAAGTTCAGACTTCCAGATCCACACACACCTCCTCCAGCTGCTCTGACCCCGAGGAGACACCAGGCCACAGAGACATGTGTGTCCTGGGTCTGGGCCTCCTCCCAATAGAACATGCCTGGAGCACCCCCCGAGGGAGAGACCAGGAGGCATCGAGCCACCTCAGCTGCTCCGCTCGACGTGAAGGAGCAGCGACTCTACTCCGAGCTCCTCCCGGGTGACGGAGCTCCTCACCCCCGGCCACCCTGTAGGAATGACCGGTAAATTGAGATGTTTGACCCCAGACTCAGCTCCTTCTTAACCCTGGTTCTACAACTTTGCATTCCATCCATCCATCTTCTTCCACTTGTCCGTTGCCGGGTCGTGGGGGCAGCTGTTGGAGCTGCACCAGCCCCTATAGCGCCCCCTGCAGGTGGTGGGTCCACAGAAGGACGGCCTCATGGTTCTAACCGGGCCTGTTGGTCTCTCATAAGGGGCTTCTGAACCGCTCTTTGTCTGACCCGTCACCTAGGACCTGTTTTCCCCCATGGAGGAGCACGAAGCCCCCGACAACAGAGCTCCAGGATCATTCAGGCTCAAACCCTCCACCACGTTAAGGTGGCGGCTCCAGGGGGGGAACTTTGTATTAATAATATTTATTATAATCACATTTAATCAAGTCCTCTGTTTCTTGGAGCTTCTCCCACGTGAACAAAGCTCAGAGCTGTTTGCACCCTCTTAACCGGGTGCATTTTCTCCAGTTTGGCTTTACCCAAAACTAAAAGCTTCTTGAAAAAAGGGTCAAAATAGCCACAAAAAAGAGTGACAGAAAGCCCAAAATAGAGCAGGTCTTAGCTTTCAAATGAGGCGTGTAGGCGGCGACCTTATGGATTTGGGTAAAGCTGAACTGGAGAAAATGCGCTCGGTCAAGGCGGGGGTTAAGTGGTTAAATATGAGGCTCTTTCAAACTGTCTTTGTAAGTTTGGATGATTTTAGTCTCTGCTTTTCATTTTTATTTAGTCACAGTTTTAGTTTCATAAATAACTTTAGATTAGTTTTTAGTCACATTTTATTATTAGTATTACTTTGACTAAAATGATGATGAAATATTTTAGTTGACGAAATGAAAAAGGCTTATTTTTCGTCCACAGTACGAATGTTGCATTTCGATTGTAATAAAGATATTAACAAATGTGAACGTATCCTTGTATAATATACTTGTTACTTTAGTGATTGATTTTGATATTCAGATAAACTGTGTCTCTGCTGTGATTGACTCGTCCTGTTTCATAAATCCTCAGAGAAACCCAGCGTGAACTAAATCGACATAAAGCGCTTTAACCAGGAGCTCCATGTCTGACCCGGGCCAGAGGAGCCCATCCAGGACATATTTAACCTGCTGCTTCGTGGTAAAGGCCTCAGCTGGGACGTGTGGACTTGGTTTATTTTGCGTCATGTGACTGACTGTCCAGACTCCGCCCCGCTGAAGTGGGCGGAGTCCTCATCATCAACACGTTTAGACTAATGTCGTCCATAAATCCAAGTGTTCAGACGAGTTATTGACAAAACAGCGCCGTAATGAGGTTAGCCATTAGCCGTCGTTAGCTACAGCGACCTCCGACCCCTGGTGCTGATCACTCCCCTCACCTCTCTTTCGCTAACATGCCATTATTCTGGAGGTATCGTTATGTAGCGGCAGAGGGGGTTAGACTCCGCCGTCAGCTGATCCGTGTTGACACCATGACACGAAATCACAGCAAGGCAAGTTTATTTGTAGAGCACAATCCATACACAAGGCAATTCAAAGTGCTTCACAGTTGCATAAAGTTACAAGAAAACAGATCAAATCAATCATTAAAACATCAACATAAAAATTAATCAATTACAGTAAAAGGCAAGAGTGCAGATAAAACACTTTCAGTTTTCATCTGCTCGGGTAAAAAGGGAGCACTTCCCCTGTTTTCACAATAAAGAAGCACAAACGGACTTTCAGCGGGACGAGCGGGAGTCCGTCAGCGGGACGAGCGGGAGTCCGTCAGCGGGACGAGCGGGAGTCCGTCAGCGGGACGAGCGGGAGTCCGTCAGCGGGACGAGCGGGAGTCCGTCAGCGGGACGAGCGGGAGTCCGTCAGCGGGACGAGCGGAAGCGTCTGATTGTTATTCAAACATCGCCCTGCTCTCCGACTGTGACCGTGGACGATGTTTTCCGTCCATCGCCCTGTCATTGTTTGCTCACAAACCAACGCACTCAAGGGAAGCGTCGGGCCCAAGGACACAAGGGCAGTGGTGGACCTTGCAGTTGCAGTGTGCGGTGTGTCCACACTTAGACCCGCTGCTATCACTTTATAACACTTAATATCACTCTATATGTCTACACATCTGTATATACAATCGCGCTGTTGTTCATTGTCAAATTGTTGTTGTCTTACCATATGTCACTTTATTTTATCTTATTTATTTAATATTTTATGCCCTTATAGCCTTATAGTTTAACGTTCTTAGCTTATTTTTTTATCTTAAATCTGTGTTATATGTTTTATGTCGCACGTTTGCACCAAGTAAAATTCCTAGTTTGTAAACCTTGTTCACAAACCTTGGCAATAAAACGAATTCTGATTCTGATTCTGATTCTTCTGTGCTCTTCCAGATCATAGGTCATAGGGCCAGTTTGTCTTGGTTTAGCCCCTTTTCTGTGGACGACCCACAACGCTCAGCTGCCTTTTATTTCGCTTGTATCTCCCTCCTCGCTCTCCAGATTCAGATGTTTCCACAACACACCGCGTTCTGTTTGGACCAACAAATCGTCTCTCACCTCCGTCTCTTTCCATAAACTTTGCCTTAGAGAGACTTTACAGCGGGACGACAGAAGGTGCAGAAGAGCATGTGAATGTGTCAGAAAGCCCTCGATATTTGGAGATTTGTTTGTGTCATTTCTGCAGAGTTCTATGAAAAAACACAAAGCTGCAAATGTGTGGATTGAATAAATTCAGTTTTATTCGTTTTCTAATTAAAAATACATTCATAGAGAAATTATTATAATAATTCCAAATGAGAAAATCCTGTTACGCCACAAAACAATAACATTGACTTTAGTTTCTGAAAAAACAAAAGCAAAAATACTGCAATATTTCAAGTGTCCACAACAAAACCTCATCATTTTATTTATATTTTTATTTATTTTATTTATAGACGAGAGGCCACAATGTCTTCACAACTTTTTCTCCAGTTTGGTCAATTTTGGTCAGAATTCTGCTGTGTCTGTCGTTTCAACTTCCTGCGAATAAAGCAGGTCCAGTTTAGCTACAAAATTATAAACGTTAAGCTCTTAAAATGACCTAAAGTCCAGCGTCTCATAACAGTGGAGGCAATATCTGGTTGGACTCGCTGAAGTTTTTATTTGTACTGGTCAGTGGTGAAAATGTATTTTTGTTGTTCCCGTTTGAACTCTCGATCGACCAGACCGGTTTGGTGAAGATTTCGACCCAAACTGATTCAAATTCACTGAAAAACTAGGCCGACCAAACAAACTCTGTCTGAGCCAGAGAGGCTTAAGCCACAGAACACGCTGTCTTAAGAACATGTTACAGTGAGGACACGGCGGGAAAGAGGGAAAACATGTTTACGTTATTGAACCGTTGCAGCAGCAGGAAAACCACAGGAAACATCATCACCCAAAAGAAAAGCTCCACAAAGTCAACGTTTTTGGAAAATATGGTTAATTCTGACACAATGATATAAGGTCAGGCTCTGGTGCTGATGCATACACTCTATTCGTGGGTTTCACAGCCATTGGTGTCAGTAACCAAGTACATTTACTGCAGTAGAGTTTTTGAGGCCGTGATGCAGTCGCTGTATTGGGCTGTTGTGGTGAAGAGGGAGCTGAGTCCATCTATGTACTGTTAGCACCCGGCTCTTTTGTATCACGCAAGAAGAGATATTTGGAAATAGCCAAAGCATAGATAGAAGTTGTCTCGAAGATAACATTTATTGCCATTGTTCTTAGTTACAAAGAAGTATAACCAGCTGGTGACTTCAGAGAAAGAGAAGTGAAGTCCAGCCCCCTGTTGACAGTTCCCTTTATCCTAGTTTTGCACACCTCTGTGCAGAGAGGGTGACCGCCTATCTGTGAGTCATTTGTTTGTGTCTATGTGTTTGTACTTTATCTGTTCTTCACGTTATGTTCAGAATGATTATGGTGTTGACCGTTGTCTATCAGCTAATCTCGCTGACATGTTCCTCATGTTCTGTAGCGTGTCACGGATACATCTGACCAAAATGAGTTTCCTTGAGTCGCCCGTAAGCCGGTGTCCACTGAATTTGGGGGAAAAAACTTTGGTTGCAACTGAAAGTCATAGGTCGTACTGTGAGACAGGAACAATGATAGAACCGTCCTACAACCAAAGACTTGCTGCAGTGTCTGATATTTGGGAACCACTTGTTGCAGAGTGAGCCTCCTCTCACTGCAAAGAGGATCTCTATCAGGCGTCTCCTTGACACAGCAACAGAGGCCAGGCATGTGCGGGTCCGACTCCGCACTTTACAGGAATTTCCCTGCACTTTTCTGCGGAAATAACCCCTGCTCGCACGTGGCCCTTGCCTCAGCTAAACTCACACTGTCTGACGCCTGAAACTACAACAAAACTTTGGTCATAGCTACGATTCTCTCTTTGAATCATTGCACAGTGGACACGAGAGCCGCTCATTATTTTACAATCCCCACTTTGTGTAGGAGCCTCCTAGTCCTTCCCTCGGGAGGTTTTCGGGCATATTGGGACGAGGCCTCGGGGAAGACCCAGGACACGCTGGAGGAAGTGTCTGGGGAGAGGGAAGTCCAGCCCCGGATAAACAGAACAAAATGGACAGTTGGACAATTATTACAAAAAGTGTTTTTATTACACAAAGAAAAGAAGTCTTTATTACATTTTGAGCTGCTGTGACATAAAGTGGTGTTATTACAATATAAAGATAAATAAAGATTTCCAGAGTCGCCGTCCACACTCCCCACGGCTCCAAATGTGACGTCAAATATGAAACAGGACAAGGCCACGGAAACGTAAGGCAAAAGGGCCGACAGCGCGTCACCACAGAACCAACGCACGACGAAAGAGATCCAACTCTAAACCAACTAATGGACCAACGCCCGACGAAAGAGATCCAACTCTAAACCAACCAACGGACCGACAGACAACGAAAGAGATCCAAACCTAAACCAACTAATGGACCAACGGACGACGAAAGAGATCCAACCCTAAACCAACTAATGGACCAACGGACGACGAAAGAGATCCAACTCTAAACCAACCAACGGACCGACAGACGACGAAAGAGATCCAAACCTAAACCAACTAATGGACCAACGGACGACGAAAGAGATCCAACTCTAAACCAACCAATGGACCAACGGACGACGAAAGAGATCCAACCCTAAACCAACTAATTGACCAACGGACGACGAAAGAGATCCAACCCTAAACCAACCAACGGACCAACAGACGACGAAAGAGATCCAAACCTAAACCAACCAATGGACCAACGGACGACGAAAGAGATCCAACCCTAAACCAACTAATGGACCAACGGACGACGAAAGAGATCCAACCCTAAACCAACTAATGGACCAACGGACGACGAAAGAGGTCCAAACCTAAACCAACCAATGGACCAACGCCCGACGAAAGAGGTCCAAACCTAAACCAACCAATGGACCAACGGACGACGAAAGAGATCCAACTCTAAACCAACCAACGGACCAACAGACGACGAAAGAGGTCCAAACCTAAACCAACCAACGGACCAACGGACGACGAAAGAGATCCAACTCTAAACCAACGGACTGACTGACGACCCAAATATAACGGACCCAAAGCCCAAAGCAACAGCAGCGGTTTCCCCAAAGTCTACACTGTTCCCAAACACTGCACGTTTTGTCCAGTGTCTGAATGTCCAGAGAAGAAAAGTAGTGCACTCGATATCGACCACAATGCACTGGGTCAGACAAGTGTTTGAGCGAAACACAACAGAATGAGTGAAAACAGCTGATGAATAAACCACTTAAACATCGGGCATTACGATCGGACGTGGCTAATGTTAGCTCTGACATTTAGCTTGAGCCGCTAATTTTTGTCAATATCACCCATCTCTAATAACGCCCCCCTCTGGAAATAAGGCTGCAATCCAAGCCAGTGTCCTCATTAATGTAGAATCCATAAACTGACTCATATTGATCCATAAATGTGAAACTGTCTGAGGATTTGGTCGGTGTTTGTCACACAAATGACAAGAGTTTAGAGAACTTTATTGTAGTTGTTGTCACTCATTATGTTCCTGATTCGGACACAGCCCTGGTTTAATCCCATAGAAAAAGTCACAAACTGTTCCCGCGCCCCCTACTGGCGACAGTGTGGAGCGTTAAGGCGTCGGAGTGGGTGATAAGCAGTAGTGGAGGCAGTTTAAGTATTGAAACAGTCAGGCGAAGGAGTGTGGACTTTGTTTAGAAGCTCTAGAGCAGATCATCCCAAAGAAAAATACAACTGCAGGTCCGTTTTTCATCAGGAACGACATTAGTACATGAGAACAGGAGGAAATGGGACCTTTAATAAAACATAAAAACACAAAATGTCCACCTCATGTTCAGTAAATGATCAATTCAAATATAGCTGCTCTCTTTAGAATCATGTCGTCCAATAAGCAACACATCCCGCTTCCCGAAATGACACAATCTTTGAGCGAAAACCGGTGCAATAATGATGGTTTTTTACTTTTTAATTTGACATAATGGACGACAGAATCCCGCGTTTAGCAAATCTCCGCGAAAAACACATTGCACATTTAAAATAGCTGCACTAAAGTAAAAGCATCTCCAAGTTTCGGAGTGAGAACAAGAAGATGCGAATCCACCTCCAGGCCAAAAGGGGGCGCAGTGGCACAAACAGACAGGGTTTCATCGGGTGGGGTGGCACAGCTGGTCAGTACGGTCGTCAGTTCGTTTGGGAGTCATGAACAGACTTCGTTTAGTGAGCGGCGCCTTTAAATCAAAGTCAATAAAATGTTGGGAGTTTTTTTAGCCACAAACCAAAGCAACACAAGCGACTGGAGAGTGAAACCACGGGTCAGAATCCAGAGCAGAACCAGCGTTTGTGGAATGAAATAAATGAATCGTCCATATTTAAAACCAGATATTACTATTAAAGTTTATAAATGACTTCCCTTTTCTATTGGTTTAACAACTTTTGTCGAAGATCAGCTTTTGAAATTGAGATGGGGAGAACCTTCAAACTCCACACAGAGAGGCCTCCACACGGTCTGGGTCTTTCATCCTCGCAGCTCCGATGACATTACATTTGAGGTTTACCCTTTAAAAATACAAATTCTGTTTTTATGAATTATGCTCACTCTCTCGTAACGCCATATCAGACACACAGTACCGGTCAAAGGTTTGGAAACACGTTTTATGTATCGGCTATTTCCATTGTGTGACTCTCATTGAAGGCATTAAACTAGGAATGAACACATGGGTGACGTATATTTGAAATTCCCTTTATTCTTGGCCTTTTCTCCGTGAGCTTCATAAAGTCGTCCCTGAAATGGTGTAACATCCATGAAGTCCAAACCGTTCCTGTGACGACATCGTGAAGCTCATTGAGAAAAGCATAAATTAATACTTTCAGCCGTGTTGGACAAGTTACTTTAAAATTGTAATACATTCTATATTGTAGTTACATTTTTTTTTTAAATGTAACTGAGTTACACTACGTTACTTTGAGTTACATTTGGTAAAATATAAACTGAAAATAGTAATAATGCCACCGGGCAAAGGTTTCCTTTATTTGTTATCCACATTCTCTCGTGTTTTGTTTTAACAACGTTATTTATTGATTTGGTTTATTTGATACAAAAACTTAGACAAACTGTGACATAAGTCTGATGTTTGTATCATAGTTCTTCTAGCAGAAGCTCATTTGCAGAACTCGTCCCTACCTGGTTTGCAACTGCAGATCTTATTAACCAGTGTCCAACTTCATCTGGTGATGCATTTATTTGGGGTTAGTTTGTTCACACATTTAAATCCACTTGTAACTAGAGTTACTTGAATTGTAATGACTTATATATTACCATATGTTGTTAGTAATAAGTTATATTCCTTAGTTACTGAAGAAAGCAATATATTTTTGTAATTCGTTGTCCCCAACACTGGCCTACGGTGAGAATCTACAATGGAAATATTCTTGAAACAAAAGAAAAAACAAAACATAAAAAATCATTTCCAAACGTTTGAGCGTCTGTGTAGGTGACCTCGTCTTTAACCTTCTCCATTCCAGTTCACCCAGCGATTCTCTGGAGGAAAGTTGTTCTTTGCCGCCTCTGTCTTGCTGAGAATTAAGCTATAGGTTTTGTAGATGATATCCCTCACTCTCAAAATACGTGGACAGTTGTTTCCCTCGCAAAATCTTTCAAAAAAACTGCCCAGTTTTGCGGAAATACCACCACTTCTATACTGCCGATGTTTCAACCATCCAAACATTTTTCCACTTTGTTGGGTAACATTGTCTCCCCTTTCACTGACCAGTGCCGTCCCACGCCACTCGAAGGAAACGCCCCAAACCTCGTCAGACAAACCAAACCCCTCGTTCGTTCGTCGACTCCACAGCTTTAGCCCCAACACACAGAACCGAACCATTTCTCCCAACGTTAACTCTCCCTCAGACCCTCAGGGACGTTAAAGTCCTCCATTTCACCCGCGATCCCCACGAAATCCAGCGCCGTGTCTTCCGAAAGCCCCAGAAGAGTCCCAGAAGAGTCCCAGAAGAGTCCCAGAAGAGTCCCCGAAGAGTCCCAGAAGAGTCCCAGAAGAGTCCCGCCTTCGCCGTTTGGAGGAGTTTAGGCGACGCTCCTGCGCGGCGAGTCCGTTACGAGGCACTGGTGTGGAGCAAAACGCCGCCCGCCGTCTCGGATCAGGGACGCTCCCGGTTTCAAGTCCGACCGGGACAGAGTTAAGGTCCGCTCAGGGAAATACAAGTCCAGGTTTAAACGTGCCGCTTCATGTGCAGAGCCAGGTGGTCCGAGCGAGAGAAGCACCTGAGGACAGAGAGAAGTTAGACATTGTTCAGCTTTTGAATAAGTGGGAAAAAAGAGACGCCCATTGATCCTCTGTGCGAGTGAAATGACTTCTTTTGTTTATTGTTGGCAAATACACAATTCAGTCCAGTTCTCTCACCTGTCGCAGTGCGCGCATTTAAATGGCTTTGCTCCTGTGTGTTTCCTGAAGTGTCTGGTGAGTTCGTCGCTGCGAGCAAAACGCCACTCACAGCCCTCCCACGAACACCTGTAAGGCTTCTCCCCTGAAAAACAGACAAACAAGACTCAATAAACAGTTTGGGAAAAACTGCCCTTGATGACCTGTAAGTTTATCTCCAAAAAAATAACCTTAGAACAGTCGGCAAAATGTAACACTCCCATGAACACCTGTATAAGGGACAGACTTTACACATTCAAACTGAACACAATGGGAACTTCTGGGGTGTGTAGTATTATGAGGTGTATTCCCTAATGTTGAACAGTTTAACTGTTTGTAAATGGATCCATCAGCCCTTGAGGGGACAGACAGTCGAGCTGTTTGGTTCAGTCGCTACAGACACTTTGTGTTTGACGCACACATGGCCAAAGGAAATGCTGCTTCAGGCTTTGGTGAAAACCAGGAGACCAGGGACAGGTTTAGTTTAAAACTGGGACAAATCAATAGTTTTTCAGGAATCCACAAAGACTCGGGACAGAGGGCTCAAGACTGGGACACCTGTAACCTTTTCACGTGCATCATCATGACTAAATCATAGGCTGCGTTAAGTTAAAGGCCTATCTCATCGGCCTGGAGACTAGTTGGAGACTCGATTTCAGTGGTCTCCTTATGGCCTCCGAGAAGTCTCCTTGGTCTCGCGCAGTTGTGTTGTGAACACTATTTGTTGTCCTCTTCTCTGTGAGATGGTTCTGTGACTCCTCAAAGAGACTCCATACGTTTCTTTGACATCTCCTTGGTCTCCGCCAGGTCTCGGAGACTTTGCAGGGACGTTAGAGAAACGTCTCACAGATTGAGGACAACACATAGTGTTTGCGACAACTGCTTGAGACGGCGTAGACCTCTCAGAGACCATGCGGAGACTACGCTGACTACCTGGAGACTCGCCTTATCTCCAGGGGACGTATCGGAGACATCGCCGTGACCAGAGGCAACTTGAGTCTCCAACTAGTCTCCAGGCCGGTCAGACAGGCCCTTTGTATGCGTGCATTCATTCCGAAGTTGTTGTTGATCTCCTCCGACCCCCTCGCCCGAGTCCAGGTGGAACCCATTTGCAATCGGGTGCTCAGACCCGGACGGTTCATGATGACGCTCATTCACTCCACAGTCACCGGGAGCCCAACACCACGGCAGGAGAACGGGGAAGCTCCGCAAAGTCCACAAGAGACTGAACCAACACAAACGCTGAGCGGGACCGGGTTCTCCCGTTCAGAGAGCTGAAGAGACGGTAAACGCCAGCCTGTGAGGCTTCGTGTTTCTGTTGAGCTAATGCTAAGTTCAGCAGCACTTTGTAAATATTGATCTGTTTATGTTGTGTGGGAAAGGTATTCACACGGTTAAGGCAGATTTCGTAGGTTATGTTGAATTGTTAGCAAGTCCCAAGTAATTCATCACTGTTACTAAATAATCAGATCATTTTTAAAACTTATAAAAAGCATAAATAATGCAGTGGGTTAAAGTCATACACATTTACAAGTTGGATAACATTAATTCATAACTGCCGATATAAAAGTTAAAATCCTTTTTTTTAAAGGCTAAAAACATTTATAAAATCAAGGGGTAAATGTTATAAAAGCACAAATATTTATCTGTAATTAATATGAAATTCTGTAAAAGCTAAATGGTTGAAAGTACTTCTGATTATGTAACCTGATTGCTGCCTGTAACAAATGTGCCTGGGTCTAAATACTTGCCTGTAAATCTGTATATTGTATTTTTACGTATTGTTTTTTTTCTGTGTTTCCACTAAGGTTTTTTCCCTAACTACCAAACCAACGGATAATTAAAATAAAATAAAAGGAGAAAGACAACTTCCTGCCTCCGTAGTTTGAGTGAAATCCCGTACTTAACTCCAGTAGTGAGTCCGCCCAGCAAAAGCTAGAATAACCTGACAGGTGCGGAGACGTCCAGTCGCAGGTCTCTCCACACCTGCCTCATGACTAGACAATGTTCAGAGCCCAAACCAACACACCTGTAGGGTTTCTCTGAGAAAACACAACAGTAAGTGGCAAGTACTGAAGAACAAGATCCTACAGCAACAAACAAAGATCTGATTTCCAACTCCCGCTATTAAAACAATCATTATAAAGCATGAGGTTCGCCCCAAACATCACGTAGGACCGACACATCTTAGAGAGCATGGGATTCCTGAGAGGATCTGGACTTAATGAAGGTTCTGTATTCTGAGCGTGTTCGACTTTGCTTCGGTTGCTTCGCGCGGTGAAACGAAGGTCCAGAAACACGGCACGACTGAAGGACCATTAGCCGCTGATGTCTCCGAGTTGTTTTTGTGCAACGCGAGCTCCCGTTTCGGAGCGAGGCTAATCGGATTGGCCGGGCGGCTGGAGATTTGTGAGAAAAACAAGCTGCTCTTTTGTGGTTTCTGGAGCCGGAGCAGACGTCTTATGTAACGGAGTCCAGGAGGAGAACCCGTCTGAGGGCCGCAGTCCGAGCATGGAGACCATTCTGTCCACACGTTACAGAAAAAACAGACTTAATGGAGTCCGAGTGAAATCCTTTCCAGGACCAACACTCGCTCCAGTTTGAACCTAGAGTTTCTCCTTAACATTTTAGTTTGAACTCAGAGTGAAGATCCGACCGAGCTCTCGCTTTACGATGTTTATTGTTAGAGATTTATCCAGGAAGTGACTCCAACATGTCTGTGTCTTTCCCACGCTTGTTCATTCACAAATACTGACATGTTTGGTATCCACGTGTAGCACGAAAGACTGTAGTCTAAATATGGTCATTTCCTTTGTGGGAGACAGCAGCGGCTAAAGACGGGAGGAACATAAACATCTGCACTTTAGCCGCTCCAGAAGACTCCACACTTTCCAGGCGAACAGCGAGACTATATTTGGGAGGTTTTCCCACACAAGGACGTTTCCAGATCTGACTCCTGATTCCTCTCTTGCTCTGGAAGCTCCTTGTCTGTAACTAGAAGGAATTCCCCTGCAGCGTAGTTAAAGCCGTTGTGTTGGTGGTGAACAGAGCAGCTCAGCGATTCCAGGAATGCCTCTGATCAGCTGTTTGGTCTGTGGAGGAAAAACACATCTGGAACTGGAAGGTCACGTTCACAGAAGCCTGAGGGCGGTCCCGACTGGACTGATGGACCACACGTAAAAGTCCGTGCTCTGTGTTTTGTGCTTGTGTGTAAACTAGCCGCTGATGTTTTTCCCATGATGCAACAGGAAACACGTCAGTTTGTTGATACTGTCCACGGCTCCCTCTGTGTTTAGACGATCGAGGTTTGGTCTGAAAACCAGGGCATGCAGCAGCAAAATTGGTGATTACCAAAGCTGTCTGTCTGCCTGCCTGTCTGCCTGTCTGTCTGTCTGTCTGTCTGTCCTGTTAACCCTTTAGGTTAATACGAGTCATCTGGGCAGCTGAATGGTTACTACAGTAAAGGTACTTTGGGCAGTTTGAACAAAAACATGAAGAAACCACGAGATTTCCGTATTCCCTGTGTTTCCAAAGTGTCATATTGAGCCTAAAACCTGCTCACCCTGTACTTTGTGCATCTGCAGGAGCTGGGATTCGAACCCCAGACCTCACGATCATGAGACAACCTGCTCCACTAACTGTGCCACTGTCGACCCAGATCGCTGGGTAGATCAGAAAAACAATGTTTCCATGGCCATAATGAATTGAACGAACATTTAAATGGGAAGTAAAAAACTTAATTTGGCAGATAGTTCTGTTTGGTTGTTTCAATCAAAAAAGCCGTGATAGAACCTACAGTCACAGTTCTCCTCTGGAAAAGGGCCTCCAGCTGCAGCAACAGTTCGCTGACCGTGAATGACACAGAAACAAGCCCCTCCCCCGTCGCCGCGGTGTGAACCCGGGCCCACTTCCTCCGCTCAACTATTCCAGCTATGCAGCTCGGCTCCTGTATGTACAAAACACTCATCCTTAAGGCCAAACAAACACCAGCTCCTCTTCCTGAGGCTTATTTAGGAAACGCTCCACAGAAACGGCTTCGTCTGAGTCGAGCGATAGAAGAACACGTAATGTTTTGGCTTTTGCAGCAGTTTAGAGGCTCCTGCAGTTTGGCAACGGGTTCAGTCAAACCAGGGTTCCATCGGCCGGCTGTGGCTTTGGCCGGTTTGAAAAGCAAAAATAATTTCCATCGGCCAAATTGTCCGACAGTAAAAAATATGGAGAGAATATAAACATATATTAAAGACTACACATCCCCTAAGTCAGTGACATAACAAAGTGTTTCTGAGACGCTTAGCGCCGCCGTCGTCCTGGAAACTAAACGCTTTTCCGTCGTGCTTCGTCACATTTTCCAAGGAAACGGCGACTACAGGTACATTTACTTTTATAACAGTGTGTAGAACTCAGCAGCGAATACTTTCGATTAGGATATTCTGTGAACTCGTGTGTTCAGTCAGACTGACGGGCCGTCCCACAGCGGCTCGTCCTGGGAGACCTAACATCTAACATGTTACTGTGAGTCTGGCATGAAGGTTTTAAGCTTAACTAAAGCTCTGCTCGTCGAAGGTTTCCCAGCACTGACCCCGATCTGTGGCCCTTCACCCCCTGTACGCTTCAATATGCGGCCCCCCCAGGAAAACAGTTTGGACACCCCTGATCTATAAGAGCATACTGAAATTGCTCTTTGGAAGATCTGCAAATTTAGGATATCGAGTTTATCTTAAGAAATCTGGGGGAAAGCATTTGGGGTTAAAATGGGGAACAAATAAAAAAGATAATTGGGGAAATTGGGGGAAAATTATTATTTAAATTATTTTTTTTTAAATGGGAAAATTAAAAAACAATTATGAGGGAAATTTGCGTCTCCGTCTGTTTATGGAACTCCGGTCCATGATAGTTGCGTGAAAGCTTTTCCAGCATCAGCTGATTCTAACGAAGGTCTTCAGGAAAACAACAAAACAAACATCTCGATCAGGCCCAACGAGATCCAGATTTAAAGTCAGGTCCCGGTTTATTCTGATTTGGTGAAAGCTACAGCATGACTGGACTTGTTTCGCTTCATAAGTCCTGAAGATGAAAGCGGACTAGATCAGGCTGGAATGAGATATTTAAAGAATCCGTGTGTGAAAAATGTAGTAAAGTGTGGCGTCTTCTGGAGCGACTAAAGTTTGTCTGCACATGCACCCTGTCCTGGAGAACGTTTAGAAGCATTTCCATGGAGGACAAAGGTCTTTTTTCCAAACTAAAGAACCCCAGATTGGTTGGACTGCTGTGGTTACCTGTGTGTGTCCTCTGGTGGGCCTTCAGGTGTGAGCTCCTGGTGTGTTGTGGTTACCTGTGTGTGTCCTCTGATGGGCCTTCAGGTGCGAGCTCTTGGTGTGTTGTGGTTACCTGGTGGGCCTTCAGGTGTGAGCTCCTGGTGTGTTGTGGTTACCTGGTGGGCCTTCAGGTGTGAGCTCTTGGTGTGTTGTGGTTACTTGTGTGTGTCCTCTGGTGGGCCTTCAGGTGTGAGGTCCTGGTGTGTTGTGGTTACCTGGTGGACCTTCAGGTGCGAGCTCTTGGTGTGTTGTGGTTACCTAGTGGACCTTCAGGTGTGAGGTCCTGGTGTGTTGTGGTTACCTGGTGGACCTTCAGGTGTGAGGTCCTGGTGTGTTGTGGTTACCTGTGTGTGTCCTCTGGTGGGCCTTCAGGTGTGAGCTCCTGGTGTGTTGTGGTTACCTGGTGGACCTTCAGGTGTGAGCTCCTGGTGTGTTGTGGTTACTTGTGTGTGTCCTCTGGTGGGCCTTCAGGTGTGAGGTCCTGGTGTGTTGTGGTTACCTGGTGGACCTTCAGGTGCGAGCTCTTGGTGTGTTGTGGTTACCTGGTGGACCTTCAGGTGTGAGGTCCTGGTGTGTTGTGGTTACCTGGTGGACCTTCAGGTGTGAGGTCCTGGTGTGTTGTGGTTACCTGTGTGTGTCCTCTGGTGGGCCTTCAGGTGTGAGCTCCTGGTGTGTTGTGGTTACCTGGTGGACCTTCAGGTGTGAGGTCCTGGTGTGTTGTGGTTACCTGTGTGTGTCCTCTGGTGGGCCTTCAGGTGCGAGCTCTTGGTGTAGACTTTCCTGCAGCCGTTGAACTGGCAGCGGTGGACCCTGCGCCTGCCGTCGGGCGACCCCTCCACGCTCCCGGGCCCCGTCCTGACCCTGACCGGCGACTGCGGGCCGCCCCACGGCTGCGCGGGAGCCGGGGCGGGCGCCTCCGGGGAGGACGGGGGCGTGCCCATGACGCCCCCCAGCAGGTCGCAGAAGGCGCTGGCGTGGAAGTCCACGGTCGGGGACAGCTCCTCCGAACTGTCCGAGATCTCGCTGCTGGCGTCCGAGTGGAAGCCGGCGTGGTCGCTCCGGTTCCGGGGGTCCGGGCCCCGGGGGTCCGGCTGGTCCTCGTCGTCCTGGATGTGGGGGATGTGCGGGTCCGAGACGCTCTTGTCTCCGCAGGCGAGCATCAGCTTGCTCCACAGCTCCTCCTGGTGTTGGAACTTCAGGTCTGAGGCCGAGACGTACGGCTCACTCTGGAGGTAACGCTCCAGCTCCAGGCAGGTCTGAGGGCCAGCAGAGGAGAAGGTTAATATTACACAGAAAGAAACGGTTTAGCGTTTCCAAACATCTCCAAGGAACTCTACCAAGAGACGTAAGAGATATTAGGTTTGAAGGATGAACTAAGTTATGTCTGGTCTACAGGTCTCAAGTCTTTGGAATCTTACTTGGATCATCTAAAGTTGAGTTGGTGCAGCTCAGGACTAGCCTGTCCAGCCTGAAAGCACACGTTCCCTCTTCTTTACAAAGACTTGTTTCTGGGATAGTGTAATAACCCATTAGAGAAAAGCTGGATATGACGGTTTGCAAAATCCCCGGAATGTTCCACATGGGAAATTGTCCACGGGAATTAACAGAACTGAAGACAGATAGAAACTGAAGCATAAACGCTGAAATATCTCTCAGCAGAGATGAGACGTCTGAGCACCAGGACTAAAATACCTTGTTTTTTAAGCATGTTTTTATATTTTTTTAATTCCCACAGTTTCCGAGCTAAAGTGTCCATTAAAGCATCGGCCAGAAGAGCGGAGACGAATGTGAACGATCTTTGTTTAGATTTTAAATGTAGAATTAAACACGGATGTTTCAATCAAAGCACTTTTTCAATCGACGGCAACAAACATAAACTCCTCTGAGGAGACTCCAGATATTGGGCTTCACCAAACCACTGACGGACGGATGGATGAAGCCGGCACATTATTGTCAGTACATTTAAGAAGATATTTTACTAGCGCTGAGTCCAGCCCCATAAAGTTTGGTTTATGGGTAATATAATAATAAGTCCAGCGTCTTCTCTCTCAGCTCATATGGACTAAGGACACGTGACCGTCTCGTAAAGACGTCCAAAAGTGGAGACAATATTCCCAACGATAGGACGACTGTGGATCCAGTCACTTCCAAACAATGATCAGGGAAAACATTGGGACATGTCTTTTCCAAAACGGCGTCTGTCCCAAACCCAGAGGCACCAAACCGAGTCCACAGATACAGGTCTGTCCAAATAAAGCTGCCAGTGTGTCCCAGTGTGTCCCAGTGTGTCCCAGTGTGTCTGCTCTGCATCGAGGCCCCACGCTCGGCCCTTCTGTTGCATAATGAGGAAAGTCTGCAGATGGTTCCAAGGCTTTAAAGTGAGTCAGTACTGCCAGTTCCACGGAAATGCTGCCAGTTTTCTGTCAGACGGCGGGGCAGAAACGTGGCCCAAAATAACCTCCAAATAAAGGACGAACCTCCCCAGGACCCGGGTGTTTCGGAGCACGTGGCTAATCTGCATTTGTCAACATCGCCCGGAGCAACGTCGATTACAGAAAACACAGAGAGCCCAACGCAAACACTCAGACTGGTTCCAGTGGAGTGAGGGGACTTCAGTGATTCTACGGGCGATAATCCCGTTTGTTAGGCCATAACGGTGAAAGTAACAAAGCGTATTTGTGAGTTGACGCACGTTTGCCCGCGAGCCTCCGCTGACTGCAGAGAGTGCGGCTGGATCTTTTAAATCCATCAATAATTCAGCGTAATGTGGCTTTAATAATGCATTTAGAGGCATAGCTCGAAATAACATGGCTCTCCAGGGGCCATGAGGGTTTTCAGTGTGTGTGTGTGTGTGTGTGTGCGGAGAGGAGGAGCTAACCGCGGCTAACAGCTAATCAATAACATTATATAAGTTAGCAGCGTGGAGTCTGCGTCCTGCTGCAGGAGCTAATTCAATCTGCCCAGGAATGCCAGTCATTTCTTGGCAGATCTTCTCAGCACTTTGGAAACACGGCTCCGTCGGCAGAACTCCGGACGTGATGTTTCAGACGCAGAGTACGAGCGTAAGGAAGTTTGTTCATTGCAATCCAACAAAAGTTCAGAAAATAATATGTATAAGATTTATAAAACGTTATGGAGTAAACAGTTATCACAAACAATGCGACAGTATGTTTGAAATCTGTCTCCATAACAATTCATTCTTGTCTACTGGAAACCTCTTCATGTTATAGTTTACTGTGTATGCATTACATTCCGCAAACCCACCAGAAACCCTAAAAAACCTGAAATGAAATTATTCCTGAAGCATCGACCAGGATGGAAAGTAAAGCTAAGTACACCCTCCACTGATGGACACCGTAAACCATACCGGTTTGGTGTCGGGAAAAAGGTTTAAGCACCGGTACCGAAAAAAAACAATCTTATAACTTTAGATCCACATGTTGATGCTGTTGATCCAGGGACAGCCTATTTTTTTTTTTCCACACATTTTTTATTATTTTTTTCTCTATTTTTTCCTAATGTTTACCCTATTCCTCCCAATTATTTAAACAGTTTTTATTTTGTCTTATTTTTCCCCCTCGTTTTTGCTCATTTTTATTTATAATATTTTCTCTATTTCCCCCCAATTGTTCTCTATTTTTTTACCCTTTAAGAAAAAACATCAACATCAATGGCTGACCTCTGCGTCTCGTGCTGTGGCGTATTTTCAAACGTTCAATCGTTTAATGAATCAATAGGTATCGTTACATTCACAGTGTTTCGCTTTTGGACAAATATCAAATGTGCCTCTGAACTGAAATGTTGCAAAAATAAAAACAATAAAAAAAGAAAGAGCAAAGTTGTTCAAACATGTTACAAATCCACTCAGTCCGACAGTGGGCCTGAGGAAGGAAGGAAGAGGACCCTCCGCGCGCCTGGACAGATGCCGATCGAGCTTTACGCGTCTGGAGAGCGCCTTTGGCACGGCACCCAGTGACGCACGGAGCGGCGGTGCCAAAAAATGCGCGAGACCCACACACCGCCAAAATCACAGCGACTTCTCTCTCTCTCTCTCTCTCTCTCTCACACACAGTTCACTGCTGCGTGTTGGAGCGTGCCTGCGTGCGCGAGCGAGCGTGACAGGGGCAGAGAGCGGAACGCGCGCGAGGAGGCACGTCCTTCCGGAGTCCCGCGAAGTACGCACCGGGGAGCGCATTGTTGGAATAGTGAGGGTCTGAGACCTAGGCCTGGTTTATTTATATCTCCATTAGTCTTTACCAGAGCAAAGCCTCTTAATGGGCCCATCCTCATTATAAAGACATTACAAAGTCAAAGCGTAATTAATACAACACATCAACAATACAGACACACATGTAGCTCCACATCCAAAACAATAATTAAGGGTCAGACATGAGAAAAAAACACGTCAGGTGCGTAACAACACGCAAATACAACATCTCTGTCTCGCTCTCTCTCTCTCTCTCCTCTTTCCTCTCTCTCTCTCTCCTCTTTCCTCTCTCTCTCTCTCTCTCTTTCTCTCTCTCTCTCTCTCTCTCTCTCTCTCTCTCTCTCTCTCTCTCTCTCTCTCTCTCTCTCTCTCTCTCTCTCTCTCTCTCTCTCTCTCTCTCTCTCTCTCTCTCTCTCTCTCTCTCTCTCCAAACCAGACCGTTTACTTTACGCACGCAGCGCGGCGGCTCTGCAGAAACTCCAGTCTCCACTTCCCCAAACACCGCACGCGCAGCTCGAGTTTGACAGCGGCAGCGCGAGCTGTCAGAGCGAGCAAGTTTACGTTACGCACGCAGCTATTCCAAAGACTGTTCCTCGTGTTTAGTTTATTGCATGTCCAGAAATAGGGATGAAAAGTTCGCCAAATAAAGAAAGTTTGTCGGGATTACACAAATGTGCGCGAGTCAGGAAGCCCCGGTCTGTGTCGCAGTTCCAAACCCTGTGATAAAAGTGCGAACGCAGCAGTTTTAATCTACTTTACGACAGGATCTCCGTGATTCTCCCGGTAACTGAGCCCTGGCTGCGCGGACGGTCGCCGTGACTCGCGCAGGACTGTGGGGAATGTCGTACCTGCTGCCAGTTCTCCTCCAGCGACGGCAGCGCGGAGAAGTATCCGGTATCGTGCACGATCTGGAGCTCCTGGAAGATGCTGCACATGGGGATGACCTCCATGACGGAGACGCGGACAGCGAGAGAGCGAGCGGCGTGGAAGAGGAAGAGAAGGAGGAGGAGAGAAGAAGCGCATGAAGAAGAGCGCGCGCGCTTTGGGGGGATCAGTGGCGCTTTTTACGCACGGACTGAACTCTGTGCGAGTCTGACAGCGCACTGTAAACTTCCCCCCCGATTCAAACCGACACACGAGCGCACCCCCCTCTCATTCGGTGACGAGCTGGGGGGAGGGCCAATGGGGCGGCAGCGAGCTAAGGCCCGCCTCCTCCCGGGGGTTTGTCCAATGGCGAGGCAGGGCGCGTAGACGCTCATTGGCGCGACGTCGGTGCTATTTTTAGACGAGTATAAAGAGCACGCGCCGAGGAAGCGCAGTTTCAGTGAATCAGCGGAGGCTCGCGCAGCTCCAGACCGCGCCACAGCGCAGCGCACCCGGCACGGACCGGGCCGGAGCGCCGCGGTGTCCGACAGGTCCGGACCGAGAGGAAAGCCAGTCCGGGGGTCAGTTCAGTCTGAGAGTCTGGTTTGGTCTTGAAACACCGCGATGATGACGCGTTCAGTGAGAGTCGTCCTGACGTTATCACGTGCCTTCACACGCGCAGCTTTCAGAGCACGGGCACACGTACATGTTGTTATACATCCTTATTGTTATTGCCTTTAGAACCAGCTGTAAGTGCATCACGTGGCTGAGAGCCAGTGCGCGCATCCTCTGAGGGCAATGAGTTCAGGGAGAATCTGGGCACTGTCATTAGAGACGCACGTGCGCTGTCTGTGGCGGCAGAGGTGATCAGCCCATACTTAAAGTCATGTGACAGGTTTGAATGCTTTTGCAAATAGGACTTATTCACATGGAAAACATCTGCTGTCATAATTATCATTTTATTTTAGTGAAGCAGCAAGAAATGTTGGGCGGAAAAGTTATTTTTTAATTAGATTTCTAAGATAATGACCGGAAGTGACATCGTTAGAGGTAAATGCTGCGTTCCACGTGATCGGACTTTCCGAGCTCCAGCTCTGTAATCCCGACTCGGAAACTCGGGACAGAATCACCAAACCCGAGAAGGAGCATTTAAAGATGGCGGGGCCTACATGACCTTTTAACCATTAAGTGAATGTGGCCCACGACCAAACGAGCGTCATTATCAGTTTACAGATGAACTTCATTGTAATATTAAAATAGTATCATGTGTTTATCATAATTGTCGTACAAGTACAGGGATATTTCAGTAGTAGTAGTTTCATATTTTCCTTTTACCCGTTAAACAGGAAAATACTCTTGAGAAAAACCTTTTTCAGTAAATTCATAATGAGCACGAGGACTGTAGCCTAATAAATAATAATAATAATAATAATAAATAATAATAATAATAATATAATAACGGCGTGTACAGCAGCTACAGTGTCGTCATTATTCATTCACTCACACTCAGTGGTGATAAGCTTCTGTTGTAGCCACAGCTGCCCACGATGCTACAACCTGAGCTCTTATTATGTTACTGCCCTCTGCTGGACGAGTGTTAACTTTGGCTGCCCCCTAGTGGTTATTTCTTTAAACATGCATAGCTCATGGCGTACATATCGATGCTCTGAGCAGCGCCGAGGGTTTGACTCAAAGTAACTTCTGCGGACGAGCCGGTCTCCGACGTTTCCGACCTGGACGACCGGAACGACTCGGAGAAAACGTTTGACCCTGGTCCGACATAACTGGAACGCCGCAGAACCTCCATATTAGTTTGACTCCATCGTTTCCCATTGACAGGGTCGGCACGGCAACCGTTCAAAATCACCTCCACTCACTACATTTCTATAACGGCTCCAAGTGCTTTGTTCATATTAAAGCCTCATTATGAACACTCTATGGACAGTAGGTGGCGCTGTGCAGACGTTCTGTCGATGCCACAGAGATGGAGGAGATGGAACTCCAGTAGCAGAACGTTTGAAAACTGGTCCCAAAGCAAATCACATTTTTTTCACTCAAACCAAAGCGTTTTCTTTTACTGTAGTTTCTTCAATATCGCAGGGGCTTAGGCGACCAGAGGCCCGTTCCAGATGCAGGCCCTATTGTGCATATTTTAGGTTGATGAGATGAACTTGTCTGCCCCAGTCACCTGCCCCCTCTCTGTCCCGGTCGTGTTAATAACCAGAAGCGCGGACACTGTAATAATATGGAGTTCTAATTCAGCTTCATATGAAGCGGCCGACGGTGGAGCGGCCGAGCTCACGGCGCTCGTAAAGAGGCCGGACTCACTTTGTTTTTACGGCGTCCACGAGGTTCAAAGAGGAGCGTTTCAAACGTGAACGTGGGCTGAACGTGTGAGGGCTACGAGGTTCAAAGCAGACGCAGAAATAAGAGAAAGACATGCAACTTGATATTGTTCAGATGAAATATAATCAGTCATCAGGATCCCAGAGGGGGGGGGGGGGAAGGTCCAGGCGTGGCCAAAGGGTGTTATATTATAATGGCCTCACCTGGGGCACTTTGTAATTGGCTGAGGGATCTGCCAACAGGGCTTCCAGAAACATCAGATGTTTCTGCCACACAGTTCCTTCCATTTTCCTCCGTCGTCCACCTCCCTGTTTCTGGCCTTTTGATTCCATTCCAATAAAACCTCCTGAATCCTGGAATCCTCCATCTGACTAATCCTTCTCCAATACTTCGCTCTTCTCTTCGCGCTCACACTCCAGACTCCAGTTCTCCTCCTGAGCGTCTGATGTTGGAGCTTCTGGCTTCACCATGCTCTTTTTCTTAATGGTCCATATAAGAGTAACTGAGCCCTGTAGGGACTTGGACATCAGTAGATCTCCAGATCCTCATGAGTCATGAGACAGTGGCACAGATAGTCTTGTGATCGGTAAGGCCACTGTCGTCGTGTCCTTGGGCAAGACACTCCACCCTCCTCGCCTCCAGTGTCTGCGAACACTGGTGTGTGAATGAGAGGGTGTCTGGTTCCTCAGGGTAAAGCGCTGTGGGCCTGATGAAGGTCCATCTCCACTGGCATGTCCTGCTACAGCGTGATGATTAAAACCCGCGATGCAAAGGTTCTTTCTGGTTTCAACACCTCAGTCATTACTTGATCGATTTACATGAAAAAATAAACATGAGTGTGACTTTATTTACGTCTCCAACAGCAGCTTCAGCCGTTAGGCCTGGAACAGCACACCTGTGAGAGTCCATCATCAGGGGAACGTCCTGACTCTCTGGGTCACTCAGCACGCCACGGCCTCAATGAGGTCCAGACACTCCCGGGTCTGATTTAAGGACATTCAGATCTCCACAGAGGACGAGGAGACAGAAGGACATTCAGATCTCCACAGAGAACGAGGAGACAGAAGGACATTCAGATCTCCACAGAGGACGAGGAGACAGAAGGACATTCAGATCTCCGCGGAGGACGAGGAGACAGAAGGACATTCAGATCTCCGTGGAGGACGAGAAGACAGAAGGACATTCAGATCTCCGCGGAGGATGAGGAGACAGAAGGACATTCAGATCTCCACAGAGGACGAGGAGACAGAAGGACATTCAGATCTCCGCGGAGGACGAGGAGACAGAAGGACATTCAGATCTCCGCGGAGGACGAGGAGACAGAAGGACATTCAGATCTCCGTGGAGGACGAGGAGACAGAAGGACATTCAGATCTCCGTGGAGGACGAGGAGACAGAAGGACATTCAGATCTCCGCGGAGGACGAGGAGACAGAAGGACATTCAGATCTCCGCGGAGGACGAGGAGACAGAAGGACATTCAGATCTCCGTGGAGGACGAGGAGACAGAAGGACATTCAGATCTCCGCGGAGGACGAGGAGACAGAAGGACATTCAGATCTCCACAGAGGACGAGGAGACAGAAGGACATTCAGATCTCCACGGAGGACGAGGAGACAGAAGGACATTCAGATCTCCACGGAGGACGAGGAGACAGGAGGACATTCAGATCTCCGCGGAGGACGAGGAGACAGAAGGACATTCAGATCTCCACGGAGGACGAGGAGACAGGAGGACATTCAGATCTCCGCGGAGGACGAGGAGACAGAAGGACATTCAGATCTCCGCGGAGGACGTCCCGGCCTCGCCGCGGCCTCTGCGAGCGATGAGTCTCGTCCTCCGCCGTGTCCCGAGTCACGATGGCCTCGCCGCTGGTACCGACCCCACGGCGAGGCCCGAACAAAGGCCTCTCACTCTCCAACAAGACCCCTCTGTCCCCTCACTCCTCCGTCTGTCCCCTTCACCCCCGCCCCCCGTTTGTCCTGTAAACGCTCAAAGCCTCCTCTGTCCCGGCCGCTCAACTTTCCCCTGATTCTTCCGTCGGGTCCGTCGGCCCAGGACGCTCACTTCTAATGAGCCGTCCTTAAATCACAAACAAACACAGATGAGGCCTGACGGGCGAGTGTTCGGCGTAAACATGTCCCGCCTCGGCCACGGGACGCGCTCGGACAAACACGTCAGAAATGTCAGATGTTTATTCATCAGCGCCGCAATTAACGGCAAAGTGTCGGGAACAAAGCGAGTCACGTCAGAGGAACAAACGCAAGACCGAGAAAGGGTTTTGATGGCTGAAAAGTTTGAGCAAATGTGTTTTTCTGTGGTTTCTTCATCATTAATGTTTAATACGATTCGAAAAGCGCTATATAAGACTAATGCATTATTATTATTATAATATCAATAGCATCCTGACCAGCTCCATCACTGTGTGGTTCTTCTACAGAGGGACTATAGAGAGCTTCCTGACCAGCTCCATCACTGTGTGGTTCTTCTACAGAGGGACTATAGAGAGCATCCTGACCAGCTCCATCACTGTGTGGTTCTTCTACAGAGGGACTATAGAGAGCTTCCTGACCAGCTCCATCACTGTGTGGTTCTTCTACAGAGGGACTATAGAGAGCATCCTGACCAGCTCCATCACTGTGTGGTTCTTCTACAGAGGGACTATAGAGAGCATCCTGACCAGCTCCATCACTGTGTGGCACGGCGCCAGCACTGCCTCCTGCCGAAGGAGCCTCCAGAGCAGAGATGATCTGTGGAGCTCCTCTCCCCTCCATTAAGGACATGTACTACGCACCCATCACACAGTCTCTTCAAAGTAATGCCTTCAGGGAGGAGACTGCGGAATCCACGGGCCAGGTCCAGTCGACTGAAGAATAGTTTAATACACAAGGCCATCAGGTAGCTGAACTCCCTGCCCTCCCTCCCACCTCAGCGTTCCACGATCAAGGATGAGAAAAATATAATTTCAAATGTTTGTGTAGTTTTTAGCAGCTTTGATGGTAAAGTTGTTTCGCCTACGGCCAAGTCCGTGTAAGAGTTCAATCCTTTCACTGCTGTGTTATCCAGAGAGTGCCGTCGGGGCCTGAGCAGTTTGACAATAACCCGAATGGACGATAAAGCATTTCATCGATCACATGTCGGCAGCGAGTAGTGTTTGAAATGAAGCACCTTTGGTTTTATTCAGCAAGACCAGGTGATGACAGACAGAGACCGCCCACAATCACATGACGTCACACAGGGCGAAAACCAGGAAGAAAACCAGGACTAAAGCTGGACTGATAAAACATAATCCTAGTTATTCTTTTGCTGTTGTGGAAGTGATAAAAGCCGTCACAGACATGAGAGGAACTGAATAAACCAGGACTAACCCGCCCCCCCCCCCCCCCCCCTCTCTGCAGCTGTGGAGGCGATGAGTGAGTGACCTCAGGAGACCCCCCTCCCACTCACATAACATTCACATTACACATGACAACCTCCCATAATAATCCCCCTCCTCCCCCTGCCCCGCGGTCCTCCTCCCCCCGCCCCGCGGTCCTCCTCCCCCCGCCCCACGGTCCTCCTCCCCCCTGCCCCGTGGTCCCCCTGCCCCGTGGTCCCCCAGCCCCGCGGTCCCCCTGCCCCGTGGTCCTCCTGCCCCGTGGTCCTCCTGCCCCGCGGTCCTCCTCCCCCTGCCCCGCGGCCCTCCTCTCGCTGCAGAGGAATGTCCGCCCTCTTCGGTGAGTCCCAGCCGAGGGGGTTCCTCTGACTCCTCTGCCCCACAGCGGAACGACACATTGGGGACACGCCGTGGACCAGACTCACCTTAAAAACACGTTCAGATCCCAAAGTGGAACCAGTAGATAAGATCTGGTCAGGGTCCCGCTCCAGCTCGTGGTGCCCGAGACGAGAGTTCATTTGATTTTAACACAAGTTATTCATGAGATATTTAATAAATCTGATTCACATGAAGTGTCGAGACTGAAAAGGTGAATTCATGAACACTTTGTAAATGTAAATGTAAATGTAAATGTAAATGTAAATGTAAATGTAGGGCTATTGGAAATGACTGTAGGGGAGACGGGGGTAAGATGAGACACTTTTTGTAGATTCAAGATTTTTATTTGTCAAACCATGTGACTGATTTGAAATTCTCTCATCCTTGATTGTGAAGCGGGGGGTGGGGGAAGAGGGGTGGGAGGGAGGGCAGGGAGTTCAGCTTCCCGATGGCGCTGTGTACGGAACTGTTCTTCAGTCGACTGGACCTGGCCCGTAGATTCCTCCTCCCAGAAGGCATTACTCTGAAGAGACTGTGTGATGGTGCGTAGGTTCCCTGGTGATTCTGACGGCTTTGCGGGTGAGACGGGTGGAGTACATGTCCTTAATGGAGGGGAGAGGAGCTCCACAGATCTTCTCCGCTGCTCTCACGATGCACTGGAGGCTCCTTCGGCAGGAGGCAGTGCTGGCGCCGTGCCACACAGTGATGGAGCTGGTCAGGATGCTCTCTATAGTCCCTCTGTAGAAGAACCACACAGTGATGGAGCTGGTCAGGATGCTCTCTATAGTCCCTCTGTAGAAGAACCACACAGTGACGGAGCTGGTCAGGATGCTCTCTATAGTCCCTCTGTAGAAGAGCCACACAGTGATGGAGCTGGTCAGGATGCTCTCTATAGTCCCTCTGTAGAAGAACCACAGTGATGGAGCTGGTCAGGATGCTCTCTATAGTCCCTCTGTAGAAGAACCACACAGTGATGGAGCTGGTCAGGATGCTCTCTATAGTCCCTCTGTAGAAGAGCCACACAGTGATGGAGCTGGTCAGGGTGCTCTCTATAGTCCCTCTGTAGAAGGACCACACAGTGATGGAGCTGGTCAGGGTGCTCTCTATAGTCCCTCTGTAGAAGGACCACACAGTGATGGAGCTGGTCAGGATGCTCTCTATAGTCCCTCTGTAGAAGGACCACACAGTGATGGAGCTGGTCAGGACGCTCTCTATAGTCCCTCTGTAGAAGTGCCACACAGTGATGGAGCTGGTCAGGATGCTCTCTATAGTCCCTCTGTAGAAGAACCACACAGTGATGGAGCTGGTCAGGATGCTCTCTATAGTCCCTCTGTAGAAGTACCACACAGTGATGGAGCTGGTCAGGATGCTCTCTATAGTCCCTCTGTAGAAGAACCACACAGTGATGGAGCTGGTCAGGATGCTCTCTATAGTCCCTCTGTAGAAGTACCACACAGTGATGGAGCTGGTCAGGATGCTCTCTATAGTCCCTCTGTAGAAGAATCACACAGTGATGGAGCTGGTCAGGATGCTCTCTATAGTCCCTCTGTAGAAGAACCACACAGTGATGGAGCTGGTCAGGATGCTCTCTATAGTCCCTCTGTAGAAGTTGCACATAACAGAGGCTGGGACTCTAGCTCTTCTGAACTTGAGAAAGTAGAGACGCTGATTACTTTTCTTGACCAGAGATGTAGTGTGCATGGTCCAGGAGAGGTTCTCTGTGATGAGCACACCCTTAGTGCTGGTCACCCTCTCCACTGCAGCACCATAGATTGTTAGAGGAGCATGCTGGACCCGTGCTCTTCGAAAGTCCACAACAATCTCTTTTGTCTTCTCCACATTTAGAGAGAGGTTGTTCTGTGTGCACCACATGGCCAGACTGCTCACCTCACTCCTGTAGGTTGACTCGTGTTGCTGATGAAGCCCACCACTGTGGTGTCGTCTGCAAACCTGATGAAGAGGTTTGAGTCGTCTATGAGAGGCCTTCACAACATTGACCGTGTGTAGACGGTATTCCTGATTCATTTAATGCTGTCCTCGTTGAAACAAGTGGTGCTTTTCTTACAAAAACGGTAGTGTATACAACACTTTTATATTTACACTCATTTTGGGATGTTTTCTATTTGTTTGCATCTTGAGTATGTTTTTTGTTTTATTTAAAAAAGGGTTTATTTTACCCCCAGGAGTTGAACTGAACCTCCAGAAGTAAAAGACACTAAACATCATAAAACCTTATGTTTCACATTTAAATGTTTCCAACCAAAGAAGACCCTGTGAAGTGAAACAGGCCGGAGAGAGGATAACCACTCTGCCACGGCGCCTGGTTTACTCCGGTGTGAGAGAAGCGAGTGGGAGTAACGTTCGGAAAAGCAAGTTTGCGTCTTTTTCGGGACATTCTTCTCACCGCAGTTTATTTTTAGTAAATTACAGCGGCAGAACGGTGAGATCACGCGGCTATTTTGGCCACGACTGGAAAAAGGTTTATATAAATGAGAGGATCTGCAGAAAACGGTCCTCTGGGGTTTCTAAGTGGAGGGGAATCCCGGCCTCTGTCCTGGAGCAGACGGCGCTGGTAACGACCGGGTTCAGCTCTTTGTCAAACAGGCGCCATCTTGGATCGGGACACCAAAGGTAAACAGACACACGAGGCTCGGAGCAGAACCTTTGGGGTTGGATTGGATCATCTGAGGGTCAAAAACGGGGTTCAAGAGCAGTAAGTTAGGACTAAACCAGGACTGAGTGGAGTTCAATAAGTGATGTTGTAACCTTGGCATTCTACTGTAGACCCTTTTGGCGGGAGTGAGCAATCTTCAATTTGGAGAAGAAAGGGCAAAGAATGTCATATGGTCCTTTGGGGTTGTAGCTAACTCTATAGCACACGCGTGTGCTGACTTACATGCAGGTGACGTGTATCGTACACAAGTTCGTTGTCACTTAGGATCTTTTATGACACGGCTCTTCACAGTGTAAGAACACTCCATTGACTTAAATGTGATTTTCCAACGTTCTACCGGTCATTATTTTCTGATAGAGGACCTCTGAAAAAATAATGACTGTTGCCAATGGCAACGGAGTTCGTGCTTGTCAGGTCTTTCAGTATTATTAGAGACACTGTCTCTGTCTCTGTCCCTGTGAGAGACGTTTGGGAAATCACTCGTGAAGTTAACTCGAGTCCGACTTTACCCAGAGATTCACCATCATTCCTCCTCTATAACTGCACCTTCAACTAAGTAGCTAGCTGTGCCGCTACTAGCCTAGCCACACTGCCTGGAATCAACAAACGTTGCCAAGCAACGTGCAGACTTTTGGGAAGTATTTGGTGCGTAGCTTTTAGGTTACAGAGATAAAGCACATTATGAGACAAGGTTACAAGGTTTGGTGCTGCTCAGTGCAGTGGGGCTGGTAAGTCCTGGGCTGTTGAGATGTTCTCTCTGTTGGGAGAGGCCCATGTGCTGTTGGGAGATGTCCTGGGCTGTTGGGAGATGTCCTGGGCTGTTGGGAGAGGTCCTGGGCTGTTGGGAGAGGTCCTGGGCTACTTTATGTTATTTTGAAAATTTAAAAACCTACTATGGAACTGTCTCGTCTGTAACGTAGTGCCTTTTGAAGACCTTCATTGTTCACACTGATAGAAATGTTGATCCTGAACTTTTGCACCTGCTGTATCTTAACCATTATTAATATATTTAAACCACTGACTCAGCAACACCACTTCAGCATTCTTTTTTATGTGAAACAAAATGTATATTTATATTAATACATAAGCACAGACTCATCGGTTTCTTGCATGCGTGTTGCTGAAAGTTTATGTGATGAACTCCTACTCCTTTTGAGGACAAAGTCTTGTTTTTGTTTTTCCTCTGTAAAAAATGCTTGAAATACTTTTTTGCTCAAATGAATAAATAAATAAATGAAAATGAAAAAAAAAATGGATTAAATGTTTGCAGGTTTTCTTTACATCGTCAGGGTTGGAATGAATGAGTGGAGGTTTGTGCATCATGTTCTGAGCCTCCTGTGTAAAGTCATGGTTGAAGGTTTTCTGAAAAATAGGGGAAAGAAAACTCAGGAATCAAACAAAGTATCTAGAAGAAGTCCTGGCAACGCTTTTGAGTTTCTAAGACACAGTTAGTGAGTGGTTGAAGAGAAGAATCACACTAGGAGAGGAGGCTGACAATGCCCTGAAGTCAGTTATTGTCCAACAGAAGAGCACTTCAGGACGTAACGTTTCACACATCGCTCCTTCAGAGTCAGAGCGGGACCGTCTGCTCTGTAACAGACAAATGACACAATCTTCCCCTGAACTGACACCTGAAGAACATTACTCTGCACTTTTCCTCAGGCTCCTGGTGCTTTGCCAACGAGTGTGAATTATTAATATCACACTGACATTACACGGATCATAAAGTGTGTGTGAGGTCATCTCCATCACAGCTGCTCTTCATTGGTCTTTATCCCAGCGTGTGAGTGGATGAACTCATGATTTTACTAACTGCTCATAAATCTGAAAGAACGGCTGAGGAATCAGTATTTCAAACAGATGCAACTGTCCATATCCACAACAACCGCCAGCATCTTTCGTGCATGACAGAGGTCCTGAATTCAAATCCATCGTTGGACGGAATGATGGACGTCCCAGAACAGAGGCAGATGTAAGGCAAGGCAAGTTTATTTGTAGAGCACAATTCATACACAAGGCAATTCAAAGTGCTTCACAGTTGCATAAAGTTACAAGAAAACAGATCAAATCAATCATTAAAACATCAACATAAAAAATAATCAATTATAGTAAAAGTCAAACAAAAAAGAGCTGTTTTCAGCCTGGATTTGAACATTGTCAGAGTTGAGGCCTGTCTCACATCCTCATGTATCGGAGACATCTCTGGGACCAGCGGAATTCCGGTCTCCAACCAGTCTCCAGGTCGGTGAGTTAGACTCTTTGTATGACGTCCTACAAAGCTGTAGGAGCGAGAGGCGTGTTATTTGAGAATCACTGGGGTTATTTCTATAGTGGGCCTGGTTTTGGTTCTGGTTTAGACATAGCTTGATACGGCTGTTTGCAGATTGATATAGTTCTACTGAATACCAGGACCAGCTGTTCAAAATAGTGCCCTGTACAATAGGATAAAGTTGTTGTCGGTGTGGCCGTCCGACTCCGTTCAGGTTCCTCTTGTGAAAACGAACTGCCCACCCCTGATCTCGTAGTTTGCATCATTGCTTTGCTTCTGTGCCACGTTTCCAGAGAAAGATCTATTATCAAACCACAGAATCTGCGGATCAACATTGAACCATTGCCGCCGCCCTCTCGTCGACGTAAGCTGAAACCAGTTCTGTGCAGAAAGTCCGATCTATCAAACACTGACGGCCAAACCGAGCCCAAACTCTCCGCCCCCGAGCTGGCGCCGGTCGCTCCACTGGTATCGTTGTGGTCGAGCCGAGCCCGCGCTGTTTGTTTGGCCCCGCGCTGGTTTATGTTTGGGTTTACTCCAGTGCATTATGGGACGCTCAGAGCTTTGTGCTGCCCGTGTTTTATGTGTGTGTGGTCCAACCCTGGGAATCCCTCACGAGGCCAACGAAGCAAGAAGAATCCTCCAGGGGTAAAGGACTGATGCGAGACGTCAGACCAGGAGAGAAAGGTTCAGAGAAAGTCATCAGAGTGTGTGAGAGGGGATTCATTTTGGTCACACTGTTCTGATTAGCTTTGATTAGTTCTGGCGCAAGATTTGATTCACAATCACCTTTTTTCAAAGTGTAAATATCAGTCCCATTGTAATTTTAGATGATTTAAATTTAAAGTGCATTTTATCGATTGCGTCTTAAAGTTTTATACTAAAAAGAGCCAGTCTTTGAACTGAACGGATCCCAAAGACCTGGCTCCCAGTAAAGAGCCGTAAATCCCATCACTTACAGCCTGGGACTTGATCTTTTTTCCCCTATTAAATACCGAAACTTCTGCCTATTGTGGTGTAATCTGTCAAAAGCTTCGCACAGCCTGCGAACCTTCATCACAATTTATATTTCCAACACTTATCGATCTTATCGTTGTATCTTACATTAATCTGACGAAACGGACTTACACTTGATGTAAATATTCATCCAATTGATTCCTTGCTCTGTTAAGATTTCTGCCTTTTAGTTCCTGATTCACTCATCTCTGTGTCGTATTATCCTCCGTACTTAGGATCAGGTCAGGCCCGCTCTCTCGGGGAGTTCCACATGTTAAACCTGAACCCCCCAGTTTCTACTCAGTTACATTAAAGAAGAGTCTTACTCACCAGAAGATGTCTTTCGTGGGTCTTTATTGACGGATTTGTGAAAGGAAAAGATCCCCCTGATCAGTCTCAGGTCACGGTCGTGCGGCTCTCGATCTACAGACCTTGGTTTTGGAGACGAGTGTCAGGTCTAACGGTCAGATACTGTGTGGTCTTGAGAGGCCACAGCTGCTAAGTGTGACTGGCAATTGGTTCGTGATCGGCTCCAGATTTGGGGGTGGCCACTACATGGAGAATTGTGACCGATAGTTAGAAAGAGGTTTTCAGAATGGAACAGATCGCTCTGAGCTGAACTCAGGCAGCCGCACGCTGGCAGAGACGAGCCGCCTTCACAACGCTCACATTAGACATACCCTTACTATACGCCACACACGTACAACCCTGAGGGGCATCTGCAGATGTCTAGATAAGGAACTGGTGTCCGTTTGACTAAACTTAGATCAGGAACTGCAGACAGACATGAGGAACTGCAGACAGACATCAGGAACTGCAGACAGACTGAAACCAATGTCCATCTGCCGGAGGTGGAAGTGGTCTGGCGGGCCAGTCCCTTTGTCATAGAGGCCTCAGTATGAAGAGGTGAAGCCTGTCACTCTTCCAGCGCTGAATAGCTCCATATAAGGCCAGACACTAAGATGCCTTTAATAACCAAACACAGGTTAATACAGCTCACAAGATTATAATACGTTCAGTGTATAGGAATACATGATTATATAATGAATACAAGCTCGATAGCCCAGAGCAACGCCCTTTTTGGGTCTTACCAACTGCCCTCCAGGCTACAGTCAAAGAAGTGAAAAATTAAGATAATAAAGGGTGATTTTGTCCCGAGGTTATAACACTTGACTAATACCTTTTTGAGTTTTTTCATTGACTAAAACTAATTTAAAGATGTCTAAAACAACGGGCCGCAGTGACTCAACTGTAACCACCACTGAGTTTGGAGTGAATGAATGAAGCGTGTTATTAGATGACATGATGTCTTCTTTGCAGGAAACAGTTTCCACTTCTGCTCCACATTTCCATCAGTGAACTCTGCTTCACCTCAGACCTCAGTGTGAGCCTCTGAGAGGCACCGGTCCAACTGGGATGATCCGAGCGTGAGCTAACACAGGCTAACATGAGCTAACACAGGCTAACATGAGCTAACACAGGCTAACATGAGCTAACACAGGCTAACAGCTAAGACGGCTCTAACGTTTAAGCAGTGCTGGACAGTGAAGACATGCTGTTTTCTGTGTTTTAGAGCTGATCCTCTTTAATCTCCTCCGTGAGAAGATCTGGCTTTGGAAGGAGCAGGAGTCTGGCCCCAACAGTTACATAATGATCTCGCTCTCTTTTCCACTGGGGCATTCGCTCAGCAGCAGTAGCACCAACGTCTTACTTTACAAACTCAATGAAGAAAATAAAATGAATCTAGTTCTCACTCTGCAGACGACCTTGTTGCTGTCGGTCCACATTGTTCACAGCTTTGCTCTTTCTCCTTCTCTTATCTCTCTTTGTAAAGTTTACTGTGTAATGTTGTTCAGGGTTGAGTGAAACCAAAGCAGTTACACAAGAGCTTCATTCACAAACACAGCTTTACATGGAGTCATTTCTGATCACAAACACAGACATCATGTTCATGTTTGATGCGATGATGAAGCTTCTGCGCCTATTCAACCTGGAAGACCTTCCTGCAGCGCTCGCTCATCGCCTCATCCTCAGCAGCTCCTCATCAATCATCCAATCACAGCCCCATCTCAGGCCACACCTTCACAACAGCCAATCACCGCAGCTGCTCATTCCTGCTTCAGCCATTCATCGGCCAGCCATTCTTAAGCCTCCTCGTCCATCGCTCGGACGTTTCCCAGCTGTGCTGCGCCCCTCCTCCGCCTGGCCTCTCCTCGGCTCCGCTCGTCTTCCCCAACTGGCCGCCCCGGGTCTCATCCACTATTATCCCCAGTGTAAATCTGTCTATCACTCATCCTCGACGAGTATTTCTTATCGTTAACTCAGTTTCCCACCGAGCCCCAATCATGATTCAAGTCCAATAACTTTCTGTTTCAGGATGAAATACGTTCTGCTCTTCTGTTTCAGGATTATTACATGTGCGATTTGAAACGTGTTCCCTCTCTTGACTTTGCACGAGTGACACTATGTAGTAATGGTGGATACGCTCAGGCATGTTCTCTCTCTCGCCTTTGTTGTCCATCTGTGAAATCTGCTTCATCGAGATAAAACACATCCATAAATAAAGGCTGGGAATGAGTGGGTGAATCATATTGGACCAAATGTCAGATCTAATGAATATCCTGAACTGAATCGGTGAGTTCTCTCCATGGGGGAAGTGTCCTGGTTAATTAAAGGCCCACTTCGGGGACACTGGTTATTTTGAGTTTGTCGTCCTTTCAGGCTGAAGTCTGGCTGATTCCGAGTTCCGACTCGTGTAAAGCCTGTTCAGAAATGACATTTCTTTCCCATCATGCATCTGTCGCCGTTTCAAACCCGGACGGCACGCGGCGGCGCAGATGTCCGCCCGTCCGCCCGCCCTGGCGCCCGCTCACACGGCCCGAAATGTCAGCTCGTCCGTGGGATTGATGCGCGCTGACGTCCCCCTGCGAGGAACCAGAGCTGGAGCCGGGCCAGGGCCTGTCCGCGGACCGCCCCCCGCCGAGAGGGCCATCTGTGCGGGGAGAGGAGGCAGCGATGGGCCCCTCTGTCGGTGCGGGGGACGGAGCCGGTACAGGTGTCCCTGCCAACACCGGCCAATCAGAGGAGACGGGGGGGGGGGGGGGGGGGGGGGACGACGACAGGAGAGAAACAGGAAGTTCAGATCTGCATTTACATTATACCATTATATTATTATACTTAAGTGCATCTGCTTTAATGCTTTGAAATATGACTCATTTAGATGGATCTGTTAGAAATAATTATCATTTTATTTCAGTGAAGCAGCAAAGCATTAATAATCATTTCAGGGTTAGGGCTGGTTATGAATAAGTGTATTATTAATGGCCTATTAGTATGTTACCAGATAAAAGTATAATAAGCAGAGTGTTAATACTTTACTTAATGCTTATTAATACTGAACGATATAACCTTAATATAAAGTGTTACCTTATTTTTATTAAAATGTTCAAGCTGCTGACAGGAAGTGACATAGATAAAGGTAAAGTTCCAGAGCAGTTTGACTCATTTCCCATTGACATTATGGTTGTTTAATAGTTTAATGTCACTTCAGGAAAAATTGCCAAACTAAAAACAACTGGGTAAATGTTTCAGCAAAATCTTGAATATAATTTATGTCTGTGTTTTTGCGAAAATTGTGTCTAATGTGTCATTTGCACTTTAAGGGAAGACGCTGCAGGGGAATAAGACAACTTTTTAAATTAGAAATATCAATTTGAAACATGAACATCTGAACATTACTTAACATGAATATGAGGAAAAAATGTATTGCGAGTTTTCTGTCATTTTATGTTTTCATATAAACATGCCCAGAATTTCCCATATCTTCTCAAATCTAAATAATGGGTTAAAATGTAGGGTTTTATTCTGTGACATATTATTAGTGGACAAATCTGTAAAAATAAGGAGAATAATTCAACACTCATAAAGGAATTCAATATTAAAAATCCCTTTGAAAAAAACATTCAACCTTCCAAGGCTGGCAGGTTTAAAGTCTGTAGGAGCTAAAGTGGAGATACTGCTGCACCGATGTGAGAACAAATGCGTTTAGAGAAAAAAGCCTCACAATCTATGGAGAAACATTGAATCAGTGCAATAATTAAATGTGTTGTTGTGAAGATGAGTTTTCAGGTGAACGTTTACACTGTTACAATCACCAGGAAGTCGCTGAATTATTATATATTAAATAATGACTGTCCCGTAGACTTGTCCCCGCCCTCCACCTGAAATCCTACAACATGAGCGCGACCCATTCTTGATATAAACCCTCCTCAGTCTGTTCTGAAGCCCGAGCGCTCGGACACATAATGAACGGTTTCCTCACAGACTCCTGTGGAGATTCTAATGGGATCTTCTGAAGACGTCCATCAAGGAGCTTTACCTTCTCCACATTTACATTTCTGTCGCGCTTTATTTCACACACGAGCCGCCGCCGTGATTTCCAATGGCAGACCTGACTTTACCCAGAGCCTGAGCCAGGACGGAGCAGAGGTCTACAGGTCGTGCTCCATGAATGGGCTCTGGACCTGGGCTTGAGGACCCCCTGCAGGAGTGTGATGTGTTCAGGCAGGTCCTCCTCAGTGTCAGTGTCAGGGTGAACACGAGACGACAGAGGTTCAGTTTCGAGGAGGTTCTCATGGACGATGGAGGGGCCTGCACAGCCGGGGGTCCTGGGATAGCCAGTAGTGAGACTAAAAAGCCACAAGATTTTGAATACTGTGGATTTTTCCTTTATTTGACTGCACTTCATCCAATATGCTCATGGTAGACGGCTTAAATCTGAATCAGAATCTGAATCAGAATAGTTTTTATTGCCATTGTTTCAGAACAGGTTCACAAACTAGGACTTTTTCTCGGTGCAAACGTGCGACATAAACATATAACACAGAATTAAAATAAAAGATAAAAATAAGCTAAAGAACGTTAAACTATAAGGCTATAGGGGCATGCATAAAAAATATTAAATAAATAAGATAAAATAAAAGTGACACATGTGTAGGTGTATAAAGTGATATTAAGTGATTAAGTGATGAGTGACAGCAGTAACATCTTCGTTTTCATTCAGTATAAAAAAGACTAAACTGTACGATGCTTATGTTTCTCCACTCACGATGAGCTTATTCAAAAACTAAACCAGATCCAAAAATCCTTGTAACTAATAAGACACGGAATAAAACCATAAATTGAAATCTGGGTCAATCCATTATTTAGATTGTGTCACTAAAAGTCCAGGCAATGTTGGCCATTTTTATGCACAAACTTATTATTATATGAAAATGACAGAAACCTTCCTCGTATTTATATCAGTGAAGTTTTAACTTGGCATCTCTACATGTATTTCTTTTCCCATTTCACCTGCAGCGTCTCGCCTTAAACTGAACTATAGTTAGTGAATAGTAGGGCCGTCCCGATAACAACCACATCGATCAATAACTAACAGATAAACGATACATTTCTTTATTTGCATTTTCCCTCTATTTTATATTTGTAAAACTTTCATGTATTTCATGTTTACTGCAGCTTTTAGGATGAGTTTATGCACTTTTAGAACAAAGCTTTACTGCCATGCTTATGCTTTAGAGTCGATATTATCGTTTATCGCGATATTTTCGAGCTTCACATTTGATATCATGACAGGCCTAGTTAACAGTTACCAATGTTTCATATTGGTTTGCACATTTAAAAGGATTTTCATTTCGTTTAGTTTAACCTTTGGTCTAGACCTCTCAGTCTTGGTTTAGCCGTGATCGTTCTTCTGAGCAGGTCTGGGCATGATCTCAGTCTGACTCGATCACAGCTCATGTTGTGGTTTGTGGCTTTAATCCCACAGTGTTCAGACTGTGCTCCGTAAATACCAGCCCGGTCCTGTTGTAGTTCCTCAGTCGCTCGGAGCGATCCGTCACCGCGGCCTCTCCAGGTCATAACAGGTTAAACAATCTGTTCACCTGACGTGATCCACAGTTTATTGGCAACTTTGGTTAAACAGCCCAACCAGCCCCTGCAGAACCTTTGACATCAGATGAACTTCTTTTCTTTTCAACTGTCACTGAATCCGAACTTTTCCACTGTTGTGACTGTGGGACTGTGGGACGAGAGGCAGACCCCGGGACGAGGGGCAGACCCTGGGACGATCCCGTGTTTACATGCATGATGTCATCCGAGTCTCTGCACGGTCTGCGAGAGGTCTACGTTGTGAACACTACTTGTTGTCCTCAACCTGTGAGACGATTCTGTGACGTCCCTGCAAAGTCTCCATATACCAAGGAGCTCTCAAAGAGTCGTGTGGAGTCCACGTTCACACTGCCCTTCTTCACGCTCAAATCAGATTGTTTGAACCAGTCAGATTGTTGTCATTCTTCTCTCGAATGCGACCTGGATGTGATCTTCTGTCTGTGGAGTTCAGCTGTGGAGCGGGAGGTGAGGCTTCACTCACGCTGACTTCATTCATAAAAGTGCACGTGTTGTTTTCCTCCTGCTCTGCTTTAATGCAGAGTGAATGTAGAGCATCACTGACGTGTGTCGGATAAATGTGAAAACATCAGATACATATCAGATTTAGGACCACACAGCCAAGTGTCCTGGGTCGAATCTGAAAAGATCAGATACAGGTCGGATCGGGGCAAAACAAAATCTGAGTTGGGCCAGTTCAGCCTCGAGTCTGAACGTAGCCTTGGAGACCTCGCGTCGACCTCTCAGAGACAATCAGCGAGTGAACCGAGGACGGAGCATGAACCCAGATGAGGAATGTCTCTTTTTCAAAATAAACAAGAAAACAAGTGAAACGTTTACGAGCGTCAGTTGTTTCTCGACTGTTGCTTCACCACGTTTCACTCGTTGTTCCGCTCAGTCCTTTAAACCTGAGAGTCTGAATTGTGTGGGATACAAAGTTGTTTATGGAGCTGATATTTACTGCACAACTGTTTCCAATCGTTTTCTGGCTCGAAGTGAAACAAAATCCTGGCCCGGGGGGGTTTGACCCACACCCTTCACTCACACAAACAGATTCAGACGCAGAGGCTCAAAGCTTCATCTCACAAATATGTCGTTATTTACATAGAAACACTATTATTTATCTCCAGCCTTATCCGAGATACATGGATAACAATAATAATAATAATAATAATAATAATAGTCTGGACTCTGATGCAGACCCTTGTAACATTTCTGCAACATGCAAAATATGGACCATCTCAAATAGAGATGCACCGATCCAGCTTTTTTGCTACTGATACCAATACCGATACTGGGCTTTGAGTATCTGCCGATACCCGATATTTACCGATACCAAGAGACTTTCTTAAAAGTGTCTTTCTCTGAGTGAAAAATGTAATTGACTCTTCTCCATTTTAGGATCAATAAAGTCATGTTTTACTGTCATGATGTTACGGATCAATTATATCCATTGATAAACTCTTCGATAAACATTTAACATGGATGACTTTTCTAAATTAAATATCCTTGTGTGTATCACCAGCAGTGATTATTTTATTTTATTGTATTAAGCTTAGGTATTTCTATTATTGTTTCTGTCCCAGCCTTGATTAGTTTTTGTTAGCATTAGCATGCTCCCGCTAACTTTAGCATGCTATTGCTAACCACAGAATTTTGCGCGGTGATCAAAAATATATTTGCGGAGGTTTAAACTAACTCAGCGGTTGAATTCTCCAGGTTCTTAGCTCTACAATGATATACAGCATGCCCATATTCAGTGACGTACATTCCCCTTAATAATCCAGTCATGTCGCGCTGGTTCATAATATAATAATAATAATATAAAAGTTATCGAACTTACTCAGTTTACTTTACTCCTGCGTCTGACAGAGATGGGCTGTACCATCTTTTCACACGGGGGAAACATTGATCAGGCCACAAACCAGCTCGAGGGGCATTAAAACTGTGTTTTCAGTACACGTTGGCTTAGTAGGGCAAATATCTAAGAACAATAAAATAAATAAGACTTGTTTTTTGGGAGAAAAAAAAAATGTGGTCGCGAGAAGCCGTGGATTCACACACGCTGACTTCCTTCATAACAAGCGCACGTGTTTTCCTCCTGCTGCCGTTTAACGCAGAGAGAACGGCAGCAGGAGTTCATCGATGACATACGTATCAGATGTGGGACAGTTTAACCTCTTAACCTCCACCTGAACCGAGCACATTTCCCCCAGTTTGGCTTTACCCAAATCTAGAAGCTTCTTGAAGCTAAACGAGGATGAAAACGCAACAAAAAAGTGACGAAAGAGCGACAAAAAAAATACAAAACTCAACAAAAAAAGTGGCATAAATTAGATGAAAAGGAACTTGAGAAAAGTGACGGCCACCAACTGGAGTGTGCAGTATGATCCATGGGTTACGCTTATCTTTCAAATGTAGTGGAGTAAAAGTAATAAGTTCTCAACCATGACACAAATACAGAGCCTCTCGAAAGTATTAATACACCTTGAACTTTTGCACATTTTGTCATGTTTACAACCATAGACGTAAAGAATTTATTTGGATTTTTTTACTGAAAGTTCACACACAAGTAACAGACAACTGTGAAGTGAAAGTAAAATGATACATGATTCTGTTATTTTACAAACAATTGAAAAGTGAAAAGTGGTGCGTGCATAAGTATTCATACAGTCCATTAAATTGCCTTTATAACATTCCTAATGACTGCAGAAAGTTCACACCTCGCCCTAACCATTAAATAGAGGCCACCTGTGTGTGATCTACTCTCAGTATAATTCCAGCTGTTCTGTGAGGGCCTCAGAGCTATGGTCAGAGTGTATTGGTCACTAAACAACATCATGAAGGCCAAGGAGCTCACCAGAGAGGTCAGGGATAAAGCTGTGGAGAAGTTTAAAGCAGCGTTAAGTCATACAAAGATTTCCCAAGATTTGAACATCTCACGGAGCACAGTTCAATCCATCATTCAGAAATGGAAAGAGTATAGCACCACTGCGAACTTACCAAGACACGGCCGTCCACCTAAACTAACAGACCGAACAAGGAGAGCACTGGTCAGAAATGCAACCAAGTGCCCCAAGATAACTCTGGAGGAGCTGGGACGTCCTGCCGCTGAGCTGGGGGAATCTGTACATGGGACAACTATAAGTCTCTACACAAATCTGGCCTTCATGGACGAGTGGCAAGAAAGCCATTATTGAAAGGAGGCCATAAGAAATCCCGTTTGAAGTTTGCTAGAAGTCATATGGAGGACACAGCTCCATGTGGAAGAAGGTGCTTTGGTCAGAGGAGACAAATGCAGGAGTATAAAGTACAGGTAATAGTTGTAGTAATAATATCAGTGAGAGTAGAACCCCCGGCCTCGCTCGAGCTCTGGAGGAACTCCCTTTAGGACGAGCGCAGATCCTCCTCAGGTCCCGCTCATGTTTCAGGTCGACTCCTCGCTGACGACAGTTTGCTTTGATTCACCGCCAAACGATGAGCTCGAACAGGCAAAAACCGCGACCTCCGGGCGAACAGGGTCAGCCCGGGTTACACACGACGAGCCTTTTCAACCAGAAGAGTCACGGCGTCTGTACCTTTGGAACAGGCCGTCCTCCTCGAGAGCCCGTCTGCAGGTTTTCTGAGGTGATGTTGGGGTTAAAGAAGAGGAGAGACATTCAGTTATTTCTGCGCCGTTTCCCCCGAGGCCGTTCTCACGACGCAACACGGAGAAAACAAGTGTCAAAATGTTGATTGATTCGTAATTAATCATAGGGTGACACTTCTCTGGAGCGAAACTCACTGTATCCGAGTACATTTGGAGTTAGTTAGAACACACTGCGATATATTTTTTTATGAGTTTAGAACATAAACTGAAAGAAAATCCAAGAAGTTTAAGTGAAATTGTTGCTGAAATGTGTAAACTTCTTAATCTCATAAGGAAAATAATGAAAGGAGAATGACCTCAGTCTGGGGTTCGGATCATGTTTGATCTTAGGCTTAAATTGAAACTAATGAACTAGAGACGTTTTGTATTTACAATTGAAACAATTGAGTCATTCCAAAATGACTCAATTGTTTTTTTTTTATTGTGCTAGGCTAGTGCATGTCTATGGTAACTAGTAGCCTGCATTAAAAATCTCTTCAAAATCATCGGGTTGTCCTCCAAACGTTGCCATAGATACAGACGGCATCGCGTCATAGAAGAGGGCGTGGCTTCGCCGAGGGGGAAAGTAGAATTTTTTGGGAAACATGATTTTTCACTTTTTTTTTTACCCACTTTCTGGTGGAATATGAACTTATTTATCACACATAGATAAAGTCAGGTGTAAATCGGGCCCATATGGATATTTTCCCACAGCAGATTGTTCAGGAGAAGTGAAAAAACGGCACTCGTAGCTAGCTGTTAGCATTAGCACAATGCTAACATGATGCTTCATGTTAGCATTCCCCGTTATTTATCAAATCAAATCAAATCAAATCAAACTTTATTTATAAAGCGCTTTTCATACCGAAAGGTATCACAAAGTGCTTTACAGATAACAAACAGACAAACAGGTGCATGCGCACGCGCACACACACACACACACACACACACACACAAATATATAAACACGGGGAGCCAATGCAGCGACTCTAAAACCGGTGTAATGTGGTCCCGCCTCCTGGTCTTCGTCAGGACACGAGCTGCTGAAGTTTGTAAAAGTTCTAAACCTGAGATCCTCTTTTTGGGAAGACCAGAAAGTAGGACATTACAGTAGTCCATACGACTGGTGATAAAAGCATGCATGAGCGTCTCCGTGTTGGCCCGACAGAGAATGGGGCGGACTCTGGCTATGTTCTATGTATGTATTTATGGGCTCCTCTCCATGTCTTTGTATCTTTATTTAGTAGAAAACTATATTCATAATTCAGCATTTGTTAAAGTAGTTTTGAATAATTAGAGAAAGTTTAGATTTTTCTCCAATGTTAATGTTGATGATTAATGTTGTTTCCAAAATCCGAACCAGTGAAGACCCGTGCAGTAACTTTAATCACAGAAATGCAGATTCCCCTCGGTTTCCACTAAGATGTCATAGTATCGTGTAAAAGTAGGGCAGGCCTGGTCATGTGTGTTTCTGAGCTGAGGGGTGACCCAGCTCCGCCTCCTCGGCCCGCGGTGCTTCTGCCCCGGGGCGGCGGGGTGTATGGGGGTGGAGTATTGGTTTATGAACAGGCTCTGATGCCCCGGGGACCTCATCACTGTGATGCCGGGCCCCTGACATGGGCAGAGATGACGCTGAGACGCGGTAACAGATCTGGGATTGTGGATCAAAAGAGTCGGATCAGGCTTAGCAGAAGACTTTGAGACCATCGAGATTCACTTAAAGCAGCTTCATGTTTGCAATACGTATATTTAGATCCAAGTTCTGATGCTGTTAGTCCAGGGACTGAATTAAAGGAAGTGACTTGTTTGTTTCAGCTCAAATAAAGAATTTTTTCCACCTCCATTTTGTGGCTTATTTTCTTTATTTCCCCCATTCTTCCTTATTTTTGCCACAATTTCTTCCAGATTTTCCCAAATGATCCCCTATTGTTCACACATTTCTTGACACTTTGTAAAGCCCGTAGTTTAAAATGGAGTCGGTGCCGCTCAGAATTCTATTGTGGTAACTATAAAAAAATTAAATCAAATGTAATGTTTTTTAATGACATTTAAGGCCTTGAACATTTGGTAAAAACAGGTTTGTCTCTGAACAAATCTGAACTTTTCTCTCACACTCCCGATAAAAGCCTTTAGCGGATAATCTTCCAAACCTGCAGATATCGTCTCACAGATAAACGTGGACGTGGACTTCTGTCTCTTCTTTGTATTTTAATTGCTTCTTTCTCCAGTCCGCTCCCTCTCCGTCTTATCTCCCTCTGTCTGGGTCTCGAGACTTCGCTGGAGATTTTCTGATTCGGGCGAAGTGTCTGTGAAGAGAGTGACTTTATCTCGGATCAAAACCCTCAAAGACGCGCCGCCATTTTGTGTCAATAAACAGCAGCAGAGAGGTTTATGGGAAAACATAGAACAGTGACTGAATGTCTCACGTTTTGTACTTAAACTTACTGAATATTTAACAAAACTATTATTCCATTCAATAGAGATTTAAATTCAAGCATGCTTTGGAAAGGGTTTGGTGTCAGTGTTGGTAAGGACACCCCCCTTTTTAAAATAAGACAATAATGCCTTCAGAAATGTCCCATTTCGTTACCTTATAATGCCTGTTTTACATTACAAACATACAAACATGCGTGTTTCCACTGAACACGTAAACGTGGTGCACGAAGCTCCATAAACGGACTTCAGATCTCCTCTCCAGGCCTGAAGAACTCACTGTGTAAAGTCTAACACTGGTCTCCAACAGGAGGACGATGCTTCAATCCGGCCCTGAGCGTGTACAAAAAAACTGAATGTTCACTCCAGCCACAGGGGGGCAGCTTAAATAAAAAAGTAAAGAATTCCCTGTGTGTCCAGCAGAGGGCACTGACATTAGAGATCAGGATATAAACAAAACATTATAGCAAAGTGGTAAATGGTCAGGGCAGCAGTGGCTACAGCAGAAGCTTAGCACCGAGTGTGGAGTGAAACTAGTGACAGGCTTGTAAAGCACAATATAAGTGTAAGATGTTATTATTTCTACCTGGATAGACTCAGACAGACAAAAGCGGCGATTAGGAAGATTTATTGACAGACCCCAGCGGTACATCGAGAGATGAATTCAAATCAGTTGGATGAGCAGATTGTTAGATTGTGATCTTCCCCCACACTGGTGGTGGAATGGAGACCCGTGAAGGACGCAGCAGGGAGAAGCCATGGACAGAAGAGGCAGAGATGGGGTGGAGGTGGGTCGCAGCACAGCTGGGAAGCGAATGAACCATGATTGCTTGAGACTTAGTTTATTTAATTTTATTTATTTATTTGAGCAGTTTATCTTATAAGGCTTATAAACGCCCGCGGAGGCTACGCTGAGGTGGAGGTGGAGGTGTGGCTTTGGACCAAATCAATCACAGCTTATTATTATTCATTTATTGTAAAACGTTTCCTCAATAGTGTGTTACTACATTATATGTTATAGACATTATATCATAATTTAGTTTATGGACCTCAGCGATACACTTGCGATCGCACAACGAGCAAGATCTTTACTTGAGGTTGGGGAGGACATACGGGTCATCCTGAAATATAGGGGCTGACCTGTTCCCATAGGTTAAGCCTCGTTTAGTCCCAGTTCAGATACTTCGTGACGGAGTCGTAACATGACTGCGCCCCCTAGAGGCCGCTCACTGTCAGCGATCGATAAAGCTGCTGTCGCTAACATGACTGCGCCCCCTAGAGGCCGCTCACCGTCAGCGATCGATGAAGCTGCTGTCGCTAACTTGACTCCGCCCCTGGGACCTGTCTCCAGATGCTCTTCATCACCGCCGCATGTTCTAAGAGAGGAAATCAATGCCTCATCTGCACCAGCTCTGAAGATCCAGGGCCCGAAAGCACCGCCTCAAACCCTCACAGCAACACGAGAGCATCTGAGGCGAACAGAAGAGGTCCTCCTGAGGCGAACAGAAGAGGTCCTCCTGAGGCGAACAGAAGAGGTCCTCCTGAGGCGAACAGAAGAGGTCCTCCTGAGGCGAACAGAAGAGGTCCTCCTGAGACGAACAGAGGAGGTCCTCCTGAGGCGAACAGAAGAGGTCCTCAACTGTTTAGACAACGTGACTCGCTGTGTCCAAACCCAATTCTTCACAGGGAAGTTCAGAAGTACATTTCACAACTCGCAGGGTCACTGTCACAGAACTGCTAGAAAACTCGTCTGCAATTTCTTAAAATTGTTCCAAATGTTTTGTAATTACAGTTTACAACAAACTAAAGGAGGACAAAGGTTCCATTACCAGAAACAAATCCGGTATAGTTCCTTTAAATGATCAAAGACATAGAAATGTAAATATCACTAATACGGCGCGGGGGCGCTTGAGCTTCACAGCTAGAAGGTCCGGGGTTCGTTTCTGGGCGGGGCCTCATGTAGAAGTTTGTGGGTCCCCCCTTGTCTGCTTTGGTTTCCTCCGGGTTCCTCTACCACGTAAAACATGTACAATAAGTGAATCCTCCTGCCAGGTGTGTTTGACCATCAGCCTGGTTCCATCTGGAGATGGGTCCCCAGCGCCGGCCCACACTGGTCGTCCCAGAGGAATCGGGGACGGGTCAAATGCAGAGAACGAATTTCCCTACGTGATCAATAAACTATAACTTAACCTTCAATTAGAAATGTTTAAAAATAAAATTGAGGCAATAATTGTTACTGAAGAGGCACCAAGAGCCCCCACACCTGCAGAACAGTGGAGGCGTCACAAGAGGGACACACGAGGAGGTATCCGGGCAAGACTAAGCTAAGCCACACAAGCCTCTATCCCTACTAGTGTTAACTAAATACACTGGATTATATTCATCTGTTTAAGCTCTTCCCAAAACATGGTGAAAGACTGAAGGAAGAGGGAGGAGGAGGAGCTGACCAGTGCAGGACACCACGCTCTGAAACAGGGACAAACCCAGGAGGCGCTTTATCGCTTCAGAGGTTTCTCCGACCTCCAAATACACGACAAACAAAGCTTTACTTTAGCATCACCGGGGACGATTCTGTAAACGCAAAAGGATGTAAATCGTGTATATATAAATATTGTCATTATTGGCTGTATTTCTATCTTTATTTCTGGTCTCAGCTCGTCTTCAGAGGTTGAAGCAGTTTCCCAAAGTGACCCGACTGATCTTTAATCTAATCCGAAACCAGTTCCTCCAAAGTTAGATTAGGCAACTCGGAGTTCCCCAGAAAGAGGATCAGCCAAACAAACGCTCTGTGTCTTTAACAGAACGAGACACAGTCAGAGCTGACGGGAAAACGGCCTCTCCATGAAAGGACCTGACGACTCCTGACTGAGAGAGAAGGAGGTGACTCACATGAGGAGGAGAAGGTTCTGACAAAGACACAGAGGAGAGGAATGTTCTGGAAGCGCTGGGTTATGGAGAGTGAAGATTGTTTTGCTTTTCATTTCAACAAACAACAAAGACCTGGAGAAACATTATTATTCTCTTTTCTCTATTAGGTTTCGCAATCTCCGTAACCCATGAAGCTTCAGAATATTCCAGAATCTCTGAGGTATTTCATCAAAGGTTTTTACTCATGTAGTTTCGTGTTTGGCCTGATTTAGTGGGAATATTCTGTGTTTTAACAGTTTACGAAATTATAGCAATAAACAGAGTAGAGTAGCTAAAATATTTACTTGAGTAAGAGAAACGCTAATTTGTAATAATTGACTCAAGTACAAGTAAAAAGTAGTGACAATAATAACTCAAGTAAGAGTAATACATTACTTTGAGTGTATGATTCAGAAGTGACATAAATGATGGGAAACAAAACATGACATAATGATCAGGGAAAACATTTGGACATTTCCTGTTTCTAGATTTCTTTGTAAAACTGTGTCTCCCACAGAGTTGAACGAAACCTATTGTTGAAACTTCCTCTACTTCTATCAGTATCCTCAGACTTAATTAAATCCTGACTTAATTCAGTTTAAACCCCAAAACACGGCAAAAGTTGGATTTCTGCTTCCATTATTCAGACTCATATACTGTAAGAGCATTTTGCAATATCACTACGTATATTTTCTGCTTTTCTTTGACATAACCCTGGTTTGTTGTATTTGTCGGCTCATGGAAAAGGCTTCATGGAAAAGGCTTCATGTAAAAGGCTTCATGGAAAAGGCTTCATGGAAAAGGCTTCATGGAAAAGGCTTCATGTAAAAGGCTTCATGGAAAAGGCTTCATGGAAAAGGCTTCATGGAAAAGGCTTCATGGGAAAGGCTTCATGGGAAAGGCTTCATGGGAAAGGCTTCATGGAAAAGGCTTCATGGGAAAGGCTTCATGGAAAAGGCTTCATGGGAAAGGCTTCATGGAAAAGGCTTCATGGGAAAGGCTTCATGGAAAAGGCTTCATGGAAAAGGCTTCACGTAAAAGGCTTCATGGAAAAGGCTTCATGGAAAAGGCTTCATGGAAAAGGCTTCATGGGAAAGGCTTCATGGAAAAGGCTTCATGGAAAAGGCTTCATGGGAAAGGCTTCATGGAAAAGGCTTCATGGGAAAGGCTTCACGTAAAAGGCTTCATGGAAAAGGCTTCATGGAAAAGGCTTCATGGAAAAGGCTTCATGGGAAAGGCTTCATGGAAACGCGTTCAAACCGTGTCGTTCAAACTGCGGTGAACATGAGTCGGCTGCAGCTTCTGCTCCGCCGTCTGTAAACATTGTTTCCGTGGTGTTTGTCGCCGCTGACGGACGGCTCTAAAGAGGCTGAGTCACAGGCTGGACTCGAGCCAAAAGGATCCGGGCCAAAATCTGAGGCAGGAGTTCTTTATTTTTCATTTGGCAAACGGTAAAAACAAAGCAAGGGATTCAGAGGAGTCAGGGCGACCTCGATGACCGGAGGCTCAGAACAGAGAAACTGGACGGTCTGATGTTACAGGACCTTCACTGCAAACGCTCTGAACATGAATGTGGTTCAAATATGAACGTTTGACCTTTAATTATGAGATCAGTCTGTTTGCACCGAGATATCGCATTGTGCCCTGAGGTGTTTGATTATGAATGTTTTTAAAAGGTTGTGTGCATTCACAGTAACTCACTTCATTTGGAGCCACGGTGGCACAGTTGGTAGAGTCGTCTCAAGATCTGAAGGTTGGGGGTTCAAATCCCAGATCCTGAAGGTGCTCCACACTTCACCCACCTTCACTCCAGTGTCTGTGTATGTTGTGTGTGAATGGGTTCCTCGCTGTAAAGCACTTTGGGCCTGAAGGTAGAAAAAAGCCATTTCAACCATTCAGCTTCTCTCGACTCTAACTATAGATAGATGATAGATAGATGATAGATAGATAGATAGATAGATAGATAGATAGGTAGATAGATGATAGATAGATGATTGCAGCAGCTCCAACATCACAATCAATAATTAATTAATTTTTAGTTTAGTTTAAATGATCAGTTTATTTGAGCAGTAAACATTCTGCTCTAAAGGAGGGGGCTGAAGCCAGAGCTTATAAGCCCCACCCCCAAAATCAATACAACATTTACAAGATTACAAAAAGCATTTACATAAAGACAAGACAGAACTATAATAATAACTTCATCCTGTTGCAATGACATCATCAATCCATCATACAATCAGCAGCATCGTATTTTGATTTGCATCAGTGTCAAAGGAGAACCAGTTACACTTCAAAGCAGCTTTTTTAACACAGACCAAATTACAATAATGAGGTGCAGACGGTCGTAAAAGCCTGAATAAAGCAATACCAATATATATACCAATACCAATATATATCGATACCAATATATATACCAATACCAATAAATATACCAATACCAATATATATACCAATACCAATATATATACCAATACCAATATATATACCAATACCAATATATATACCAATACCAATATATATATACCAATACCAATATATATACCAATACCAATATATATATACCAATACCAACACTTAGCTGGTAAAAGATAAAGACTGTTACGAAAAGGCGATTCTCCAAATGCCAGAGTAAATAAGTCGACGACGCCCTCTCTACGGACCTGAGTCGGGAGGTCTTGGCTCGGGCCGGAGCAGGACTTGGACTTGGATCTGCGTGGCCCCGCTCACAGGGAGGGGGCACGGACAGGGGGTTGTGGGGGGCAGCTCGAGGGGGTCTTGGGCCAGAGGGTTTTGTGGAAGTGTCTGGCACGTCACGGGGACTGGCAGAGCTGACAAAGGCGGCCATGTTTGTTACTGTTGTCATGGTTACGGGGGAGAATGGCGTTGTCTGCGAAAAGATCGAGTAGATTTGTTGATGGAGAATAGACCGAGCGGGACAGTCTCTAGGTTTTCACTTTCCAGACTGTGAGAGCATCAGCGGAGGGGAATAATACTGGGACATTGCTATTGGAATATCTGGAAGAAAACAAATATCTCCAAAATATATCTGTTTGGAAGATATGCAAATTTACAATATCGAAAAAATGAAACAAGAATTGGTGAATAAATGCAGGAAAATTGGAAAGAAATAGAGGAGAAATGGAGATATAATTAAACTAAAAGCAAACTCAGCTCGAGACACGTTTTATTGTTCCATATCTCGGCTCTTAAATCTGGAGGATTATAGTCTCTCCGCTCCCTCTCTCTCCGTGAGTACATTATCTTCTCCGGTCACTTCCCGGAGCACTGCTGATGTCTCGTCTTATTCACCGCTCACACTGTATCTCCTGGCAGGACAACGATCGCCGTCATCACTTTAGCTGTAATTGATCACAGGCAGATGATTAGCCTCTGATGCCCTTCCATCTGTGGCCCTGCGACAAGACCACGTGAAAACAAGATGGATGTTAATCACTAAAGAACAATAAACCAATGCTCTTCCTCACCTTACTTCACTCCTGATAAACGTGACTTACCATTTCATTCAATTGCATTCAAGTAAAAGTACTGTTTCTAAATGTCCATCTATAACCCCCTTTAGCTAAGTGCACGACATTCCCTCAGATAAACCTCTCACACCCGAGACACGAGTTACGAGCGGGATCAGCGTGAACATAAACCCACAGCTTCGTATCGATTTGTCCATTTCATCACAGACTTTTACAGCGTTTAGCGGCGAACATCACCGACCTTCTCACCTCCACAGCAGCGGAGCTTCTAACTGTCAACGTTTATGATCATTACTCCGCTCTACTAATGACCATTTGTGGGAATAATACTCATATAATTGAGCGGGAGTCATTGAGGTCTCGCTATCGGGCCTTTCTTTGTAGAGTTCACATGTTCTCCCAGTGTCTGAATGGGTCCTCCTTGGAGCTTTTGGTCATTCCAAAGAATGAGATCAGCTGAACATCCCTGAAGGACCAGGTTATTCCATTTAATATCACGTAATTTTTGTCGTTGCATTTTCCAACTGAGGAAAACGTTTTCCCAGTTCCAGAGGAGCACATGAACACGCATTGAGACCCTTTGGGATGTGCCGGAGAAGGCTTTGCGCAGTGGTCACACTCTCCCATCATCAATACAAGATCAAAGTCAATGCAACACTGAATCTTTGGATGTTGCTGAAGTATTTATTGAAACAAGGCCACAGAGAATGTGCTGGAATCAAACCTAAAGGTGGTTCTACAAATATTAACGTGTGTGAACCTTTCTGCGTATATTGTAATGTTGTTGTATCGTCGTATCGTGATATCGGCGTATTGTTGTATTGTGATATTGTTGTATTGTTGTATTGTTATATTGTGATATTGTTGTATTGTGATATTGTTGTATTGTTGTATCATGATATTGTTGTATCGTTATATTGTTGTATCGTTATACTGTTGTATTGTTGTATCGTGATAGTGTTGTATTGTGATATTGTTGTATCGTGATATTGTTGTATTATGATATTGTTGTATCGTGATATTGTTGTATTGTGATATTGTTGTATTGTTGTATCATGATATTGTTGTATCGTTATATTGTTGTATCGTTATACTGTTGTATTGTGATATTGTTGTATCGTGATATTGTTGTATTATGATATTGTTGTATCGTGATATTGTTGTATCGTGATATTGTTGTATTGTTATATTGTGATATCGTCACGTCGACTTACTTATGTTCAAAAGTGGGATTTTTGAAACGGTCATTTGAATTAGTCACATGATGACGGTTCTCACGTGCACACGCGGTCACATGATGACGGTTCTCACGTGCACACGCGCTCACATGATGATGGTTCTCACGTGCACACGCGGTCACATGATGATGGTTCTCACGTGCACACGCGGTCACATGATGACGGTTCTCACGTGCACACGCGGTCACATGATGACGGTTCTCACGTGCACACGCGGTCACATGATCCCCGCTCTCAAATGAAACCTGGTTATCAGCCGCTGCTCTCACTGCTCCCCAGAGACGGACACTCATTCTGGGCCGCGCTGAGCCGGAGCAGCCCCCCCCCTCTTCATATATTACTGCCGTAAAAGTCATGTCTCTCGGAGGGTTCGATCGACTCGGCTCAGGCGGGATACGAGCGCTGCATGGAGGGAACGGGCCCCCAGTCAGAGGGCGTGGCTGTGGTCCTGGTAGTATGGAGTACTCATACTTCTACGGCTCCTACTATTACTGTTCATACTATTACTATTACTACTATTACTGCTTAATACTCCTCCTGTTGGATCATTACTGTCTGTTATTCAGCGTTTTGGGCCAAATCAAAGACCAGGTTATTCCCAGATGTTTTTCCTCCTGATTCTCGGGCAGATAAGACGACTCCACCAGGACGGGTCTCTGTCCTCCACAGACCTTGCCCCCAGAGTCCGCCCATCGATCGCAGAGGTCTGGGTCAATAAGACAGGATTATGGCCTCACTATAGGGTTAATAAACTGGAGGTAATATAGAGCTCTATACGTGGATCTGTATTTGGACACATTATTAAAGGCCATGTTTGCTCTCAGTCTGGCAGACGCAGACTCCTCATTCTGTCTTCATTTGAGCACACATTGTTTCATATCAACAGCAAATATGAGGTTTATTGCTCTGTGAAAAAGGAAAGAAGTTATTTATTTTGGAGTAATGTGAAAGTATAAAGCGTAAACGATCTGTTTCTGCGTCCATGCAAAGCAGCAGGTTTAGGCCGTCTGTGGCGGTAACAGACAGAAACTCTAAACCATAACGAGGACTTACAGGAGGATCGTGTTCCCTTCAGTCGATCACTTCAACAGCGCCTCGACAATCAGGCCCTAATGAGACGGGCTCTATACGGAGATATTATAAAGAAACATGAAGGAAATGGATCGATTTGAGCCGTAATGAAGTATTTTACACAGTCCACGACTTGAGCTTCAGAGGCTAATAGTTCAATGATGTGACATAACCTTGTAAAGAGCCTGTAGTTTAATACTGAGATGGAGAAATACCCAACACCTGAACGCTATGTCGTTGTATAATTGTACAATAACAAATAAATTACTTAAAAACAGACCAGAGCTCGGCGTCTACCCCTTATTCAGTTTGTAAACATCATCATATCGTGTAATATGTCGCATTTGGGGTTGACATTGGACTCAAACTGGGGGGGAGTGTCTTCCTAAATTATGCCCTTTTTAACCAGGTCTAATCGTCGACTTTAATCTAAGGGACATTGCCCGAGTTGGGACTCTACCCTCCAGCCTTGGGGTCAGTGTGTCTCCACCGGCCGAGCTCCATGCCCTGGTTTCTCCGACGCCTGTAATGTCGGCGTGTGATAAAACGCGGTTACTCGTCCCTGGAGACGGGCTTCATTAGATTATATGGTTCCGAGTCTGTTCGGCGGCTCGCGAGGGCCGTTCAGGTAAATGAGGAAATGCGGAGAGCGGCTGGACGTCTCATAACAATATCCGCGGAGTTATATCGAGCTGAGCGCACAGAACAGACCCGCTTTAATGTTCCCACGAGCTGCTTCTCCTGTCGCTGCTGAACGCGGATCCTCCTCAGGCCTGAAGAATCCGAAGCAAAGACCTCAGTCCTCGTTTATATACTGTTCCTTGTCTTCCTGTGCAGCGCGCTGTCACATGACGACATTACTGTAATGCTGGGTCAAGTGTGGGGACGGCCCCTGGAGACACGGAGGGGCCCCTGGGTTTCTGATACAGGGGGCCGTGACCTGCAGGACCCCAATGCAAACCATGTGTGGCTCAAACAGAGACCCCGGACTCAGAGCAGATGTGAAGCTCTCAGGTGTTTGAGAGATGCATTTGATTTTTTTGATTTTGGGAGACATTTTAAAACACTGCTTTGATTCACATTTTTGGTTTGGGAGAAACTGCCTTAATAATGTCAGCAGTGATGTCACACACAGTCTGCATGAAAAAGACGAAAGAACTCTTAGCACGAGTTTAAAGGTTCTTGGTGTTTAAAGTACGAGCTCCTTTTGATCACTATCCTGGGACTGGGCTTCAGAGGAACTGTTTCAGCTCCTGCCCTGGGGTTGGTACTTTCTAGTCCAGGAACTCTTTGCTTTTGTGACGTGGTTAAGCAGAAAGACACGTATATAATGTCTCTAAGTACTTTAGCTATTCATTAAAAACACACAATCCAGACGCTAATTTAAACCCTCTTTCATCTGAAGGCTGGTGTACAGTGTGCAATGTTTTTTTTTCTCATAAGATAATTAGACGTCACATTGCAGGACGTGGGGATGGTGAAATCCACTGTGCGATGGTTCAAAGAGAGAATCGTAGCTCAGGCCAAAGTTTATTGAAGTGAATATCAGGCTCCATGTGTTTAGCTGAGGCGAGTGCTGCCTGATAACGGTGTTTATTCCTGTGAAAGAGTGCAGGGAAAGTCCAGTAAAATGCGGAGTGGGACCCACTCATGCCCGGCCTCTGTTGCTTGTGACTCTGCGACTTGCATTTCCAAACTATCAGACAATGCCGGATGTTGGCCGTAACTCGTCTTTGGTCGATGGGTCTATTTTTAATATTTGTCCTTGTCTCACAATGTCTCACTATATGACCTACGACATTGGGCCTCATTTCCTAGTTATGCAGAGTGTTGTTGATTTATGGAGATATTTTTGTTTTAATCCATGCACTCCTTATATTTGAAGAGTTTAGTGGCACTAGGCTAATGCAAGGCTAGTGCATTTCCAAATATTATCAGTTAGCCTGCATTAAAAACAGTCTGACTCCACAGTGCACCTGAGGCAAATCACTTATAACACCAGACTAACCATATAAATGTCTGTGTCGATAGAATAATTTTAACCATTTTGCATTTAAAAGAACTTATATTTTAGCAGCGTCAGCTTCGTGGCTGTAAGCTAACGCAGTGGCGGAGTGATCTGCTAGAAAATAGTCCCTCAAAATGAGATAACAGACATTTATATGGTTAGTCTGGTGTTATAAGTGATTTGCCTCAGGTGCACTGTGGAGTCAGACTGTTTTTAATGCAGGCTAACTGATACCATAGACATGCACTAGCCTAGCACCACAAAGGGCTCCACAATAAACGATAAAATACAAGAATGACACCAAGTACAGTTCCAGTCATGGCCATGAAACAACCTTTACTCTACTGGAGTTAAAATGCACAAAGAAACACCTTTTATTTTCAAGAACTCCTTATGCTCCTCTTTAGTTCAGCCAACAGAAGAAATGAATCTGCTACTAATTCACAGCAGCGTTCTCAAACTTTTCACACAAACTACCACCTAATAGAACATTTAACCTTCCAAGTACGGCATCACCAGACCTAGATCGAGCTCTAATCAGGGCTAAAAAGGCTCTAAAAAAGATCTAAACTGGGTTCAATTGTGTCGTATTTAATCCATGTCTAAACAAGAAAACCAGCGAACCTAGATTCCCCTCTTAAGCAAACATTGAACTGATACAATTAGACTTTGACTGTGGTTGTTATTTGGAGAACGGGCCTGTTGCGCTCTATAAAAAGATATAAAGAAAGATATGTAAAGAAACTTGAGATTTGAAAAGAGGGAACTCAAGTCTTCTACGTTAAATCCGTGTGAACCAAAAGCTCTTTTCACGCAGCCGAGAGAGTGTGTGTGAAGACGTTTGGAAATGTTGTTTTAGGCCCGGTCCGTCTAATACTGAACCCAGATTGCGCTCTGGGCCAAATCCAAATAATTTTTCCACCAACTGTGACAATACCGAAGACAAACACAGAAGAAGGAGGAACATGTTGAAACTGCTGATACATGTGAAGTCCATTAGAAAACTCCTGAGGGCAGTGGACAGTAATGGCTCTGATGAGAACACAGAGATCTGAGGCTCGGGCTGTGAATGAGGATCTTATCACTGAGACACAACGTAAACACAGAAACAAATCAGTGAAATGTGTTCCAAAAGTCCGGGTTGGATGGAGGCTTTTGTCCTGGTTTGACACTGAAGAATGGAATTTCTTTAGTGATGGGAATCAAAGAGTTGATTATTAAAGGGTCTGCCAAGGCAAGGCAACTTTATTCATACCACGCATTTCGTACACAAGGAAAACCTAATGCGCCTCACAAAAGAAGATATGCGAAAGTACAATGAGGTTAAGTTCAGGCAAGGATTTAGGAGGAGAGACACGCACATCCTAAGTTCTAAACCGGTGTGCTGGATCCAACAAGTACAATGGAAAAGTGGAAAAAAGATCTGCACAACGGAAACATGCTCACCAGGTTTTATGGCTCACACCAGAGTTACGTTTCGGGGTCTTAGCCCTTCAGACTGACCACGTTCAGGCACAAATAGAAACAGGGGAAGGATGACCAGCCATTGACCGGGGGGCGGGGCTGAGGAAGCGTGTTGAGGCAGATGCAGAACGATGGGGGCGTGGTAAGGAGGGGTTATGTGTGTGTTGTCTTTGCTTTGGCCTGGCACCAAGTCTCTTAAGTGTTGGGAATGTCACTGTATCGTTTAGCCTTAGGTTGTAAGTATCAGTTTTTCCAGTCTTCTTACCGGGTTCCACGGGGAACGTGTCATTAAGTCCTTTTTCCGTCTCTAAGAAATCTTGTCCCGTAGTAGGAGAATTTCTTGTTGATACATCCGGATATGGCTCCGTCTCCAAGCACCAGGACATCTCTGGCCTTGACTCTTGGCACAGTTTTTCTCTCCATCTTTGTTCTGACTTCTTCTCTGTTTGTCTCTGACTTTCTCTGTTCGTTATACTCATGGTAAAAATCTGCCAGAAAACTACGGCTGTTTGAGAGCTAACTTAGAGGTTCAAATTACTAATGTTAGGATTCACTTTTTCCTCTGAAGCGTTTGATTTGTAAATTAATTTTGTGTCACAGTTATGGAAAAGCGGCTACAGCGGCCGTACAATTTTTTAGGAGTAAAACCTTTGACTTGCGGTTTCTGCTCTGCTCAAAAAATAAATAACTCCATCAGACTCATGAACGGTAAGGGCCTCTCTCACCGGCCTTGAGACTAGTTGGAGACTGGAGTTGCCGCTGGTCACAGAGATGTCTCCGAGACGTCCCCTGGAGATAATGCGAGTCTCCAGGTAGTCTTAGTGAAAAACGAAGAGGGTCGAGGTCTCCGCGGGTTAAAGCAGTTGTGTCGCGAACACTATTTGTTGTCCACAACCTGTGAGGTGTTTCTGTGACGTCTCCGCAGTCACCGAGGCCTTTCGGAGATCAAGGAGACAGGTTGAGGACAACGAATAGTGCTCGCGACACAACTGCTTTAAACATCTCTGTGACCAGGGGCAATTCGAGTCTCCAACTAGTCTCCAGGCCGTTGAGATAGGCCCTAAATGTTCATGTAATGGAGAGAGTGTTTTGGGTTGTTACTTCCACCCGCCACATGGGGTGCTAGATCCCACACTATAAAACCCTCCTGTCTTTCTGTGTTCACTCTCTGACCCGTGCATGTCCTGGCTCCATCGTGTTGGGCGTGGTGCTCTGTGGGAGCAGCCAGAGAAACGTGTGTTTAAGCTCCATTACTACTTGTTTTAGTCCTTACCCAGCATTTCTTGTTAGTACCGCTTTCACTACGGATTCGGGGAAGGCGTCATGGCGTCATGTTACTGTGACAGCGACTGTAGAGCCCAGTGCTGGAATAGCATGGATCCACTCTGCGGATCTTGGAGTCTGTGTCTCAAAGTGTAATGTACTGGGTTTGACATGTAGGTGGTCCTGCCTGAGCCCACTACCAGCACAGATGAAAAACTGCCTTTTTGTCCTGCCGGTGCAACATTTTGCTTCAGTGAAAGTGGACTTATGTAAAGCGTCGAATGGGCCGCAATGAACGAAAAGGAACTCTTAACTTATGTTGACATATTGGCCGTTGGCGTACTGTTTGTAATTTGTTTTCCCAAACTGTTACAGTTTAAAACAAAAACAAATAACTTATAGTAAATTAAATGTTTATATCTTTGGAACCTGTCGCCTTATCTGCGTGTCCTTATGTGGAAATGTGCTTCTATTGGGTATTTCTATTGATAAAAGCTAATGGTATGGCTCGGTTTACTACATTCACAATTACCTGCATTTGCACTGCCGGATTATTCACCTCACATCTGCCGCTTTTTGGAATTCTTAAGCTTGTCCCGGGACGTGTACTATATTTTCTTTTTCTTATTTATTTTTTGCATGAACCTAAAGACACATTCGTCATGTTGTGGAAAAAAAAAGAAGAAACATCCTAGTTATGTATCTTCACTGACAATGGGAATAAAAACGATTCTGATTCTCATGTTTTCTATTTGTTTTGTTATTTGAGCACATTTGGTTCGTTTCTTCACCTTATGCTGGAATAATTCAGTTTATTCCTGCTTTATTTTCTTCACTCTCTTCCATTGACAAAAAAAGCAGTTCCCACTCACAGGAAGTGCTTACACAAAGAGTGTTTTAGAATTGATTTGAACACTTAATGAACTCTAGTTTTCAAGCTGCAAATACAGACCATTATATTTATGGCAATGCTGACGAAAGCAGAGAAGGCAAAGTTCATAAAGTTCTCGTTACATGGAGGGAAAATGAAGCTGATTTGTGACGCTCTGAGGCTGGGTTTATGTAAAAAATATAACGTGGTGCAGAATTACAGGGAGAGCCGTGGCTATTGTCACTGCAGAGAAAACCCCAATGTCACTGTAGGAGTCGTGTTAAAAGAGTCGGGGGTTCATAGATCTGAGAGTTATGGTCAGTAACTTGACGCTGACACGTGAGTCTGACAAACCCGGGGCCCCTCAGTCCGACGCTGATGTAACAAAACAACGTTTTTGACAACGTTTCCCTAAATGCTGTTGATCCTCTCTGCTGGATTATCATCCATGTTTGAATGTTGTTCCTTATGGATTTCTCTTTAGTTTCAGTCGGGCTCCTTCAGAACACTCCTCCTCCTCTATTCCAGAGCATTAATGAGTCTCATGTTCATCGCCCTGAAGAGACAGAGACATGTCCTCACAGGAATCCGCTCTGATAATGTCACTGTCAAACTATAAATCCAATTACGCCGACAGGAGCGTCTGTCGATCCGAGAGAGAGAAGAAGAAAGAGGAGCAGAGATGATACAGCGGCAGCAGCAACATGTGCAGTAGTGATTTGAACAGTTGCAGCCGCAGTAGTCATGTGATCCGGGGCCCGCGCTGAAACAGACCGAGGACTCTGATTTGGCAGAAAAAAGAAACCGTGCTGGAGCATCACTTCAACCCGGGAGTTTTAGCTCACCTCGTGGAGCGGTAGCTTTGATAATTCAAGGTTGTAGGATCAGTTCCAACACACACATAATCTGAAAGTTCTTTCTGATTTCAACACCTCAGACATTATTTGATTATTGAACATTATTTATAAAACAGCGGACGGCTCCCGCTGAATTTAAAGCATTTGTACCTGGAATAGTACAACTGTGAGAGTCCATTGTTCATTGTTTTGTTTTAATGCCAGCCTGAATGTACCCGCCGGGCCCGACTCGCCCGACTCTCCCGATTACCCAGCATGCCTTTGTCACAACGTCATACCACTTTAGGAAAAGGTGACTTTTCAGATTATAAGATTTAGCCGTGGTTAGCACAAGTTTAAGCTGCTGTTAGCATAACATCTGCACGTAGCTCTCCTTCCTCTTCTGTGGCTAATATAGTAGTAATAGTAGTAGTGCATTAAACGTATCAGTAAAGGTGTGAGAGTTATGTCACAGGAGCAGCCGGAGCCAAATATGCAGGATTTTGTTTGCTTTGATTGTTAAATGAAAATGTTATTGTTTTTATTTTGGGGGTGGGCACTTATAAGCCTTTTGCTTCGGCCCACTGCTCAAATAAACAACTAAACTAAACACAGGATAAGAAAGTGCTTTATTTGTCATCGGTGTTGGGATAGTCCTGAGCCGCCGTGGGCCAACCTGAGCAGCATGTTCCTGGAGGAACTGGAGAACTGACTTCAGTCTCCTCTGAAACGGTGCGCCATGACAAGGATATGTCCACTATAAACACAATAATAATGTCTAGTTGGATTTCTGCAATAATAATAAAACACTGTGGAGCCATGGAATGGAGACGGGAGGAGCTGGAGCCCCCGCCGAGCCGAAGTGCAGGTCCAGTATTTGTTCTTCTGCAGACGCTCGGACTCCTGTGACGGACAAACACACGCCGGGCTCTAAACCTCCTCCTTCAAAGTGTCCGCCCCGCGTTCAGGTGTCAGTCAAATAAATAAAGTCCCCTCCTGCCGACCTCCACGTCTCACACGGAGCAGGACGGACATCTACAAACATCTCCTTTTCATTCATTTCCACTCGTCACTTGTTCGTGACAGATGCAGAAATGAGAGAGATATTTAGCACCTTATCTAAACGTTTTGACAGTTTGAGTGTAAATTATGCGTCTGTACCTCAGGGCTTAATGCGCAAGTCCAATATTTGTTATTATTATTTTTTTGCAAGTGCAATATTAATCTCAAATGCCTGTATGTGTCCGTCTGTCTGAACGAGATGCAGATTTTTTGTCATTTTTGTGCCACTTTTTTGTCACTTTTCCAGCGTGTTTGTTGTTTTGTTGTGTTTTCGTCACAGTTTTTACACATTTTGACCAAACCGGAGAAAATGCGGTTGGTCCAGGTGGGGGTTCAGAGGTTTAATTGTTGTCTTCTTTGAGCTCGTGCTGTTCCTTCGTCAAAACACCCAAGTTTCATCCACGTTTCCTCCCTGTCCCCTACCACTAAAAACATGTACAATAGGCCAGGATGAATGTGAGGGTGTTTGAGAGTGCGCATGGGGGACGACGGATGGAAACCGGGGGGAAAATGGGAAGAAATGTATGAAAAATTGCTTTAGGAAATCACGAGGGAAAAAATATGTTAAAAACATGGAGAAAAATTGGAAAAAATGTGGAAAAATGTTAAAACTCGGGGATTTGGGGGGATGGGAAGAAATCGATTTTTTTTTTTTTTTTTTTTGTGTGTGAAAAAAGCGACAAAGCTTCATCATCGTTATCGAGAAAGTCCCCAAAAATATTGAGGTTTTCCTTTTTGTCAGTATCACTACCTGGACGACATTCGCTAGAGCGAGTCACCTCATGATCAGAAGGTCGGGGGTTAGAATCCCCGCTCCTGAAGGTGCCCACGGTCATTGTGTCCTTGGGCAAGACACTTCCCCCTCTTTGCCCCCAAAAGAGGGGGAAGTGGTGTGTGAATGAGAGAGTGAATGGGTGGCTGGTTCCTGACTGTAAAGTGTAAGAGCATTTACTTCCTGTGTCTCAGCAGACGGTGAAACTCTTTTTCAGGAGCTAATTGAGGGACTTAAACCCAAACCGAGACTAATTAAGCTTCGCTTCATCCCGAGTTAAAAAAGCAAGGTGTCTCCCACTCCAGATGTTGCTCCTCTGGGGTCAGAGTTGAGCCTTTGTAGCGCTCCTTTAGAACAACAGGCTAACACCGGGCTAACGGGAAACAGGCGGCGGAGGCTCGGAGGTGATTTGTCCCTCGCTCGGCTCCGGACCGCCATGTTGACTCTGTCTGTTTCCACAGGCGGGGTTTAGAAACGTCACGGCTTATTGGAAATTCATCCCGTTAAGATCGTTTTACCACAAATAACTGAACTCTGACTCCCGGTAATTCAGGCCAAGGATTAGCCCGATGTAATATCCAAAAGCTGGAGATCAGGGGGAGCTACAGGCCACACACAGAGCTATGGTTTAGTTTGGATTTACCTTTTCTAATATGAGACACCTACAGGCCCACTTATAGTCTAACTTTAAGGGGAATAAGGGGGTGGATCAAGTTTAGAGATATGAATTTGAAACTTTTGCGGAACATCACTGATATATAAACATTTATTTAATTGTCCTTTTACGTTTTCATATAAAAGAAAGGACTTTTATGCATAAAAATTGCCCAAATTCCCGATGGTGGAGCTCACCCACGAGAATTACAGTAGTTGCCAAAATGGTATTTCAGATAAAATGACTTACGTTTAGTTTTTATACTTCACAATATTGATCCAGCTGTTCGCAGATTGTGTTCAGTGTGTTCAAAACAAAGGCGAGTTTATTTGTAGAGCACAATTCATACACAAGGCAATTCAAAGTGCTTCACAGTTGCATAAAGTTACAAGAAAACAGATCAAATCAATCATTAAAACATCAATATAAAGTTAATCAATGACAGTAAAAGGCCAGAGTGCAGATAAAATACTTTCAGTTTTCATCTGCTCGGGTAAAAAGAGCTGTTTTCAGCCTGGATTTGAACATTGTCAGAGTTGAGGCCTGTCTCACATCCTCATGAAGACTGTTCCAGATTTTAGCTTTAGCCTCAGCGTGTTTAGTCCTGACTCTGGGAACCACCAGGAGACCCCTCCCTGAAGTTCTCAGGGCCCGAGATGGTTCATACGGCTCTAACATGTCAGAGATGGACTTTGGTGCTAAACCATGAAAAGACTTGTACACGAGCAGAGCTGTTTAAAATTCTATTCTCTGAGAGACAGGAAGCCAGTGCAGAGACCGGAGCACTGGACTAATTCATTTAAACGGCGAACGAGGGAAAACGTTCGCCACTAAAATCTGATGTTCAGCAGATAGATTTGTGTAAAATATCCAATGTTCATTTGCACCAACAAGTCAACACTGCACCGTCTCTCTGCGCGGCCAAAATATCCGGAAGAAGGCGAATACGTGGAAAAAAACTGTGAAATTTCTAATTCCATCTTGTTTTCCGAGCCTGTAAAGGGCGGAGCCTGCAGGAGCTAAAGAGGAGATGTTGTTGCAAGAGTGGAATGAAAAAACTTCATTTGGAGAAAATAGATTCAAAGGTTTTGCAACATCTGCACACGTGCGAGTACATTCCTCCCATAAAGCACATCTCCATGTTTTGATGCACACGTGGATTTAAAATGTGTCAGTATTTGTGAATGAATACAGATGGGAGTCTGGGCTTGTAGTGACTCCCTGGTTATCTCTGAATGAAGCGTCGACCAGGGTAAGTTTAATCCCTTTTATTCTCTGACATTAAGATGTTAAGGGAGAAAACGAGCTGAAACATTAACCACTGTTTTCATATTAATGAAGCCCCCCCCCTGCCCCCTCTCCAGCTCGTAACCTCACACTGAAAACAAAGTATTGAAGCGTCAGAAGAAGCTGCAGTAAATAACACTGGAAACTCCCTTTGTCCGTGTGAGAGAATGGGAGGGGGCCGCACATGTTGAACTGATCACCCCCCCCCCCCCCCCTCCCTCTCGTTGATCTCCGTGAGCAGAAACAGATGCAAGAGAAACTCACAATGGACCACTTACTGAAATGAAATATGCTCTTTTGTGTGGGTGGATTTACTGTCGCTGATTAGGGACGATCTATCCAGTGGCGTTCATGTTCTGGGACCTCGTTCAAGGGTTTGAGGTTTTGGGACCGGCCCGTGTCGAGTTTGCGGTGGTTTAGCTCACCTGGATAGTCGCTCGTTTTGAAAAAGTCACATTTATAGAATTTCTTGTCTGCATCGACCTCTGACCTGACACTTAAAGAACATCCAGCTTCAGTCCACAGAAAGGCAAGTTTATTTGTAGAGCACAGTTCATACACAAGGCAATTCAAAGTGCTTCACAGTTTTAATGATTGATAAAATCAATCATTAAAACATCAACATAAAAATGTATCAATTACAGTAAAAGGCAAGAGTGCAGATAAAATACTTTCAGTTTTAATCTGCTCGGGTAAAAAGAGCTGTTTTCAGCCTGGATTTGAACATTGTCAGAGTTGAGGCCTGTCTCACATCCTCATGAAGACTGTTCCAGATTTCAGCTGCATGAAACTGAAACGCAGCCTCACCGTGTTTATTATTGACTCTGGGAACCACCAGGAGACCCCTCCCTGAAGTTCTCAACCTCCCATTATAATATGTGTAAGGTTAATAAAGCCTCCAGGAGTCCCAGGACCACAGAGGAACACAGACGTGCTCACAGTGAGTCATTTTAATCTTTACATCGATATTCACTTCTACACATGTTATGAGTTTACAGAAACACAGAGGGTTTATCCCTAAGGGCTGGATTTCATTACACAGAACTGCTTTAATAAGCTGAGAATAGATATTTCAAATGTTTATTTGTCAGCACTGCTGTGTCAGATGCCCTCCCATCCTCCTGTTCTCCTGACTTAAAGGAAAACTCACCCACAAATCCACCATTTTTTTTGCTGATAAACTGTATAAATGAGTGTGCAATAGCGTCGTCTACATATCCTGGCCATAATTTAGATCAACGTTATGCCTAAAACCATCAGTGAGGCGCCATCTACAGGCGATCGGTCTTTACTGCATTTGATGTTTGAATTTGGCGCCAGTATTTGTGAAGGCGGACGTCAGATGCCGCTCTGGGCTATAAAAGCGGCCCAGTCGTTTCCCAGCGTAGTAATCGGGGACCGGACAAGATGGCTGCCACGAGCGTTTGGCGTGCGTGCTGAAACCGCCATGTGCAGAGACCTAGCTAAATAGCCAGTTTATTTCTCTTTAACCCACAAAGATGCGACAAACACGTTTTATTAATTTTTCGAGAGCAAATGCGGACGACACTTTGGCTTCAGCTTCTCCCCTGTAAACTAAACCTCAAACGACCCTGCGAGGAAATAGACTCATCGCAGGCGTCTCCACATGAAGTAGCCGAGGCAAAGGCAAGCCTGTGAACCATCAGCCCGGAAGCCCAGGTGAGAGCCCAGGTGAGAGCCCAGCTGAGAGCCCAGGTGAGAGCCCAGCTGAGAGCCCAGGTGAGAGCCCAGGTGAGAGCCCGGGTGAGAGCCCAGGTGAGAGCCCAGGTGAGAGCCCAGGTGAGAGCCCGGGTGAGAGCCCAGCTGAGAGCCCAGGTGAGAGCCCAGCTGAGAGCCCAGGTGAGAGCCCGGGTGAGAGCCCAGCTGAGAGCCCAGGTGAGAGCCCGGGTGAGAGCCCAGCTGAGAGCCCAGCTGAAGGCCCAGGTGAGAGCCCAGGTGAAAGCCCGGGTGAGAGCCCGGGTGAGAGCCCGGCTGAGAGCCCAGGTGAGAGCCCAGAGATGGAAAGTCAGGGTGCGGTGGAGGTATTCCACTCCTACGCTGCTTCGGGAGCGGGAACCCCACTCAACGCAACTTCTACACCTGAAGCCAAAAAAGGCAAAATGTCTCTCTCACTTGAAGAGGTTCAGACATATAAAGACTCTTAATGCACAGCTTTCTAAAATCGAAAACAACAAGAAAATGAAGTGTTTATTCACTGACATGGATGAAATGAAAGGAACTGTCCAAGCCGTTAAACAGGCCTCCACCGAGCAGGAGAAGCGAATAAAGCCTTGGAAGAAAAGAGTTAGAAGCTGGAATCTGAAAGAGGATGAAGGAGAGAATTGGAAAACTCTGAAACGCAAAGTTATTGAGATGCAGAGGGAGCTACTACACATCCTCTTGGACGTCGGTCACCGGGTCGGGAGGCGCGAGGACGGGTTCACTTCCAGGGACATGAAGGAGACCATATGGAGCGCCACCAAAGAATCAGACCTTTTGAAGACCCAGAAACTCCGATTCTCCCTCGACTTGACCACAAAGGACAAAGAGACGATTCTATGGCCTCGGGTCGACGCCGCGAGGAAGGCTGGGACGAGGGTCTTCTTCGTCGGGGCCAAAGCCATTATCGACGGGACAGTTGTGACACGGTAACCGTTTCGATTTGATTTCTGAGAATCTAAGTTAATATGTTGTTTGGTAATGGACAATCTTACTCTTCCTTCCGAAACTCTTTTTAGTCGATTTTTAAAAAGAAAGTATATTAAAGGAGATAAAAATGAATAATCTTTATTTTAACCACAACTGTTATAAGGGTTTACCTTCATAAGTAACTAAAGGCTGGCTGAATTAAATTCTGATCAGCCCCTACCTCAGTTTTTACTCTACTCGAGTATTTTGTTTCTGCGTTTCCCCTCCATTATTTATTCCTTTGTAGCCAAATACAGAGACATATTGGAGGAAAACCTGCTGGAGTCAGCAAGAGAACTGAGGCTGGGGCGGAGATTCACCTTCCAGCAGGACAATGACCCGAAACACAAACATCTACAATGGAATGGTTTAAAAACAAACATATGAATGTGTTAGAATGGCCCAGTCAAAGTCCTGACCTAAATCCTATTGAACATCTGTGGAAAGACCTGAAAACTGCTGTTCACAAACGCTCTCCTTCTAATGTGACAGAGCTGGAGTTGTTTTGTAAAGAGGAATGGGCTAAAATGTCAGTCTCTACATGTGCAAACCTTGTAGAGTCAAACCCCAGAAGACTTGCTGCTGTTATTGCAGCAAAAGGGGGTTCAAAGTATTCAGTCATGCTGTATGAATACTTATGCACGCCCCACTTTTCACTTTTCTATTTTTTGTAAAATAACAGAATCATGTTTCATTTTGCTTTCACTTCACAGTTGTCTGTTACTTGTGCGTGAACTTCAAAAATAAAAAAATCTAAATAAAATCTTTATGTTTAGGGTTGTAAACATGACAAAATGTTTGCGTTAAATGCTTTTGCTAAAATAAAAATAAATAAAATAACGTTGAGGAGAGAAATAAGGACGAAGAGCGCCTCTCCTGCGTGCTGCATAAGCAGCTGAGATCAGGGGCTCTGTGTCTTGGCGAGATGTTGCCTTCAATAGGCCAGACTTCTACAGTTGTTTAAACCACAAATTGTCATGATCTGTGTGTTGTCCCCTGGTTTGGTTCCGTGTCTAGTCTTGTTTTATTTTCTCATGTCTGTTCTGTCCTTGTGGTTTTGCTTTGCCCCCTTTTTAGTCGACTAATCGTTGGTCAGAGAATGTTTTTGGTCGACCAAGAAAATCTTGGTCGTTAACATCCCTACACCAATGTACGCAGACATTGGAGGCAAGGAGGGTGAAGTGTCTTGCCCAAGGACACAACAATAGTGTGCACCTGCAGGATTTGAACCACCGCTCCTACTATTGGCAAAGTGACAAAGAGGATCAGAAAATACGGTACATATCTTTGAACCTTTGAGTAGTTTGTTAGTTCTTATCCACGTCCCGGGGCAGCCTGGGCTCTTCGCGCTCAGCTTCAGCAGTGAAAGTTTGGATCTGGATCTCGCTCCTGACGGTGGGCTGAACTCCTGTAGCACTAACCCATCAGTGAGTGTAATGGAGGGTGTGACGCTGCTGCTGCGTCTGAACTGGACCCCCGTGAATTTAATCAACACAGTCTCCTCCTTCCACTGATCATTCTGTCGCCTCCAGCCTCCGACTTATAGACTCAGCTCTACGTTTACCAGAGAGGCGGATCATCAGGCGCTGGGCATCGAGTTCAGTGTTCAGAGTTTTACATTTCTCTATTGGCTCAAAAACAGTTCCACAGGTGTAACTTCAGTCTGAAGAACATCTCAAGGTATCATTTTTCGCACCATCGTCTGAACTTAGAACCAAATGATCTATACTTTTATGATGAAAGTTAGGTTCCTTAAATCAGGACTGATTTACTGTTTGGAATGGAGAGGATTCTTATTTTTTGGCGCTTTCTCAAAGTGCTTCATAAAGAGTAGGGAAGTTAAGTAGAAGTAATCCATATGTAAATGTACTTGATGCTGTTTTGAAGCTTTTCTTCAGAATCAAACAGAGGTTGGTAGAGTAGCCAAAATATTTACTCAAGTAAGAGTAACATTAGATTTAAGTCATTTCACTCGAGTAGAAGTGGAAGGTGGAGACCCAGACAATAAATAAAACAAAGAAAAATACTTCAAGGAAATGTTACTTGAGTACTGTGGGAGAACATGCAAACTCCACCTGGTGGCGATAGAACCCGGACCTTCTAGCTGTGAAGCACGAGTGCTAACCACTACCATGCCGCCCCACACCTTGTCCTTTTCCATTTTAATTGCAATAACTTGGTTAAAATCATAACTTCATACATCCATAACCCGTCGTGACTCTTGCCCCACCTGACACTAAACCTGTGCTGGGTAAATAATGACCAGTTCCTCCTGGGTTCAAACCTATTGGATCAAAGTCCGTAACAAATGAATCCCTTGTGTCAGTTCTATCCATGATAAAGAAATAAAACAAAAGAAGAAGCCAGACACCCATGTTGATGCTTATGTTTTAATCATCAGATAAAAACCAGAGCGACGCCGGTGGGTCAGTGCAGTTCAGGGCAGTCGGGATGAACACACAATACTGGTGTTACCCCACTATAGCGCAAGACGGATCATGGTACGCGTCTGTGGCACAAACGTATTTCATCTCCCCGGACCCCGGGGAATCATTCCAGAACTTGCCTGCGCGGCCTGAAGATCAAAACAGAGACACACAAGAATAAAAGTTTAAGTCCTATGAAGAAACTTTACACATTGTTTGCTCTAGAAGGAGCTTTATTTAATTGAACAATAGCCATTAGCTCTGAGAGTCCAACTGGAGGGTATTTGAGACTAGTTACCGTTAGCGCCGATCATGAGGGTGTGCTCTCTCCCGCGAAGGTTGTTCGGCTCCCCCTTCCACCAGGTTGTGTAGTCCCAACGAGATCCATCGGTCCACATCCACTCTCCCTCCTGTTTACATTTCCACACGTAACATTTCAAGTCTCCACAACTCGGCTTTAAGCGTGTGCTGTTACCTGAACTGCGTCATGTCCGCCAATCCAGACATCCCCATCAATCAGACCACGGATGAAGTCGTTCTCCTTAGCGCTGTGGACGGAGGCCAGGTTCGCATCATGACTGATGCAGCTTTCCTGTGAGTGTGGGAGGGGTTAAGGTCGGTTTTAGGATGTGCTCTTTCTGTTTAAAACAACACCAAATAATCACCTGAGTTAAGTCTCTGAGCCTTAAAGGCACAAGTTGGTCATTTTTATACTCACTACTGCCACCTCAGGTCTTGTGAGTAACTCCAGTCTCTAAACTCCGTATAGTCTCTTTAAATCAGTACTAAGTAACTCATGCCCCTAGAGGCCATAAGCGCCACTGCAGGTGTCGTAGCATGTTGTGTTTTTTTACTCATTAATCGTCCGTGAGAGTAAATACTACGCTGACAGAAAAGACAAAGGGACAGAGGGATGTTGTTCATCCAGTTACACAATGGAGATCATTTTTTTCACTCAAACTTGGCTGTAAATACTGTTTAAGTGGCGCTAGCCCGCAGTTAGCTTTGCCCGTTAGCCTGTTAGCTTCTTCTTCGTGTAAAGATCCAGCGGCTGTATGAGTGGTCAGCATGGCCCCTTTACTTTCAATCACAGTGGTCTCTATGACGCTTCAGGATCAATCGTTTTGGAGGTTTTCTGGTGAGAGGCTCCGTCAGCAGTGAAAACCTTCCAAATAACTGATCCTGGAGACAATTCTAGTTCCACAAGTTGCATAATGCACCTTTTAAAGTAAAATCAAATTCCCGATGAATGAGCAACACAAAGTCAAATAGTAAAAATGAACAACCTTTGCATCGTTAAATGTTTTTCTTAATTGTGAGTAAAAGTGATTTTTGATTTGAAACGGTTTACTTCAGATCTGGGGACATGTAATGTTTATGGAAAACTTAGATAAACGGCTGAAAAACTGAATCTAAATATTCCACCTTTTACTATTAATAGGAGTAGTGGTAATTGTTCTAGTTAGTTCCGTACCTCTGCCATTGTCCAGGTTTCCTCAGTGTCAAAAAACTTGAAACAGCGCTTTCCAAACAGACTCCATTCCTCAGGACAGCCTTTCTCCAGAAAAATAAAATTAATAGTCAATGCGAGATATGCTGTCGCTGTATTAAAGTGTATGTAGTCAAACTCACCTTCATCAGATCTCACCACCTGTGAGTGTGGAACAATGAACAGAGTTATTAAAGCATGATCAGAAAGACATTAGTTTAAAGATAAATGAGGTGAACGTACAGCTCCAGTCGTCAGCAGAGCGCCGGCCAAACAGAAGAAGACGATCAGTGGGCCGTTAGCCGCCATCTGAAATCATCAAATACAACTGATAAGAGGCTCTCTGTGTAAAAGCCGGAGCGATGAGGAGCAGACTTACCTTCACTTCTAAGTCAGGAGACTGCAGGACTGAAGCTGATGAGCAGTTTTTATAGAGCAGTCAGGGGGACGAGATTAACAAGTAAAACAAGTCAAACGAAAAAAACAAACAAGTAGTAAATCAAGTCTTACTGGTAAAGATTCTCTGAGCACATTCTTACGTAATTACCAGCCCTACATTCAACAGCCTCGGCGCCATAATGGCCCCAGTCATCTTAGAGCCACACTGGGATTTTGTAGTAAATAAATCAATGGTAAATGGTCAAATTTATATAATGTCTTTCTACCTGCTTTAGGCCCTCAAAGCGCTTTACATCAAGGAACCTGTGGCCCATTCACTCCTCATTCATACACCAGTGTGCGCAGACATTTAGTGTTACATGTACAGGCCCGACCACACTTTTACTGCCAGTAAGTCACAAACAGGTTCATCTGGTGGAGATTCTCTTGCACATTCTTGCAAAGTACATCTTCATACACATCAGTATTAACCCTAGCCTTTTTTGTGTGTGTCAAATATTTATTTATTTTTGTCATTGTTAGTGCTTTTCAAAACGTAGCATGTTATTTGCACCCAGACGAGTCGTGAGTTTTCACACCTGAGACTCGAGTCTGAACTAAACAAAGTCCGGACGAATCAGAGGAAGCACAATCGAGTCTTCTTTGTTCCACTCGACCTGCATCGTTTAAAAAAGTAAATCCCATGATGTCAGAAAGTTTCCTCAGACGACCCTAAAAGCTGCCGTTGTCATTAACTACATTTGCAAATTGCCTGTCACTGAACGCGGATCGCTTTGGTGCAATTTTCTTTGTCATGAACTAAAGCTCTAACGGGAGCCTCTCGGTAACGTCTCCCCCCGGGGCGCTCAGACGGGCCCCCTGCTGGTGAGGAGAGGCACTTCTCTTTGGGCCGGTCGTCGTTCCGCTCGCGTGGTTCAGATTCAGATTAAAGTCATTACGGAGGCGAGTCCTGCTGTTTTATCGTCAGCTCGGGGCGACGGAGGTCAGGCTTCGTAATAGACACGGAAACAAGGCATTAACATCAGGAGCCACGCGGAGACCAGGAGAGGCCGTCCATCCTCTGCTTCCTCTGTTTCTGTTTAAAGGAACTAGTTATAAGTTACTCTCCTGGAAGACGAACTCGTTATGTTTCTTCATTCATTACCCATTTGCCCATAATGTTTTCACTGAACAACCTGAACTGCCTCAGAAGCTAAACCCACCAACACTAGGTGTAGGAAATGCAAAAATGACTGCGATAAACAATTCGCAGCTTCACTTGCTTTTATACTGACAAACTACAGCAACAGTCCACAATAAGATGCTCCACATGTAGCTCCTTAAAAAGCAACGAAACAGACGAGAGTTTGCTAAAGATGAACAGGTTTCACAATTATAGAAAGCACTAGTGTATAGTAATTACAGAACGGTGTAATAAATTACACCGTTTCGACCCGACAGGCAAATGATGAGGCAGGTGTTCTCAGCCAGCTGTAGCCATGGGTGTGGCTAAAACCCAGGGGTGCCAGGTTATAGGCTACACCAGTCTCAAATAATGGGCGATGCCGGGGGTGGCGTGTGTGACCCCGGTGAACATGCTTTTGTTTTGCCGTACTAGAATACCACTGAGCCCCATCAAGTCTCTTTTTAAGAAAACCTTGAAAACTCTGGATAGAAAGCCTTTACATTATCATTACTGCCACATTGTAAGTAAGTATAATATTTTAGATTGTGACGGCTATCAGAAGTTCCTGGATGCCTGTTTAGTTTTTAGAGTTTTAAAAGGTCTTGCCCCTCCACCATTAAGGAATTTTATATCACAAATAAGTAACACTCGAGTAAATACCAGAGCTCTGACCAGAGGAGACTGTATTGTGCAACGTCGTGGGACTAAATTCGGTCAAACGGTGGAGTCTATCAGAGGCTCGCAGTTTTGGAACTCGCTGCTGCTCACATCAGGAACTGTGACAATTACCACACCTTTAAAAAGGTCCTAAAAATCTGATTAAAAACAAATCAATCTTGCACTCACAGGTAGTTTAATTAAAGTTCAATGCTTAATCAATTCTTGGGCGTGTTATGTTATCTTACCTGTGTCTGTCCTTGTAACTGAATCTGTGACTGTAACTTTGTTCTGTTCTTTGTATGTTTGTATTTTCCTTCTGTCAATGTTTCTTTACCTGCCTCAGGACAACGGATGCAATTTAGCTCTCACGCTAATTCTGGTACATTTACATTGATGCTTTTGGCAAACGTGTTGATTAATGTGCACTGTCCTAATTCAAATAAATAAATAAATAAATGATTGTTTTATGTGTGTAAATATTGTTTCCTTAGATGTTTGCATATGGTGGATCAGGTTCTTAAACTGCATTACCCGTTTGCTGTATTCAGGGTTTCAAGTTTACAGACATTACTGCTTTTTTATTGATACTGGTCGATGTTATTCCTGTGATGTTTCATTATGTGGAGATCAACAGTTCTAGGCCAGTGTATTTTTGAATTGTTATACTTGTACATTTGTATGGCCACACCCCAGACAAATGGCGAGAATAAAAAGAACAAAGCCCAGATTTTCAGCAACAAAAAAGGTGAATATCATGACACTGAAACTTCTTTGCCGCTCCATGAAAAGAGCCACTTCTGGAGCAAAGACATGGTGAGGCGGAGAGATGAATTAAAGCGTTACTCATTATTTTACAAAAGAAATCTGTGAACTATAACTAACCCTGCTCTGCTCCCAAACCAACAAACTTCCTCTACATCCGCAAACCTCCTCTTTACATTTCCAAACCATCTCAGTCTGGACACGTCTGACTTCATCCTCGAAACAGAAGTGTCCAAATGATGGAGCCGTGAACACAAACCTCCTCATGTCGTCTCCCTTGCTCTAAATGTTCACGGTTTAAGCGCAGAGACTAAAAATGTATCACAAAATCCATACAGACACACATTTCTCTGCTCCGGTTATGATCCGGTATTGATTTCACATAAAACCGTTGCTTTGAAATGATGAAGATTACCGCTGCGCCCTGTAACATTGTCTGTCCGCTCTACGCTGTAAAAACACCAACACGAGTAAAATCTCTGGAATTTAGAAAACTGATGTTTGTACAGTGGCGGGCCGTGGGGTTTCAGTCAGGGCCTTCAATAGCAACCTGGGTTCACGCAGTCAAACCCAAAGCAGCAGTGCCTCCGACTCCAAATAAAAGCAAAAACCTTCGGGAACATACGGAAATACACGACACATTACAGGTGGAGACGAACACGTTATAATGTGGAGGCAGGCGGTTGTTTTTAGAGAGTCTGTCAGGGCGGGGGGGGGGGGGACTGTGGGGCTGTGTCTTTCCTGAATTCCATGATCATCTCCACTGTCTTCTGGGCGTTCAGCTCTAGGTTGTTGTGGCTGCACCAGGACGCCAGCCGTTCCCCCTCTCTCCTGTAGGCGGACTCATCACCGTCCGAGATGAGCCCGATGAGGGTGGTGTCGTCCGCAAACTTGATCAGTTTTATGGACTGGAGACTGGAGTTGCAGCAGTTTGTGTACAGGGAGAAGAGCCAGGGGGAGAGTACACAGCCCTGAGGAGTCCCAGTGTTGGTAGTCCGAGTGTCCGAGACGATCTTCCCCAGCCCGCACGTGCTGTCTCCGGTCCGTGAGGACGTCTGTGATCCACCTGCAGAGGGACACAGTATAGTAGAGTAGAGGCTCATCATGGCTGCACTTGAGCACCAGAGCAATAGAGGCCCAGATCTACCACACCAGACAAGACCCCAGATGTAGACTGTGCAAATACAATCCAGTGCAGGGTGTAAAACCAAGTGGCTGGCATAGTGTACGGGAACATCTGTGCAGATTATGGGCTGGAAACCCCAAGGTCAATGTGGGAAACGCCTCCAAAGGTGGTAGAGAATGACCGAGCCAAGATCTTGTGGGACTTCCAGATACAGACGGACAGAGTGGTAACGAACCAATCGGACATTGTGGTGGTGGACAAAGAGCAAAGGAGAGCCGTGGTGGTCAACATAGCGATACCGAGCGACTTCAACATCAGCGAAAAGGAACACGAGAAACTAGAGAAATACCAGGGGCTCAGAGAAGAGCTGGAGAAGGCCTGGAGAGTGAAGGCATCAGTGGTGCCCGTGGTCGTTGGGGCGACCACGGGCTAATAATTTATTTATTATTTCTGTGGATACATATTTTGATATACATTTGAATCAGTTTTCTTGCCACACTAGACATAATTACAACTACACTACAGTTAAAGTAGTTACACTGATGCTAATCTGTGGGTGAAAGTATAAATCGAACCCGGCCCGTGTCCCGTTTTACAGTGTGATCCGTCAGACGCCGTGTTTCTCCAGACAAATATTGGCTTTCCCCTGAACGATCCTCACCTCGGAGGATATTTACGCGCGTTATTACGACCGCCTTGGTTTTAATGGAGGCCACATATCTCCGCTCATTCCGAATAACTGCTTTTTATATTTGACCATAAACAAATAAAACGCCCCGAGCGCCGTTTGCCAAATGAAGCGAATTAGTGTCCATAAAGAAAGCGGCGGCGCAGACGGCGGTATCGAGCGTTCGGATGCCGTAAGTGTGGCCATATTTCTCACGGAGGAGATTAAAAGATGATAATCGCTGCTGCATAATATCGGAGTCATTCCCACGGGAGAAGACGCAGCAACAGTTTCTGATGTTTTAAGTTTTGCATTTTTCATGGCGCTGTAAAACGCATTATTCAGGATATTGGATCTGCTTTATCAGCTAACAGACAAATGAATCGTCAGACTAATCGCGTAAATGCCAACGCTTACGGTTTTTGGACAAATTGAGATTTTTATTTCATTCTCGCTTCTCCCTTTGCATTTGTAGGTATCACTGGCTCAAACCCTAACCCTCAGCCTGTTCAGTGGGGCGTACACCACACAATATTTGGGGAGACTTTGACTTCGGTGATTTGCGGCTCATGAGGTGAGGATTTGAAAGGTTTTTGTGTTTCCATCACTGGTGCCAAACTGTGGAATGACTTAAGAAACTTTATAAAGCAACAGCAGAGTTATGTAATTACAAACTATGGTTGGAATGGCGGAGAGGTTAAACACGCTCCTTTTTGGTTTGGACATGTGCATTTGTAAACTTTGAAAGAAAGTTCATAAGTTTGCTTTTGTTCTTATTGATTTGTAATGAGCCCGATCTTGTGTTTCTAAACGCAGACTATAGCGTTCATGTAGAACAACCCATTTCCTCCAACCAGACTCGTCACGTTAGAGCAATTACGGCCGACCTGCGCCACAGCAGGACCGGCTGTAGACCGGTCACAGACAGGGCTTCACTGAAGGCCTGGAAGAGCGTGGTCGCTTCCAACTTCACCCCGTGTGGAGCCACAGGAATTTACTGGGAGAGGCCAAATGCTAACAACATCTTTGGTCATTTTGCGTGACTGAGCGCACTCACAAAGACCAGACAGGTACGCAACAACTTATCTAAACTCAGGTAAGAACATATCTCAGTATGGAAAAACAGTGGCCTGTTCCTTTAATATAGAGATTGCAGTCACATGTAAGACCTGAGGTGGCAGTAATGAGTATAAAAACGACCAACTTGCATCTAGTCCCTTGAAAAGAACAGTTTTAATGCAATTTGTTTTGGGAAAAATACATTATAAATGACATTTCTCAATTGTTTTTTGAGTCGTGGCTCGTCATCCTCGGATTATGGTCTTTGACACCATGTAGACTGAGAACCAGTGGTTTAGTGAATGTTTGGCCGTACAGAATCAGAAAGAGAATAGTTTTTATTGCCATTGTTTGAGAACAGGTTCACAAACTCCCTCACGCTGCTCGGATTAGATTACTGGTTCCGCGCGTTATAGTTCAGCGCCTCCATCGAGGGCTCGTGGTCGTCTTGTATGATGCTGCCTTCACGTGCTCTGGTAATTATGGTAAATACCACTTGTCGAGTGGAACATTTCACATCTCATCTGGTATCTTCCCCTGGGAAATAATTTTACCAGAGATCCCTAGATGATATAACCTTTGACCTTTCAACACGACAGAGCAGAGATAATAAGTTTTCATGTCTTTTGGTTAAATTACTGATGCAAAGTAGCAGTCAGTCTGTGGACGACTTTCCCACGTGAAATCACTTGTTTACAGTTTGTTCTTGTATTGTTGAATGTTTTTCTAAGACACTGAAGCACTTGAACACAATGCACTCGTATCTTTCACTTCACAACTGGAAAGGATGATCTTTCTTAGAGCAAGGCAAGGCAAGGCTAGTTTATTTGTAGAGCACAATTCATACACAAGGCAATTCAAAGTGCTTTCACAGTTGCATAAAATTACAAGAAAACAGATCAAATTAATCATTAAAACATCAACATAAAAAGTTTATGTAAACTGAAAGTTTACATATGCACGGGTAAAAAGAGCTGTTTTCAGCCTAGATTTGAAGATTGTCAGACATTCAGTTTCAAAATCACCCCTAAAATCTCACATTGTAAGCCCAGGTTTGCAATCAAATAAGAATCGTCTCCAGGAGGATTAATTGGACTCTTCTGCTCTGCAAAGAAAAACTCAGCAAACCGATCGGAGAAAACAGAAGCACTGCAAACTTCACAATCCCATCTACTGTTAGTCAAAGAAGGGAAACCCTCCGTGTCGTGTGAAAAGCTTGTCTTAGAGGAATATGAAGAGTGTCATACAGAGACTCGCTGCAGCAGCTTTCTGTGGCGAAGCTATTAGCGCTAATTATCTATAAACCGCTTCCTGTGTGAACTGTAAGTGCCGATGACAAACAGCTCATCTTGGAAACAAAAGCCCTTCTCTGCGAGTGCGTGGGTATTGATTCAGCATTAATGGAGGAAGTGTAAAAGGCTAATGCGAACAGACGGCACTAATAAACAAAAGTAATGGCCGGACACTTTACCTCCGAGCTTTAGGAAGACATAACCACCATGACAGAGTGGAGTGTGCATGTGTTGTGGCAGAGTGGTTAGCCTGTCTTCAGACTTAAAGGAGACGTCAAATGTAGCTGATGTTGCAGTATTGATCCTGGGCTTACACAGAGAGGTGTATTAACCAGTTACCTGCCGTCCACCACCTGTAAGCTGTGTCTTACTCACACTGATCTTACACGTATTTTCATAAACTACAAGATCTTAGCTTTCAAATGAGGCATTACAGTGGCCTATAGGCTGTAGGCTCTCTGGTCCAGAAGCTTTTAGATTTGGGTATTGCCGAACTGGAGAAATTGAAAACTATGAACTATATAATAAGGTGATGGGTACAAAATAGTTACAGAGTGACTGACTCATCCTCCATCAGGTCATGTGACTGGTCGTGTGGTCGGCGTGACAGATGGGCGGCCATGTTGGAGTGGACCACGTCATTATTACAGTCATATGTCAATAACAGGAGCTTTAAATATCTGCAAACTGATGACAGCAGAATGAGAGCAGAATAAGAGCCGACTGGATCAGAGCGGTCTGTAGATGATAAACAATGTGTCTGACACGGGACGGTCGCAGGTTCAAACCCAGATCCTGTGGTCGGGTTTCTGGGCCAGAGCAAAAGTACATGTCGATATATAAAGTAGCACATATTGAAAATATGGTTGGCCAAAGTGCGCCGATAGGTTTACAGGATAAGAATATAAAAATACAGCAGATACAGCAGTACAATAGTAAAAAAATAAAATAAAAGAAAGTGTCAAGGGACAGAGCAGTAAAGCTCGGATAGTGGCCATGCCTCTCATAGGGGGCTTCACCCATTCACACTCTCATTCATACACCAGTGTACACAGACACTGGAGGCAAGGAGGGTGAAGTGTCTTGCCCAAGGACACAACGACAATGTGCACCTTCAGGAGGCGGGATTCGAACCCCAGACCTTACGATCATGAGACGACCCGATGAGACAAGTCATTTATTTTTATTAGGCCACACCTCTACTCAGGCCCGGATCTATGGGGGTGCAGGAGGGTGCATTGCAACCTCATTTTGAAATGTTTGCCCCCTCAGTTTTAATGGCATCACAATGTATTTTGTTTGAAACTCGAATGCCCCCTCAGTCAGTTCGTTCTGGAGCCGGCGCTGCCTCTACTCCCATGTTCATTATGGTATGGAGCTCCTTCACGATCGAGCACAGACTAAAGTATGTGTGATACAGACAGTAGTGCGGTGAGACGGTGCTCAGTCTCACCTGCCGTGTGTTTTTTCAGGTGGATTCCTCCGCGACTCGTCCGACAGCTGCAGCCGTGTGATTACAGACGACAGTGACAGACGGCGGCTCCACACATGGAACCCACTGACACGACGCTGTTTTACTGTTTGTTTAAGCGCCGCGTCGAGAAGTGATGAAGTGCAAATGTCGAGATAAATCTGTGGCGTAATTAATCATTTTTTACAGATGTCACAAAACAATAGAGTTGTAGAAGCGACGTCTGATTTAACGTAGAGTTTGAGAAGCGACGTCTGATTTAACGTAGATCTGCTTCATGACAATAACGCATCACTTTTTCCACAAGAAAATGTGTCTAATTCAGAAAGAAAGATTGATAACAAGGCAAGTTTACTGTGTGGCAGGACAATGATTTTCCTTAACAGGAGATGAGGTCAGTATTTCAGAACTTTACTAGATCCCTGTTTGGTGTTGATATATTTCTCAAAATCATCAAAATGCTCGACGGCAGGACTGATTTACAACTAAGCCACATATAAAAATGGACATGGCATCATGAAATATATTAGACAAGAGAAGGAAAATTATGTAAATGTACAAATATAATAAAATATACAAAGAAGAGGTTTGAGTCGTACTTTGGAGCGCAGTCATGGGTCAGCAGAGTGAACAGGAGGGGGCTCAGCACACAGCCTTGGGGAGGCCCCGTGTACAGTGTGATGGTTCTGGAGGACAGCCTGTCATTTCCCCAGGTGGAGCAGTTTGTGGGATTATAGTGTTGAATGCTGAGCTCTCTAACATAGGAGTCCTTTGTTTTCAATGTGAGGGCTGTGTGAAAATATGAATATTTGTGCAAAAGGTGAAGACTTTATCTGTGAGTGAGATTTGCTGAGAAAAACATTTCACCTTTTACATAATAACTGTCATACCTGTTCAGTCCTGTCGTGTGGATTCAAATTGTATTGCATGTTTGTACTCGTGCTGCATCTAAAAATACTGCAGTACTACAGAGCATTCCTGTGTGTTCTCCTGCATGCACCGGCACGTCTGTTTAGAAAGACAGAGGAACCTCAGAGCGAGCTAACCACTCTGCCACTCGGAGCCAGTGAAACGGCGATCAGGGGAAAAGGCTAGTAGAGAATATTATGCAGAAAGTCAAAGGGGGTATTTCTATATTAAAAAGTAAATTGACACAACAAGCAACTTCAGAGCAAAAACATGTGTATTTTTATCCAAAACTGGAGTTCAGTGTGTTTTGGACGTTGGGGGTAAAACAGCTGAGCAACGTCGTTATTTTCAAACAAATTTAGTTTAAATGCCAGAATGGAATCAATTTAAATGCTTTTTAATGACATTTAAGGCCTTCATTTTTCAGACCCGCTCTGAAAACGATCGCCATCACCAAAAGCACAACCCAGTGCATTTTCTCCAGTTCGGCTTTACCCGCTTCTATAAGCTTCTTGACTGGAGAGCTTGGCCAGTGTAACGCCTCATTTGAAAGCTAAGACCTGCAAAACTGATTGTACATTTTTTGTTGCATCATCACCGTGTTTTTATCAGATTTTTTAAGCGTTTTGGGCATGTTTTCACCTCTTTTTTATCACTTGTTTTGTTGTGTTTTCATCACTCAATTAGTCAATTAGTCAATTAGTCGAAATGTTTACACTTTTTTATTGTGTTATTGTCGCTTCCTCCGCACGTTTTTGTCATTTTTTTTTTTGCAAGATCGAGTCCAGATCTGAAACCCGACCAAATATTAGAGCGTGTGACCTTTTGTTTTCAAACACTTTCCAAACCGAGTGCGAGTGCAGAAGCCAATGCGCTCCTTTAGTTGAAACGTTTCCTCTTTAACCTCTTCCCACCCGCCTTAACCGAGCGCAGTTCAGCTTTACCCAAATCTAAAAGCTTACAGCCTATAGGCCAGTGTAACAGTTCATTTGAAAGCCAAGACCTACAAAACTGATTGTGACTTTTTTGTTGCCATGTTTTTGTCACCACCCGTAACTGCTTGGTAATTACTTGGCAGTTACAGTAGTAATTACTAGTAATAAATATCAATAAAAGTGGTAGTTCTAATTAATTAAAGTAGCAGTTAATAGTAATTCATTACAATAACTGCTTAGTAATTGTGTAACCCTAACCATACGCTTTAATTAATATTTATTACTAGTAATTACTAGGCAATTACCTAGCAGTTATTGGGCTGAGTTACTAGTAACTACTACTTTAATTACCTGCCACTTTTATTTATATTTATTACTAGTAGTTACTACTGTTTACCTAGCAGTTACCGGGTCATCATGTAAAGTGTTACCTATTATTGTATCATTTTTGTCCGGTTTTAATAATTTTTTGTTGCCTTATTCAATCGAAACTGGAGAAAATGTGCCCGTTCAGGCGGGGGTTCAGGCGGGGGTTCAGGCGGGGGTTAAGAGGTTAAGCTAAGGTTGTCTAAACTGTGTCTTGCTTCCCTCAAGCCACATTTGTTTTCCCTCAGAACCTCGGCTGCATCAATCCCCTCATAAAACCTTTCCCCGCACGTTTAAAGATGTCAATCAAAGCCTGAATAAATGTGTGGAGCAGAAGCAACCGCAGTAACTCTCCTGTTTGAAGCGCCGATGTGAAATACTGAAAACAAAGGGAGCTGCTGATCTCTGAAACGGTCTCGTTGACCACTGGTCATGTGACTCTGTGTGAAAACGGTTTGGACCCCTCAGCGTTAGGCCGACAGTTGGACTTCATTGACTCATAAGAACATGTAGATGCTTGGTTTGCTCTTTGGATCGTGCGCTCCACCCTCGTCATTCCTCACATAGATCACTGACAGATGCTCACACAGACGGAGCAGCAAACCTTCTCCACGGGCCCGTCTCCAACACGCCCTCACAACAGAGCGGCGAGAAGAAAACACAACTTTATCAATACAGGCAACAACAAAGTCTCCAACGACTCGGAGGTTTAGATTTCATCAAATACTTATTTCATCTGAGCATTTGGACTTCACTTCATTATTAACACATAGTTTAGTTTTATAGTTTTAAAGTTTAGCCTCGTTTTGGCCCTGAAGTGTTTCTTTTTAAAGTTTGTTTTAGCACAATTTGATAAAATAATAATAAAAAAAGAGTTCCTTTTGCATAAATGTAATGGAGGTGACGTTAAGGTACAGTATGTAGTAATGAATCTAAACTTTACGCCTTTGCTCGGCCCAATCCCGTTAAGCAGGAAGGGCCTGGTCGGTGCTCGGATGGGTGGTAACCCTGGTAACCCCAGGAAGCCTGGGGCGAATGTAGTGAGTGAGTGGTTGGTGGTCGGACTGGTTGCCTCGCTTCCGTCAGTCTACCCCAGGGCAGCTGTGGCTACAATTACCACCACCGAGTCTGAAGTGAAGGAATAATGTAAAGCGTCTTTGAGTGTCCAGAAAAGCGCTAAATAAAACCAATGCATTATTATTATTATTAATATTTTCAAATATGTCCGTTTAACCCCTTAACCCCCACCTGAACCGAGCGCACTTTCTCCAGTTCAGCTTTACCCAAATCTAAAAGCTTCTTACAGCCGATATGCCAGAGTGACGCCTCATTTGAAACTACAACACTGATCCAAACGGATCCTGTTCCTTGTGTTGTTCCCGCGTTGCCGTCACTTTTTCATCGCTTTTTTGTGGCGTTTCATAAAATTGTTGTCGCATTTTTTGTTGCTGTTTTGACACTTTTTTAACTTCGTAACCCCCGCCTTGTCCAATTGCATTTTCTCCAGTTCAGCTTTAACTAAATTTAAAAGGTTACAGCCTATAGGCCAGTGTAATGCCTCATTTGAAAGCTAAGACCTTCAAAACTGATCCTCGCTTTGCTGCCATGTTGTCGCATCCTTTTTTTAAATTTGATTTATGTCATTATTTACAATAATTACATCAAATACAAGAAAATAAAAATACATAATAACTCAAAAGGAGTAGGCCGAAGCAAGAAAGCTTAAACGTGCCTACCCCAATTTCAAAGTACAATACAAAATAGAACATTTTGTGAGTTCTGAGTTTATTTACTTAGTTTTATAATATATATATATATATTTTTTTTCATTGCTTATATTCTGACATTTCTTTTCATTGCTTGTCTGTTGCTCTTATGCCTAATCGTTACTTTTTCTAAGAAGCTTTTATATTTGGGTAACACCAACCTGGAGAAAATGTGGTCGGTTCAGGTGGGGGTTAAGAGGTTAAAAGGGGGCGCTCACGTTACAAAAAGTAAATCTCAAGCATTGGCTTAAATGACTAGAATTGAGGAAATGTGTTTTGTTTTGAGCTGGTTTCACTTATTTAGACTGTTTTACTACTACAGCACTAGTTCTAAGGTAAATCTCGCTTGAAATTAAAAAAGTTAAACTGCCACGGGGACAAGACCAATTTTCTTACCTCATTGGCAAAGAATAATTCCTGAAAGAAAAACAAAATGTATTGAAATGAGTCAGAAACTTCTGAGAATAAGTGAAATGATGGAGTTCAAATGTCCAACTACATCTTAACTAGTCAAAACAACTCAATTTTAGATTATTATGCTCAAATTCAAATTTAAACTAATCTAGTTGATGACTTTTTGCAGTGTACAACCTTTTTACTTCTGCCTGCTCCATTTGGGCTTGATTTCTCTCTCTTTTGTTTTGTTTCATCATCTGCTGAATATTAAAACTCAGCTGCTCAAATAAAAAAGACGAATGAATGACAGTGTTGAAATGGGCTATTATTGTTAGTTATTTTAGACCATTATCCAATACTGCAGTTTTATTCATATTGTGCAGCCTGAAATATGATGAAGCATCCATGGATCCAAACTGATACTGAAATATAAGAAATATCAGAAATGGAAAAATCAATGAGCATAAATCAGGAGCGATGTCTTTAATCTTCTCATGGTTTTGGATCTGATTTAATTGAGTTGTTTTAAAGATGGAAAAGTGAGTCATTTGCTGATAAGTTCCTGTCATTTTTAATCAAGACTGAAGCGTGAAATCAGAAGCGTGTTTTTAATCCCCTCGTTAATACAAATGTAAGCCCCTCCCACTTTATGTGTTGGTCTCGCTGTAAGATCATTAATATTCATTTATGCAAAACGATGTCATGCTTCACGACAACAGCTCAGAGTCTTTGCTCCTCCTCCTGTTTCTCCCTTCAGTTTCTGTGTTCCACGTGCTTCTTTAACCTCTTACTCCGAGCGCATTTTCTCCAGTTCAGCTTTACCCAAATCCATGGGCGCCGTAAAGGGGTGGAAGGTTAGGACGATTCTAAGGGCCCAGGCTGATGAAGGGCCCAGAAGAGCAGACCCTCTTTTTCTTTTCTTATTTCTTTTCTCTTTTTTATACATACGTTAAATGTTCTAAGGCCCCTCATACACCTAATGTGTATTTTGTCCGTTTTGACCATAGATTTAATATTTAACAAACAAATAATGTATTTACTGTTTATGTCACACCCCTCCCCCTCACAATGGTTCATTCCACCTGCGCTGTCCGCCAGCGTAGCGTCTCTTGCTTATTGCATTTGTTATGATGCAGTGCAGATAGTGACACACGCAGGCATGTCACATCAAAAGTCAGGGCATCAAAAACGGAAAGAAAAGAAGGAAAGAGAAGACCGAGAACGCCGAAGTCGACAGTATGTCACACAGTTTTTCAAAAACAAAGGTAGCTTGCCCTATTCCTGTATTCCAAAACTTTCACTTGCTTATTTTTGTTGCTACATGACCTGCTTTTATCTAGCTAGCTTAGTCAAATAATTACTGAATTATGATTTACATCCAACAATAATAACATCTCTGCTGTCTCCGGGTTATCATGTCTCGTAGACACAGATTCAGCGGCCGCTGCACACCCACGTCTTCCTTCCCCCGCGGCCCCGTCCCCGTCTCAGCCAAACAAGGTGAGCCTGAGCGCAAAACTTCACGAAGATTGAAAGCTCTAAGCACGTCTTATCTACTGTGTTCTCCACATGATGATAACTGTACTAAACAAAAAGTAATCTACACGCTTCAAAAATTACAAAATCAGTTTGTCGTGTGCAGTGTTTGGAACGGCGTTATTTTTTCAGTAACGGAGTAATCTAATCCATTACTCTCCTCGTCGTTACAACGCCGTTATCGTTACTGGGTCAACAAAGTGGCTCGTTACAATTGGACTGAATGAGCTCCGCGGTGTCAGCTCACGCAGCAGGAGCAGTGGAGAGGGTGGGCGGAGTCTCACGGAGACTCGCGCTGCCTGTGTGCGCAGAGCTCGTGCTCTCTGCTCCAAAAACTACGTGTGTCCCAGTCCCGGCGTCAAGAGGGGGCGTGGGGGGGCGTCGCCCCCTCACGCGGACAGTCCCGCCCCCTCAGTCAAAATCAGTCCTTTTTTTATATATTGTTTTCAGTCTATGATGTGTTCAAAACAACCCAAAACTTGGAAGAAACTGCACTGACTCTAATGAAATTAAAATTCAGAGTTTCCAGTGGTCCTTGAACCCATCACGCACCTCCTTACTATGTCATCAGTGCATCATCCCGCAATAAGGAGTAGCCTGTAGCCAGCAGCTATATTTTCTGTTCAAAAGGGACATTCGCAAATGGCTGAAAAGCGACAAACTACACTATTGGCGTCCCTGCAGCCTGTGTGCAGCTTTCTCATACAATGCACACGCTACACAAACAGCTGATGTTTATAACACAGCACGTCTGTGTCTCTACCACTTCATTTCTCCTCCGGTTTCAAAAACTGACTCCAAATCCGCAAAGATAGGCCGTGTTTGTGAGCGTGCGAAAACATGTGCGTGTCCCTCATTGGTCAGGGGTGTCAACAGTGTCACAACATCGCAGTGCAAGGCTGCTACGAAGCCTTCAACTTGGCTATAGTTCTGTCAAATGGAGATAAAAGTCGGCGACACGAAGAAGCGGGACGTATTTCAGCGGATTTAATAAGAAAATGAGACGCGCTCCAAGATGGAGGAGGCGGAGGAGACGGCGGAGAAAGCGGAGAGAGGCGAGCCGCTAGCGGCGAGGTGACGCTGAACAGTTCGTCTCCAAACTCAGTAAGTGCCGCTAAACTCTGTTCGCGGTTGAAATGTTGCTTGAAAAGGTGGTTCTCGTGAACGTTTGGTGATATAAAGTTGTGCTTTTTCGTGTGGGAATCGCTGTGGCCATGAAATTACGTGTTTATGCCGCTGTTTTGACAGAAATGACGAGGGAGGCGCGGCGGTGTTTTTCCGTTTTATTTCACTTTATTTCGCTTTCTGTGTGTTCACTTCGGGGACGGTAAACATCACCCACGTTTCTCCTGTGCGTCCAAAATCGGGCTTAAAAAATCAAACCTGTTTGATTTCCTGCGACTGTAGTCCAGTTGCGTCTGACTGCCCACACTACACGATTCCAACGCGAGTCCAGTCGTGACGCCCCCACACTACAAGACACGACTCTAAACACGACTCGGGAAGACTCGGCGCGACTGAGAATTGTATCAAAATCGGGCATAAAAATCGTGTAGGGTGTGCTGACCTTAACGTCGTCGCCCCCCCATGGTTTTCAGCCGCCCCCCCTTCTGTACTGAGCTGGCGCCGGGACTGGTGTGTCCCCGACCCGCGGCTCGTCTTCCCCACAGCTTCTTGAACAAAGTGTAAAAATAGGTACAGAAAAGAGGATGAAAAAACACGACAAAAATGTGACAAAAAGCAACAAAAGAGCGACAAAAACGCTTCAAAAATGAGACAAAACTGCGCCAACAAAAACGCTACATTCAGTTTTCTTTAAATGAGGCGTTAAATCGTTGCTTTGGAAACGCTCCCGTCTCAACTGAACAAGTTGTGGGAACAAGCTGGTCGGCACAAACAGGACAAACAGGAGGTGCTGCACCGTTTCAGCCTGTTTGTTGTTTTTCCCTGACCTCCAAAAACACGCTGCTCAGGTTGGACCACAATGGCAGCGGCTCAGGACGAACACAACACCTCATCTACGCAATTTCGTTGTTTTGTTCCTTTTCAGAGTTACGGCTTCATCATAGTTTTCAGCTCTTGCAGGGAACCACCCCACCGATATCTGGCCTGGCCCATGGACTAAAATGTGTATACAGCATTTTTAACCGAACTAAACTCCTAATCCGTCATAAAGCTTGTTATTTTCTGTGACTGAGTGCAGCTTTGACCCCGCCTCAGGCCCTAAGTGGTAACTCCACAGTGAACTGGGGCTCTGAAGTGAAGCTCTGAAGGACGTTTGCAAAGAGTCGTCGGAAAACAACTGTCAGAAATTCTTTAAGTGACAAATGTCGAGCTACATCGTCAAGACATCTGAAATATGTGCAATGAGCAAGAACACAAGTGTTTCAAGACTGAAGTAAAGCTCTAAGGCTTGTCCTGAGATGTAAAGGATTAGATGGAGCAGAGGATCCTTTGTTTTGGATAGTTTAAAACATACCCGAGCGGACATGAGAAATGAGAGGACGTGAAAAGCCTGGAGCGTTTTCAGCATCAGCGCAGGCGTCATCTGACCTCTGACCTCCGCACTGTGACCTGCTGCGACCAGGCTCAGGTGGATCAGCTGTGTCTCTCCAGATGAGATCTGCACCTCACTAGCGTAACATACTCATGTCCAGATCAAATCAAACCACAGCAAATTTCATATTTCTCAAAATACCACGGGGTGGGATTTGTTGCCAACCCCTGAACTGGACTGTATAAAGAACATTATGAAATAAAGTATTGTCCATGTTTTAGCCACATCTGCCTCAGGGCTGACTGGCAGGATCACAGAACAGTTCGCAGAGGACAGAATAACCACTGTGCCACAGTAACACAGGACATATTACACCCTATGTCTCCTTTCTAACAAAAACTAAAATCTGCCTTCATCGTGTGGCAGCAGACTCACTCACCATCACCTTATCTATGATTTAAGTTTCAATAATGTTGATGTATTTTCACTTCTTATATATTTCATCTCGTATCTCTGTTCTTATCTCGGGCTGATTCCACACAGACTTTTCTCACTATCTGCTCTTTATTAAGTGACTTTCTTCAGAGTGAAATCAATAAATCTCTATCTTATCTTGAAAGGTCTGTGTGGGTCAAACTGAACTAAAGGTCCACATCTGCCTCGGCTACAGTCAAACCACTGTGGTCCCTCTGGGATTGTTCTGTCTGAAACCGAGGCGTCTGATTGGTCTGGAGGCGACATGCCTCCTCCTGATTGGTCCAGATGTTTGAGAGAGCGGACCACAGCTGGATTGTGTTGACTCTTGGCAGGATATGGACTATCCCAGGACTAAAGAGGAAGAGGTTGTCCCCGGTCTGCAGCTGGACTGGACTCTGATGGAGTTATAATCGTTTTTTATTACAAGTCCAATATAAAGCTTGATTTGAACTATTTCAGAAACCATAGCCCTGGTGTTTTTGTAAAATAACTTCAAAATAATTAATGTTTCTAGATCGTGCAAAAGACATAAGAGGTTGATACATATTTAAACAAAATGTCGCTGGGAAATGGGAAACAGTGTTAAAGAGACTTTGGGCACAGACAGAAGTGTCAGTGACTGCGAATCCTAAAACCAACAATAACTCCCTGATCACGAGGAACGACAAGCAACAGGGGAACCTCTGAACCCCCGCTTTAACTGAGCACAATTTCTCCAGTCCATCTTTACCCAAATCTAAAAGCTTCTTGAAAAAAGCGCCAAAACAGGTGACAGAAAAGTGACGAAAAAGTGACGACAACATGAGGAAAAATCTTTGATCCGTTGTGTAGGCCTTAGCTTTCAAATGAGCCGTGACACTGGCCTATAGGCTGTAAGCTCCAGTCGAGGAGCTTTTAGATTTGGGTAAAACTGAACTGAAGAGAATATGCTCGGTTTAGTTATGTAAGTTATGTTTTTGTGATACCTCGTGTTTTCTCATTGTTGTTGCGTTTTTGTAACAGTGAAGGTGGGAGCGGTTTAAGATCCTTGGGTTCGGTGAAGGTTAAGTTATACTTTATTAATCCCCGTAGGGAAACTCGTCCTCAGTGCCACTGGGGAAACGTGATGCTCGAGGACACGTCTCCAGATGTGGAACCAGGCTAATGGTCAGAAACACCTGGCTGGAGGATTCACCTATTGCACATGTTTTTTGTGTGTGTTTGTGAATGAACAAATAAAGCGAGAATTCAGCAGGTGAGGTAAAGTGACTGCTCTTCATAAAGGGTTCGTAGAGGAGGTATTTTGAGGGCTGAAATGATCGGAGTCAAATCAAGTTGTTTTTGTATAGTCCAATTTAGGCCTGGGTGATTTTGGGAAAAAATTATAATTTTCTCCATATTGATCGATCTCGATTTTTGATTCGATTTTCATTTCATTCATAAAATTAGATACACCTTTCATTTAAACCTCAGTTTAAACAAAAACAATGGTTTTCCTCCAGTTTCATCTGACACACAAAGGTCTTCCATCCAAACTCCCAGGTTTTTGGGTAAACCTGTCGGTTATTAAGTCCTATGACGATTGCTGAGATTGACCAAAGTAGAGATTGCGATTTCGATAACGTTTCGAATTGATTGCCAGCCCTAGTCCAATATCAAACATCAAAACAGTGAAACAACAAACCCAGTCCTTAGTGCATTGACGCCGTCTGTATTTCAGATGTTCAGGCGTCCACCACCTCATGACATCAGTTGAAGAGAGTCAGACATACTTTACTGTTCCTGTCAGAATCTGAATCCCTCTATACTGTCATCTAACTGTGTGGCTGAATATCCAAACTCTCTCACCTCTCTCCCACAGTATCCCAGCCTCAGTGCATCTGGCCTGGCCCTCTTCCCTCCCCGTCTCTCTATCCAGCAGCAGCTCCGAGGGGAATCACAAAAACATGAGTCCAGTCGTCTTTGGGAGAGTCTCTTCATTCTCTAAACCTCCTCTTAGATCCAACTCCTCCGCTTTCTCTTTGCCCTGGAGGGATGTTTTATGAACTGGCCTGAACTGTTTTATCGAACGTTCATCACAGCCCTCTCCTTTATGTAACGATGAAACTGAAGCATGTGGAAGATCAGGTGCACCGTCAGCCCCGCTAAATAAGCACAGTTGTTTTGTAGAAGCCTGATATAATGAATCAGTTAGAAAAGATCGATAATGGACCAATCTGGAGCTTTGTCTCACAGCTGCTTCTTATTGTTATTTTTAGTGAGTCCGAGCGCATCTCTCTTCTCTCCTCGGCTGCAGTGCTTCCAGTTTCAGACCACTTTAATCTTCTTTATTGGAAATGCTATAAATAATAATAATATTAATAACGATAATCTGGCAGCAGCAGAAGCCTCATTTCCTTGTTCTATATTTACGGCTGATATAAGTCTGTGCAGTCAGAGCTGGAGACGCCGCATCGATCCAGGGCCCAGTTTAGAACCAGACTGTAAACCAGACATTCGTCAGTTCAGACGCAGCAGTGGGATAGTTGTTCTGTGTGGTTTAATCACAATACCACATATTACAGAGTCGATAAAGCGTTTTCCACAGTGGAAAAAATAGAAACTTCAGTCTTGGTATTTTTTTTAATATAACTTCAAATAATGCATGTTTCTAGGGCGAAAGCGTCCACAGCAGAGGGTTCAGTCCTTCCTCTAGCGCTCCAGTGATATAGTAGTTCTTGAACAAACTACCGGCTAACATGCTGCTAACATGCGGCTAACATGCTGCTAATATGCTGCTAACATGCGGCTAACATGCTGCTAACATGCTGCTAACATGCTGCTAATATGCGGCTAATATGCGGCTGACATGCTGCTAACATGCGGCTGACATGCTGCTAACATGCTGCTAACATGCTGCTAATATGCGGCTAATATGCGGCTGACATGCTGCTAACATGCGGCTAACATGCTGCTAACATGCTGCTAATATGCTGCTAACATGCTAATCAGCGTCTGGGAGAGAGTTTGGCAACAGGCTCAGAAAAAAATTGGTCAAATAAGTATCCAAAGTTTAAAACTCAGAGGCGCTTCCTGAATTACTTGAGGTAATGTGTAACTGTATAACATGGTTACAACCCTAACAATTAAAGTCTAAATAGGTAGGATTACACAAACATGAACTTGAACATAACACGGCTCACACATTAGTCCCATGTTAGCTGCATTAATACTTAAAATGGATTTGATTTGTATTGCGCTTTACAAACGTCTCTAAATTATGCGGTGGATCATACTCATTCAGTCTTCTCACTCGAAGGTAGCAATCTATAGTAGATATAACTGCCCTGGGGCTGACTGACTGAAGTGAGGCTGTCAATCTGTGCCATCAGGCCTTCTGATTTTCACTATAGTCCTTCCCTCAAGCACAAGATAAACCAGGTGGTGAAGGAAGTACAATACAGGCCAAAAGTTTGGACACACTTTTTATGTATTGGCTTTTCTTAGGATTCACTATGATTCTCATTGAAGGCGTAAACTATGAATGAACACATGGCATTATGAAGGAAACAAAAACAGGTAAAAAGATTCTAAATATGTGTTGCATTCTAAATTCTTCAAAATTGACGCCCTTTATTCTTGGCATTTTCTCCATGAGCTTCAAAAACACAAATCCGTAGGTGTTCACTCATAAATGAACGACTTTGGTGAGAATCTACCATGGAAACGGTTTTGAAATGAAAGTGTGTCCAAACCTTTGGCCTGTACTATATATTCTTAAACAAGTGCTTCTAAGTATATTGTTTGCTTTAAAACCATTAGGACTGTCAAAGTTAAAGCTATAGCTCACGATTAATCGAACAAATGATTAATCACCATAATTGTATTATATGTTAATCTGTTATCTGAGCCACACATTGCATATTGTGAGCCAGGGGTCTCCAACCTTCTCACATGATGAGCTACTTTTATGTAACAAAAGCGACAGAGCTACTTCTGCATCAAAGAGACTTGTGTCTAATGATGTTATTTCAATGAAAATTGTCCTTATACTTTACTTTATGAACCTAAAAGTTTGCAGATTCAAAATGTTGAGCTCCAAAGAAAATGTCTCTAAAATGTGATTATGAAGCAGGAACCCTGTTGTCAGCTGTTGGCTTTTCCCATAGAATTAATAAACTGTGAATATTTGAAATGTGAGCCTTAAATTTGAGTGTTTTATGCACAAAAACTAAATTAACTCATTACAGCACATCTTCAAATGTTGTTGTCGCATTTTAAAATTTTGCATTAATTTCACTTTTTCTAAATTCATGGGATTATGTTTCACAGCATCTTTGTCCTCTGCTCCATCTGAACCTCTCCTCTGCATCATCTCCACTCACTCCAACTTCATGTTCTCTTTTACTAGGATGAATCTTCTCCTTATTCTTCAGCTTTCACAGATGAACTGTAGCGTCACAGCATCTTCTCACTGTGTTGGAGCGCCCTCTGGTGGCTAAATATGCAGGATCACTCAAACTCCCAATTATGTGCATGTTTTTAGGATGACGGAGAAAATCTGCCAAGACACAGGGGGGACATGAAAACAAGTCTAAGTCTCAGGAGTCAAACCCAGGACCTTCTTGCTGGGAGGCAGAGCAGAAGGTTCAGACACTTTTTCACTGAAGCCACAACAAAGAAGTGACCTATTTTAACCCTAACCCTAACCCTGGAGGAAATATAAAGCACATAATCACATAAAAAGGTACAAGTGTTCAGCTCAACACATTTTAAAAGCTGGAGAAAATCTCATCTGGAGGTATTTGAAGCAGTTGAGTGACTCCAGATCAAATGTACCTGTTTCTGAAAGTCTGGTGAGCCGCTCCACAGTCACATGACGCTGAGGTTCTAAGGAAGCTGTCGAATACAGATATTTATGTAGAATTAGAACAAAATAGACTGTCTAAGCAGGAAAAAAAGATTCCTCTAGAAAGTGTAGTTTGTCCATGGTACGTTAAAGCAAAGGTTCCCAGTATTTTTTGTCTCTCGCTCCCCTTGGACTTTTCTTTTATACAGCAAGTACCTCCAGTTTTGAGATCGAGATTGCTGCCAATTATTTAGAAAATGATCATGTGTTCTGTTCTAAAAACAAAGCTAAAAGACTGTCTGTTCCTCTTATTTCAAAACGTATTTTCATTTAGCATTCAAAGTCAACTTCTTTTCAAATCTGAACTAACTCCTAGTGCCCCTGATGGACTGTGATGTGTTGATACTAGACTAAGTGAATCATGTGCAAGGTTTCAACAGCAACATCGGACTTTGCATAATTATCATCTCTATGATGTTACAGAGCAGCGACAATAGTGCATGAAAAGTAGTTGATTCAAGACAAAAGAAATACTGCCTTTAATCTGTCATTTCATAACAAAGTGTCTGCGATCCCTTCGGACGGTTCCGGATATTTTGCCGTCACATTTGTGTTTCATATGAACGATATCTCACTGGTTAACCTCTTAACCCCCACCTGAACCGAGCACATTTTCTCCAGTTTGGCTTCACTCAAATCTAAAAATGATGAAGCAAAAAAAGTCAACAAAGAAGTAACAACATAAACGTGACTAAAGAGCGACCAAAAAAATCTGACAAAAAGTGGCAAAAAAGCAACAAAAATAACGATGAAAAAAAACTACACAAACACAACAAAAGAGCCACAAAAAGGTGACATAAAAAGTTCAGATCAGTTTTGTAGGCCTTAGCTTTCAAATGAGGCATTGCACTGTTGGTCTCCAGTCCAGAGGCTTTGAGATTTGGGTACTTCCAAACTCCCAAACTAGAGAAAATGCACTCGGTTAAGGTGGAGGTAAGAGATTAAGGTTAAGGCCAGGAGTTGGAAAACACTCACGTTTAGAAACAGGAAAACAATAAAGGTTAAGGTTAGGAAAATGGTTTGGATTAGGTTCATTTTAGCCATGTTTAAAACTTCAAATACTGGAGTTATTGTTCACATTAAAGCACTTGGACACCACAGTGAGTTAGACGTATTTACCAGCAGTAACTCGGCTGCTAACAGAGTTTTTCCACGGCTTTTTTCTCCACTTTTCTTTTTTTTAGCTAATGTTGGTCAATGCTAATGTATGCTAACAGCTGCAAAAATGGCCGATCTCCATGGTAACTGTGGAATTTCCCTTTATAGACACTGCCATTTCATAATCAGAAACTAGTTAAACATTCCCATAATCTAACGTTAATACGCGAGCCCTAGGCCACGTTTAGACCTGGTTTAGTGCTGGTTTATCCTGACTTTGCTTTTGTTGAAGAAGTCGTTTTAGTCTTGACACTTCACAGACATTTAGATTTGAATGTGTAATTAAATAAGTTATTAGTGTGTCTTTGACTGAAAACAGATTTGTGACCATTTTGTTCAACGCACCATTTCACTTTCTTTCTTTCTTTCTATCTTTTTTTTTTCTTCCAAAAGCCGTTAACTAGTCTATAACTGAGCTACTAGCTTCAGTTAAACTAAGAGTCAAAGCTATGAGAGCACGTTAAATACATTTATATCATCACGTACCTGCTGGAGATGTTAAAAGGTGGATTCTCTGCTCACTCTCCTCCAAACCAGCTCCTTTTACACAGAATAATGTCAGAAAATCCACCTAAACGACCTCTCACAGAGCCGCAAATGTGAACGTTAGCTTAAAAACGGCAGGTTAGCAAGTTCAGTTTCACCAAAATATACAATAAAAGTACGAACATTTACGCAAAACTCGTGCTCAACGTTTTCACAATGAAGACGAAATATTTCTACATGTTATAAATGTTACTTTCTCCACATTCTATCCGTGTAAATCACTACAAATAACGTTTAATATCGGGAATCTTACCTCGCGCTGCTTAAGCTCGTGCGCTGCTGGCCTACGTGCACGTTACACTGCGTCACTGGCGACGCATTTTTAATGTTTATAATTTACGGACTTTTTTAAATCTTCTTGTTTGTCAGTGGATTTGCTAAATCCTTTTACAAACGTCAAGAATAAGAAGGTTTTGCATCTACACTTATTCAACCAGCAGAGGGCGCTCTGACTCCATATTCTCCGTTCATCTAAACCCCTTAACCCCCACCGTAACCGAGCACTTTTTCTCCAGTTTTGCCCAAATCTAAAAGCTCAACTGGAGAGTTTACAGCCTATAGGTCAGTGTGATGCCTCATTTGAAAGCTAAGACCTGCAAAAACTTATCTAAGCTTCTTCTTTGATCTTGTTGAGTTTTTGTTCATCACATTTTCATCGATTTTTTTTGTCAAGATTTTTTTTTGAAAGCTAAGACCCACAAAACTAATCTAAGCTTCATCCTCGTTATGATCAGTTCCATTACACGAAGAAAACTAAATGCGGCCAAAACGCAACAAAAAAGCCATAAAAATGTGATACAATCTTGACAAAAACATGACATAAAAGTGATAAAGAAGCAAATGAAAACATGACAAAAATGGAAAAAATGGAAAAGGACAAGGCGAGAGCTCACTCTGAACGTCCGAGCAGGAGAGGAGCAGGGATATTAACATAAAAAAAAAAAAAACTGCCAATTTAAAACATAGAGGAATGCCCCCAACTTCAAATAATTACACTTAAAAGCCTTTTTGTAATACCAAGGGCCTCATTTACTAAGCCCGGTGCTAAATTGCGATAATCGTTCAATAATAAACTGAATGTTTACCTGGAAAACATTCTGGCAGATGAGCAAACAGCTTTAGAAGGGGCAGTAACCTGCAATAACTTGGTTAAAATCATAACTTCATACATCCATAACCCGTCGTGACTCTTGCCCCACCTGACACTAAACCTGTGCTGGGTAAATAATGACCAGTTCCTCCTGGGTTCAAACCTATTGGATCAAAGTCCGTAACAAATGAATCCCTTGTGTCAGTTCTATGCATGATAAAGAAATAAAACAGAAGAAGAAGCCAGACACCCATGTTGATGCTTATGTTTTAATCATCAGATAAAAACCAGAGCGACGCCGGTGGGTCAGTGCAGTTCAGGGCAGTCGGGATGAACACACAATACTGGTGTTACTCCGGTATATTGCAATCCCCAACCCAGCACATGGAACAAACGTAGCCCATCTTCTCGGACCCCGGGGAATCATTCCAGAACTTGGCTTTGGGGCCTGAAGATCAAAACAGAGACACACAATTATAAACGTTTAAGTCCTATGAAGAAACTTTACCCATAGTTTGCTCTAGAAGGAGCTTTATTTAATTGAACAATAGCCGTTAGCTCTGAGATTTGTAAAAAACATAAAACATAACTCAGGCAAAATAAAAACCGAAAAGAAATATTACATCTTTATATTCAAGTTTTGATGCTGTCATCAAAATGAAAAAGAAATAAAAATGTGTAAAACAAGTTGAAAAGAAAATTGGGGTAAATTTGGGAAAAATTAAATACAATTGAGGCGAAATTGGGGGGAAAATTAGAAAAAAATTGGGGGGGAAAAGTCTTTACTTTTGTGAACTTACTTTGATTTTGTTTGTTTAGTTTGAGTGCCTTTGTTTTGGTCATTTTTGGGTCTACTTTGTTAAAATGACCTTTTACACTCCTTTTTATTAAATTACAACTTTATTTAACCTCTTTACATCTTGTTTTTTGTTACTTCGCTTTACCTGAGCAGCGCTGGGTTGTAACAGAAGAAACCTGAGAAAATTGGTTATAAAAATGTGGAAAGTGTTTTGTTTCGCACTTGGTCGTTTCACCTCAAACAAATGATACAAATGCAAAAGAAATTAAATGGAAGAAAAAGGAATAAATTAACGTTATTAATCTGTTTTATTGACATGAGAAATAATTTAGCATAGGTATTGAATAAGTATTGGTATCGAAAAAAGAGAGATGGCTGAGTCCAACTGGAAATCAAGTGTGTGCATATGAGTGTGAAAGAGTATTTGAGAATGGTTACCCTGATCGTAGATCATGAGGTGGTGCTCGCCCACGCCAACGTTGTTCGGCTCCCCGTCGAACCAGTTTTCGTAGTCCCAAGGAACTCGAACGGTCCACTTCCACTCTCCCTCCTGTTTACATTTCCACACGTAACATTTCAACTCTCCACAACTCGGCTTTAAGCGCATGCTGTTACCTGAAATGCGTCAGTTCCGCCGAGCCAGGAATCCCCATTGATCAGACCATGGATGAAGTCGTTCTCCTTAGCGCTGTGGATGGAGGCCAGGTTCCCATAGAGACCATTGCAGCTTTCCTGTGAGTGTGGGAGGGGTTAAGGTCGGTTTTAGGATGTGCTCTTTCTGTTTAAAACAACACCAAATAATCACCTGAGTTAAGTCTCTGAGCCTTAAAGGCACAAGTTGGTCATTTTTATACTCACTACTGCCACCTCAGGTCTTGTGCGTAACTGCAGTCTCTATATTAAGCTCGTGCAAGACGGCACTTTAGACCCAAAGTAACACCTTTTTGAGCGACAGTGCAGGATTTTAGAGGCAGTTGTGGTGAACAGGTCTGGGCTCATTCTACAGATTAGGACATGGCTGGAACATGTAGGGGGAGGAAAATACATCATTGTAACATGTTTAAACTCCGTATAGTCCCTTTAAATCAGTACTAAGTAACTCATGGCCCTAGAGGCCATAAGCGCCACTGCAGGTGTCGTAGCATGTTGTGTTTTTTACTCATTAATCGTCCGTGAGAGTAAATACTACGCTGACAGAAAAGACAAAGGGTCAGAGGGATATTGTTCATCCAATTACACAATGGAGATCATTTTTTTCACTCAAACTTGGCTGTAAATACTGTTTAAGTGGCGCTAGCCCGCAGTTAGCTTTGCCCGTTAGCCTGTTAGCTTCTTCTTCGTGTAAAGACCCAGTGGCTGTATGAGTGGTCAGCATGGCCCCTTTACTTTCAATCACAGTGGTCTCTATGACGCTTCAGGATCAATCGTTTTGGAGGTTTTCTGGTGAGAGGCTCCGTCAGCAGTGAAAACCTTCCAAATAACTGATCCTGGAGACAATTCTAGTTCCACAAGTTGCATAATGCAGCTTTTAAAGTAAAATCTAATTCCCGATGAATGAGCAACACAAAGTCAAATAGTAAAAATGAACAACCTTTGCATCGTTAAATGTTTTTCTTAATTGTGAGTAAAAGTGATTTTTGATTTGAAACGGTTTACTTCAGATCTGGGGACATGTAATGTTTATGGAAAACTTAGATAAACGGCTGAAAAACTGCATCTGAATATTCCACCTTTTACTATTAATAGGAGTAGTGGTATTTGTTCTAGTTAGTTCCGTACCTCTGCCTTTGTCCAGGTTTTCTTAGCGTTAAAAAACTTGAAACAGTGGGTTCCAAACAGACTCCAGTCACTAGGACAGTCTTTTCCCAGAAAAATAAAATCAATAGAGTCAATGCGAGATATGCTGTCGCTGTATTAAAGTGTATGTAGTCAAACTCACCTCGATCATCATCAGATCTCACCACCTGTGAGTGTGGAACAATGAACAGAGTTATTAAAGCATGATCACATTAGTTTAAAGATAAATGAGGTGAACGTACAGCTCCAGTCGTCAGCAGAGCGCCGGCCAAACAGAAGAAGACGATCAGTGGGCCGTTAGCCGCCATCTGAAATCATCAAATACAACTGATAAGAGGCTCTCTGTGTAAAAGCCGGAGCGATGAGGAGCAGACTTACCTTCACTTCTAAGTCAGGAGACTGCAGGACTGAAGCTGATGATCTGTTTTTATAGAGCAGTCAGGGGGACGAGATTAACAAGTAAAACAAGTAAAATGAAGAAAGGTCATCAGGTCGAAAAATGCCATGTCCTGTGACTGTAGGGCCAAGCGCCGACACAATGTGGATGAAAGAGCAACAAGTGGAAATAAGTGAGTATATGAGGATATTAAACTCTGCTGTGAAGTTCTGATACAAAGGTGTACAGGAAACCTAAAATAAAATAATAATTCATGGCCGGCTTTATCACATGGTAGATCCCCATATAATAAAACATCACAGGAATAACATTGACCAGTGTCAATAAAAAAGTTGAAGAACCAGATTCACCATGCAAACGTCAAATCAATATCTCTAATAATAATATTTCTTCCCCAGCTCCTAAAACAAGCCTTTTGGATTCACACGCTTCAGAAATGTAAAGGAATGATTGTTTTATGTGTAAATATTGTTTCCTTAGATGTTTGCATATGGTGGATCAGGTTCTTAAACTGCATTACCCGTTTGCTGTATTCAGGGTTTCAAGTTTGCAGACATTTTTATACTGACAAACTACAGCGTGTGAATCCAAATTGCTTCCCTCTGTTTTAGGAGCTTGTCTAGAAATATTATTACTGGAAATATTGTTGTCTTCCTGAGTGTTTTCATATGGTGGATCAGTCCTTAAATTGTTTGTTTGAGGTTTGCATACATTACTGTGATTCTATTGTTACTGGTCGTTATTCCTGTGATGTTTTATTATGTGGAGATCTACATTTTGACAAAGGCCAGTGTTTTTTGGAATTGTTATATTTGTACTATATTTGTATCGCCACACCCGAGACATAATGATGAGAATAAACACAGCACAAATCCGACTGACACTGAAAACCTCCTGCTGTAAAGATGCGGCTCCTCCTCTTTGCCGCTCCATCAAAAGAGCCACTTCTGGAGCAAAGACATGGTGAGGCGGAGAGATGAATTAAAGCGTTACTCGTTATTTTACAAAAGAAATCTGTGAACTATAACTAACCCTGCTCTGCTCCATCTCAGTCTGGACACGTCTGACTTCATGCCCGAAACAGAAGTGTCCAAATGATGGAGCCGTGAACACAAACCTCCTCATGTCGTCTCCTTTGCTCTAAATGTTCATGGTTTAAGCGCAGAGACTAAAAATGTATCACAAAATCCATACAGACACACATTTCTCTGCTCCGGTTATGATCCGGTATTGATTTCACAGTTTTATTTCAGAGTTTTATTATGTTTTTTAATGTATAGAGTTAGTTTGCTGTAGTTCTAAGTCTAGTCTAAGTTCTAAGTCTATTTTGCTTTGTTGATTATCACAAAGTTGAATAAATTAGTATATTAATTCAATCTTGTTCTTCTGTGTGTAATTTAAGTTATTTTAGTTACTATAAAAAATCGTGATATTCTATTTTTGTCGTATCCCAGCCCTATTTGAAAGTCTCCATAGGGAAATGTGTTCTTTGCGTTTGGCCCATCCTGAGAAGCAGTGGGCGACCGCAGTGCAGCTTTTATTGGATTTTAAAAGACAAACCGTGTTATGATGTCTGAATCATTACCTACATGGTGTAAATATGACCTGATCTCATAGTTTTAGTTGTGATATGTAACTTTTGATGATTATTTGAAATTTGCTACTGAACTCTTGTCTGGGTCAACCATGGAAGTTAGATAATAGTCTTCAGGAGTTATATCTGGTTAAATAAAGGTTATATTTGTGTGTACATACTTACAAAATGAGCACAGGACGGTAATCATGGTGAGGTGACCCTAGACTTGTATATTGTTTGATTGAGGGGCAGCTCACACATCCTTTACTTTTGGGGTTTGGCCCGTGGACTATTGGGTTTGTCTGATATAAATGTAAGTCCTTTATTTGTCATTGTGCAATTGTACAACGAAATTGCGTAGATGAGGTGTTGTGTTCGTCCTGAGCCGCTGCCATTGTGGTCCAACCTGAGCAGCGTGTTTTTGGAGGTCAGGGAAACCGGATTACCCGGAAAAAAACAAACAGGCTGAAACGGTGCAGCGCCTCCTGTTTGTCCTGTTTGAGACGGGAGCATTTCCAAAGCAACGATTTAACGCCTCATTTAAAGAAAACTCAATGCAACATTTTTGTTGGCGCAGTTTTGTCTCATTTTTGAATTTTTTTTCGTGTTTTCAACTCTTTTCATGTCGGTTTTTTGCCACGTTTTTGACACACAAAAAATGCTTAGGGGTTAATACTGATGTGCATGAAGATGTACTTTGCAAGAATGTGCAAGAGAATCTCCACCAGATGAACCTGTTTGTGACTTACTGGCAGTAAACTTGTGGTCGGGCCTGTACATGTAACACTAAATGTCTGCGCACACTGGTGTATGAATGAGGAGTGAATGGGCCACAGGTTCCTTGATGTAAAGCGCTTTGAGGGCCTAAAGCAGGTAGAAAGACATTATATAAATATGACCATTTACCATTGATTTATTTACTACAAAATCCCAGTATGGCTCTAAGAGGACTGGGGCCATTATGGCGCCGAGGCTGTTGAATGTAGGGCTGGTAATAAGCCCAATGCCCATCTCGACTGCACATGCGTGGGTCAATCAGGCTCCTAATGTCGGCCCAAACAAACCACACCATTGAACTGTGTGAGCGAGTTCAGGAGGCGGAGCCTGAACTCTGAAGTATATGGACCATAACCGTGAACTATACGGCTCACGGGCACTGGTTTACAGACTTTAAGTCTCAAGAGACATTTCTTGTAAATATTTAAGTTGTCAATATCTTAAAGCGAGGGAACAGTCAGGGCGGCGGCTCCGTAGGCAGGAGCGGACCATCGCGGACAGGGGAACGACAGGACCTGGGATCAGCCCGACACACACACCCTCACTTTTTAAATCTTTTGAATTTGTCTTGTAATCACAGGGAAAAGTTCCAAAACGGTGTTGATGTTAAATATAGTGGGTAAATTCCCGTCTGTCAAATCAGAGACCGATTAGCTCTGTTGTTCACCAATAAAGTAAAAAAACCTTAAACACTGTGATAAACAAAGGTAGAACACAAAAGAGCTTTCCACATTTTTTTCATATTGACAACAAAGACAACCGTAATATGAATGTTGTTGTTGAGAAACTAAATGAATATTTTGTGAACGTGGGTTCTGAATTGGCAGGCAAAATACCTGATTTAGGTCCACCAGATGGGTGGAAGGAACATCTGACTGAACGTAATTTGAGTTCCATGTTTGTATCAATGGTAGAAGAAAATGAAATTATAGCAATAGTACACAAATGTGCAAATAAGAGATCAAAAGACTGCGACGATATTGATATGTCAGTAATCAAAAAGGTAATTGAGGGTATATCAAAACCACTAACATATATTTGTAATTTATCTTTTAGGACGGGTACATTCCCTAATAAAATGAAAATCGCTAAAGTGTTACCACTGTACAAATCAGGAGATAGACATACTTTTAATAATTATAGACCTGTTTCGTTGTTACCGCAATTCTCTAAAATTCTTGAAAAACTCTTCAATACACGACTGGAAAAATTTATAAATAAATATAGCTTACTATCGGAGTGTCAGTATGGCTTTAGGGCTAAGCGCTCCACAGCCATGGCACTTATTGATACAGTTGAACAAATATCATCCTCTCTTGATCAAAAACGTCATGCAATCGGAATTTTTGTGGATTTAAGCAAAGCATTTGACACTATAGATCACACAATTCTACTTAGAAAATTAGAACGCTACGGTATCAGGGGTATAGCCTTACAATGGGTAAAGAGCTATCTGAGTGAAAGAACACAGTTTGTAAGATTGGGAGAATATAGATCTAGATGTTTAAATGTCAATTGTGGAGTTCCACAGGGTTCTGTATTGGGACCAAAATTCTTTATTTTATATATCAATGAGTTGTGCCATGTGTCATCGATATTAAAACCCATATTGTTTGCGGATGATACTAATCTGTTTTGCTCTGGCTCGGACCTGCAAAAATTAGTTCAAGATGTAACTACAGAATTTAACAAAATTAGAATGTGGTTCAATATAAATAAATTATCCTTGAACATGAATAAAACAAAATGTATGTATTTTGGAAACAGTGCAAATAATGCAGAAATTACTATATCAATGGATGGCACAAATATAACACAAGTGAACGAAATTAGATTTTTGGGGGTCATTATGGACAATAAAATTAACTGGAAATCACATATTAAGTATGTGCAAAAAAAAGTGTCAAAAAGTGTTGCGGTCCTTAGTAGAGCAAGGCAGGTTTTAGATCAGCGATCGTTATATATTCTTTACTGTTCACTGGTTTTGCCATATCTCACTTATTGCACAGAAGTATGGGGAAATAATTATAAAACTAATCTGCAATCATTAGTCATACTTCAAAAGAGAGCAATACGCCATGTGTATAAAGCTAGTTATTTAGAACATACCAACCCTTTGTTTCTTAAATCAAGATTACTTAAATTTTCAGATTTAGTCTCCTCTCAAACATTACAAGTGGTGTTTAAAGCCAAGAATAAATTGTTACCAGGAAATATTCAAAGGCTTTTTAGTGAAAATGAAGGTGTTTATGAACTAAGAAAAAAAATGTTCTTCAAGTCTGTATTTATACAGACAACAAGAAAAAGCTTTTCTGTCTCGGTATCTGGAATAAGATTATGGAATAAGTTGCCAGTGGAAATCAAGGAGTGTGATAATATCAAACAATTTAAAAGGAAATATATGGAAATGGTTCTTGCAACATATGACAATATGTAACCTTAAGTCATTACAATGAATATACATATATTCTTTTCTAATATTTTGACGATTAATCGCAAGTTAAATCAAGTTCTAATTGTAAGATTTCAATTGGGCACTATCAAGTTTGTCCAAATTATAGAAGAAACAAAATTAACTGTTGCTGTTGCTCCGATGTCATTTCTATAACTATTCTAATCATACAATGGTAACTTGGGGTAGGCGAGTCATGGATCTGTTGGCTAGGGGTCCCCCCCTCTCAACGGGCACATAAAGCCTCGTCTTCTTAATGCACCACACGGTACAGGAGGTAAACATCATCCACCAAGTCTCAGGGCAGCTGGGTGGGGACTTGTTGATTGAGGGCGTCCACCCACTTTCAACAGGCCACTATACACTCTGGCCTTTTAACGCAACACACTAGAAAGGGTTTACAGTTTGGGCATGCCATTTTCATAATAACAATAAATAGTGGATAGTAATGACAACGAGGCAAGAGGGCAGAATACAAAAGGTCTAACATGCCTATATAATATGAAAACGAATATTCATCCATTGATAATGACAAGAAGGATAATTGTTATAATTGTTATGATCAATGACATTAACCATAATGTTATTACTATTGTTATTTGTCAAATGTGAAATGCTAAAACCTCTTTATTTGCCAGTGCGGCAAATGGTAAACTAAGGCTGGTGATTGTATGTTGACAAGTATAGCTACAGTAGGATAAACGTTAACTCACAGACATGTACAAGTATATAGTTTTGAAATTAATACAAAATACTTAGGAAGGATTGTTTTCTGTTTGATTAAAATGTAAAAGCAATGTATAACTGTATCACCTTTAACTGCAAATGTAATTTTACTTGAACAAGGGGTAGGCACTTATAAGCTTTTGCTTCAGTCTACTCCCTTTGAGCTTCCATTAACTGTACGATTGTGAAACATTGGAGGAAGAAAAATGTTAACTGCTCAAATAAACTAAACTAACTAACAAACTAACTAACTAACTAAAAGTACATTTAGATGCATGGCCTATGTGTGTCTGTGGATCTCTCTGGTCACAATTAAGAAACATATTTCGTCTACTGTCCACCTCCTTATTGACAAAGAGAAAGGGATTCTATGTTTTTATTTCTCATTTCAGTTTAAATGTTGTGAATCTCGGCGACATGAGGCCACAGTTTCAGACTCTGGACTTTGTCCAACAGTCGCCTTCAAGGGTCAGAAATGTTTTTCTCACATAGTTATTCCATAGTTATTCCAACTATATGAACACGGACTGGTCGTCACTTTTGAAGCATCTCTTCGTATGAACGGCAGTTTCGTTTCTGTCTCTCTCCGTGCGCAGCCCTGGTTGTAAAAACAGACTTTAAGCTAATATTGTAACAGTTTCCACGGCGACCACAAAAACGCTTCAAATCATCAACTTTCCAGCGGTTAAAACGGTCCAAATCAGAGCTTTCTTCATTGCTTTACGCTAACTATCATTATTGTTTGGTAGCCAAAAGACATTCCATTACCCATAATGCAACGGGCGAGCCGAGATGGGCATTGGGCTTATTACGTAAGAATGTGCTCAGACAATCTTAACCAGTAAGACTTGATGTACTACTTTTTTCGTTTGACTTGTTGTACTTGTTAGTCTCGTCCCCCTGACTGCTCTATAAAAACTGCTCATCAGCTTCAGTCCTGCAGTCTCCTGACTTAGAAGTGAAGGTAAGTCTGCTCCTCATCGCTCCGGCTTTTACACAGAGAGCCTCTTATCAGTTGTATTTGATGATTTCAGATGGCGGCTAACGGCCCACTGATCGTCTTCTTCTGTTTGGCCGGCGCTCTGCTGACGACTGGAGCTGTACGTTCACCTCATTTATCTTTAAACTAATGTGATCATGCTTTAATAACTCTGTTCATTGTTCCACACTCACAGGTGCCGAGACCTCCTAATTTTCTAAGTGAGTTTGACTACATACACTTTAATACAGCGACAGCATATCTCGCATTGACTCTATTGATTTTATTTTTCTGGGGAAAGACTGTCCTAGGGGCTGGAGTCTGTTTGGAAACCGCTGTTTCAGGTTTTTTAAAGGACCTGTATCATGCTATTTTAGCCATTCCAAAGTAAAGTATAGGCATTTATATGATATATTGTACCCTTACCACTACGGAGCACTAATTTTTGTGATAAATATAAGTATTTTCTGGAGGTATTTTTCCAACCCGGAAGACAAAACGCTTGGATTCAGTTAACTCCGCCCCCTCTCTCCGCTCATACAACTTTAGCAGTAGTAGAAATATATATAATGGCTAACACACACGCTAACACGCATTTTGATTGACTCACCGCTCTGATGATTTCATTATGTTGGTTATAAAAGTTAATCCACTTTGATTCTGGCCATGGTTCACCAAACATCCATCAGTGACGGTCACAGACAAACACTATTTTGGCTGCTAGTCGCTGAATCCCGGAGAGAAAATCCAACTTCTGGCGAGTGGTTGCCTTCTTTAGGAAGGTTGAATAAAGTCCTGTCCTCGTAGCCAAACGCGCTTTTCTCCGTGACATTATCGTTAGAAAAAAGAACAGGTGTCCAGACTCCAGAGTAGGTTCGAAAGAGCTCCTTCACAGCTTTCGGTGCAAACACGACATCTGCTCAGACGCTCAGGGGGTGCGTTTGATTTCTCTGCAGGGGCAGCACGGACGCGTCAGGCACTTCCCTTTTTTTTTTTTTTTTTTTTTTTTTTTTTAACCACAGAAATAATGAAAAATCAGGCATTAGATTACAGACGTCGAGCACTTCCGTTCCGCTGTGACGACACAACTGAACATGCCAGTCGTTTACCAGGAGAGGGCGGAGCAGCTGCTCAGAGAGCAGGATTCAGGAGGATTACTGAGAACTGCGTGAATGAATCCAAAAACCGCTCTGGGGGCGTTTTTGAGAAGGAAATAGCATAACAACATGGTTAAAAGCTCCAAAAAGTCGATTTCGCATGATATAGGACCTTTAACACTGAGGAAACCTGGACAATGGCAGAGGTACGGAACTAACTAGAACAAATACCACTACTCCTATTAATAGTAAAAGGTGGAATATTCAGATTCAGTTTTCCAGCCGTTTATCTAAGTATTCCATAAACATTACATGTCCCCAGATCTGAATTAAACCGTTTCAAGTTAAATATCACTTTTACTCACAATTAAGAAAAACATTTAACGATGCAAAGGTTGTTCATTTTTACTATTTGACTTTGTGTTGCTCATTCATCGGGAATTAGATTTTACTTTAAAAGCTGCATTATGCAACTTGTGGAACTAGAATTGTCTCCAGGATCAGTTATGTGGAAGGTTTTCACTGCTGACGGAGCCTCTCACCAGAAAACCTCCAAAACGATTGATCCTGAAGCGTCATAGAGACCACTGTGATTGAAAGTAAAGGGGCCATGCTGACCACTCATACAGCCACTGGGTCTTTACACGAAGAAGAAGCTAACAGGCTAACGGGCAAAGCTAACTGCGGGCTAGCGCCACTTAAACAGTATTTACAGCCAAGTTTGAGTGAAAAAAATGATCTCCATTGTGTAATTGGATGAACAATATCCCTCTGTCCCTTTGCGCTTATGGCCTCTAGGGGCATGAGTTACTTAGTACTGATTTAAAGGGACTATACGGAGTTTAAACATGTTACAATGATGTATTTTCCTCCCCCTACATGTTCCAGCCATGTCCTAATGTGTAGAATGAGCCCAGACCTGTTCACCACAACTGCCTCTAAAATCCTGCACTGTCGCTCAAAAAGGTGTTACTTTGGGTCTAAAGTGCCGTCTTGCACGAGCTTAAATGGACTATACATAAGTTTAACCACAAATAAATGTATACAAATTGAAAATTTCTTCCTCACACATGCTCCAGCAATGCCCCGGTGAGTAGAATGAGCCTTTGCCTTTTCACCGTTATTGCCTCTATGCCTGTAAAGTCACTTAAATAGTCTATGTTGTGGGCGAACAAGCAAATAGCGTCATGCGCGTTCACGCTCAGCTGTAGCGTTAGCTGTAGCGTTAGCTGTAGCGTTAGCGTTAGCTGTAGCATTAGCTGTAGCGTTAGCTGTAGCGTTAGCTGTATCTCCTCTATACTGACGCTGCCCAGACCCCAAATAACAAAAATAAACGAAGAGTTTATTCAAGTGTGACAAAAAAGGCGAAAGTGGAGTCTGATCGGCGTAGGCAAAGAACCAGAGTAAACATCGGAATATGTTGAGAGAATCTCTCAAAAGACTCACAGCTTATTTTTGCTTGAAAGGTAAGAAATTATGACTAAATACGTGAAAGAAATTATGACTAAATACGTGGAGGAAAAGTGTTGTTGATGCTTCAAAACAACGGTGTCCGACTGTCTGTGCATGTTGTACAAACTTCACTGAAACAAGCCATAAAATAATCATATTTGGAAGTTACCAAAAATAGTTGATCTAATAGTTTTATACCAACAGAAGTTGTGTAGTATTCGTAGCAGACTAGTAGTGTCAGTAATAACAGTAATTGTGCTGTACCTACAAAATACTTGAGTAGTAACGGTGGTAATGGTGTTGTATTTACAATGAAAACAATAATGCTGCTAATGTTGCTTTTCTTGGCCGCAAAATAAGCGCGACTGTTCACGGCTTTATAAGTAGTGAAACGAGACATGTGCCGTTTACAATATAGTTTACGAGTTAGCTACGCTAACTTTCTGCTCAGGGAATTGAATACAAAGTATACACGTTTTTTTTCTTTCTCCTTCAAACGTCAAATATTCGTTTATCTGTATTACTTGGCTTCACTCGAGTCACTTTGCTGCATTTGCTCAAGTATCACATCTTATTCACTCAAAATGATTTGATCTAAATATCTTACAAACAGTAATGTTTCTTACCTCAGTTTAAGTCACGCCTGCAAATCTGTAAATTGACCAGGACGGGACGAGCTTATCATCGAGGCTGCAGTTACGCGTTTGGCCTGAGGGGGCAATTGCGAGCACAAAACTGTCAAACTTCACATAGCCCCTTTAATATAGAGACTGCAGTTACACGCAAGACCTGAGGTGGCAGTAGTGAGTATAAAAATGACCAACTTGTCCCTTTAAGGCTCAGAGACTTAACTCAGGTGATAATTTGGTGTTGTTTTAAACAGAAAGAGCACATCCTAAAACCGACCTTAACCCCTCCCACACTCACAGGAAAGCTGCATTTTTCACGATGCGCACCTGGCCTCCGTCCACAGCGCTGAGGAGAACGACTTCATCCTTCGTCTGACCAATGGGGATGTCTGGCTCGGCGGAACTGATGAAGTTGAGGTAACAGCACACGCTTAAAGCCGAGTTGTGGAGAGTTGAAACATTACGTGTGGAAATGTAAACAGGAGGGAGAGTGGGAGTGGACCGATGGATCTCCCTGGGACTACTCAAAATGGTGGAAGGGGGAGCCGAACAACGTTGGCGTGGGCGAGCACCACCTCATGATCGGCGCTTTCGGTAACTATTCACAAATACCCTTTCAAACATATGCACACACTTGATTTCCAGTTGGACTCAGCCATCTCTCTGCCCTGAGGCTCGGCACTGTTATACATGTTTTTCGATGCCAATACTTTTTCAATACCAAGCATAAGCCCCACCCCCAAAATCAATACAATAAAATCATCGTTTCACAAAACATAGTGGAACAACAAAGGAACAAAATATCAACAAGGAAACAACAGCAAAACAAAACAGACCCTACACACCCGCAGCATCGACCATTCCCCACAACGGAGCAATACTGATTATGTAACAACTAATTATGAAACAACTCTGATAAAGCTACATACTTACAAACTATTTACAACTATTTACAAAGAACTATAATTACAAAACACTGTTTGAAGTTTTCATACATCAACAGAAAGAAGCACAATTACAACAACGGTCTAGTTTCATGTACAAAGTTTAGTACAAAGCAAGAAACGATCATTACATTTCTTTAATTTCAGATTAATATACATATTATACTTCGTGAATATTTATTATGTGCATTTATTACGTAAGCCCTACACAGTGTAGTGCGTTACAAAGCCAGGTGTAGAGCAGGGCAGTAGCTCCTCATCAACAAACCCCTACGCAGCTGCCCTAACTAGCTGATTTTGTAGATGATGTTCCTATGCTGTGTGGTGCATTAAAAGACGAGGATTACGAGCCCGTTGGGAGGATCCCTCTCAACAGGTCCATAGCTCGCCTGCCCTAATTCTCTCTTTGTAATTTTGAGCAATAGTATGACAACCGTTGAGAGCAACAACTTTCTTCCTTAATTCATAAAAATCATTTGGTCCTATTGCGCCCCCTAGTGGCAACTCATGTTTTCTTCTCTGTACTTTGCAAAAATCTTTTGCTTGAATTTATATTTGAACAGGTTGATGTTTGAACCTCGTTTCATCTCCATCTCCAATTTATTCCACAATTGTACATCATTAACTGTCGGACTAAAACTTTTCAAAGTTGTGCTATGTTTCTGAATCCTAAAGTTTAATTCATCTCGTAATTCATAACGACCAGTACGTTCTTGGAACCTTCTTTGTATTTGGTTTGGTTACAATTTTGTATCTTGCTTTGTATAACATCTGTACAATTTGGAACTCAACAATGTCACAAAACTTCATGATCTTTGATTTTAAAAATAATGAGTTTGTGTGGGTCCAAAATCCCAGCTTTATGAATTACTCGGATAGCTCTGTTTTGCATTTAATGTGTTTTTGTAAGTACTACCCCAAACCACAGTACAATAATGTAAACAGGGCAAAATCAGTATAAGGTATGAAGAGCTTTGATGATTAAAATATGCTTTACTTTCGCAATAATTGAAATGCTTCTTGATATTGCAGTAGATATATATTTAATGTGGGATCTCCAAGTAATTCTATCACCTATAATAACTCCAAGGAATTTGATTTCATGCACTCGCTCTATGACAACGCCCCCTATCTGAATTGCTACCTGGGGATTGGAATTACAGTTGTCAAATATCATCATCATATTAGATTTAAAGATTGTGTTTGAACCACTTATTGACACTTTTGAGTTCCAAGTTAAGCTGTTGTAAATCGTCTCCTGATGCAAAAATATTTGTATCGTCCGCAAACAAGATAAATGTAAGTATTTGAGAAGTTTACAAAAGTCATTTATATACATATTAAACAATTTTGGCCCCAAAATGGGACCTTGAGGTAAACCACACACAATTTCCTGACAACTAGACTGGTAATTACCGATTTTCACACATAGTTTTCTATTTTTTAAATAACGGGTAACCCACTGTAGGGCTACCCCCTAATCCCATAATGTTCTAATTTATTAATTGTCATAATTTATTGTGTTGAAAGTTTTGCTCAGGTCAATAAATAATCCTATTGCATATTTCTTTTTATCTACAGCATTAGTTAGTTCTACAATACTATCTAAGACCGTGTGCGAAGTTAATTGACTATTCCTAAAACCAAACAGATTTTCAGAGAGCAAATTAAATCTTTCAATATAATTTTTTTAACCAATTTTCTCAGGTTTCTTCTGTTACAACCCAGCGCTGCTCAGGTAAAGCGAAGTCACAAAAAACCAGGATGTAAAGAGGTTAAATAAAGTTGTAATTTAATAAAAAGGAGGGTGAACGGTAATTTTAACAAAGTAGAACCAAAAATAACAAAACAAAGGCACTCAAACTAAACAAACAAAATCGTACACAAAAGTAAACAAGACAATTTCCCCCAAATTTTTCGTGTGTTTTCTCTACTTTTTCCCCAATTTTGCCTCAACGTTTTTTATTTGTTCCCAATTTTCTTTTTAACTCTTTTTTCACTTTTCTATTTCTTTTACATTTTGATGACCAACAGCATCAAAACTTGAATATAAAGATTTAATATTTCTTTTCGGTTTTTATTTTGCCTGAGTTATGTTCATTTTTTACAAATCTCAGAGCTAATGGCTATTGTTGAATTAAATAAAGCTCCTTCTAGAGCAAACCATGTGTAAAGTTTCTTCATAGGACTTAAACGTTTATAATTGTGTGTCTCTGTTTTGATCTTCAGGCCGCCCATACAGGCTCTGGAATGATTCCCCGGAGTCCGAGGAGATGAAATACGTTTGTGCCAAAGACTCGTGCTGTGATCCCGACTGCGCTGAACTGCCCTGACCCACCGGCGTCGCTCTGGTTTTTATCTGATGATTAAAACATAAGCATCAACATGGGTGTCTGGCTTCTTCTTTTGTTTTATTTCTTTATCATGGATAGAACTGACACAAGGGATTCATTTGTTACGGACTTTGATCCAATAGGTTTGAACCCAGGAGGAATTGGTCATTATTTACCCAGCACAGGTTTAGTGTCAGGTGGGGCAAGAGTCACGACGGGTTATGGATGTATGAAGTTATGAGTTTAACCAAGTTATTGCAATTAAAATGGAAAAGGACAAGGCGAGAGCTCACTCTGAACGTCCGAGCAGGAGAGGAGCAGGGATATTAACATAAAACAGTCAATTTCTCTCTCTCTCTCTCTCAGTGCGCTTTACCTCGAAGTGATCCCTTTATTTTTAGATTTAGTGACGACAGTGGTGCAGTTGGTAGAGCAGGTCGTCTCATGATTGAAAGGTCGTAGGTTCGAATCCCAGCTCCCGCAGGTGCCCTCTGTCATTGTGTCCTTTGGCAAGACACTACCCCCACCCTGCCTCCAGTGTCTGTGTACACTGGTGTATGAATGGGTGAGAGGTTCCTTGGTGCACCAGTAACAGGCAGTAGCATTCTTTCAAAACAATGTCATGTTTTAACAAACTGGAAAGATTAATTGCAAAATACAATAGGCCATAGTCTTGAATATTGTGAGAGCACGACAGTATGTTCCTTTACAATTGAACACAAATGCATTAAGCGTTTTTTTCCTCGAGTACTAAATCAAACCTTAAACCTGTCTTGGTCTCTGTTTGCTTTTGCCTTTTTTCCTTTTCCTTCCTGATGCAACACTTTTAAAACATGGCCGTATTCAGACTATCTCCTGGTCTGAAGAATGTATCACATAATCAGCCTTGAATGTCTCTTAACCCCCGCCTTAAACAAGTGCATTTTCTCCAGTTCGGCTCTACCCAAATCTAAAAGCTTCTCGACTGGAGATCACAGACTACAGGCCAACGCAATGCCTCATTTGAAAGCTAAGACCCACAAAACTAATCTTAAAGTCGTTATAAAAAAGCAACAAAATTTGACAAAATGCAAATGAAACATGACAAAAATGTTAAAAAAAACTCAACAAGATCAAAGAAGAAGCTTAGATAAGTTTTGCAGGTCTTAGCTTTCAAATGAGGCATCACACTGACCTATAGGCTGTTTTTATAATTTTCGGACTTTTTGTATCTTCTTGTTTGTCAGTGGATTTGCTAAATCCTTTTACAAACGTACATCTACAATTATTCAACCAGCAGAGGGCGCTCTGACTCCATATTCTCAGTTCATTTTAACCCCTTAACCCCCACCGTAACCGAGCACTTTTTCTCCAGTTTTACCCAATTCTAAAAGCTTCTCGACTGGAGAGTTCACAGCCTATAGATCAGTGTGATGCCTCATTTGAAAGCTAAGACCTGCAAAACTTATCTAAGCTTCTTCTTTGATCTTGTTTTTTTAATCACATTTTTATAGCTTTTTTGTTGCATGTTTTCATTTACATTTTTGTCAAATTTTGTCGCTTTTTTGTCACGATTTTAACACATCGTCATTGCTTTTTTGTGGCGTTTTGGCCGCACTTATTTTTCTTCGTGTAATGGATCATAACGAGGATGAATCTTAGATTAGTTTTGTGGGTCTTAGCTTTCAAATGAGGCCTTGCATTGGCCTATAGAGCTCCACAGTCCCACTCCTTCCGGTCCTGTTGCTCAGGTCCGGAAGCAAAAAATCCCTTTCTACGAGACGAGTTTAACGACGCCGCAAAAGCTAATCAGCTAATGTAGCCATGTGTGACCATAACATGTTTCATTTCAATCCAAAAAGAAGACATAATGTTGTGTACATAATTTACTTCCTGACATTAGAATCAGAATCAGAATCAGAATAGATTTTATTCGCCATTGTTTGAGAACAGGTTCACAAGCTAGGAATTTTTCTTGATGCGGACGTGCAACATAAAACATATAACACAGAATTTAGATAAAATTAAGCTATAAAACTTTAAACTATAAGGCTTTAGGGGGCATGCATAAGGAATATTAATAAATAAGATACAAAATAAAAAGTAAAAGGTAAAATATGATGAGATGACAACAATAGACTTCAAACAAAAGTGGGATTATATTTACAGATGAGTAGGAGAAACTCCGTATCCCATAAACCATTCAGTTTCAGTTTCAGTTTCAGTTTAGTTTATTACAAATATACGGTAAAAGCATTTTAACATTCATTCATAGATGATAGTGCATATTCATGCACACGACACGGCGCTGGTGTTTAGCGGGTTCGGGGAGTTTCTTTTACCATGAAGACGAGGTTTCAGCGTCATTTTCCTATTTAACAATCTGCTTTAAGCTAAGTGGATGAAAACATCTGTGGCTCGTTTAATGGGATCTTTAGGAACATTTTTCTTGATTGCCATCTTACGATTGTCCTTACCGTCAGTGTTTTATTTGGATAAAACGTCAGATATCTGCCTACAAGTAGTTTTAATATATTGCTTATTTACGAGAATTAGACAAAGAAAACAACAGACATCATGGTTTAAAATAACGCTAAAAAGGCCTCAGCCAAACAGTTCCTTTTGACTGTACTTTGTCTGGCTTCATGGACGTGAACTTTGCTTTGCTCCATTTACACAGTTTTACAAAGTGCCGTCTTTGCTGCAAACGTTTATATCATACAGTTGATACTACAGTCATGTGTGATATGCCTTAAGCTAAACGTGTTCACGTTTGTGTTTAACTTTTGTTGTTGTTATTTTCTAGTCATTTTAAATGTACAAAGAGCCGTGGGACGATGCTATGCCCCGGACGGCACCGTTATGGTAAAAATCCAGGTCAAATCTACCATTTTCTAAATATATAATGGTTAGGAATAGGTGGATAAGGTACATGAAGTACAAATGGAATAAATACAAACAGTACACACGAAGGCACAAAAGTATACTCTATTTTCTTTTTTTCCTACTCATCGGATGGAGTTGCGAGCAGTCGCACATCTTTTCCAGGTCGTATAAAAACAGGGATCGAGCAGAGTCTGGTGGAGACCCTGCCGTCAGGTAATGTATGTTTTACTGTAATTTGTGCATAATAACACGTATACACACAACAAATGTGAAATTATTACAATACAAATACATCACTGCATAAGTTAAGTATTCTGTTCCAGTTATATGTTGTTGTTTTCCAGGAGAACCAGACAGGAGCAGTGCAGACACACATGAGAGCAGAGTCTGGTGGAGAGCCTGCCTGTTAGGTGTTGTGGATGGATGATTATTATATAATACACATGTATATATATATATATATATATATATTAGGGCCGGGACTCGATTAAAAAAAATTAATCTAATTAATTACAGGCTTTGTAATTAATTAATCGAAATTAATCGCATATAAATATTTGACCTGAGAACAGTGAGAAGTACGTTTTTTCATATGGATTTTTAGTATACCGTTGAATAATGACTGAATACATGAGCTTAAGCAACAAAATATTGTTTATTGTTGCTTCAGAGGCCATAACAGACTTTGTTGATTTAGCAACAGCTGGTTTAAAGACACGTAAACTATTAGCGCGAGGTCGCAGCTGAAGCGCGCGCTACGCAACCCGAAAACAAACGTAATGGAAAACTCTCACCGGTCCTGTTGAGCAGTATCCAGAAACTCCAAGTCTTTCAGAGTCGTGTACCCGCTTCAAACCCGGGCTTTAGTCCATGTGAGGAATAGTCCGTGTCGTGTGACTGGGAGCCTGGGAGCGAGGGCGCGCGCACACATGCGTGAAGAAATACAATGAGCGCGCCTGCCTCAGCTGGAGGGCCGTCAGCTGGGCGCGTAAATAACAACAAAAAGTACACACCGCGTTTACAATAAAAATAATGTTAAACATAAATTATATGTTGACTGTGCTACAAGTTGGTGCTCCAGTATAATCGGTCCGCCTAAACTCATCCAGTGAGAAACGTTCCGCGTTGTAAAAACATGTGCGATTAAAATGCGTCAAAAAAAATTAACGCGTTATTTTTGTGTAATTAATTAATCTAAATTAACGCGTTAAAGTCCCGGCCCTAATATATATATATATATATATATATATATATATATATATATATATATATATATATATATTTCCCCTCATGAACCAGACAAGAGCAGAGCTGGGGCGACACACAATAGAAGAACATGGATTGTTGTCCAGAGCAGAGTCTGCCTTCAAGCATTTTATACAAAACACATCTCCATCCATTTTCTTCCGCTTTATCCGGGGCCGGGTCGCGGGGGCAGCAGTCTCAGCAGAGATGCCCAGACTTCCCGATCCACGCACACCTCCTCCAGCTGTTCTGGGGGGACCCCGAGGCGACACCAGGCCAGCTCGGAGACATAGTCCCACCAGCGTGTCCTGGGCCTTCCACGAGGCCTTCCACGAGGCCTCTTCCCAGTGGGACATGCCTGGAGCACCTCCCGAGGGAGGCGACCAGGAGGTATCCGGAACAGATGCCCTAGCCACCTCAGCTGGCTCCTTTCCACGTGGAGGAGTAGCGGCTCGAGTCCGAGCTCCTCCCGGGTAACTGAGCTCCTCACCCTCAGCCACCCTGCGAAGGAAACTCATTTCGGCCGCTTGTATTCGCGATCTTGTCCTTTCGGTCATTACCCAGATCTCATGACCATAGGTGAGGGTGGGAACGTAGATCAATCGGTAAATCGAGAGCTTTGCCCCCTGACTCAGCTCCCTCTTCACCACAACAGTCCGATACAGCGACCGCATCACTGCTGACGCCGCACCGATCCGTCTATCGATCTCACGCTCCATCCGTCCCTCACTGAGAACACGACCCCGAGATACTTGAACTCCTCCACTTGGGGCAAGGACTCCCCACCAACCTGAATCGGGGAACCACCTTTTTCCGGTGGAGAACCATGGCCTCAGATTTGGAGGTGCTGATCCTCATCACGGCCGCTTCACACTCGGCTGCAAACCGCCCCAGTGCAGCTGAAGGTCCTGATTTGATGAAGCCAACAGAACAACATCGTCTGCAAACAGCAGAGATGAGATTCTGAGGTTCCCAAACCGGACACCCTCCGGCCCCTGGCTGCGCCTAGAAATTCTGTCCATATAGGTAATGAACAGAACCGGTGACAAAGGGCAGCCCTGGGGGAGACCAACACGCACCGGGAACAGGTCTGACTTACTGCCGGCAATGCGAACCAAGCTCCTGCTACGGTCATACAGGGAACGGACAGCCCTTAGTAGAGGGCCCCGTACCCCATACTCCCGGAGCACCCCCCACAGGGCACCACGAGGGCCCCGGACCCCATACTATTGGAGCACCCCCCACAGGGCACCACGAGGGCCCCGGACCCCATACTCCCGGAGCACCCCCCACAGGGCACCACGAGGGACACGGTCGAACGCTTTCTCCAGGTCCACAAAGCACATGTGGACTGGTTGGGCGAACTCCCACAAACCCTCGAGCACCCGATGAAGGGTATAGAGCTGGTCCAGTGTTCCACGACCAGGACGAAAACCGCATTGTTCCTCCTGGATCCGAGGTTCGACTATCGGCCGGATCCTCCTCTCCAGCCCCCTGGAATAGACCTTACCAGGGAGGCTGAGAAGTGTGATCCCTCTGTAATTGGAGCACACTCTCCAATCCCCCTTCTTGAAGAGGGGGACCACCACCCCGGTCTGCCAATCCAGGGGCACTGTCCCCGACCGCCACGCGATGTTGCAGAGACGTGTCAACCAAGACAGCCCTACAACATCCAGAGACTTAAGGTACTCGGGACGAATCTCATCCACCCCCGGGGCCACAGAGGAGCTTTCTAACCACCTCGGTGACTTCAGCCTGGGTGATGGACGAGCCCCCCTCCAAGTCCCCAGCCTCTGCCTCCTCATCGGAAGACGTGACAGTGGGATTGAGGAGATCCTCGAAGTACTCCTTCCACTGCCCGACCACATCCCCAGTCGAGGTCAGCAGCCCCCCACCCGCACTGTAAACAGTGTTGGTGAAGCACAGCTTCCCCCTCCTGAGGCGCCGGATGGTTTGCCAGAATCTCTTCGAGGCCGACCGATAGTCCTCCTCCATGGCTTCTCCGAACTCCTCCCAGACCTGAGTTTTTGCCTCTTTGACCACACGAGCTGCAGCACGCTTGGCCTGCCGGTACCTCTCAGCTGCCTCCGGAGTCCCACAAGCCAACAAGGCCAGATAGGACTCCTTCTTCAGCTTGACGGCATCCCTTACTTCCGGGCGCCACCACCGGGTTCGGGGGTTGCCGCCGCGACAGGCACCAGAGACCTTACGGCCACAACTACGAGCAGCCGCATCGACAATGGAGGAGGAGAACATGGTCCACTCGGACTCCATGTCCCCTACCTGCACGTCGAGAAAAAGTGCCACAATAAAGGAAACCAGGTAAGGTCTATGGCAGAAAGCTTTCACTGATGTTTCATGTATTGTGTTCATTTGCTCTGTTCATCCTTGTAAAGTATTGTGAATAAATGTAAATTAAACTTTAAACTAGATTCATCCAGTTTTTTCTACTATTTTGCACATGTGCTGCTTTTTAAACTGATTTTTAGGACCTTTTTTTTTAGCCTTAATGTTTCAGTTATACTTTTCTCAGAGTTCACTTATTGAATGAACACTTTCGAGTAGTAAATAAACACAAACGCACTATCGTAAAGTAAAAGTGACTGGAGAGAATCAGCCAATCAGAGATTAGAGAGAGAGAGAGGAAAGAGAGTGAGAGAGAGGAGAGAGAGAGAGAGAGAGAGAGGAGAGAGAGGAGAGAGAGAGAGAGAGGGGAGAGAGAGTGAGAGAGGAGAGAGAGAGAGGAGAGAGAGAGAGAGGGGGAGAGAGGTGAGCGGGTGCTCTGCCTGTGGGGCTTGTGAGAGGAACAGAGAGCAGACTTCAGGAGACCTCAGAGCGGACCCAGACCCACAGAGAGGACCCCACACTACAGAGGACCCCACACTACAGAGGACCCCACAGAGAGGACCCCACACTACAGAGGACCCCACACTGAGGGAGCCCTGGGCTCGGCCTGAGGGAGCGAGATGCCGGTGAGACGGGGACACGTGGCGCCGCAGAACACCTTCCTGGACACGATCATCCGCAAGTTCGAGGGACAGAGTGAGTACAGACTCGTTTTTAACAGTTCACTCTCTGGGCTCGACAGCTGCGTTCATCTGTTTCAATTTACTTTGGATGAAAATGTCATTCAGTTTGTTTTGTTTTTTTGTTTTTTTTCACCTAATATTAGTCAATTATAAATATGTAAATGTGTTCGACTGAAGCAAAAGCTAATTGAGTCAACTTTACTTTCATATGATTGTTTTCAAACACGATCTGTGCCTCAGGTTTCTTCTCCCACATGGACGAAGCACCAGACCTGTAGAGCAGCTAAATAAATAGTAACGTTACTTTAAAGTACCTTATGGGGAAAATACTACTTGAGTACTGGGAGTAACTGAGTAAAAGTGTGATTTACGATTCAGTCGTGACACAAATGATGAGAAACAGGACGTGGAATTATGTTAAAATCCTCGTACAGGAAATGGAAAATATGATTCCTGTTGAATAAATCCATGAAACACAAACTACATCTATTGTACGCGTCACATGAAGCTTTTGCCCCTTGAATATTTACTCACTTCCTTACAGATTCCCCCAGTCAAATACTATACTGCAGTGTGCGAAATACCGGTCAATATTCGGGGGGTCCCCATGTCCGAATTGTTCCACCCCCTGCATCCAACCCATCCGTGTGCGACAACGAGCTTATCCACTTCCCACAGAGCCTAACTTTACAGCCTAAGGCCCAAAAACACAGTTCCGTGACCCACCTTTGGGCCCCAGCCCCCCAGGGGAGAGCCTCTGGCGTAAAGAAACAAAAAGCCGGCCCTGGTTAAATAATATCCCAACGGTGTCTCTGAAGTTGACAGGTTTTTAGTCCCTTCCTTTACTCTTTGCTATAAAAGCGTCACAGCACAGAGGAATGCGGTCACTTTGTAATGATCTCGCCACAAAGATGTTTCAGATTCAGGTCATTATTTAACTGCAGTTATGACTTTACGCATGAACAGCAGCGAGGGAATTCCTCAACTATGAGATTAAAAAACCCCAATCTTATTGCACGTCAAATAGATTTATGCGCCGTATGAAAGGGCAGTGCAGCGAACAAAAGTATCTGAAGTGTGTTTGCATTCCGGCCGATACTTCAGTGAGAGTATTTGTTTGTTTTTGTGAGAGTAGATGTGTCTCTCACAGCCGGAGCCGTGTGTCCGTTATTAGATATTTTCCTGTCAAATATCCTAAAGAAAGAAAGTGAAAGGTGAGAGGGCTTGTATTACAGCCACAGCCAAACTGTTCATCAGCTCTTTTCTGGAAACTGTGTCCACACGCAGCAGAGCATCTCACAAAGCAAAGAGATTTGTCCGATCCTCCACAGCAGACCACAGATGTCTTGGATGTTTCTGAAAAGGGGAGGTGTGGGAATGCTCTGGTTATGCGTTTGAGTGCGGACGTACATTTTTCGAGTGGCCGAACGTCGCCGTCTGCTCTGACGTCTCAGAAACAGCGGGATGTCCCAAAACGGTGTTAGTTTTAACCGTTGTTCAGGCGATTTTTGCTCAAGTTCTGCTTTACGTGGAAGCGCGCAGGCGAAGGAGCACTTCACTGTCAGATATTTCTATATTTTGTGTTTTGTTTCTGTGCGGGCGGATTTATAAATGTCCTGCTACGTGTGGACAGGGCCTTTGTGCTTTCTACTTCACCTCATTTGGGTTAAAGTATTGAAAACACTCTTTACTTGCAGTAGGTATTGTACTGGCCCATATGCACAGGAGTTCTCTTGTAAACAACAGGTTCTTAAAGGGACTATACGGAGTTGAAAAAACTTTATGTATTTTCCTCCCTCTAAATGTTCCAGTAACGTGACCTGTTCACCACAACTGCCTCTAAAATCCTGCACTGTCGCTCAAAGAGGCGTTAATATAGAGACTGCAGTTACGCGTAAGACCTGAGGTGGCAGTAGTGAGTATAAAAATGACCAACTTGCATCTAGTCCCTTTAAAACCCATTTAGGCCTGGAAAGTATATACAGTTCTTGCTCTTTCCATCACATAGTTCTGTTGAGAAGTCAAGTGCGGGACGAGAGGAGAGGAGAGCAGTGAGGGGAGGGGCTTTCTCCTCCTTACTGTGAGGGGAGGGGCTTTCTCCTCCTTACTGTGAGGGGAGGGGCTTTCTCCTCCTTACTGTGAGGGGAGGGGCTTTCTCCTCCTTACTGTGAGGGGAGGGGCTTTCTCCTCCTTACAGTAAGGGGAGGGGCTTTCTCCTCCTCCTTGCTGTGTTTAGAGAAATCTGTTTGGAGCAGCATACTCTGCCCTTCCCCATCACCAGCTTTTTATTTCTTTATAGCTTAATAATTATTATATTTATTTCACGTTTCTATATACAAATATTGATTCAATTGTATTTCAAAGAGTGGATATTGTTTGGGTTTAGAGAGAAGCTGCTCGACATTTTTGAAGTGACCTCAAAACACAAATTACAAAGGTTTTACATAAAGAATATAGGCCTATATTTTAGTATAAGACGGCTATATACTTTATTTCACTTTGCTTTTACATATTTCATTTTTGTGAAGGTGTATCTAAATAAATCCAATTTCTCAGGAAAGCCACACGTGTAGGCTCTCAGGCGTCAGTAGGCGTCGACACAATTGCTGGATATTTCTGGAACTTCAGGTTTTCGGTCTTTTCTGAAATCGCCCATAGGTTCTACAGGCATTTTTTTTCCAGGCGTTTCAGACCTAAATGGGTTTAAGCTGCAGCACTCTGTGGACTTTATTCAGGCCGGACTCGACCGGATTTGAGTCGACGCGCTTTGGGCTCAGTTTAGTTTGGGTTCAGGTGAATTTGGCCACGTCTTAGCCCGTGTGGTTCTGGAAAAGCGTGAATAATGGGAACTGAATTAAAAGTGTGATCTCAGCCGTAGTCGATCGTTTTAGATTCAGAGTAAACGGAGCAGTGTTGGCTTGACTCTCGGTTCGAGTCTTCTCTGACCCGTGTGCCTCGTCTCTCCTCAGACCGTAAGTTCGTCATCGCCAACGCGCAGGTGGAGAACTGCGCCATCATCTTCTGTAACGACGCGTTCTGCGGGATGTGCGGGTACTCCCGGGCCGAGGTCATGCAGCAGTCGTGCACCTGCAGCTTCCTGTACGGCCCCCACACCAGGCGGCCCGCGGTGGCTCAGATGGCCAAGGCCCTGCTGGGCGCGGAGGAGCGGCGGGTTCAGATATCGCTCTACACTAAAGACGGTAAGACGGGCTTTAGTGCAGCTAGGGGGGAATCGAACCCGAGACCATCTAGCTGTGACGCGCAGGCGCTAACCTCTGCGCTAACCTCTGCGCTAACCTCTGCGCTAACGTGCCGCCTTGAGATGTGTAGCTAGTTTTCTGTTTTAATGTAAAAAAACAAAAGACCAAACTCTCCGTTTACGATGTTTATTTTAGGACTTTTTCTCGACTCGCGCTCCATCGTTATTCATTCATAAATACTGGCATGTTTGGTATCCACGTGTAGCACAAAAGGTGACGGAGATATAGAAATATGCTACTTAGTCCTAACACACAACTTCAGAACTTCAGTTTTCTACTTGAATAATTATTCTACTTGAATTTTTATATGTATTTATTTATGTATCCTTGTTTTTGCATCTTAAAGGAACAGGCCACTGTTTTTACACACTGAGATGTTCTCACCTGAGCTTAGACGAGTTCATCTGTACCTGTCCGGTCTCCACGTGAGCCTTCCGTAACATAAACACAGCACAGACGGCGTTAGCATTTAGCCGTTAGCATTTAGCCTCTCTCTTCTCCTCTATAGCTCCAAACGAGGTGAAGATAGAAGCTACCAAACTCTTCCACGTTTTCCCTATTTAAATACGGTTACGTGAAGTGTTGCACTATAAAGTATAATTACACAAAATTAAACAATGTGCGTAATAATACCAGAAGTAATTCGGCATCCGCGCTGTGATATCTTCACTTTACTGCGCGGATGCCGAACTACTTCTGGTATTATTACGCCTTACAATATAGTTCCTCTTTTTATCCGCTTAGAAAATCCACATTGTTTAATTTTGTGTAATTATACTTTATATTATGTGACCATATTTAAATAGGGTAAACGTGGAAGAGTTCGGTAGCTTCGATCTTCACCTCGTTTGGAGCTATAGAGGAGAAGAGAGAGGCTAAATGCTAACGGCTAAATGCTAACGCCATGTGTGCTGTGTTTACGTGACTGAAGGCTCACATGGAGACCGGACAGGTACAGATGAACTCGTCTAAGCTCAGGTGAGAACATCTCAGTATGGAAAAACAGTGGCCTGTTCCTTTAAATGAATGAATGTCTCAGTGTGTGCCTTGAATAAAGTTATAAACCCTAACGACCACAGGATGTAATTTCAGAGCATTGTTCGTACAAATATCTAAAAACTGCTACTTAAAAAGAAGTATTGTAATAAATAGAGGAAGTGCTGCAAATGTCTTGTATAAATTGAATTCACTCGGCTGTCACTGCCTTTTTATCTGAGGGCGGCCCAGAGAAAAGTTCACTTGTATTAGTCTATAAGTCAAATGTTACTGCTCCTGAGTGTTTGAAAAGTCTTCCAGAGGCTCCCGTCTGTGTGGCTGCAGTGCCGTGCCCCGTTATCGTCTCTGGGGACGAGCCGAGTGATATCAGGTCCTGGAGGCGCTGAAGGCTCATATTCCTCACCGTCACTGAAGGAGCATTATCCCCATAAAGGCCTGGTATTTTTACACCTGCACCGTTACAGGCCAGGGTTATGTTCGTGAAAATGGCGTCGATGCAGATCAATCACAGAATAATGTGAAGTGTGGAGTCTAATGGAGCGACCATATTTGGATTACAGCGTCATCGCGGTCACAGCCTTTCCTGCCACACGTGGATACCAAACATGTCAGTATTTGTGTCTAAACATCATAAAGGGCTTTGTCTGTTTTTTACGCTGACATTAAAACTAAAATGTTAAGGGGGAAAACTTGCTAAAAAATATCCACTCTGACCACGGTGGGAAAATCAATGTTTCCCGCCTTAAACAGATTCAGTTTTATCGACTTAGATTCGCTGTTTCCATTGATCTGGCTTTATAACTGTGATGTTTGAGGATTCCTGTTTTGTTTTTGTTCCATCAGTTTGTGCCGCAGACGAGTCCACACATTCTATATGCACAGAAACTATGTCCAAATCCCTTTAATCCATATCCCTTAACCTCTTAACCCCCACCTGAACCGAGCACATTTTGTCCAGCTTTTACCCAAATTTAAAAACGTGTGAAAAGTGCTGCAAAAAAGTGAAACCGATGTGCTGGACCGAGCACATTTCCTTTACCCGGATCTAAAAGCAAAAAGTGACAAAACTGTGTGACGAGAACTCAAAATGAAAGCCACAAAAGAGCAACAGAAAAGTGACAAAAACACAAGAAAGCAACGGAAACGTGGAAACAACGCGAGGAAAAAGATCCATTTAGATCAGTTTTGTAGGTCTTAGCTTTCAAATGAGGCGTTACACTGGCCTATAGGCTGTACACTTTTAGATTTGGGTAAAGCTGAACTGGAGAAAATGCACTTGGTTAAGGCGTGGGGTTTAATAGGTCAATGGGAAATGAGTCAAACTTCTCTGGGACGTTACCTTTATCTATGTCACTTCCTGTCAGCAGCTTAAACATTCAAATCAAAATAACTTTACTGCCCAACATTTCTTCATTAAAATTACAGATTCACTGAAATAAAAGATCAATAACTCTGTGCATAGCTTTAAATCATAACGACGCCGTCCAAGAAGTGACTTCCTGTTTCGATCCAGCACGCCAAAATAAAAGCACCATCTTATTCATTAGTTCAACTTTCTTCATGCCCAAACAAAACACTTAAAATGTGTGTATTTAATTATACTCTTGTAATGTTGCAAGCACCTGCTGAACTAACCAATGAGACGAGCTGCTTTTATTTTGGTGTGCTGGATCGAAACAGGAAGTCACTTCTTGGGCGGCGTTGTTATGATTTGAGTCAATTATGCAACTGATGTTATCCATCTTAATTAGTCATATTTTCAAAAGCATTCAAACCTGTCATATGCACTTTAACATGTTTTTCTTGGTCTTAGCTTTCAAATGAGGCTGTAAGCTCCAGAAACGTTTAGATTTAAGTCAAACTGGAGAAAATGCACTCGGTTAAGGCGGGTGGTAAGAGGTGAATTCATGTAAGGCAGTGGTTCCCAAAGTGGGGTCCGGGGCCCCCTGGGGGGCCTCAGAGGCAATACAATGGGGCCCCCAAAGCTTGTCTGCAAAACAAGTACAATGAAAAAAGTTCATTTTGAAAGGAAAAATACATTTATCTGGCCAAATGCACCAGTTTAAAACAGTATTTAGTCTACTGTCATAGCGAGATGTTACTTTTAATGTCATTTTAGCTGTAAAACTATAACAAATTCTTATGAATGGAGTAAATTATTATGATTTGCGGGGCCCTGAGAGATTTTCTGATCAATAAGGGGGCCGCGACGTCCTGGACTTTGGTAATGGCTGATGTAAGGTATAAAACCTGAAAATGTTTTTCTGAGAAAACCTGCTCATTATTCTGAAGTGACTGGATTCACAAACCTTTGTCTAATGGCTGAAAGTCCTGTCATTATTCGTCTCCACTTTTTGACGCCTTTCTTAGACAGTCATGTGACCTCCGTTCCTCTGCGCCGAGAGAGGAGACGCTGGACTTGGTGACAGTTTACAGCCGTTACAGAGATATTACCCATGAACCGTTACTTATTTGTTTGCATTGCATCATGGGTTATTGAGTCCGCATTAACATTTCAGCCGTGGCTCCGGGGCCGTGGCCTGTGATATTATTCCATATAATGTGTTTTATTGCTTATTCGGCCTCGAGGCCAGAGGCGTCTGACCCGGCGCTTCGATAGAAATAAAAGAAAAGCTTTAATAACGTGTTGATGCAACGTTCAAGAGCAGAATTCCAACACTGAAGAGAAGCCGCTGAGGGTTAGTGAAGAAAAGGGAACATTGCACTTGGAAACCAGGGAGTAAACGTCTCAAAGTTCATGAGAACATGGACTCTTATGAGACTTATGCTTTGTTTTTCCTATCGGACTTAAAGGAGGCTTCTCGCCAACCCAACAATCTGCTCCTGTCTGGGGTGTTTTCTCCTCAAAAGCAGACCTGGAGCTGTTTCAAGCTGCTTTGAGTAATCTATGAATCTTCCCCGGTGGCTGTTCTTAGCTCAGAGAAAGCTCCTCCTGAGCTCTTGCGTATCCTCTCCATCTCTGGCTAAGCTTCGTCCTTTCATCACAGAGTAAAAACACTTGCCATAGCTTCACTACAGATGTTCTTTATCCTGTGGGAGAAAACAGGAGCAGGTGAACATCTCCAAGTTGACGCCTTAGCAGCATGAACTCCCAGGAGACTTTGGTTTGCTTATAAACACCCCCAACCTGGTCTGTAACCCTCGTCATGTGGAATCGTCAGCATAAACTCCTAAACGCTTTGTGAACTCCTTTTCACTTCCATTAAGGATTTGGCAAAGAACCTTTTAAAGGAACAGGCCACCGTTCTTCCAGACTGAGATCTGTTCTTACCTGGGCTTAGACGAGCTGATGCGTTATGTCTGGTCTTTACGCGTGCGCCCAGTCAGGCCAAAAGACCAAAGATGTTGTTAGCAATTAGCCTCTCCACCTCTCCTCTATGGGGCCAAACGGGGGTGAAGTTAGAAGCGACCGAGCTCTTCCATGTCTCCCGTATTTAAATATGGGAACTGTTACACGATCCAATTATAGTTACACGAAATGAAGCATGTGGATTTATGCGGATAAAAAGGGGAACTATATTACGAGGCGTAATAACACCATAGCAGCACTTCGACGTGCTCCTAAAGCTCATCTCAGTATGGAAAAACATTGGCCTGTTCGTTTAATTACATGCATTCATATGGTAAAAGTTGTAAAGTCTTACTTTACAGTTATTATTCTTTAGCATAGTTTCTAAATATCGTTTCCTTTAAAGCTCCAGTGAAATACTACTCTACAACTTCGTTTTTAGTTCCAGAAAGTAATTACGTCTTCTTTTGCCCACTTCTTTCATATTTCTGCGTCTCCTCTGAGTTCAGAGGTTTACAAACTGAATGCATGGGATTCTTATATGACTTGGTGAGCCTTATCTGAACGTACACAGGATTTGGAAATGTTCCAGACAAATCTAACAACGATCTAAAGACTCGTCCGATCAACCGTCTGGATGTGTTGCTTTCCTCAGCCGTGTTCTCCGCTGATGCCCGTAGTCTTTCTCTCTCTGCCGCTCCGCCTCGTCCCTGATGTCAATTTGTTTTTTTATTACTGTGTGATTGCGGAGAGCTCTCGGAGGAGCGATCCTTCTCCTCCTCCAAATTACAAACAGCACAGAAAACATCTGATCAATGACAACGCGATCAATAACGGCAGCATCGATCGGAGCTGCAGACTCTCAGGAACGCAGAGGCCTCAGTGTAGAGAGGATGAAGATTTAAGCTTTCCACCGCAGTCAGAACTTCGTTAATGCAATTATCCAAGGCGAGGCAGGAGAGACATCGGTGTGAAGCTTCTGCTGTAGATACTGACATGAGTATGAGAACAAATGTATTTCTGTTGTTTTATGCTTTCAGATAAGGATATTGTTCACTATGTGTTCTTACCTTCTCAGGAAGGTGTAGGAGGTTTTTGGCTTTCACACAATGGGTTCTTCCAAATCCTGAGGAGGACTCTAACGAACAAAAAAGTCTGCAGTTCTGTTCACAATCTGCTGGTGATGGAGCCCAAGTCAGGCGGTGCACTGGGACACAAGTCGTCAGACTCACTTTCTCGCAAAGGGAGAAACAAGCTCATGTTTGAAAAGTGGTGGCGTGCTGTGGGGGCGTGGCTTTGTCTGTGTGCATTTACATACTGGGTAAACACCGCGGCGGAGGAGGAGGCACCGCTGCTTTGGTTTGATTGAGGCCCAATGATTGGAGCAACAGAAATAACATGTAGCTACTCATATCCTCCATAAGCATAGGTAGTTATAAGCCTGGCCTTCTGTGTGCAGCCTGTGATTACATGAGTAGAGCAGGTGCACACCCAGGGTCTAAAGCGAGCGTGCTGGACCCAAAAAGATGAATAAGCAAACATAAAGTTACGCACAGCTCAGGTTTGCTCCCACAGTTTTATTACTTGTGCCAAGTCGTGAGGAAGGTCTGAGGAAGGTCTGAGGAAGGTCTGAGGAAGCCCGTCTGTGATTAAACTCACTCATCTGGCACTCGTGTAGGTCCATGTAGCTGCTACACCTTTTACACTAATGACACTCCATACATTTCCCATCATGCTAAATGTAAAAAAATAGGTTAGTTTAAGGCTAACACCAAGGAGCACAAGGAGGGGGGCACCACTTTATGACATCATCAGGTGGAAGATAGCGTGTCTGTTTTTCTGAGGGGAACAACTTCAGGAAACATATGTTTAAAGATAAAAAAGTTTTGAAGACATCGGACCCTTGCAGGTCGGAGTTCTTGCTGATTCGACTTTGTGCTATTTTTACGTGGCTGTCGGCGGTAAAGTATCTCGTTCCGCCTCTTCCTTGTAACGTTATCGAATGAGCGCCACTTACAATCGCTCATATCCTCTTCCCCGGCTCCTCGTGCCGAGTCATCACACGGATGGATGTGTCTTCGGTGTGAGAGTCCCGCCGGAGCCCGCTGTATTTAAATGAAAAACACCTTCATCCCATCTGTCGCCCGCGGGCCCAGAATAAAGCCAATGGATGCTGCTCCCTCTGTCGTACATCACGGCTGGTGCTTAGCTCCTCGGGGGCTGGAGCCGTTTAAATGCAGCCCGTTCACCGCCGCAGACCGAGCTGCGCAAACACTTCCACTGATGAGAAATGTCCAGGACTATAAGGGCGTTTGGGGAAAGGGAAGGAGAAAGTGCACAAACCTCCCCAGGAGCACAAACATTTGGGAGAAGATGCAAAGATGAACTGCTGATGTCCTGAAAGAACGAATCGTCTGATCGTCAACTAATTGATTATTGAACCAGTTTACAGCCATTTATAAACTCAGCCCCCTTCGAGAAAAACGCCATCCACATGTATGTGCTGTCAAGTACATTCATTGTTCAAATCTCTCCACAAGTGTCGGCACCAAACATTCATTTTTATGAACGGGTCCCAAGTGCATCATTATAGTTTGACAGACCTGACAACAGTCTGGAGACAACCATGACAAACCCAATGCGTAATCTTTCGTCAGATAAACAGTACTGCCTGCGAGCAACTTTCTTGACCAGACTGACCAGTGATCGCTGACTGTAGACTGTCCTTTCACGGAGTAACTCATTGAGCATTGAGGACCAAGACAGTTGTTTCCCAGTTTCCTCCTGGATGACTTCATCTTAAAGTTCTTCAGCAGAAGTGCGTCCCGGTCTGTTGGCGTCTTCGAGGAACACGTCTCAAACGTGGGATGGTTATTTGGCGGAACATAGCTGACTGTGAAGTGCTCTTTCCTCTTGGTAAATGGTCCATCCATCTTCCTCCACTTGTCCGTTGCCGGGTCGTGGACCAGCCCCTATAGCGCCCCCTGCAGGTGGTGGGTCCACATAAGGACGGCCTCATGGTTCTAACCGGGCCTGTTGGTCTCTCATAAGGGGCTTCTGAACCGCTCTTTGTCTGACCCGTCACCTAGGACCTGTTTGCCCTGGGAGACCCTACCAGGGGCACGGAGCCCCCGACAACAGAGCTCCAGGATCATTCAGGCTCAAACCCCTCCACCACGATAAGGCAGGAGGGGAAATGGTCTTTTAACTTTTAAAGCGCTTTCCCACCTTCATTAGGCCCACAGCGCTTTACAGCAAAGGAACCAGTCACCCATTCACGCTCTCATTCATACACCAGTGATTTTGATTTGATTTGATTCATTATTTTGTCTACCGAGGGAGTATTTGACTTGGAGGAGAGTCAGTTGCAAACCTAAATACAAATACAACAACATAAACACATTACAGAAAGACAGACACCCACGGCGGCCCGGCTTAACACAGTCACATAGTATTAGTTGTTCTCATGAATTAGTTTGAGGAGTTTTTACAGCGGAGCCTAAACCTCCTCCCAGATCAGCAGCTCATACCGACAGGCACAGGAGAAGGATCGGCTCTGAGGTCAGTGTGGACAGATCAAAGATGTCCTGCAGGGAGGTCGGAGAAGTGGACATCAGCCAGTTTGACCATTTTAAACACTTCGCCTGCACCCTTCGACGTGAAGAGTTTGAGTTTTGTAATAACAAGCAAAAAGCGCCTGAGCAATCGTTAAAACAAACCCAGTTTTGATGCAGTTTCTCACGTGAACACAGGCCGCACATGTGACGTCAGAGCAGATTTAGTGACTTTGGGCCTAAAAGTCCGGCCTGTCCACACTCAAATACATAACTGGATTTTCCCACAATCTGCACTTTGACCAGAGGTTAGAAATCACCTAGCTTTTTAACGCACAACACTTTACAGGGGAAACAATAACAAATAAAAACTGTAGTGGAGATGGGAATGACAACGGCGAAATAACAGGACCAAAAGAGAATTATAATACACAGAATATAATATGCCTGTCCCTACACAAGTCAAACGCGGGATAAAAATGTCAATAATCTTTAATGTAATAATTAGAAACAACATTAGCCTGACATTGGAACATATGCCAGAAAGAACTGCAGTGTAAACCTGGGATTAATCTCCAATTACATCTTTAAAAGTCAGATTAACGATGTAGTATTTCTTTTTTAGATATACTTCGACATATCAACTGTTCTTTTTCCTTTGGTAAATTCTGCAAACATCTGTAACAGATGTTCCAGCTGCTGTTATGCATTAAACGCTCTTCATGGAAAATGTTGCCATGTCTGAAGCTGATGATTGTATCGTTATAAATCTGTATCTGTTCAGTTCAGGCAGGACTTTTTAAATTGTAATTTAGACCTTACAATTTATGTAATCTAAGTAAATGTATATTGAGTTGAACACGGGGTAGGCACTTATAAGCTTATTGCTTCAGCCATATTAATTAATTATGTTAATTAATGTTAATTGTAAATGAATGTCAAATAAACTAAACTAAACTAAATGATCGGCCAAATCGCAGGAAAATATCTTCCGCTGTATGAGACATGTGGACAAGGCCTGTATTGTAATATGTTTTATGAGAAAAGACTTTGTTTTTAAAGTTCACGTCCCTGTTTTCCCGCTGAGTCTCCACTTTCCAGAGTTTGGGGGAACGTTGGGAGAGTAAAGAGTGAAAGTGCGATCACTCAGAGCTGCACTCGCCCTGAACCCGGCGCTGCAGTAATCGAGCTGTTTGTTTACTGCGGGCGTGTCCTTGGGCAAGACACGTCCTCCGCCTCGCCTTCATTAACGCGGCGGTGCGAGCGTGTGATCCATCAGGGTCGGGGACGGTGTTTGTGACTGAGGGGTTTAGTCTTTGGTCGAGTTGTTGAACGTCGCACTCTAATAACCCTCCGATGATCCATACGGCCCGTCCCGTTACAGACGCTGAGCTCACGGTAAGAAACGTCCCGCGCCGGTTGAATCACAGAGACGTGCGTTCTCCGCCCGTCCGCCCTCGCTGTAATTAGTGCCGCGCTTCTGGAGGAGCTTTAACCTTGATCTGAACAAAGAGTTTATCTGCGCTCGCTCAAAGTCACATCAGCCGCTAATTCCTCCAAACACACAACAGAGGAGCATGAAGAGGAGCTGAGCATGAAGAGGAGCTGAGCATGAAGAGGAGCTGAGCATGAAGAGGAGCTGAGCATGAAGAGGAGAGGAGCATGAAGAGGAGAGGAGCATGAAGAGGAGAGGAGCATGAAGAGGAGCTGAGCATGAAGAGGAGCTGAGCATGAAGAGGAGAGGAGCATGAAGAGGAGAGGAGCATGAAGAGGAGCTGAGCATGAAGAGGAGCTGAGCATGAAGAGGAGCTGAGCATGAAGAGGAGCTGAGCATGAAGAGGAGAGGAGCATGAAGAGGAGAGGAGCATGAAGAGGAGCTGAGCATGAAGAGGAGAGGAGCATGAAGAGGAGAGGAGCATGAAGAGGAGAGGAGCAGGAAGAGGAGAGGAGCATGAAGAGGAGCATGAAGAGGAGCTGAGCATGAAGAGGAGCTGAGCATGAAGAGGAGCTGAGCATGAAGAGGAGCTGAGCATGAAGAGGAGCTGAGCATGAAGAGGAGAGGAGCATGAAGAGGAGCTGAGCATGAAGAGGAGAGGAGCATGAAGAGGAGCTGAGCATGAAGAGGAGCTGAGCATGAAGAGGAGCTGAGCATGAAGAGGAGCTGAGCATGAAGAGGAGAGGAGCATGAAGAGGAGAGGAGCAGGAAGAGGAGAGGAGCATGAAGAGGAGCTGAGCATGAAGAGGAGCTGAGCATGAAGAGGAGAGGAGCATGAAGAGGAGCTGAGCATGAAGAGGAGCTGAGCATGAAGAGGAGCTGAGCATGAAGAGGAGCTGAGCATGAAGAGGAGAGGAGCATGAAGAGGAGAGGAGCATGAAGAGGAGCTGAGCATGAAGAGGAGAGGAGCATGAAGAGGAGCATGAAGAGGAGCGGAGCATGAAGAGGAGCTGAGCATGAAGAGGAGAGGAGCATGAAGAGGAGAGGAGCATGAAGAGGAGCTGAGCATGAAGAGGAGAGGAGCATGAAGAGGAGCATGAAGAGGAGCGGAGCATGAAGAGGAGCTGAGCATGAAGAGGAGAGGAGCATGAAGAGGAGAGGAGCATGAAGAGGAGCTGAGCATGAAGAGGAGAGGAGCATGAAGAGGAGCATGAAGAGGAGCGGAGCATGAAGAGGAGCTGAGCATGAAGAGGAGCTGAGCATGAAGAGGAGCTGAGCATGAAGAGGAGAGGAGCATGAAGAGGAGCATGAAGAGGAGCTGAGCATGAAGAGGAGCTGAGCATGAAGAGGAGAGGAGCATGAAGAGGAGAGGAGCATGAAGACGAGCTGAGCATGAAGACGAGCTGAGCATGAAGAGGAGCTGAGCATGAAGAGGACCTGAGCATGAAGAGGAGCATGAAGAGGAGCTGAGCATGAAGAGGAGAGGAGCATGAAGAGGAGCGGAGCATGAAGAGGAGCATGAAGAGGAGAGGAGCATGAAGAGGAGCTGAGCATGAAGAGGAGCTGAGCATGAAGAGGATTCAGACTTTATCGAAAACCATGAAGGAACATAGTTTTGCTCATTGACTTTCCAGGAAAAAGCCTCTCGTGATGAGGCTACCTTGAGATGTATGAGATGTAAGGACATTTGCATTTCAGCCTCTGGCAACTCCCTTTAATTATTGAACTGCAGCAGTTTGCGAGTCGAGAACTAGAGTCCGTGAGTCACGTCCGAAATACGTGCTCGGTCCATGTGGAGTCGAGTTGAACGAACACGGGAGAGCATTTTAAACCCTTTAACATCCACACTAATGAAGTGAACCGGGCCTTCAGACGCCAATGGGACTTCCATGTGTCTGCTTACTCTGTGTGGTTTAACCTCTTACCCCCCGCCTTACCCGAGCACACAAACAAAGAGAGGAGGTGGAGCTGACCAGTGCAGGACACCACGCTCTGAAACAGGGACAACCCCAGGAGGCGCTGCACCGTTTCAGAGGATCAGATGGGACTGAAGCAGCCACGTTTCCCCCGGGTTTCTCAGACCTTCACAAACACGCGGGTCAGGTTGGCCCACAGCGGCTCAGGACTAACACCTGGACGTAACTCCGTTGTACGGTTGCACAATGAGAAATACAAAGCACTTGAAATGAAAAAGCAACAGAAACGCTTAAAAAACATAACACGCATGACCCTGATAAAGTCCTCTCCCGAGACACTTCCTCGTGGACCTACAGAAGCGTTGAGTTCCTGCATTATTAACGGGACAGAGTTATGA